>LR812525.1:38569717-39267217 GCA_903798195.1 Danio kyathit
ATCATGAACATCATCGTGGATAGTAGTGAAAATGGGGGCCACACTAGTGTGTTGTCTAGAAATTTGACTGTGAGACGGTGAAAGGCCAGCAAGGCGTTCTCTCTCCCTCCGCCAGCCCAACCCAGCAGCAGCATCAACACTCAGCCTATCAATTATTAAGCAATACAATTACCATCCAGTCAGCCAGTCAGTTATTTTACCTCATGGTTGACATTTGGAAACAGGGAGAGTGCCAAAGACGGGGCAGTGAGCGATGCGGGGAGGGGGATTGAAGGTATGCGAGGGAAAATTGCATGGGGTGAGTCAGAGTGTAGGAGCGCCATTAGGCCTCATTCACCTCCAGTGAATGGGGTGTACCTGACTTCCCACCAAACAGCCCCACTGATCGCTTTTGCTGCAATGCACCAGCAAAACAAGCCAACCTGCTTCACGAAACGGATCTCAGGTCTACACAGAAATCTGGAGAGATTTACAGTCATTTTTTTTTCATTGCATACTTAAATTAAAGTCCGGCCATTCTGAAAGAAAGTCAATTACCTGCCATCGGCATATTGATTTTTAGTGAACTGAAATACTGCTTGTTTTTTTTTTCCTACTTCTTGTTTTTCTTTCTTCACAGAATTTGTTAATATTGAATCAGTTAGTCTTATTGACTTGGGACTTTATGTTATTTGAAACCTTTAGCAGCCAGTTAAACCTTAGGCATATTTGTTTTGTAATAAGCCTTTTAACATGTAATTAGCTGGCTGAGTGGATTCACGTCTCTCATTTCATGTTTTCAGGCTTGCTTCTTTTTTCTTCTCCTGAAACACATTTATATCAGCAACTGCAGCTATTTAGTATCACAAGCTACCGCAGCATGAAAGTGTTTTCACCTGGCATGCTGAAGACAAGTTGCAAGTGCCATTCCAATTACCTTCAATGGGTAATTGCATGGGCAAGATAATTGTATACAATTTTCATGTCTGAAGGGGCTCACTTATTGAATTTGATAATAATACTGCCACTGAAAAGGCATTCACTCTCTCACCATAGTGCTGTGTTAATGGAACGTCTTTGGTTAGATACATAACATTAGGAACTAAGCATCCCATTTCAGCATGTTTCATTCTGAAGTGGAAGTGCATTCGATCTTTGTATACTTAATTAATCATATCAGTCTCTGATAATGATGCTATTTAAGATCCACCTTTGAATGTTAAAAGTTTGCAATAAAATTAAAAGCTGTTTTTTCCCTTCATAAAACAATTGGTCAAAATATTATGTTTAGACCAAATATTACTTTCTTATTTTGAAGTTGAAACATTGGTACTGTGTTATCTGGAAAAGAATGAATACTTTGCTGTTTTGTAATTCTGACCAATTGTCATTTTTGATTTACTGTAAATGACAAAAATGTATTTTAAATTTGCAAGACGTCAGTAGCTGTGTTTTACACATATAGTATAATTTACAAATTACAAGTGAATATTGTATGCAGCAAATGTTATGTTAGTTAAGAAAAAAAGAAAGAGAGAAAGAAAGAAACTCTTCAAATTACTTTTCTTCATTTATGTTTTGCGTGCGATTACTGTAGAAAACCACCAATCAGAAAAGAGAAAGTGCAGCGCAGCGGTTAATCTGAGAAGGGTGTTTCTGCACAACTGGAGTGGCTGCACTTTCAGGACCGCATTTTTAGGACCGCATCTGTAGGACCCTAGTTTTTTGTGACAACGCCACCTAACGGATTGGAATATAGACGCTTTATTAAGATGGACGACATGGATGGCAAGTAAAGTGTGAGTACCGATTTTCTATTACGTTTTATTATAAACTGTTAAAGCATGTGTTTAATTTGTACTGTTACTGTTTTATACTGTGCAACGTTTATGCAGAAATGCCCGATTAGCCCGCACGATTATCCAACTTTCAAGGGTCTGGGACAAACTTTATGCGACGATTTTTTTTCCCAGAGGAAGAGTAAAATATAATATTAAGTATGAGGAGGTTTACACAGCTAAAGTGAGAGCTGCTAATTATGAATTAATGTTCTAGAATTCGTTCTAGTTTTATTAAATATTACGACGTTGTTCATTTGTGGCCATGGTTTAATGTTGATTTAATGGCTTGATGACTAAATGTGCACATTAATTAAACAATGATAAAAGCACGTTGATGTGCGAAAAGTTTCAGATTTACCTATATTTTATTAGTGTGAAAACTTCCTCTACTCATTGTTTCATCACATTAGCACATTAAAAACTGTGCTGACTGCCTGTTTGCCACACAATATGTGTTATTAGTCGGTTTTTGTCATCGTTTTGTAGTGTTGAATGAGATGTTTTGCTGTTTTTATAGTTAGGCTTATTCTACAGGCCTTTAACAAATAGATTCTCATTGTTTATCTAAATGTCTATCAGGTAGGCTTATTTTACCTGGCCACTATGAAGTGATGGCCAATATGATTGGATTTGCATAGGCTTATTGTAGAAAAGAAAACAAACTATAGGAATATTTTCATTGAGATGATCTCAAACTATTGGGTAACACTTTATAATAACTGCATACTATAAATAAATTATAAAGCATTAACAAATAGTTAATTTATTATTTTATTATTTGTTTAGCATTTACTCTACATTAATAGACATTGATAAGCAGACATTGATAAGTTTGTCTTTGGATGATGCAGAGCAGGTCATTAGAGGTTAGAATATGATTTACATTTTGTACAATGCTCAGAGAACCTTTTTAATACTGATATTTATGCTAACCCAACATTGTTTGTTCTCTGTTTCAGTGAAGTAGAAGAACTTAACAGATAGATAACCAATTGAGGAAAGAAGGGAGACCATTTAATTGGTGGGTATTGTTCCTATATGCTTAAAAATTTGGAGTTAGGTGTCCTGTTTGATTCTTCCAACAGTGCATAAGTTTAAACCAGAAATATATATTACAGTTAAACATGGTAAAGCCATTTATTAATTTAATAATTGCACAACGGCGTCACAGTGGTGCAGTGGGTAGCACGATCACCTCACAGTAAGAAGGTCGCTGGTTGAAGCCTCGGCTGGGTTAGTTGGCATTTCTGTGTGGAGTTTGCATGTTCTCCCCATGTTGGCGTGGGTTTCCTCCAGGTGCTCCAGTTTCCCCGCCAAGTCCAAAGACATACACTCTCATAAATAAAGGTACGCGTGCTGTCACTGGGGTGGTACCTTTTCAAAAGGTCCATATTGTTACCTCAAAAGTATATATTAGTACCTAAAATTTTAAAAGGGACATATTTGTACTTTTTATGTACTAATATGTACCCTTGAGGTATTAATATGCACCTTGTAGCTACAAATTTTTACCTTTTGAAAAGGTACCACCCCAGTGACATCTTGCATACCTTTATTTCTGAGAGTGTGGTAGAGGTGAATTAGGTAAGCTAAATTGTCCGTATACTATAGTGTATGGGTGTGTATGCAGCCGCTGCATAGAACATGTGCTGGATAAGTTGGCGGTTCATTCCACTGTGGCGACCCCAGATTAATAAAGGGACTAAGCCGAAAAGAAAATGAATGAATAATTGCACAACAAATGGTTAACCTTTTGAGTTTATATACATGATTATACATATTCTAGAATATATATATATATATATATATATATATATATATATATATATATATATATATATATATATATATATATATATATATATATATATATATATATATATATATATAAAAACTTGAACTTGATTCTCTCGTCCTCTCTCTAATTCACAGGAGCTGAAGTCTACAGCCAGCCAGTCTGAATGCTGCAGCTGATTAAACCGTGGGGTCATTTTTGTGCTGTTGTATTGCATTAATGCAAAAATGAGTGTGTGGATATTTATATAAACGTACATTCTTGAATCATTCTTGTGTCTTGACTCTCTACATTCTGGTTTTATATTAGTGACTGCAAATGCTGATCCAACTTGGTTTCAATTTATTTTCCCTAATACTGAGCTAATTAGTTCAATCTAAGCGGGTTTTTAAATATACAGTATTTTTAAAGAAATATAAGACTTTTAAGGGACTCAGCTTTTTTGTGTAAAGTTTAAACAACATTTTTCTTTTATATTTTAGGTGTAAATGTATTTGTTTTAATGTAAAATGGTTACTCAAAGCAGGTGTTTCACACTTTAACCTCTGGTGCATTTTACATAAACCACGCTGTTACAAAACTACGGTCCTGGAAATGCAGTTTCACTATATCATCTAATCAGGTAGGTGGCGCTGGAAAGGCAGTCCTGAAACTGAAGTTTCCGCTAATTCATCCAATTCGACAGGTGGCGCTGTTACAAAACTATGGTCCTAGAAATGCAGTTTCACTATATCATCCAACCGGGAGGTGGCGCTGCCCCAAAAAACTAGGGTCCTATAAATGCGGTCCTATACATGCGGTCCTGAACGTGCAGCTACTCCAGTTGTGCAGGATCATACTATTGGTTAATCTCGACGTCGGTAGCTCCTCCCACATCAGGAAGTAACGTTTTCAATTTGCAAGAGCAACGACGTAAATAGATTACCTAAGTTCCTATTCGCTTTGTATATGGAAATTTACAGAAAATGAAATGGTGTATTGGACAGCATTAAGCAATAACAGGAATATGCCCATTCACTGGTGAGTCCAGAATATTTTTTCTTAAGCACCACTCTCAGCTTTGAGTTTAAATTAAGTTGTTTGAACGGTGTAATGTTTTATTTTCACGGTTTCATTGTCAGAATTATGTAATTATATGTTTAAGAAGTTAACATTTCAAATTGCGTTTGTAACAGTGATATTCTGTTAGCGAACTCGTTGTTAAAAGATCGACGAATAAATAATATTTTGAACATACAAATACTCAAATAGCGTTTGCATGGAGTGCAACGGTAGGGAAGCATACTGTAACGTTAGCATCGAATATTTTGCATTAAGCGCGCCAAAAACAGCAACATAGTCCATTTTTGTACTCTATAGTCTTTAACTGGAATTATACTTTGTTGTTGTTTTTTAAGAGGGCCTGCGAGAAATATCTCCTTGTTTTTTACATGCGATAAAGATTATTGTTGTATGTCCCTCACAAATTCATAAACAGTAGATCAGGGGTTATCAGGGGAGTAGGCTACAGGATGGGAGAAAAAAGCTGAAAAAATAAAAATAAAAAACAATAGCAAATTTGTGATCTTTGCTCGGATTCATAGGATCTATTTTCGCTGCTAAAATAGACCAGAACAGTCATTATTTCATCAAAAATATAAGTGACGTAATATTATTAACTTGTTTGTTGAACTGTCATATGAAATCAGTGTCACATTTTCAATCTTGAGGTGATGGCAGCATGAAAAAGGTTGAGAACTTCTGATATAGATCATACTATTTTTTTTTTAACAATGGCAAAATAATATTATGTTATATTTATGTTATGTCACATATTTATATATATATGTATACATATACAGGGCTTGACGTTAACTTTTTTGATCACCTGCCACTGTGGCTAGTAGTTTTCCATCATTAATAGCCACTCGCCATTTTCACTAGCCACAATTTTGTTGTTGGGAAAATATATTTTATATGCATAAATTTGACTTTGGCATTCTAAAATTACTTTTCAGGGCTCAATACAATAAGGATTTACCTTTTTTTCTCTGGCCACACCAAACTAATTATTTCCTTGCCACAAATTTTAAATAATGTGTCAAAACAAGCAAAACACTGCCGCATACATACACTTTTTATTCAACAAAACAGTTGACATTTAAAAAATATATATTCTCATGCATCTAAAACTATGCACAGTGGTCAGTTCTGGCTCAAGATCCCAGATCACCAGTTAACTATGCATACAACAACATATTAAAGCAATATTATCGTAAAGGATGATTATTAAACTATATTAACAAAAAAAAAAAAAAAAAAAAAAAACAGCAAGCAAAAGAAAGCGGGTAAAAAAACATTCTGTGCGCAATAATGAAAGGATGATGCCGCGCACTTGGTTAATGCTAGGCCAATTAATAATCTGTTTAAAGAATGGTTAAAGCAACAACAACTGCTGCTTACAAAGAACCTTGAACAACTGTGGGTGCACGACCATCACACTACAGTAGTTTTGATTCCAGGCATGGTTGCTTCGAGTGCACTGGCAATTTAAAAATGAGTTTCAGCCAGCCAAAGTGGCTAGTGGGAGTGGCTGTCTAACCCGCCACAACCTAAATCTACCCGCATTTGGCGGGTTGGTTGGTGTTAATGTAAAGCCCTGTATATTTACACACGGACTAAGCCGAAAAGAAAATGAATGAATATATATATGGCGACGCGGTGGCACTGTGGGTAGCACATTCGCCTCACAGCAAGAAGGTCGCTGGTTTGAGCCTCGGCTGGGTCAGTTGGCATTTCTGTGTGGAATTTGCATGTTCTCCCCGTGTTCGTGTGGGTTTCCTCCAGGTGCTCCGGTTTCCCCCACAAGTCCAAAGACATGCGGTACAGGTGAGCTGGGTATGCTAAAATTGACCGTAGTGTATGAGTGTGTGTGTGAATGAATGAGTGTGTGTGGATGTTTCCCAGTGATGGGTTGCGGCTGGAAGGGCATCCGCTGCGTAAAACATATGCTGGATAAATTGGCAGTTCATTCCGCTGTGGCAACCCCAGATTAAAAAAGGGACTAAGCCAAAAAGAAAATGAATGAATGAATGAATGAATGAATTTTCAATACAAATTTGACAGTCTTTGGCATTCTTTTTGCACTGTCTTCATCTTGCATTATGATTTTAATTTTAGTCAACAGTTTAAAGCCATTTTTACGTATTGCTCATAGCTAAATAATAAATAGCTAATGTTTGTGCTTTACTCCTTGCTGCTAACTCCTGACGTTACACTAATTATTTATTTATCAGCAGCTGCCTATAATCAGTGTGGTTATAACAGTTGAAGCTTAGTGATTAAATTTTAAACATTTGTTTATGGCATTAGGATTTTATCAAATCAGTTTATTTAACCAAAATCCACACTCTAAAAATTCCCAAGATAGTTCTGAAGGAAAAAGAGCTACTTAGATTATTTAATGCAAATGCCAAAAGGATTGTGTCCATCTGTCCATGTCTGCTTGGCTCAATTGTCCACTAATGGTCTCCGACCATTCCTCTGTCATATTGTGTGGGTTTGTCCAATTAACGAATGCTGAATGAATCTGCACTGCTGGATAGTCCACACATTTAGCTCTTTTCTTCATCCTTTAATGCAAACAGCAATAAAATAAGACCATTTACCACACTTGATGATAATTATATTTGCAGAAGGCAATCCATTAGTGTTCACATTCATCTCAATAGCAGTAGTTTGACTGAAACCAGACCCCTAGAAAGTACAAGATTTGAAATTGTCAATGTTTGCTCATGGAGACAGTTCTTGGCATGGATGTTGTTTATGTTGAGCTGTTAATGTCATGTCACTTTAAAACCACAAGAACACTGACGGCATTGCAAAAAACAACAGAAGAGCTTTTTAGACTGTGGGGATTATTGGTTTTAACCTCTGGTAAAGGTATGTTTTGCAGTCTTAAACCCTTCATTACATTAGTATCATAACAGACAAAGTAAAGTATCCATTGGGGACCTTTAGGAGCATAACAAAGACCTTTATATTACTTTAATACTTTGCGAATTGATGTGGTTTTAATCAATTTTTGCTTAGAATACACTCTTGAACGGTTGCCATAGGAGAAAATGCAGTAACTAAGCCCCTAGTTTTTCACGATTTTTTTTTTTGTGAATTTTCACAAAATTTATGGACAATTTTGTGATAAAAAATTAAAATTAAATTAAAATTAAAATTAATTAAAAAAAAAAAAAATATATATATATATATATATAAATATATATATGACACAATGACAATGACACAAATCATAAAAATAAAGCTTCTTTGTTTTGGTCTCTTGTCAAGACAAGATCTAAAACGGTAGGGATTAAGCCAAAGGAAGGTTGTATAACTTAAATTTTCATGCACAAAGTTACTTTTTCTCAGATTTCACCCACCGGAGAATCTGACATGTACCACACTCAGGACATGCGTTAGGGCTTTCCCTACCGTAATACACCTAAAACACGGATTGCCGTAAAACTCGTCGCAGGGAAGCGTTTTCTCTCGTTAAATGCAGGAAAAGTTAAATCATTTATCGATTTCATGATGAACATCATAATACCAGCCATAATACCAACATGTAAAGCACAAATAATGTCCTTCAATTCGGTCACGTCCAGCAGCCATCCTTGAACCAACCTCCATCATTGTAAGCTGCTTGCTGTTGTCTGTTTCACTGCTCACACTTTTTTTGCGGTCTGAAGCGCGCCAAACGCACAAAACGGACAATTTGGCCCACAGGATGTCTAAGCGCATCTTTGTATTCATTTCACATGTAAATCACTCGCGCTTCATCCGTGTCTGCTTACTGCACAAGTTTCAAAACAACCCCCCCTCCCCTCCTTCCATGTAATGTAAGCATTGTGAGGGTGCAGGTGAGACGTCATTTTTCGAGACACTCAAATACATCACTGTAAGTCATGTAAAATAATTAATTGCAAATTTGAAATAAATCTAATTCGATTATATGGTTTAGAATTTTATGTTTTATGATATTCAGATTTATGCATTGGATTCAGCGATCGCGGAATCACGAAAAACTAGTGGGTCTGAAATGGTTTCATAAATGGAGGTCTGACAAGCTCAGGGAGAGCTTTGGGACTATTAAAGCTTGGCAGTGACTGTTTAAATGTAAATAGTGGTGGACACCTCAAACGATTAAAAATCAGTAAATGTAGTGATCCTTTAGATGCCATTAATAATTCTGAAATGTAAATAGAAGTGATATGCTGTTTGTACTAAGAGTAAATTGTGTGTGCAGTGGTAGGCGTAGTTAGCCTCTCTGCCAATAGTGTTGACCAGTGTAATTGCTCTCAGTGTACAAAAACACTGCCCTTGAGTTTCTTCTGCGTATTCCTCTCTTCTTCATTCTTGCTAGCATTAGGCATCATTTTTGTAGGAGTATGTATTAATTCCCCTGGCTGGATGTAGACAGGCCATTTCATTCCGTGATATTTCACGTCAGTGCATCAGATTCTTCATCACACAGGCCAGATATTGAGACATAACATGAGTCAGTAACACCAGGTCTGGCTGTATATCGGTTTAAAGAGCACACAAGTGTTTGTGCATTGATTCTGTCTCATTAAAGCATAGGCTTGTCACGATCTGTCAGGCTAAGTCTCGTGAGCAGGGCTCTCAATCTGTTATGAAAAGTAAATGAATAAATAAATACTGGTTATGAAAGCTTTTGCTGGCGTCACAGACCTACGATCTGTGTTGCGTTGGTGACTTGTTTGTTTTAACCACAGCACGCAACATGCACTGCAAACATATATCCAGTATTATCTGGGGTGTGGATGTGATCTGCTCAGATCCTGAGATAAATCTTCCACTAGTCTACCTGTTTTTCTCTGGGTGGCAAGAGCTTTGCCTGGCCTGGCGCTGAGCTGACGTGACGTCAGTACAGGGGTCTCTAGGGAGGAGGCTGAGTCAGAGACAGGGCTGCGGCCGCAATGCTTTGCCAGTGTCGCACACACATTCGCATTCACATTCCTCTGTACAGCCCAACCCATCTGCCTGATTGTGTGCCTTTTTTATGCTACATTAGTGCTTTAATCAGGGGACTCAATCCCCTACTTGGTTTGAGGAGAATATGAGTGAATACATCAAGCATATAAGCCTCATCTACACACGCTAGCACCTTGTTATTCTCCGAGGCCATTTGTCTATCCTCTCGGTACAGTTTGCATCCTGTTTTTTGTAGATAATGAAATGAGTAATGCTGAATATAATATTTTCCTCTGTGAATGTGTTATGAGATTGTTTGCTCACAAAGGGCTCAGCTGAGAGGCCACAAAGGCAAGCAGTGGAAATTTGCGATTCACGTCACCGTCATTAGACACATTTGCGTAAGCTGTACCTGAGGCTCTATCGAAGTGCACGTCTGATTTAAGCAGTTGAGTTGTTGTTGTTTCGAGAGGTGCCGACTCATAGGAAAGGAAGAAGTGAGGAAGCAAGGCAGAGGCAGGCACTTGCCAAGTGGCCATTAGAGCTGCCATCTGGCCGAGCTCTGCTAGATTTTGTTCTCTCTTTCATTGCCCATTCTCATGGGAAATCTGTATTCAGTTCCCAACACAGGGACAGAAATAGAGACAGAGGAAGTAAGAGTGAGGTGTGGAATTCTGCAAATTGGAAGATATAACTGCTGGAATTACCTCTAAAAACTGTGTCGGCTGCTATATATATATACAGGGAGTGCAGAATTGTTAGGCAAGTTGTATTTTTGAGGATTAATTTTATTATTGAACAACAACCATGTTCTCAATGAACCCAAAAAACTCATTAATATCAAAGCTGAATATTTTTGGAAGTAGTTTTTAGTTTGTTTTTAGTTTGAGCTATTTTAGGAGGATATCTGTGTGTGCAGGTGACTATTACTGTGCAAAATTATTAGGCAACTTAACAAAAAACAAATATATACCCATTTCAATTATTTATTTTCACCAGTGAAACCAATATAACATCTCAACATTCACAAATATACATTTCTGACATTCAAAAACAAAACAAAAACAAATCAGTGACCAATATAGCCACCTTTCTTTGCAAGGACACTCAAAAGCCTGCCATCCATGGATTCTGTCAGTGTTTTGATCTGTTCACCATCAACATTGCGTGCAGCAGCAACCACAGCCTCCCAGACACTGTTCAGAGAGGTGTACTGTTTTCCCTCCTTGTAAATCTCACATTTGATGATGGACCACAGGTTCTCTATGGGGAGAAAACCATGGAGGCCATGTCAATTGTTTTTCTTCTTTTAGACCCTTTCTTGCCAGCCATGCTGTGGAGTACTTGGACGCGTGTGATGGAGCATTGTCCTGCATGAAAATCATGTTTTTCTTGAAGGATGCAGACTTCTTCCTGTACCACTGCTTGAAGGTGTCTTCCAGAAACTGGCAGTAGGACTGGGAGTTGAGCTTGACTCCATCCTCAACCCGAAAAAGCCCCACAAGCTCATCTTTGATGATACCAGCCCAAACCAGTACTCCACCTCCACCTTGCTGGCGTCTGAGTCGGACTTGGCAATTGCAAGATATCTCACTATTTTTGACTTTTCGGAGCCTGTCAAGTCCTTCTTTTGACCCATTTTGCCAAAGGAAAGGAAGTTGCCTAATAATTATGCACACCTGATATAGGGTGTTGATGTCATTAGACCACACCCCTTCTCATTACAGAGATGCACATCACCTAATATGCTTTCGAGCCTATACAGCTTGGAGTAAGACAACATGCATAAAAAGGATGATGTGGTCAAAATACTCATTTGCCTAATAATTCTGCACTGCCTTGTGTGTATATATATATATATATGTATGTCATCATCAGCCGACACAGTTTTTAGACGTAATTCCAGCTGTTATATCTTCCAATTTGCAGAATTCCACACCTCACTCTTACTTCCTCTGTCTCTATTTCTGTCCCTGTATATATATATATATATATATATATATATATATATATATATATATATATATATATATATATATATATATATATATATATATATATATATACATATACATATATACAGTGTTTCCTCTAGGATTTTTTCCAGCTGTGGCGACAGGCCTTTTGATCTACCAACTACCTTTAGCATTATTTCAATGACAAATGTGACGCAGTACTACAAGTCGAGATCGGATTTGTGTAATACGAGCATGCAGATCTTTTTGCTTGTGCTAGGATTTCCTCTGTTCGTGCACAAAACTTCTTGCACGGCCTCAAATATACGCTGCTCAAGTGCAATTTAGCGCGTTTACGTAGTGAATTTGTCTCCAACTTTTATCAGATTTGCTAGGAATATTTTTGAACGTCTCTAGTAGACCTACAGAGCGGCATTAATGCGTCCTGAGGTAAAGTGATATGGGTTTAAACTCCAGCAAGATAAAGTCTTTGTTTGTTGTATGCAGAGCCATAGACCTTTATCTATAAATAAAGTATAATTATGGAAACTGTGTTCATCCTAACTGAAAGCTATACGTCGTGTTTGCTGGCCTCACGCATCACGCACCTGTCAGTCAGTCAGTTAGTCAGCATGTCACCTTAAAGGGTTAAACAAATAACGCACAGCACATCTACGGTTACAGAAAAGTTTGCACTGTTATAATTCACTTACCTTTTAATACGTTTTGGTGCAAATATAACCCGCTATTAAAAAGATTGACAATGTTTTGAAGCTGTAATGTAGCCGTGGCGGGACGAATTTTGGCGTGGCGCCCCGCCATGGTAGAATGAATGTAGTGGAAACCTTGTATATATATATATATATATATATATATATATATATATATATATATATATATATATATATATATATATATATATATATATATATATATATATATATATATATATATATATATATATATATATATATATATATATAAATATAAATATAAATATATACACGTATATATATGTATGCGTATATATATGTATGTCATCAGCAGCCGACACAGTTTTTAGAGGTAATTCCAGCTGTTAAAACTTCCAATTTGCAGAATTCCACACCTCACTCTTACTTCCTCTGTCTCTATTTCTGTCCCTGTGTATATATATATATATGTATGTTCTGAAGCATGTATTTTTGTGCCTGGGTTATATCCTTTAATGAATGCAAATGATGAAATTATTCCATCGTTTCATTCATGAATATGGATGAAGGATTTAGTCAAGTAAATCAGATGCTTTTTTTTGTCTGAAGTGTAAATGTGGTAAGTAATAATGAACAAAATTAGGAGTGCGCTGATATTGAAATTCTGGCCAATATCGACAAGTTTATCATTATTTTCGTGTTCTGACAAAACAGTATACTGTGCATTTCAAAGTTTGAATGTTAAATTGTAAATGCACAGCTCTGTTTTTGATATATTTTCACAACCAGTCACAACAACTTTTAAAGGGAAACACTCTTCAAGGGATGTTCAGGGGATATTTAAACAAAAATGTTTGAATCATCCCATCATTGTATTTCCACAGTTGACTCTGGGTGATTTTAAACCTCAGGTAAATGTAATCCTTATTTTGCTTTATTTTACAGTGTCCCTAGTTTAGCACACTGTAGAATCTTAAATTACATTTTTGCATATTTAAAGTGTTAGTGTCAGTGATTGATCCACTTGTGTTGTTTTCTAATTAATAATATTTACAGATTTTAACCCAACAATTTGTTATTTCCATATACTCATGTGTGTATATTTTTTAATATCAGACGCTCACTGGCTACTTTATGTACATTTTGCTACTACATTTACATTTTACATTTGGCAGATCCTTTTATCCAAAGCAACTCACACCTAGAGCAGTCTGGGGAACAGTGCCTTGCTCAAGGGACTCACCTCAGTCGCGGTATTGGGGGTTTTTCACTACCCCCACCTAAAATCCTTGCCGGTGACCTGCAACCAAACCTGCAAACTTTGGTTTACAAGTCTAACTCTCTCACCATTAGTCATTGGAGCCATTATTGTGTAGTGTGCCAAAAATGCCCGGCACCATTATGCCTCTACTACACTGCCCAACACTTTCCCGGGAGTCTCCTGTAATTCAGAACCATCTTCCACCACCCTGCCGCTTTGTTATTTCTCCCAGAAAACTCCTGTAATACCCCCATCCCCCACCCCACCCGGTCCTCAGCTTTTTGGTCTGTAATACCCCCTGGTTTCCCTAAGTGAACTTTAGTAGGTTGTCCGATCGCCGCAAACTCCTGAAACTCAGTCCATAATACAGTTACTAACACCACAAACATCACTGTGCACCGCCGCCCTCCCGGTTCTCAACTGTGTTACTCAGACAAACACCCAACCACTCCCCGGTCTCCCAGAATTTTAGAGACAAATGTTGGCAGGTATGCTCTACTACCAGTCTTAAACCAATGATAAAAGGAGGCTTTTTTATTCTACCATCAGGGTAGACCTTTTTCAGTTTTCTGTTGTCCAATTTAGGCAAACCCATATAAATTTTTACTCTTCTTAGTGGCTCTTAGCTAACAGGATCATTGAGCTGTTGGGGAGGCAGCAAAGTCTTCTGCTGTTGTAGCTCATCTGCTTCAATGTTTGGTCAACCTCTGGAATGAGCAAGGCATTTTCAGCTACAAAACTGTCCCTCAATCTAGATCTTCTTTTTTTTAATATTCTCTATGAGTTTAAATGAAAATCCCAGTAGATCAGTGGCATAATCATCAGCCCCAGCCCCACAACTATTACACATTGAAGTTTGAACTTCATCAGATCGTCTTGAAGAGAAATGCCTGTTACTGGAAACACAACTGAAAAAGCAAATTAAGATTTTCAGAAACAATTCCTGATCAGGGCTGGAACTTTACTCTGCAGGTTGGTATTCACTGCCATGTGACTGCTGCCAAGTAATTGGCTGATATGAAATATTTATTAAATATTTGTAGTCATAATCTATCTATTCCATTTAGTAATGAACGATGAACAGAAACAATAAAATCGTAGCTCCTAAGAAGAATGGCATCCAATTTTGAATAGTGGTTCCCACACCAGTGTTTAAAACATCAAACCAGAGCTATTGGGCTTATGGCAACCTTGAGGCACCTGCACACTATTGATCTTGCTTTACCAGCAGCATTTGTTCTATATAAAGCAGTGCAACCCTCACGCTTTTCATTTATTTTCCATCTAGTGGCCCCCATCGGCTTTTCTTCTGGGTGGTGCATTAAGACTTCGCATTCTAAAGAGCACCACCATATCCATCTCAATTCCTTAAGACGGGCCACAGAAATGGCTCTGTCCTCTGCAGCTCTCCACAGACTCCACGGTGGCAGGAAAGCACTTATAGAAATGCACTGAGTGATGTGCGAAGGAGAAGATTTTAGGACACCTTTCAGGCTAGGACGTCATAATGGTGCTTTTAGAGGGCAATGGCGATCTATGAACATACTTGACATGCCAGTATGGAAATATACAGATCCAGGTCTCTTTTTATACATCAGCTTTCATGTATTTATAACTGTTACACATGATGATTCACCAAGTAACTAGTCATAGTTTCAATATACCACCTGTACTAGCTGTGGAGTGCCTTTACCGGGAGTCACCTTTTTCTTCTGCATCTCTCTCTCTCTCTTTCTTGCCTTCTCCCTCATTTTTCTCTCCCCACCCTGGCCACATCTCCTGATAAAAGTGTAGCATCTTGGGACAAATTGCCCCAACAGCTCAATGATCCTGTCAGTGCAGCGCGCCGGCTCTCACCCCTGTGACAGCGGCTATTACTCACAAATAGGTCTCTCAATAAAGCCGGCCAGGCCCATGAATGGCTCATTCAACCTTTTCCGCTAAACAGGAGGAGATAAAAGGATGGGGAGAAAATCACACAAACAATATAAATATAAATAACAAGCTTGACAATTGGCACTCAAAGCATCTCTTTACTGTGGGAATTGAATCCCCGCGAATGAGCTGGTTACGTCCCTCGCAATAAGCTACAGGATAGAACACAAACACACAATGTCAGCGGTGCCCAATTTCATGCTTTGAAAATTGGACCCCTGCGATTCCTCTCTGAGAGTTCAGTTCATTATGTGAGACTTTTGGGGAGAGAGCATTTGAGGAAACATTTGAAATTCATGTGGGAGACTGTTTAAAAGTTACTTTGCGAGCAGCTTTGGAGGAATGAGTCACATTTCATTAGTAATCACATTTTAATTCTTGACCGACCACCTGTTGATTCACAGCTGGGGGTGTCGAATATGAATGGCAAATGAAACATTCAACCTGCTCTTATGGCGTTGTGTTCACACAGCTTGTTTTCTGCTGCGAGCATAAAGCTGTTGACAAAGAATCCCTTAAAACCCGGTTTCTTAAGAAAGATTCATCATAACCCTTTACATTTGCAAATTCTGTAACTCGAAGCCCACTTTTTTTTTTTCTTGCAGCAACAAATGTATGATTCATGTTTGCGCATAAAATTATACATTATTTGTCATTGACTAATATGGTTTATATTGAGGCCTGAGCAGCATATAAATCATCTGTTTCTGTTGTGAATGGATGTTGACTCTTGAGATGACCCTCTTTCTGACAGGTGCGGCTCATGCCCTGAGTCCACATCTGCCTCTGTGACCTGACTTATCTGCGTATGCCTTCGGCGTATTCCTTTTGTCAGTGTCCACTCTTACTTTTACATTTGCTTTTTTTCTCAGTTTGATTTAGAATTTTTGTTGTTTTTTTAAATGCATAAGGGCTGGCTGATAAAATCGGTATCGATATTTATTGACCGAACACCTTTGTCAATAATGATAAAAAAAGATTTGGCATGTAGTTTCGGTATGAAGTGCTATAGTCTTATTAAAATGTGGATGCTGAGCGCACGCCTTGGAAGCAATGCCAATAGGCTTAGGGTGCAAGTTGTCATTTCTAGGGCTGTGCAAAAATATCGATACATCTAACTATAGTGATAATTTATTTTACGATAGTGTATCGATAGTCCAACCTCAAGTATCGATTCAAGTTGTGCCAAATGACCTCCTAATCCGATCCTGTAGATCAGGGATCACCAAACTTGTTCCTGGAGGTCCGGTGTCCTGTAGGTTTTAGCTCCAACCCTAATCAAACACACCTGAAAAGCTAATCAAGGTCTTACTAGGTATACTTGAAACACCCAGGCAGGTGTGTTGAGGCAAGTTGGAACTAAACCCTGCAGGGCACCGGACCTCCAGGAACGAGATTGGTGAAGCCTGCTGTAGATGTTGCTAACTCGCGATCAACAAAACGCCAAGTAGTACGGTATCAGAAGGAAGCAAGAGTGAGCATGGCATAAAGCAAAAAGGTGCCTCCAGCTTTTAGAGCTGACGAGTGGCTGCACTATAGACATCATGATGCTGAAGCGGCATCACAGATCCTCCGCACCGCCCCTGTTGCAAACCCACTTGTGAAAAACACACACTCAGGCCCCGTTTACACTGATATAGCTTAGTTTTAAAATGGCATTTTAGAACGAAAATGATCCACATCCAAACTGGCATTTCACCTAGCATTTCTGAACAGCCCTCCGTTTGCTGAAAACGCACATCACGAGACCACACACACACAGACACAGACACACACACACACACTGTCATGCGCTCGTCTGAGTTCCACAGAACAGTGTACGGACTGTATATTTTATACAGTCATTGGTACGAACAGTTTATCAAGGACTGCTGGATCGCGTCTCACTATAAGTTAGTTGTTAAACGTGATATTTAATTAATCTTGTCTCTGTCTAACGACTCTTCTGTCTTTTGATTCTCTCAGGTAACGTGTCACAGCATCAGTACACTGCTTCAGTTTTTCGTTTTCACGCTTGTACCAAGTAATTTTAGTGAAAACCTCAGATACTGTTGGATGGTTCCTGTTGTTTGTGCACCTTTTTTACCAAGCAAGTGTGTGGACGCTATAACGGCACAGCTCACTCTGCCTAGTCATGCCAGAGTCCCGTGGGAAAAAAGTGATTGACAGGTGGTAATTT
Source organism: Danio kyathit (assembly GCA_903798195.1). Taxonomy (NCBI): domain Eukaryota; kingdom Metazoa; phylum Chordata; class Actinopteri; order Cypriniformes; family Danionidae; genus Danio; species Danio kyathit. The sequence goes on from LR812525.1 coordinate 38,587,325, forward strand.
GTGTGCAACTTATCTTTATTTATTTATTTATTTATTTATTTATTTATTTATTTATTTATTTATTATTTATTTATGATTTGGTTATGAGTAAAACAAGGCCATGCGGGTCAGGTAGTTGAAACAGTAGGCTACAAATAATTAATTAGTTATGAATTTATTAATTATGCATAAATAATTAATTTACCTCCCCTATGACGACGATGCCATGGTCCATCGCCATGTTTCACATTAGACATCGTACGATGCCAAATTGGTCAACATAGCCCAACCCTAAATGCTATACCAGGGAGTACTGAATTAGACAAAAAATAAATGCCATTTGTAAGCTTTGCAATATACATAGTTCTCTGTTCAATCACACTGTGCAGCTCTAATGAATTGGAATGGATGGAAAATAAATTGGAATTGGAATTTTAATTTGTCTGCCGACTTTATCAAGTTGTCAATATAATTTGACACACATACTACTACAAACTATTGCAGTATATCACAATATTTATTGCATTGCGATATATTGTATCGTGACCCATGTATCGCGATATGTATCGTATTGTGAGGCCCTTGCCAATACACAGCCCTAGTCATTCCCAATGGAGGTACTCGACTTGCACGATGTACATATGGGAGTGGCGTGCACATTTTCCAGCCACCCCGAGTTGAAAACATCTGAACTTTTCCGAATGCTGCGAGTGCACCGCGATTCATTTAAGTAGAACTAATCAATCTGCTTCACACTTTGTATGGAAAATGAGAGCGGTGGCTAGCAGCAGTGAGGAGATTGTTAAAAACATGTAAAAAAAAAAAAAATGTACATAGTGGGTAATGTAGTAATTCAACTTCACAATTTGTAATGTTGCAGCATTTATTTGAATAATGATGGTTGGTTCCCAGTGGTGTAAAGTAACTAATTACAAATACTTAAATTACTGTAATTGAGTAGTTTTTCTCAGGAATTGTAATTTACTAAGTAGTTTTAAAAATGTGTACTTTTACTCTCACTTGAGCACATTTTTAGTGCAGTATTGGTACTTTTACTCCACTACTTTCCTTCAACCTGCAGTCACTACTTTTTAATTTTTCTTGTCTATGGGGATTAGAAAAATCAGTCCTGTGCATCTTGTCCAATCAAATCACACATAGAAGGTAAATCTCATCATATTGAACTACCTCAAGACATGTGCGATGTCAGATTTTGTTTGGAAATGAAAATCAGGTTGACGTCAGAACTCAACGTCAGGCCAACGTCTATGTTCAACGTCCAAACTAAAACCAACCAATTATCAACGTCTATTGATGTTACAGCTTGAGGTTGTGTGGATGTTACCACTATGACGCCTATTAGATGTTGGAGTTTGGTTGTCATACCTGATGAATAAATGTCAGTATTTGACGTCAATATTTGGTCACTTTCTAACAACCTAAAATCAACCAAATATCAACGTCATTTGACGTCATTATTGGACATCAAAATAACATTGTCCTTAGACGCTGGCTAGACATTGAATTTTGGTCACCTGACATCACAACCTAAATCTAACCTAATTTTAACATCCTATGACATTGTGTGCCTGCTGGGCAAAAGCTAGATGCACTACAGAATGTTACGTTTACACACATCCACAAATTACATGTAAATGCATCAGGTTTTTACTGTGTAATATTCACTACTCTTGAGTACTTTTAAAAAGGCTTGTTTTTACTCATACTTTGAGTAATATTTACAAAAGATACTTTTACTCTGCTTGCACTACATTTTTAGGCAAGTAATGGTACTTTTACTTGAGTATGATTTTTCAGCACTCTTTCCACCACTGTTGGTTCCTGTACTTGAAAGCTCACATTTAATTATCATAATTTGTGTTGTTGACGGTTTGAGGTTTACTGTATCATTATTATTCACACCTTAAAGTTTGCTTTCATTGTTCAGCATTTGCTATTTACCATTACACACACTATGTAACATTTTATTTATCAAGTTTAATAGTCTCTTTAACACTTATGTTTATTTTATTATAAAGAGATCAGATATTTTGTTTAAATATTTTAGTTTTTGACTTTTAAAACTACTTACCTTAGTAATGTTGGTAAATTAAAATAAAGTGGTAAAAAAATTATAATATTCCAAAATGTATTGTTCAAAATATTCAATAATTATTGATATCAAATGATATGAAACATGATATCGTGATCATTTATTTGCAATATTGCCCAGCGCTAATAGCAGTGTTATTCACACAGTGGATATAATAAACATATGATAAATACATTTATATGATAAACATATACATTTTAAAAATGAAAACCATATATTTTTTTTTTAAATTTGACAGCCACTTGATTGCTTGCTGTTCTAAAAACTTTGACCCATAAAACAAATGGTGATATTGCACCAGCATAAACCAGCGTGCAGAAGGAAAAAAAAGTTGTGGTTCTGGTTTTGTGGACCACAGGATTTTATGTCTGCTATTTACAAGGATAAGAATCAGCACCTCCAATCTGAGGCCATGGTGTTCAGTCGGAAAAAGGTGGCTTGCCATCTCTAGAATGGAGAAAAGATGGAGGAAAGTCCTATCCTCAGGTTGAGGAGTTCAAGTATCTTGAGTATTTTCCTCAAGTATTTTGTTTATGAGTGACGGGAGGATGACATGTGAGATTGACGAGCCTATCAGTGCAGTGGCAGCAGTAATGTGGCCAATGTACTACTCTGTTGTGGTAAAGAAGCAGCTGAGCCAAAAGGCAAAGCTTTTGATATACCAGTCAATCTACAACGCCAAATCCGAAAAAGTTCACAATAAATGCACAATGCACATAGCCTAGTTCAAACAGACTTTGGCTGAATGTGTATTGCGATAACATCATAAAATGCAGTTTGCACACTGGACTCAAAAGAGGATTTTTGCTTTAGCCATCTGCAGATACTTTATTTTTGATTTCCAACTGCTTGACAGAAATTTCATATATAATTATTTTTTTTATATTTATAGTGATAATGTTATATTATGTCACACTCGTCTGTGTGTGAAGATGCTACAGGGCGGTGATATTTCACAAATCTGTAAATAAATGTAAAGATATTGTGTACTTAGGTAGTGAGGAGCAATAAATGCTGTGTAGGGGCTTTGTCAATTAGAACACAGTTCATACATGAAGCCCTCATATAACGAGCTGCTGGTCTGAGAACTGTGAGGTGTGAAAACAGGAATTGAGAACCACTAATGATCACTTATTCATCACTAAATGACCTGGCAATTTTATTACATTAATTCTTAAGTTGAGATGTACAAGATATATTTAACTGCTAATGTTTAAAGGGAGTACTTTTTTGTTTAAAGTGTTAGCGAAACAAATGTTATTACACTTCTGTTCATACAGCGCACCAGTACTTTAAAAAAAATGCAGTACACTGCTTTTCAGTTCATTGTTTAATTTTGCACATAACAGTGTGATTAATACTAATTAACGGCAGAAAAATTATGCAATTAATGCCATGATGCTGGAATTTGAGTACCAATCAGTACTGAATTTTTAAAAATATTTCCCGCTAACATTTAAGTGCTGTTGAGCACATTTTTAACACCACTGATTTGTCATTGTGTTCTCATGCACAACAATAATGACTGTGGTTGGCCGTGAGGGTCATCAGTTTACCGCACTTCTCCGCTGTTCACCGAGTGCAAACAGACATACACCACGGGAAATTCATCAACGGATAGCTCATATGCCAGCTCATAAACAGACCAGCTGTTCTTTGCGGCTTTAAAACGCTACAGTGTCCCTATATCTGTGTTTGTATGTATTTATGTGTGTATATATATATATATTCTGACAGTTGAAGTCAGAATTATTAGCCCCCCTGAATTATTATCCTCCCTGTTTATTTTTTTCTCCAATTTCTGTAACGGAGAGAAGATTTTTTTCAACACATTTCCAAACATAATAGTTTTAATAACTCATTTCTAATAACTGATTTATTTTTTCTTTGCCATGATGACAGTAAATAATATTTTACTAGATATTTTTCAAGACACTTCTATACAGCTTGAAGTGACATTTGAAGTCTCAACTAGGTTAATTAGGTTAACTAGGCAGTTTAGGGTAATTAGGCAAGTTATTGTATAACGATGTTGTTTTCTGTAGACTATCGAAAAAATAAATAGCTTAAAGAGGCTAATAATTCTGACCTTAAAATGGTTCATAAAAAAATTAAAAACTGCTTTTATTCTAGCTGAAATAAAACAAATAAGACTTTCTCCAAAAGTAAAACTATTATCAGACATACTGTGAAAATATTCTTTGCTCTATTTAACATCATTTGGGAAATATTTGAAAAAGAAGAAAAAAAATCAAAGGGGGGCTAATAATTCTGACTTCAACTGTATGTATATATATATATATATATATATATATATATATATATATATATATATATATATATATATATATATATATATATATATATATATATATATATATATATATATATATATATCAGTGTTTCCTCTAGGATTTTTTCCAGCTGTGGCGGCAGGCTTTTTTTTTTTACACAGATCTGCCAACTATTTTAAAGACAAATATTACATGCAGTATCAAGTCGAGATCGCATTTATGTAATACGAGCATGCAAATCTCTTTGCTTGCGCGCCGATTTCCTCTGTTCGTGCACAAAACGTCTCGCACGCCCTCAAATATACTCTGCTCAAGTGCAGATCTTTATGTGCACTGACTAATAGACACTGCTGAAGTGCGATTTAGTGCGTTTTTGTGTGTTTTGCGACATTAATGCGTCCTGAAGTAAAGTGAAACGGCTATAAACTCCAGCAAGATAAAGTCATTTTATGCAGAGCCAATGACCTTTATTAATAAAGTATACTTATATGGAAACTGTGTTCATCTTAACTGAAAGCTACGCCGTGTTCACGCATCACACAGCTGTCAGTCAGTCAGTCAGCATGTCACATTAACGGGTTGAACAAATAGCGCACAGCACTACGGTTACAGAAAAGTTTGCGCTGTTTAATTCACTTACCTTTTAATATGTTTTGGTGCGATTATAACCCGCTATAAAAAAAAACACGACTGAATGTTTTAAATGCGTTGTAATGTAGCCGTGGCAGGATGAATTTTGGTGTGGCGGCCCGCCACGGAAGAATGATTGTAGCGGAAACCTTGTTAAGACACTATACTAGTACCGGGTTGGACCCTTTTTTGCCTTCAGAACTGCCTTAATCCTTCATGGCATAGATTCAATAAGGTACTGGAAATATTCCTCAGAGATTTTGGTCCATATTGACATGAAAGCATCACACAGTTGCTTCAGATTTATCGGCTGTTCCACCACATACCAAAGGTGCTCTATTGGATTGTGATCTGGTGACTGTGGAGGCCATTTGAGTACAGTGAACTCATTGTCATGTTCAAGAAAACATTCTGAGATGATTTGCGCTTTATGACATGGCACAGTATTCTGCTGGAAGTAGCTATCAGAAGATGGGTACACTGTGGTCATAAAGGGATGGACATGGTCAGCAACAATACTCAGGTAGGCCGTGGCGTTGACTAAATGCTCAATTGGTACTAATGGGCCCAAAGTGTGCCAAGAAAATATCCCCCACACCATTACACCACCATCACCAGCCTGAACCTTTGATTCAAGGCAGGATGAATCCATGCTTTCATGTTATTTTCGCCAAATTCTGACCCTACTATCTGAATGTCACAGTAGAAATGGACTCATCAGACCAGGCAATGTTTTTTAAGTCTTCTATTGTACAATTTTGGTAAGCCTGTGTGAATTGTAGCCTCAGTTTCCTGTTTTTAGCTGACAGGTGTGGCACTTGGTGTGGTCTTCTGCTGCTGTAGCTCATCCGCCTCAAGGTTCGACATGTTATGCGTTCAGAGATACTCTTCTGCATACCTCAGTTTTAATGAGTGGTTATTTGAGTTACTGTTGCTTTCTGTCCATTCTCCTCTGACCTCAGGCGTCAACAAGGCATTTGTGCACACAGAACTGCCGCTCACTGGATATTTTCTCTTTTTCAGATCATTCTCTGTAAACCCTAATGATGGTTGTGCGTGAAAATCCCAGTAGATCAGCAGATCCTGAAATACTCAGACCAGCCCGTCTGGCACCAACAACCATGCCACGTTCAAAGTCACTTAAATCACCTTTCTTTCCCATTCTGATGCTTGGTTTGAACTGCAGCAGTTCGTCTTGACCATGTCTACATGCCTATATGCATTGAGTTGCTGCTAAGTGTTTGGCTGATTAGAAATTTGCATTAACGAGCAGTTGGACATGTGTACCTAATAAAGTGGCCGGTGAGTGTATATATATATATATATATATATATATATATATATATATATATATATATATATATATATATATATATATATATATATATATATATATATATAGCGTAAATATACAACATACAAACTGTTGTATAACCGCAATAACATGTTGCTCATGTATCATTTCATTAAATGTTCCCGTTATTATAAAAAAATCTCATTTTCAAGATCTTGCTTGAAGCATATTCAATGTTTTAAATAAGATTCCTGCCCTTTTTTTTTAGAAACCTTCCTTGTTTTATTTTTTGTTTTGTTTTGTTTTTTCCTTTGGACGTTCTCCTGTCATTGACACTTATTAGTTTAAACAGCTGCAACAAAGGCTCCTATATAGTGTTTGTACCGTTGTATGAAAGGAAATGACATCCTTGGATAGGTGGCCATGTTGCTGGATTTGCCCTAAAACAACAGTTGAACTTTGTGAAGGTTGTATTAATCCTGTCTGATTGACCAGGGTGAGAGCCATTAGAGCGCCTCAGGCCTGTGATCTAACACAGGCCCACGTAAAAACTGCGTCAGCAATGGCTTGCGAGCCACTGATTTTCTTACGCGGGGTGTCTGAATTAACTTGATCTCTCTCCTCCATCTCTGCCAAACATAATGTGGACGAAGCTATTTAGGTAACAATTAAGCCATGGTCTGACCAAAGAACTGCTTGGCACAGACACTCAGCTCATTAAGCCTTGCTTTTGATTAGGGGCTGGATTGGGGAGGATGGGGTAATCATGACTCACCCATCATTAGCATTAACATTTTAAACTTGTTTCAAAGAGAAGACACACAAACCTCAACTTATCGCCCCTCCCGTCCTTTTGCACATGCTCACATTCACACTCAGTTCCCTACACGGCCCCCAGACAATGACCTCCCAGCTAGCCATTGATTATCAATAATGAATGTAAAATGGGGGAGAGGAACGAGAAGGCCTGAAGCGGGATTAGACACAGTTTTGCTTCCGATGCTCCTTGCTGATTTGTCCTTCAAGGCGGCTTTGTGAATGGATTGCTTTTATGAACGCCTCTTTCCTTCTGTTCTCTCATTCCCACGTTCAGCTTCTCATCCTTCTCCATCTTTTGATTGAGATGTCGTGTCCTCTGTCGGAGCCAGAAAATGGTGGGAAAGGATAATTGGCATCTATGTTACTTTATCTGAGAAATCCTCTGCTGAATAAGAGATAACTTTACGGTGATGACGTTTTAAACATACTCTTGTTTCTTATCAGAATGTGGTTGGTTAACAGTTATCACACACATTTAGCATTAGTAGCACGTGACCAATTATGGGTTCGTTCAAACCAAATTGAGAATACTTTAATAATTAATTTAGCCTTATATTGTTCCAAACCAGTCAGTGAACTTTGGTAAGCAAAGACTAGTGTGACTGAAGCTTTATAATTTATTAAACGAGCACATTTTATCAATACATGATTTGCCTGGAAATTGAGCTCAGCGCTACAGTATGTTCTACATGTTGCGCTATAGAAATGCTCCATTGTAGATGGATCACACCTATTTTGGATTTTGCATTGATGTATTGCATATAGTTACAAGATAACGAGAACTTTGCATGATTTTTGCATATTGGACATATTATTGAACTGTTAAATTTAATTTCCCTTAATTCTAATTTAAATGAAGTTTTTGTACAATTTAATTGAGTTAGTTGGGTCAACACAGTTTAGTTGATTTATGTAAATATAGTCATAAAAACCACAACAGTGAAACCATTGACTGTAGAATACATTGACTTTGGGTAATTATTGGGACATTCTAGCAGAAACGTACATTATCTGATCCTGAAATAAAATTAAAAAAAAATGTTATTGAAAATTTTAATAAAAACATAAATAGAGTGAATAAAAAGTATTTCATCCTAAAAATGTCTAAAATGACTGATGGTTGATTTCTGTGAGTTGTTCTGTAAAGGAGTATGTCATTCATTTGATTCTTAGATTTTTGTTCTTTATTAAAACACTTGACAAATGTACAAACCCTGTTATTGCCCTTGTCCTCAGCCCAATTGAAAATACAGCTTTCAGTGTTTCCCCTACCATCATGTTAGGGGGCCCCCCGCCCTCCCAACGGCTTTCCCCGCCCCCCTAGAAGTCAATATAATTGTATTTTATATTTAGCGCCAGATCACCACTGTTTTAATAAACAGGCTAAATAGCCGGATGTAATATCTTACACAACGGCATGTGATTTCTGTCTCTACATGGTTGCGCGATTACAAATTTCAGCGCTCTGAGGGGGAGTTCTAAATAGCCACTCTCTGCTGTATGGAATGAGAGTGTGCGCGCCACATCTGACAGGACCGAAGACGCACGTGCGCTAAAATAAATACAGACGCAGTGCGACGTGTTTACAGTTTATTGGCGCGACTCGCGCGAGTGATGCTCTTGGTCGCAAGTACACATACAGCCATTGCATTTCCAGTGTTTTGGGCTGCTGTGACGCGAGCGGAGCTTTCGCCTCTATCTAGCGTCTCATCTAACCTTATGACCTCTCCCGCAAATTTATAACGGCCCGTGATGCCCAAAAATGAGTTAAAATACTCGAAAATCATGGCGACGAGAGTGAATGAGCAACAGAACAGATCGCGAGAGGCACAGTGATGGTCTAAGCTTAGCATTTGATAGGTTAAATGAAAAGAGCAGTAAAGATATCCTGCAAATCCTTCTCTCTCATTGAGTCATCTGCTGTCAATAGTTGGAAATGAGCAATATATTTGAATGGTCCTGCATGCATTTAGGCCTTTTTACATAACAACTGAAAGTTCTGTATTGACAATATTGCAAGTCCACTAAAAGCTGGCTGGATTTATTAGATAAATAAAACTTAATTTATTTTTAACATAAATATTTAATAATATAACCTGTAATATACTTATTGCAATAAACAGTATAGGCCTATTTCCTTTTAGTAAGAAGTATTAGATGTATAAGTGTGCATTTTAACTTCTTATGCATCAAATGTGAGCTCCAAACTTTTTCTTGATTGAGACATGTTGAATTATTCTTTCATCATTTGCAATGTTTCCAAATTGCATTGTAATTTTTTCATAATTGTTATATCTGTTTTATTATTTTCTGTGGTGGTTCATTCCACTGTGGCAAGCCCTGATAAATAAGAAACTAAGCCAGAGTAAAATGAATGGATTATGTATTTTCTGTAAAGCTGCTTCTGACCATGACACTTTCACACCTAAAGAGACATGTTAATAGGATTATATGCAGCATCCTTGATTTATTCTCTTAGGTAAGGCAAGAACTTCTCTTAAGGATCATACCTTTTCCCTAAATGTGCTCAATGCATTATAAAGCTTGAAGCATTAGAATCGGTGCTCAGTATCAGCCGAATCAGGAATCGGTACTATCGGCTGCAATACTCCTGATCGGAGGATCCCTAGATTTGACCTAACTTGGCTGTCAGAGCAGCAATACTTCCCTTGGTTGTACAAGACTGATCTTGGTAAGTCAGTAAATGTACACCCTTAGGTAAAAGAAGTATACTTAAGTAAAGGTCAAGTATAAAAGTATACTTTATTTAGTAAGTATACTAACATCAATGTATTAGTAGTGTACTTGAAATGTTCTTTCAGAAGCCCATTAAGATAGACTGCAGTGTCAAAAGCTGCACACTTTGTGAATAAAAAAAGATATAAAAAAATAAATGTTAATTTTTAGCTTGTACAGTTCAAATAATTGTGCAGGGTTTTACTGCTGTCATTAAAAGAAACAAATTAACACCATGACTCCTTGTGTCGGTGTCAGTCTGAACAGCCGCGCCGCCAAATCACCAATCACTTTATCAATCTATCTATCTTTCTGTCAGTCAGTCAGTCAGTCAGTCAGTCAGTCAGTCAGTCAGTCAGTCAGTCAGTCAGTCAGTCAGTCAGTCAGTCAGTCAGTCAGTACAGTATGTCAGTATGTCTGTCTGTCTATTAGTAAATCAATCACTTTATCAATCTAACTTTCCATCTATCTTTCCATCTTTCTTTCCATCTTTCTTTGTCTGTCTGTCTGCCCATCCATCTATCCGTCTTTCTTTCTTTTTTTATTCTTTCCTTCCTTCCTTCCTTCCTTCCTTCCTTCCTTCCTTCCTTCCTTCCTTCCTTCCTTCCTTCCTTCCTTCCTTCCTTCCTTCCTTCCTTCCTTCCTTCCTTCCTTCCTTCCTACCTTCCTTCCTTCCTTCCTTCCTTCCTTTCTTTCTTTCTTTGGTGAACAGTATCATTCTGTATAGTCAGTCAATATTCCTTTGGTTTAAATGAAAATTTCTTAAAGTTTTCAATGTTTAGGGAATAATTTGTAAATCGTGCTTTGGACAAATTCAGACTGTTTTCTTTTCACAGTATTGTTTATTGACATTTTTGGCACTCCCAATAATTGTATTATTTAGTGTATGCCAGAACAAGGACATTGACAGGATTCTGACTAGACTTTCTGCAACAACAAAAATCTTTGTAATTTCAGCAACTGATTGTAGATTTTAAAAATTGTTATATTTTATTTATTTTTTTGTTGGCATGTTTCAATTTTATAATTAATGTTAGAAACGTCCAGTGTAATTTCACACATCTGCGGCACATTCTTCCAATAGCTGTTGGAAGCATCTGTGTGGCTTTTGGCCAACAAGACAACTGGCAATGCTCGCCGTGATGATTTCTCACTGTGAAAGATGATCCCCTCCATGGTGTCATCCTATTCACCGCACTGTTATTCAGTGTTTTTCTTGTAGTTTACTCATGAACGCCTCACTATCATGCTTTGCTCTTGAATCCATTGACAGATGTTCTTGATAAGTGAAAAGACATTGTTAAACACCTGCTTAACCATGAATTCGTGGAGCCTAAAGTCATGAACATCAAACACTCAGAGGTCCACAGAAATGTGTCTGCCATTTGAAAAGCTTAATCCACTATGAAAACATCTGAAGTCTGGTGTTCATCTTTTAAAGAACTCACACCTGCCGACTGAACACGCTGACTCGAAATATAGCCGATTCAAAAGTTCAAAAACATTTCAACAAAGGTAAAGTGCACAGTGTATTCATGTGGTATTTTTCTGTAATTTTTTATATGTGTTTTTTTCTCTTCAGGTATCAGATCAGAGTTTAGTTAAAATTAGAAAAGGACTTCAGATGGGGGGTGGCAAATATTCTCTCATTATTGAGTGGGCTGCTGCTGCTAATCTATTATTTATTATACAGTACAACTGTGAAAGTGCTCTTTATTTATGTTCCATCTATTTGAGGATAATAAACGTGGCTGATGGTCTGTGTCTAAGATGTCTCCATCTCCTTGTTTTTTCAGAACCACTGGTACAAATTAGGCTGTTTATGAGAGCTATTCCCAGGCCCAGCAGACAAATTTACTGCACTAAATCGGTAACCTACGGGGTATTTCCTGTGTAGTCTGTGTTAAATTGCATATGATTAGCGGAGAGAGTTATCCTCCGCCACTAATAATGTCAGACTGTTAGCCCATGGCTTGAAGGAGAGCTCAGTGTACTAAAACTACACGTTTGAAGCTAAATACAGTTGCTGGAATTATAATTGCCATCAAAAATAGCATAATCATATATTTAGTTGATTAGCTATACACAAGGGTGTCCGCGAGGTCCTAAAATGTCTTTTGTTTCAAAAACAAAAAGTCTTAAGTCTTAAATTCACGGAAATATTAGGTTGTAGGTCTTAAATAATTTTAAACAGGTCTTAATTTTCCTATGTCCAAGTAAAGCTACCCTATTGGGCTGACACCCAATCATCAATAATCCATCTCAAAACTTTTTATTGCAAAGAGCGACAATTCACAACAGCTGTTAAACTTTTTACAGCTAATTCTCCCAATTAAATTCTCTAATCAGAAAACGAAAACTAAAGCAAGACATCCCTTTACATGGTCTTCTATTAATACAAATACTATTTAAAAAATTATCTGGCCCATTACAAAAATGTTTAGCCCTATATAAGTCAAACATTTCATTCATAAGGGTCTTAAATGTCTTAAATTTCAAAAACAAAATTTTAGGCTATAAAAAGTCTTAAATTCACTGAAATATTGGTTTGTAGATTTAAATAATTTTAAAAGGTCTTAATTTTCCTTTGTCCAGGTAAAGCTACCCTTTTGGGCTGACACCCAATCACCAATAATACAATTCACAACAGCTGTTAAACATTTAACATCAAATTAAATTCTCTAATCAGAGAAAGAAAGCTAAAGTTATTAACTTTAGAGTTTGAGCCTGCGAAATTCTGTTGTACTGCGCTGCGAAAAGGGGGATTATTAAACAAGATGATTAGACATTTAAAAAACGAGAGATTGGTCTATATTTAAATTTCTGTACAGAGAGGTCATGTTTTGATCCTCGATTGGTCTCACGCAGTCAAGTGATGCAATTTCGCAGGTCAGAGTTCACCAAGCTTGAACTTTCCAACGCAGCGATGATCTGCGAAACTTGACGCACAACCTTGCGTTTCCGGTCTGACGCATTTTGCGTGCGTATGATTGGAAGTCTATGGCGAGAAAAGTCCAGTGTGACAGCAGTTTAAAGAAGACATCCCTTTACATGATCTTCCATTAATACAAACACTATTTACAAAAGTAACTGGCCCATTAGAAAAAAAATCGTTAATGTTTAGCCCTGTATAAGTCTAAATTTAAGACTACAAATAAGTCTTAAAGGCCCAGTTTCACAAACAGGGCTTAGCTTAAGCCAGGACTAGAGCTTAGTTAAATTAGGCTATTTAAGCCACATTTATAAAAACAGCCTTAGAAAAATATATTACTGGTGTGCACCTGTAGACAAAAAAATGACACTGACATATTTTAAGACATCTCACTGCAAGTTATTTTTAATTGAGACAGCTCAAACATGCAATTTAATCCATGACTAGCCTTAAACCTTGTTTGTGAAACCGGGGGAAAATGTCTTAAATTTGACCCAAAAAAACCTGCAGAAACCCTGTATACAATAAGAAGTACTGGTTTTGGAGTTTCTGGTATATTAGTGCACACATGTTGCTATACAGATTGTGTTCAACTAAACATAAAAAAAATCAATTGCACTGCTCGATTAAATACTCGTCTTTGCATGACATGACAGTCAGTAATGGTTAAGTAAATATAAAAAGACAGGGCAGTACTGTATGTAGTATACCTGATTTGTTATAATAGGTCTGTGCTTTATATCTTGCCATATAGATGCAACTGAATGGATATTAATTTGTCTTTTATGTCATTAATAATCACGAATATCCTCCATGAACCGCCACCTTATCGTGGTGGAGGGGTTTGTGTGCCTGAGTGATCCTAAGAGCTATGTTGTCGGGGGCTAATGCCCCTGGTAGGGTCTCCCAAGGCAAAAAGGTCTTAGGTGACAGGTCAGACTAAGTGCGGTTCAAAAACCCCTTATGAGAAAAAGACGGTCAAAGATCGTGACGTCGCCCGGTATGGCGCAGCCGGGGCCCCACCCTGGAGCCAGGCCTGGGGTTGGGGCTCGTAAGCGAGGGCCTGGTGGCCGGGTTTTTTCCCACGGAACCCGGCCGGGCTTAGCCCGAAAGAGCGACGTGGGACCATCCTCCAGCAGGCCCACCACCTACAGGGGGAGCCGTAAGGGGCCGGTGCATTGTGGAACGGGTGGTGGTCGAAGGTTAGGACCACGACAACCCGATCGTCGGACACAGAAACTGGCTCTTGGGACATGGAATGTCACCTCACTGGGAGGAAAGGAGCCCGAGCTTGTGCGGGAGGTGGAACGGTACCAGCTAGAGATAGTTGGGGTCACCTCCACGCACAGCTGGGGCTCTGGAACTCAACTTCTTGAGAAGGGCTGGACTTTCTTCTACTCTGGAGTTGCTCACGGTGAGAGGCGGCGGGCTGGTGTGGGCTTCCTTATAGCTCCCCAACTTAGCCGCCATGTGTTGGAGTTTTCCCCGGTGAACGAGAGGGTCGCCTTCCTGCGCCTTCGGGTCAGGGATAGGTCTCTCGCTGTGGTTTGTGCCTACGGGCCAAACACCAGTGTAGAGTACCCGGCCTTCTTGGAGTCCTTGGGAGGGGTGCTGGAAGGTGCTCGGACCTAGGACTCCATAGTTCTACTGGGGGACTTCAATGCCCACGTGGGTAACGACAGTGATACCTGGAGAGGCGTGATTGGGAGGAACGGCCTCCCTGATCTGAATCCGAGTGGTGTTTTGTTATTGGACTTCTGTGCTAATCACAGTTTGTCCATAACAAACACCATGTTCAAGCATAAGGGTGTTCATCAGTGCACATGGCACCAGGACACCCTAGGGCGGAGGTCAATGATCGACTTTGTTGTTGTATCATCTGATCTCCGACCGTATGTCTTGGACACTCGGGTAAAGAGAGGGGCAGAGCTGTCAACTGATCACCACCTGGTGGTGAGTTGGATCCGCTGGCAAGGGGGTAAGCTGGACAGACCTGGCAGGCCCAAGCGTATTGTGAGGGTCCTCTGGGAACGTCTGGCTGAACCCCAAGTCAGAGGAATTTTCAACTCTCACCTCCGGAAGAGCTTTGACCAGATCCCGAGGGAGGCTGGAGACATGGAGACTGAGTGGTCCATGTTCTCCGACTCCATTGTTAACGCGGCCGTGAGGAGCTGTGGCCGTAAGGTCTGTGGTGCCTGTCGGGGCGGCAATCCACGAACCCCGGTGGTGGACACCGGAAGTAAGTAATGCTTTCAACCTGAAGAAGGAGTCCTACAGGTCTTGGTTGGCTTGCGGGACTCCCGAGGCAGCTGATGGGTATCGGCAGGCCAAGCGTGCTGCAGCCCGGGCGGTTGCGGAAGCAAAAACTCGGGCCTGGGAAGAGTTCGGGGAGACCATGGAGGAAGACTATCGGTCGGCCCCAAAGAGATTCTGGCAAACTGTCCGGCGCCTCAGGAGGGGAAAACAGCTCCACATCGAAACTGTTTACAGCGTAAGTGGGGAGCTGTTGACCTCGACTGGGGATGTGGTCGGACGGTGGAAGGAATACTTTGAGGATCTCCTTAACCTGACCGACATGTCTTTCATCGAGGAAGCAGAGACTGGGGATGCAGGGGTGGACTCACCCATCACCCAAGCTGAAGTCACTGAGGTAGTTTGCAAGCTCCGCAGTGGTAAAGCAGCGGGGGTGGATGAGATTCACCCTGTGTATCTTAGGTCTCTGGATGTTGTGGGGCTGTCTTGGTTGACACGTCTCTACAACATCGCATGGAGGTCGGGGACAGTACCTCTGGACTGGGCAACTGGGGTGGTGGTTCCCATTTTTAAGAAGGGGGACCGGAGGGTGTGCTCCAACTATAGGGGGATCACACTCCTCAGCCTCCCGGGGAAAGTCTATGCCAGAGTACTGGAGAGGAGGATCCGGCCAATGGTTGAACCTAGGATCCAGGAGGAACAATGCGGCTTTCGTCCGGGCCGTGGTACACTGGACCAACTCTTTACCCTCACCAGGGTGCTCGAGGGTTCATGGGAGTATGCCCAACCAGTCCACATGTGTTTTGTGGACTTGGAGAAGGCGTTCGACCGTGTCCCTCGTGGCATTCTGTGGAGGGTGCTCGGGGAGTATGGGGTCAGAGGCGCTCTGTTAAGGGCCGTCTCGTCCCTGTATGAACAGAGTAGGGGTCTGGTTCGCATTGCCGGCAATAAGTCAGACTTGTTTCCAGTGCATGTTGGACTCCGGCAGGGCTGTCCCTTGTCTCCAATTCTGTTCAAAATTTTTATGGATAGAATTTCAAGGCGCAGCCTGGGGCTGGAGGGGGTCCGGTTGGGGGACCACAGAATCTCATCTCTGTTATTCGCAGATGATGTTGTTCTGTTGGCTTCATCAAACATGGACCTTCAGCATGCACTGGGGCGGTTTGCTGCCGAGTGTGACGCGGCTGGGATGAGAATCAGCACCTCCAAGTCCGAGGCCATGGTGCTCCACCGGAAAAAGGTGGTTTGCCATCTTCAGGTTGGAGGAGAGTCCTTACCCCAGGTGGAGGAGTTCAAGTATCTCGGGGTTTTGTTCACGAGTGAGGAAAGGATGGAACGTGAGATTGACAGGCGGATTGGTGCAGCGGCAGCATTAATGCGGTCGATGTACCGGTCCGTCGTGGTGAAGAAGGAGCTAAGCCGAAAGGCAAAGCTTTCGATTTACCGGTCAATCTACGTTCCTACTCTCACCTATGGTCATGAGCTTTGGGTCATGACCGAAAGGACAAGATCTCGGATACAAGCGGCTGAAATGAGTTTTCTTCGAAGGGTGGCAGGGCGCACTCTTATAGATAGGGTGAGGAGCTCTGTCACTCGAGAGGAGCTCGGAGTAGAGCCGCTGCTCCTCCACATCGAGAGAAGTCAGTTGAGGTGGCTCGGGCATCTGTTTCGGATGCCTCCTGGACGCCTTCCTAGGGAGGTGTTCCAGGCATGTCCCACCGGGAGGCGGCCTCGGGGAAGACCCAGGACACGCTGGAGGGACTATGTCTCTCGGCTGGCCTGGGAACGCCTCGGGATCCCCCCCGGAGGAGCTGGAGGAAGTGTCTGGGGAGAGGGAAGTCTGGGGTTCTCTCCTAAGACTGCTACCCCCGCGACCCGGCCCCGGAAAAGCGGCAGAAAATGAATGAATGAATGAATGAATAATCACGAATATTGACAGAAAAATGAGAAAATCACTTACTGCTCTTGGTATATATAGCAGCTTTTACAAGCCTCTAGAATTGAGCTCTGAAATAATGTGCATGTTTTTAATCCATGCTCAAATAATGTATAATTTATTTAATAATTTTATTCACTGATTTGTTTATTTTATTGTATATTATGTTATGAATAATGCGTATTTTTATGTCAGTTGTTCAGCTAGGTTTATAATGCCGTTTTCATTTACATTTATGCTTTTGGCAGATTCATTTATCCAAAGTAGTTAGTTCATTAATATGTTTAATGATGGTATCTTTAAAGCGTAAAGGCAAAATTCACCCAAAATCAAAATGTACTTACTATTTAATCTCCCTCTAGTGGTTCTAGACCTTTCTTATTCTGTTGAACACAAAATCAGATATTTTGAATACATGAATACCTGTAACCACTGACTGACTTAGTAGGAAAAATAAAGAATTTGGACGTCAATGGTTACAGGTTTACAGCTTTCTTCAAAATATCATATTTTGTTTAACAGAAGAAAGAAACTCATAAAGGTTTGAGTAAATGTACATCCATTTAAACTTAAGAAAAGCACACAAATTAAGTAATTTTCCACACAATTTAAATTTAAATTACTAAACTAAACTTTTTATTAAGTAAATGTAGTAATAAATACAAGGCTGCTTGTCCTCATGAACATTTTACACTCCTGTTACGCTCCTGTTGTTGTTTTCTGACAGGTTTGAGGTCCTGATTGGCCATTGGGCAAACAGCCTTTACGATCCACACTATAACTCATGCCTTCCAGCTGTTGGGTCATGTATGCAGTGACAGCAAACTTGCGCTTTAATATCTGAAATATTTGAAACATGCTTTTCAGATGTGCATGCAAGTACAAACCTAGAGTGGAAAGACAAATAATGAAACAAATGCACAACAGAAGCAATACTGACCATAACGAATCACAGGAAGAGGTTTTAAAGGTCTCTAAGTGCTGTTGAATGATTCTTGGATGTGTTGTTGCACTCAATAACAGTGACATGTAAGTTGAGTAGTCAGTTGTCAAGTTTTCAAAACTAAATTGACTTTAGCTTTATCGGAACTTGTAGTTTAAGTTATTCTATGCTTAAAGACAGTAAGGAGTAACTTGTATTTTTTTCTCTCTCAGGCCCTCTAATCTTTTCTTTCTCTCCGTTCCTTTCTCAGTCTACCCAAAGCTTTTGCAAGGAGAGCTGATCGTGCAACATTGCATCCTAATGTTTCACCCATTTAATTATTCAGGAGAACCCCCAATGGCCGTATGTCACTGACTCTGCCATGCTGACAGACCTGGTATTCGTCACCTTTTCAGTCTGTCTGCTGAAGACACAGCACTCTGTTTTGCATTGTCCTCCCCCTTTCCCCCTGATTCTGTCAGTGTTGTGGTCAGTAGCCACTAGCCAGCCTGAGCAGTTTGTGTCTTTTTGGTTGGAATCAAATGACCCTGGTGTCCAGAGTCCATTTGTGTGTGAGAGAGAGTGTGTGTGTGTGTTTACTTATTCACATGACATCTGACAACCCAAACTGTACCTCATGTAGGTGACTGTGGCATCTGTTAATTCAGCTACCTTTATATTTCAATTTCAACTTCAATTCTAAATTCCATTCAAGTTCAAATTTTTAAGCCGATTAAGTATTCAGTAGTTCACTCAAACATTAAAATTCTTTCATAATTGACTCTGAAAATGCCTGCTGGTTTCCTACATTCTTTAAAACATATTTTGTGTTCAAATTGATTGTAAAGTCATTTTATTAAATAAACTTAAATACATTGCAAAGCATTTTACACATTATACACTCACCAGCCACTTTATTAGGTACACTTTACTAATACCGGGTTGGACCCCCTTTTGCCTTCAGAACTGCCTTAATCCTTCATGGTATAGAATCAAAAAGTTACTGGAAATATTCCTCAGAGATTTTGGTCCATATTGACATGATAGCATCAGGCAGTTGCTGCAGATTTGTCGGCTGCACATCCATGATGCCAATCTCCTGTTCCACCACATCCAAAAGGTGCTCTATTGGATTGAGCTCTGGTGACTGTGGAGGCCATTTGAACACAGTGAACTCATTGTCATGTTGAAACCAGTCTGAGATGATTCGCGCTTTATGACATGGTGCGTTATCTTGCTGGAAGTAGCCATCATAAGATGGGTACATTGTGGTCATAAAGGGATGGACATGGTCAGCAACAATAGGCTGTGGCATTGACACGATGCTCAATTGGTACTAATGGGCCCAAAGTGTGCTGAGAAAATATCTATTACACCACCACCAACAGCCTGAACTGTTGATACAAGGCAGGATGGATCTTACCATTCGATAGTCCCAGCAGAAATTGAGACTCATCAGACCAGGCAACATTTTTCCAATCTTCTATTGTCCAATTTTGGTGAGCCTGTGCGAATTGTAGCCTGTAGTTTCCTGTTCATTGCTGACAGGAGTGGCACCCGATGTACTGTAGTCTTCTGCTGTAGCCAATCCGCCTTAAGGTTCAATGTGTTGTGCGTTCAGAGACGATCTTCATACCTCGGTTGTAACGAGTGGTTATTTGAGTTACTGTTGCCTTTCTATCAGCTAGAGGCTGTCTGGCCATTCTCCTCTGACCTCTGGCATCAACAAGACATTTGCACCCACAGAACTGCCGCTCACTGAATATTTTCTCTTTTTTGGACCATTCTCTGTAAAAAGAGATGGTTGTGTGTGAAAATCCTAGTAGATCAACAGTTTCTGAAATACTCAGACCAGCCCGTCTGGCACTAACAACCATACCATGTTCAAAGTCACTAAAATCCCCTTTCTTTCCCATTTTGATGCTCTGTTTGAAATGCAGCAGATTGTCTTGTCCATGTCTACATGACTAAATGCATTAAGTTGCTGCCATGTGATTGGCTGATTAGAAATTTGTGTTAATGACCAGTTGGACAGGTGTACCTAATAAAGTGGCCGGTGAGTGTATATTAGAGTGTATAGAGCACTGTGCTCAGACCTCTGTGATTAAAATTAGACATGTAAAAAAAATATATAAAATGTAAAGGCCCTTTTTTGCCTTTTTTGACTTCAGGAGATCTGCAGCCACAGAACACCTCCTGTGATTTTGATCAGCTCTTCTTTCAGCCTCTTCCATCGTTCAGTGACTGGGTTACTTAGCCATAACTTTGTCATCAAGGATTTCCCTGAGATTTTCAGTCAGGTTTAGCTCAGGACTCTGTGCTGGACATTTCATTATTTCAATGTTTTAAGCTTCAAGAGCCTGCTTTACCCGTCGTGTTATGTGATGTGGCTAATTGTCTTTTAATAATAATAATTCCATTTCTATAATTCTATTATAATTACATTTATATAGCAGTTTTCTGGACCTCAAGCGCTTTACACATTTTTGGGGGGATTCTCCTCATCCACCACCAGTGTGCAGCATCCACCTGGATGACATGATGTGGAGCCATATTGCGCACCACACACCAGCTGATTGGTGGAGAGAAGACAGTGATGAAGCCAGTTATGATATGGGGATGGTTAGGAGGCCATGATGGACATAGGCCAGTGGCTAAATTTGGCCAGGATGCCGGGGTTAAACCCCTACTCTTTTTCGAAGGACATCCTGGGATTTTTAATGCCCACAGAGAGTCAGGACCTTGACTTAAAGTCCTATCCGAAAGACAGTGGTCACTGAGCAGTATAGAGTCCCTGTCAATATGGAGCATTAGGACCCACACAGACCTCAGGTTGAGCACCCCATGCTGGTCTCACTAACACCACTTCCGGCCGCAACCTAGCTTTCCCATGTGTACTGACCAGGCACAGCTCTGCTTAGCTTCAGTGTGCGACCATGTGAGAGTTGCAGAGCTAGCTGTCAGCAAAACTTTTATTTAAATTATTGGCTGATTAGGCAATGAAAAAAAAGATTTTCAATTATGAATGGCACCCAACACATATAATTTACCATATTTTTTATAAATGTTATATAAAATAAGCAGTATTATGAAGAAAATTAATATGGCTTGATGAGGCATAAAGCTAGCTGTTTATTCAAATATCATCCACAGTTGTAGTACCAATGTTTCAGGCATGAAGCAGGTGAAATTAAGATGAAGAGCTTCCTCTGAAAACATATAGTTAACAAGAGGACGAGCAGAGGATGAGCAGAAATACCATACGCTCATTCATCTTTTTGTGGGAAGATGAAAAGACAGTAGAGCAAAGCTTTGTTGGATTCTCTCATTGGCAGGAAGAGGATCTGACACATTTTCCCCTGCAGCACTAAAAAAAAGAAAGGAAAAAAAAGAAAAAGACGGAGAGTGTGTCTGCACCAAGCAAAGTTGAAAATGAACCTACGCAATACACACTCTATTTTTGAAGAATCTATTTTCACCCAGGTGGATATAAATTTGATGGTGACTCGGATCCAGGAATAGTTTAACGGTGTATATTTCAAGTCGAGGAGAGGGAGTAGGGAAGAGCTGGCATTGGTCTGTTTGCCTTTAGTTTTAAATGAGCGTGTTTGGAGAAATGCGTGACGGTGAATCACACACCTCCCTCCTCTGTTTGCTGACCTGATGTGACTAATATGGAATAGCTAAATAAATCCAAACGCAATGATTTATTTTTGACCACCAAAATAATCTTGGAAGATTTCAGTTCAGCCCCCTTCAAGCTGTCAATTTTGGGTCTCTATAGGGACAAGATTTCTCTTCAGTCCACAAACTTGGACTCATATTTGTGTATAACTCATAACTTGTGGTTTTGTGCAATTAAAGTAACACCAAGTACAAGCTGTATCTTCTCTTTATGTTCATTGTCTAAGTCATGGTTCATTTCATAATACTGAATGACACATAATATGATCATTCTGTAACATTTTGATTATATAAAATGTCTGAATGATTATAAATGTTTGTTGAGGTGTTGTCGGAGTCTGTGTGTTGTTGTTGTTTTTTTAGATTATGAAGCAGACAGAATGCAGCAGATAGCTCTCTGCTCGTCTGCCTCTTTTTGAGCTGCGGCTGACTTTGTGAATGGATCTATGCTCCTCCCACTTTTCAGGTGCTGCGCTCCTATTGGCTGAGATATCTCCGCAAGCAAACTGCAACATCACAGCGCTCCAAGTTCCATTAATGGCTTGCTCTCCCTTTCTCTCTCTCTCTCTCTCTCTCTCTCTCTCTCTCTCTCTCTCTCTCTCTCTCTCTCTCTCTGTCTCTCTCTCATCCTGGCTTCACTTTCAGCCCAGTCCTCATCCCTCCATCTGCTGCTTTCCATCTTTCCCATTCTCTTTCTTTTTCTCAATATAGCCTTTGTTATTTATTTGTAAAGCTCATTATGGTTTAGTTTTTCCCTCTTTGTCTTGATTTAATGTGTTGGGGGGGTTAAAAAAACGAGGAAGAAGAACCAGCCTGGAGAAAGAGGTCTGCACCACATACAACATTCAAATGGATTGCTGACATCAGCACATCAATAATTAAAAGGTTTTATTCATAGCCTGGAAGGGGGGAAGAAATCAATTGACAAATCACATATTCACTTTGAGTTACTTCAAACATCAAGACAATTAGAATGCAGGAAACCGAAGATGCTGTCGGCTGTGTGTGTCTGTGTAAATAGAGGCACAAAATATGTGTGCCTTTGTGGCAAGAATGTTACATGTATCCCCCTGTTTTCTATATATAGTCGTGCAGTAATTTTGCACATGGGAACTGGTCTGCCATCCATGATTTAAATCAATGGCGAAAGGAGGGAATAGCAGACATGACACCCATAGAAACAGTGAGTCACACACCCTTTTATAACTTAAGTAGTTAGTGAAGATGAACTACATTTTCCTTCTGCACTTCATCATTTACTGTACACTGATGAATCTCTCATTACATTTGCGTGGCCGCTGATTTCTCATTAGGGAGGAAGGGATGAATGAGGGATATGATGGACTGAAGATGATAACAGAGACCTGTTTCTATTACAGGCTGCGACTATCAATTACTGTGTGTTGTGCATTGATTACTAGTAATAGTTCTAGCTTTATAAAAGCTCAGTTGTCAGGTGAATGCAGAATAAAAAATGATGATAACAGTTTGCAGGATTTTTTTAGCATCTCAATTTAAAGACTTGTGAAACGCTTCATGCTACATTTGATGCAATTTTAAGAGGTGTTAATGTTGCACATCATGAAAAAGCAATGTTAGCATCTGTTAATTTTAATTGCATGAGAAAACAAGTCACATTTTTAAAGTTTTTGCATCTTCTGGGTTGAAAAGTGAACTGAAGTTTATGGTTGTATGGTTTACAAGCTATTTTACTGATGTCATACCATGATAGAAATAATGACTGAGCGATTACATGAGGCATGACAGATTACAGTACTGTTTTGTTCAACACGTTGGGATATTCATGTGTATTTAGTGTCATAACTGGTAGTCAAGTGGAAGAGATTGTTGCTTTAAATGCCTCTTGAATCTAGCACTGATTTGTTACGCCACAATAAAGTATCAAACTCAAATTTTTCAGTTTGTAATTTGTGACTAAATTGACGAAATCTGAAAGCTGAGACTTATATTATATTATTAGTTTTATGTTAAAAGTACATTATCAAAGCTCAAACCTTATTTTTATTATTTATTATTATAATTTTTTTAGGGGTTTTCACCTTTATTGGGATAGGATAGTGGAGATTTTACAGAAAGGAAAGTGTGGGGAGCACAGATAGGGGAAGAAGGATCGGCAAAGGACCTCAAGCCAGGAATCAAAATTTGGGTTGCCGTGAGCACCATGGTGCTATGTGTCGACGCACTAACCACTAGACTATTGGCACCGACAAACCTTATTAAATTTGATTGTTGAATGGCAGGTTGTGGTACGATACAAATAAGGTTTCACAAGCTTACAGATAATTCCCTAAAATAAAGTTTATGGGTATTTGGCGAGCTGTCTGGGTAAAGGGCTTTAAACTTTACTCCCCTAGTCGAGAGAGGAAGGGGTCAGTTTGTAGCATTTGGCCTGTCCTCAGAACACTTTCCCGTTTAAGTAAATTTAAGGTATAGATATATACAAGAATGTGTTTTCTTGAATAATGTTAGGACAACTTAGATCAGGGGTCACCAATCTCGGTCCTGGATGGCCGGTGTCCCTGCAGGGTTTAGCTCCAACTTGCCTCAACACACCTGCCTGGGTGTTTCAAGAACACTTACTGTAGTAAGACCTTGATTACCTTGTTCAGGTGTGTATGATTAGGGTTAGAGCTAAAATCTGCAGTACACCGGTCCTCCAGGAACAAGTTTGGTGACCCCTGACTTAGATAAAGGATTTTGATTGACTTCAAATGTTGACTACTATAGTTCACCCCCAAAAATAACCCTTATTCTACTCACCCTTTAGCATATTACATTGAGAATATGTGTGAAAAATGACTTGTTCTGTGTGCCTGTCTTATGTTTGAATAGATGTACCATGGCACCAGCATTGTTAAAGGTGTAGTTCACCCAAGAATGAACATTTTTGTTCCAAACCTCTATGAGTTTTTCTTCTGTTGAACACAAAAGAAGATATTTTAAAAAATATTAGAAACCTTTAATTAATGACTTCAGTAGTATTTGTTTTCCTACCATGGAAGACAATGGTTACAGGTTTTCAGCTTTCTTCAGTATATATTATGTTTTCAACAGAATAAAGAAACTCAAAATGGTTTAGGCCAGGGCCACTTGAGGGTGAGCACAGTGAATATTGGAGAAATAATGACTGAGCGATTACATGACGCATGACAGATTTCAGTACTGTTTCGCTCAACATGCTGTGATATCCATGTTTATTTAGTGTCATAACTGGTATTTAAGGGGAAGAGAAGTTTGCTTCAGATGCCTCTTGAACCAAGCACTGATTTGTTACTCCACATTAAAGACTATCAAACTCAAATTCTGTAGTTTGTAATTTGTGACTCAATGGACAGAATTTGAAAGCTGAGCCTTAGTTTTATATTTAAAGTATATTATCAAAGCTCAGAGCATATTAGATTTGATTAGTGAATGGCAGGTAGTGGTACATTACAATTATAGTTTCACAAGCTTACAGATAATTCACAAATTAAAGTTTATGTGTATTTGGCATGCTGTCTGAGGAAAGGGCTCTGAACTCACGTCATTCCTTTAGTTGAGAGAGGTAGGGGTTTTAGTCGAATTGTTTGGCCTGTCCTCAAAACGCTTCCCCGTTTAAGTAAATTAAAGGTATATAGAGAATGTGTTTTGTTGAATCGTTTTAGGACAACTTAGATGGAAGATTTTGATTCACTTCGAATGTTGACTACTATAGTTCACCCAAAAAAGTTTAATTCTACTCACCCTTTAGCATTTTACATTGAGAGTAGGTCTGAAAAATGACTTGTTCTGTGTGCCTGTCTTATGTTTATACCATGGCACCAGCATTGTTAAAGGTTCACCCAAGTATGATCAAATTCTTGTTCCAAGCCATTATGAGTTTCTTTCTTCTTTTGAACACAAATGAAATGAAATGAAAAAAAAATTAGAAACCTTTATTTAATGACTTTAGTAGTATTTGATTTCCTACCATGGAAGACAATGGTTACAAGTTTTCAACTTTCTTCAGTATATATTATGTGTTCAACAGAATAAAGAAACTCATAACGGTTTAGGGCCACTTGAGGGTGAGCACAGTGAATATTGAGTTACTTTTGGGTGAACTAGCTCTTCAAGTCTGAAACAGCAGAGATGGGGTGAAGGAGGGATTCTAAAACAATTAAGAGTTAACATAATGGGGACATAATAGATTAATGCAGGTGTTTGTTCTTGTGCTTATTGAATAATAATATAATTGTCACTATAGGGATGTCCCGATTAGGTTTTTTGCCCTCGAGTCAGAGTCATTTAATTTACCTTATTTTAACATTCAACAACTCTGTTAACAAACAGAGCACTTCAGTGAGGTAGCTTGAACAATCAAGTAATAAATAACAAATTCTTCACTTTTGGACTTTAGTTCAACAATATAAAAAAAATCTAATATAGCGTCTCTGCTCTTCTGTGTGAAGTCAAGAAAGAGGTCTAACTCTGTGCCATAACTATAGATGTGTTCAAAAATAATGAGAAAAAATATACATGCATTTGAGTCCTGATTAAGACGTAACACCCGATTCCGATCAAGTCTGAAACCACGTGATCGAGCCTGATTTTCGATCACGTGATCGGATCTGGACATCCCTAATTGTCACTAGTCTGCATTTAATTCCTGCCGAAACATTTTTATAAATCTTCAATTACTGAATTGCATCAACAGACAACAGGATATTTAAAAGACAAAACGATTTAATAAAGAGATCTTCATATTGTTAATCCAGCAGTAGTCATTTTTTTGTTTTCTAACCTGGGCCTTATGTGCATGGTAAAACCAGAAAAAAAGATGAAATAATGATCTAGGTGAAATAATGATCATGCACAGTGCTTGTGTATGGGTCCGGTGAATTAAAAGACAAAAGAGCTCAAGATAAACAAGATAAAAATGTGTTGATGCATCACTTAGTCTCACGTTTCCTTTCATTAACATTTGATTACATTCAAAGTTCAATTTACTGTAGGTTATGTGTACAAATTGCTCTCTATTGTGGATGTTTCGTAAGAAAAGATGCAGCGAAACATACCAGGAGAAACATATTTCAGGTTATGCAGAAACATAGCAAGGGTTGATGATTTCAACCCTGTATGAAATCGAAAATTGCGGTTTGAGATGAAATCGTTTGGATTGTTGAAATTCCAGGTCATCATTACTTTAGATATATCTGTTTGGGCAAGAGAGGGATGCTGTTAGTGCTGTGTTTTCAGCAGGATGGAGGTGGAGTGTTGATTTATTACTGGCGAACAGAGTGGAGCTTGACTGCTTGGCGGGGAGCAGTGATGAAAACATACATCCAAATGAATGAGTGTCAGGGATTAATCAAGCCCTGTCCTGAGGTCTGGAGACCTGATCATAACTCATTCCATAAAGTTTGTGAGGAAACGATAATCTCAGAGAGTCAATTAGGCTGAGTGCTAATGTGTCTGAAGCGCTGCTTAGCCGCTAAGAGGAGGGGTCGGGCCGGTGTGGGAGAGAGAGCTGTGATGTGTGGAGAATTGCCCCTATCACCATCAATCACTGCTAAAGAGGAAGGTGTGACCAGCCAGTACATCACTCTGTCTTTATTCGGCTGCAGTCACTGCACTGTTACCTGCCATTTAGCAGATACTTTTCATCCAATTAACTTATGATGAACTCATTGAATGTAAAATTCCCAGAGGCAACGAAGGGTTAAACACCTTGCTTGGTTAAACAGAAGTGATAGGATTGGGATCTCAGTAACTCTGTTTGAGATACCCCGGCTTGGGATTGGACCTGCAACATCATTGAGAGTTGTTCAGTCATGGTGCTTTTGAATGATTGAATTGATTTGAATGAAAACAAATCCTTTTTTCCACTCTCATTCATTGATTGATTCATGTTTCTTGTTTACAGATCCCTCTATTGAGGACAGTGAGCTCTACTTTCAAGTAGGGCTGGGCTGATAAACGATATCATATCAAACCGCAATAAAATTTATGCATATAACGATGATAAGCCCTGGACATTTTTACTCAATATTCATCCTAAGAGCCAGTCACAGCAGAAATATGCAACAGTAGGAATCTTTAACTGTGTTGATATCAGAGGCTGGAAATTATCGGCTTGTATCCGTTCCGGTTCTTATTATTATTCTTTCAGCTTTTTCTTTTACTTCTTCTTCTTCCGCTCTGGAAGTCTATGGCAGCCCTATGAACCATTTGAGGCATGTGCGCAACCTTTGGCACATGATAGAGGACAGTCTAATCTTCAACCACAACTAATTTAGACACTCAAACTCTCTAGCACCACCACTTGTCCAAAGTTCCACTTATGTTTATCTTTATAACTTTTGAACCGAATGGGCTACAATCAAAATTCTTTTTTCTTTTGATTCCTTGGCTCAAGCAGATTCAGTTTTAATTGACAATCAAATAAATTCTATTAATAGAAATCAAACTAATTTTATCAAATGACTTTTGAATAGTTTTGTCTTTTTTTTTTAAATATATTTATTGTCTGTTTTTTAGTCCTGTCTGTAATTCTGTTGCACTGTAGAAGCTCTGTCGCGAAAACAAATTCCTCGTATGTGTGAACATACCTGGCAATAAAGCTCTTTCTGATTCTGATTTTGTCATTAGACTGGTCTTGCAGATTCCTTGCATCATACAGAGAACATTGATATAATTTATTCCCTAATTGAAATTACTTCCTGTCCACCATCTTGAATTAGTTTGAAATCTGTTGTTTTGTACTCTCCATAGATCGTTAGCCCAATTTCCACCAAATTTGGTTCAGACCATGCTGCCAAAAAGTTATAGAATTGTCTTTCTTGTTTATGATGTGGCCGCTGGGTTGCTTGGCCCTGATAATTGCTGCTTGCAGCTATATTTTTTAAATGTTATTTAATGAACCCTCTATTTTTTGTGGATTTGTTGGGATACTCTTTTATAAAGTGAAAGCATTCAAAATTTATATCGAAATATATATCGTTATCATTAAATGTAGAAAAGAACTATTGAGATTGCGTTTTTGCCATATTGCACCCCTGCTTTTAAACATGCAACTGTTTTAAAAGTTTTTGTCATTTTGTCGTTGTTGTATTTTTAATTTTTTTTTGTAAATGTCACAAACATACATTGCAATCAGTGCTTAATATTCATTCATTCATTCATTTTCTTGTCGGCTTTGTCCCTTGCGGGGTCGCCACAGCGGAATGAACCGCCAACTTATCCAGCACGATTTTTCGCAGCGGATGCCCTTCTAGCCGCAACCCATCTCTGGGAACTTCCACACACACATTCACACTCATACACTATGGACAATTTTAGCTTACCCAATTCACCTGTACTGCATGTCTTTGGACTGTGGGGAAAACCGGAGCACCCGGAGGAAACCCACGCGAACGCAGGGAGAACATGCAAACTCCACACAGAAACGCCAACTGACCCAGCCCAGCCGAGGTTCGAACCTGCGACCCAGCGACGTTCTTGCTGTGAGGCAACAGCACTACCTACTGCGCCACTGCGTTGCCTCAGTGCTTAATATGTGAATGAAATTTCTGGAACAAAACTAGCAAACAAAAGCTGCCATGATCAATGCCAAACAAACACTTGAATTTTCTCTGGAAAATGACATCACTAAATGGTGATAGTGCATCTAATGCTGGATTTCTACCAAAGCTGTGTTATTAAATAGCCAAGTTGCATACATATTCAATACAAAAGTGTATAGAGGTGAATTATTGCAATGTGAATGATGCAGAAAAAAACATTCTGTGAGTAAACTAGAGCAATTGACACTGTGCTAAGCATCAAGTGTCATTAATAGCCTACTGGAGAGCAAAACACAAAAATCAGATACAGTGGTCCCTCGCTATAACGCAGTTCACCTTTCGTGGTTTTGCAGATTTGTTTTGTGCAATTTGACATGCTTTTTTTTTAACAGTGCATTGTGTTATACATCCTGATTAGCGCATTGTGGTCTGCGTCCTGATTGGCTGTAGACCACAGTCAATCAATCTCCTCCGGCCCATGTCTTCTGTACAGTACAGATGCGTTCAGTTTGCCAAATTTACATAAATCTTCGATCGCTAGCAGTGTAAAGCCTCATTCACACTACGAGCGACTTTGCAGCTGCCTGTCCCTCTGGGTGGCGACCTGCTGCAAACGCAGGTCTGTGTGGGTCTATACAGCATGAATACAACCGGCCTCTGAGCGAGCTGAATAAGGATCACATGAGCTCTACTGGTGCTCCTATTGGCTGTCGCTCTTCATTGGCATAAAGTTGAAGGATTTTCAACTTTGTCACGTCGTTGGCACGCCCACCTGGTCGCCAACGGTCGCTGTTGCTCGCGCAGACGGAGGCTGCCTGAAGTCTCTCACTCTCCATTGAAATGAACGGTCGCTTGTTACTTTGCTGCTGCAAGTTGCTCGTAGTGTAAATGAGACTTGACTCTGAGGTGTTGTACTGTAGGTTTGCTAGTTTTCTCACAAAAAGTTGGATTTCTGGGCATGCTGAAGGAAGGTAGAAGTTACACGGCTATAGGACACCATTACGGAATAAATGAATCTTCGGTTCGTTACATTCAATTTTACAGCCTTTAAACAACTATAATAATTTAAAAAATAAAGCTGACTACTTCGCGGATTTCGCCCATTGCAGGTTATTTTTAGAATGTAACACCTGCGATTAACGAGGGACCACTGTATTTTCCTGAACAGGTTTCAACAGGCTCAAATTAAGCTCTTATTCCAATGCATGTCGAATCTTTGTTTTTATTGTATAGCTTGAGAAAATTTTTCTGAGCACTTCACAAAATGGAGGAAGCATGATCTGTCTGGATGGTATTTTTTAGGAAAACATTTCTGATGGTTTGTCCAAATAAATGGATTTTCTAAATGCATGTTTTTGTCCTTGTAATGTGTATATACACAAGATCACAATTTGAACTTTAAAAATATTTTTTCTGATATATATTATTTGTCATTGTCTATTGACTTGTAATGTCTATTGTTCTATTCAGTGATCACATTTTAAAAGGCAAAAAGGTTAATTGTCTCGATTATTTAAAGTCTCATTAATTGAAATCAGGAAATAATAACAATAAATGTATTTGTTCACATACTTAAGCAATTAAACCTTACAAGCTTACATTGTTCTGCCTCAGATTGATCAGAAAAGAATATAATAAGGCAGAAGAAGACTTGGTGGTCTAGTGACTCACTCCTCATAACATAAAAGACGCTCAATTATCGGAATCTACTGTGAAATTGTCACTGAACTAATTATTAAAAGAATGCATCTCTTTAGCGAATAGATTGAAAAGACCTGAGTCACTGGGATTAATCAAAACTCCCAGCACTATTGTTCAGGCCCATTGGTAGGTGATTCATTTAATGAGCAGTATTATACTGGATAGCACAACGTATAATCTTTCAAAGGTGTCACGTATACTTCAAGAAGCAGACTAAGTAGGACTCTAGCGATTAAGACCACAGCCTGATCACAACTGCCTGGACTGAGGACTTTCAGCAGACTTGAACCTACAGCATCCTGCCACTGTGTCACAGACCATAATATGGGTTTATATCTAGAGGCTTACTGTCTCTGTTCAATTCCACACTTTAATTCCACTACACAGGAGAAAACGTCTAATTCCTGGGCCTGGGGATACAGCACACTTTCAGGAAACGATTCGCTAAGCCCTCGGTTAAAGTGTGAGATATTAGCAAGACTGACGCACCGATGACATGCGAGCGTAGCACCATGCAGTTAATGGGAAATGGGATCTGCAGAGACGGAGGAAACCTCAAGCTATCTACAGTGACGGTCAATCATCAAACAAAAACTGTGAGACCTCATCATTGAGGCTACGCAGTGTGGGTCAACGTAAGAGCCACTGAGACGGGCTACGAATGTATCCGTAGGTCTTTTTTTAGATGAACTTTGAGAGTCTGTTTTCATGTCTTTATAAATGTAATTGTGTGTGTGTGAGACACTCAACAGTTTGCCCTGCGCAAATCTTGTCAAGGAGAGCACTGTGAGGGGAAGATGTGCGTAATCCTCATTTTTTATTGATGGAGGAAGGCGGGAGAGAGAGAAAGAAAGGAAGAAAGAAAGAAAGTTGGGGTGGAGAGGGGATGCAGAAATGTTTTTAGCACCTTCCTTTCTACATTGAAAATATGTTGATTGCCACTTGTGCCACTGTTTGATGATACACAGAGCCCTACCCTGTAACATGAACTGCTTAAAACACTCACACACACACATAGACATGCACATTCACAGCATGAGAGAGAGAGAGAGAGAGAGAGAGAGAGAGAGAGAGAGAGAGAGAACAGGATGTGTCTGAATGAAGGGTGAAGTGTTTTCTCCCCCTACTGACTAAAAGCAATCTGCTTCTTCGTTCATATTTGACCAGTGTACACACATACACACACACACACACAGATCCGTAGCATGCCTCAGCGGTCAAGTAAAGAATAGAAATGTTCAGTAGACAATAACACAGAATAATAAACATGTGAGAAACTAATGGAGTATCATTTATCTTCCGTTTGCAACTCAGTCCATGATCTCATTACTGTAGAAATAACACATTGCAAAGCTTTCAAACATGATCTCTTGTTCAGTGTGTGTTTTCATGAGTCTTTGGACTGGTATAAAGGGATACATTTCTTTTCAGAAATCCCAGTTCAGCTGTGCTCACCTCTATTTGACCCTCCATTTATGAACTATTATTGTCAGGTCCTCATACTAAGCACAAGTTTCAATAATGGGACTGGTTCACAGTAGCAATGTAGAAAACACAACTTTCATTCATGTGCTTTAATCTTTTCAAGGCAGCACCTCCTAGGAGGACATTGTTTATAGAAGAGTCAGGCCCAGTTACATCCTTTGCTTTTGAAAACTTGGCAATTTTTATTTGTTAATATTTTTAAGCGTACACTAAAGGGCAATAATTCCCATTCTGTCTATTATACATTTTACCCTTGGGACTTAAAATCGAGTTGTACAGTAGGTTATTATATTATTGTAAGAAATCAAAATGATTCTTGTTTTGCTCTTTGAACTAGGGCTGCTCGTATTGGAAAAATCTGACATTGCGATATAAATATAATTTCACCAAATGATTTGAATAGCTCTATTTGAAAAGATTTCATTCATTTAGATCAGCTGGGATGATTTTCTATGCAGTGGATCTGCATAAATTATGATAAAAATCACAAGCAGAAATAAATAAACACTGCTTGATGGTTTTACAGAGAGTCTAACAGTATTTAAGTACAGAAATTGAACAATCAAATGTAAAATAATATGGTCATCGTTGTATAAATAACTGTAATATATTTTTATCTTTTAATCTTTAATATATAATATTCCTGCAATGTGACTATTGCAGATACACTGTCATGGCCACACAAGGAAGACAAAAGGATAAAACTTCAAGGATATTTATTCTAGCGATGCAACAACAGTAGCAAGGAGAAGCTTTGGTTTTGGCTTTGGTAAACACCAACATAAGAATAGTCACTTCCCTTAAACAGGTGTATTTGCATCCACAGGAGGAGAACATCCACAGAAGAGCACAGGAGAATTCGGGAGAGAAGACAAGGAGAGCCATGCGTCTTTGATTCCAGCCGGTAAGTGAGTGAGTCAGGTCAGTATATATAGTGCGTGGGTGATTAGTAATCAGGTAAGGGTTCATGGGTGTGGTGGATGATGAGTGATGCCGCAGTCACATTAGAGTTTGAGCATGCGAAATTCTGTCGTACGGCGGAATGGGCCGGATTAAACAAGATGATTAGCCATTAAAAAAGTGAGCGATCGGTAGATGTTTTAAATTACTGTACAGAAAAGTCATGTTTTGATCCTCAATTAGTCTCACGCAGTCAAGTGATGCGATTTTTGCAATGCAGCAAACTGCGAAACTTGACGCACGAACTTGCATTTCCGTTCTGACGCATGCGCATGCGTATGAATGGAAGTCTATGGGGAGAAAAGTTCAGTGTGACCGCAGCTTGAGAGCGGTAATTGGGACTACAGGAGCGAGCAGAGGGTGTGACATACACACTGAGTGTAAGTTTTTTCAATTCAATTCATCTTTATTTCTATAGCGCCTTTCAAGAGTTCACACTTAGCTGATGATTGATTATAAGCAGTTTTGGCATGCTGTCCCGGGAGAGAGCCCTGAGCTCAGAAGGTCCCCGAGCCCCGGGCTCCCCCCCGTTGCAGGGCGAGAGGGGAGCGCTGAGCTCAGGTAGATCTCGAGAACTCCCCCTCGTGGTAATTGAATATCAGATAGTGCTTCTCTTGAGATGGCACCTGTATTGAACAGGTCTATAATTAGTTTTGACAATGATTTGGTTGCATGTTTTTGATCTGTGGGAGGAAACCGGAGAACCCGGGGGAAACCCACGTGAGCACGGGGAGAACTGGCAAACTCCTCACAGAAATGCCTGCAAGTTCGGTAAAGCCTGAACCGTGGACATTCTTGCTGTGAGGCCACAATGCTAGGCACTGGGCCACTGTGTCACCCATCTGGGAAGGAGGAGGAGTAGGGGTGGAAGGAGGGGGGGGGGTTCTTCAAAACGAAGATGACTGTGATAAGAAACCCTGGCTCTTTATAGTGAGTCAGGGATTGTCTGATTGGATAATCATGAGTGGTTAACGTGTAACCAGCCGTGTTCAATCATAATCACGTGCTCCTCTCGAAATTAGTTTATGACTAAACTCCACTTCAAGAGTTCACACTTAGCTGATGATTGATTATAAGCAGTTTTGGCATGCTGTCCCGGGAGAGAGCCCTGAGCTCAGAAGGTCCCCGAGCCCCGGGCTCCCCCCCGTTGCAGGGCGAGAGGGGAGCGCTGAGCTCAGGTAGATCTCGAGAACTCCCCAAAAAATGCTTTCATTCGGGACAGCAGCCGCGTATTTGAAGAACCCCCCAAAAAAGGCAGTAAAGAAGAGCAATATCCGGCTGCTGGTATAGGATAACCGGCTGCAGGGTATAAAATGCTACGAAGTAATACTAGGAGGTGTAGGGTTTGGATGTGGTACGGTAGATCGTCTCTGTTTAGCATAGATGCGGTGTTAGTCGATGATAAGGAAAAAATAGCATTTCAGCAGAGCGTTTCGCTTCTTGGTAATGCTGAAGGTGTATCAGTCATGAAGACTGACTGATTTGTATATGAACCTGGCTGAGCGTTGTAGCTGTGGAGGGAAATGGCTGCGTGGGAGTGAATGTGAGCTCGGTTGAGCGAAACTGCTATAGCAGAGTACGTATAGAAGGGCGAGTACGTCTCCTTGGGATGTTTCACTGATTTGGCAGTGCAGGTTATTGTATAGATTATGCGTGGATGGAGGAAGTATGTGTGGTTTGGCTAAGCGTCATTGCTGTGGCATAGACGTGGAGAGGAGAAGCTCGGCTGAGCGTGTCAGTTGTAGCGGTAGCTGTATGAGTGGGTATGAGCTTGGCTAAGCGTTATAGCTTTAACCGTGGTGTGTAGGAGATGAAGCTCGGCTGAGCGTCGCTGCTGTTGCAGAGGTGGGATGGAATTCAGTAAGGATGGAATTGAAGGTAGTAACTGGTAAATTCGTCTCTGTGGAGACGTTTAGACTGCTTGGCAGTTCAGGGGATGATGTCAATGGTTAGTGGCTAGTTGGAAGTATGTATGGCTCGATTGAGCGTCATTGCTAAGGCAATGTTGCGGAGGGAATAATGCTCGGCTGAGCGTCTCTACTGTAGTAGAGGTGTGAAGGAAGTCAGTAGTAAATGGTGGATTCGCCTCTGTAGAGACGATTAACTGCTTGGCAGTTTGGGGAATAATATGAGTGAATAGTGACTAATTGAAGGTATGTGGCTCGGCTGAGCTTCACTGCTTGGCAGTGGTGTGAATGGAATGATGCTCGGCTGAGCGTCTCTACTGATGTAGAGGTGCGTAGGAAATCGGTGGTAAATGTAGATTCGCCTCTGTGGAGACGGTTAGACTGCATGGCAGTACAGGAATTAATATCAATGGTGAATGGTTAATTGGAGTATGTGTGGCTCGGCTGAGCGTCACTGCTGGGCAGTGGTGCGAAGGGAGAGATGCTCGGGTGAGCGTCTCTACTGATGTAGAGGTGCATGGGAAGTCAGAAGTGAATATGGATTCGCCTCTGTGGGGACTATTAGGCCACTTGGTGGTTCGGGGAATGTCAATGGTGAGTGACTATGTTTGGCTCGGCTGAGCGTCACTGCTTGGCAGTGGTGCGAAGGGAATGATGCTCGGCTGAGCGTCTCTACTGATGTAGAGGTGTTTAAGAAGTCAGTAGTGACTGTAGATTCGCCTCTGAGGAGACGATTAGACCGCTTGGCAGTTCAAGGAATAATGCCAATGGTGAGTGACTATGTGTGGCTCGGCTGAGCGTCGCTGCTAAGGCAGTGGTACGAAGGGAATGATGCTCGGCTGAGCGTCTCTACTGGTGTAGAGGTGCATAGGAAGTCCGTGGTGAATGTGGATTCACCTCGGAGGATACGATTAGACCGCTTGGCGGTTCAGGGAATGATATCAATGGTGAGTGACTGTGTGTGGCTCGGCTGGGCGTCCCTGCTAATGCAGTGGAGCGAAGGGAATGATGCTCGGCTGAGCGTCTCTACTGATGTAGAGGTGCGTAGGAAGTCAGTAGTGAATGTAGATTCACCTCTGAGGATACGGATAGACCGCTTGGTGGTTCAGGGAATGGTATCAATGGTGAGTGACTGTGTGTGGCTCGGCTGAGCGACACTGCTAAGGCAGTGGTGCGAAGGGAATGGTGCTCGGCTGAGCGTCTCTACTGATGTAGAGGTGCGAGGGAAGTCAGAAATGAATGAAGATTCGCCTTTGTGGAGACGATAAGACCGCTTGGCGGTTCAGGGAATAATATCAATGGTGAGTGGCAATGTGTGGCTCGGCTGAGCGTCACTGCTAAGGCAGTGGTGCGAAGGAAATGATGCTCGGCTGAGCGTTTCTACTGATGTAGAGGTGCGAAGGAAGTCAGTAGTGAATGAAAGTTCGCCTCTGTGGAGACGATTTAGACTGCTTAGCAGTTCAGGGAATGGTGTCAATGGTGAGTGACCATAAGTGGCTCGGCTGAGCGTCACTGCTAAGGCAGTGGTGCGAAGGGAATGATGTTCGGCTGAGCGTCTCTAGTGATGTAGAGGTGCATAGGAAGTCAGATAAATGTAGATTCGCCTCCGTGAAGGCGGTTAGACTGCTTGGCAGTTCAGGGAATAATATCAATGGTGATTGACCATGTGTGGCTCGGCTGAGCGTCACTGCTAGGCAGTGGTGCGAAGGGAATGGTGTTCGGTTGAGCGTCTCTACGATGTAGAGGTGTGTAGGAAGTCAGTAGTAATGTTGATTCGTCTCTGTTAAGACGATTAGACTGCTTGGCAGTTCAGGGAATGATATCAATGATGAGTGACTGTGTGTGGCTCGGCTGAGCGTCACTGCTAAGGCAGTGGTACGAAAGGAATGATGCTCGGCTGAGCGTCTCTACTGGTGTAGAGGTGCGAAAGAATCAGTGGAGGATGGTAGATTCGCCTCTGTGGAGACGGTTGGACTGCTTGGCAGTTCAGGGAATAATGTCAATGATGAATGACCAATATGTGGCTCGGCTGAGCGACACTGCTAAGGCAGTGGTGTGAAGGGAATGATGCTCGGCTGAGCGTTTCTACGATGTAGAGGTGTATAGGAAGTCCGTAGTAAATGTAGATTCGCCTCTGTTAAGACGATTAGACTGCTTGGCAGTTCTGGGAATAATATCAAAGATGAGTGACTATATGTGGCTCGGCTGAGCGTCACTGCTAAGCAGTGGTGCGAATGGAATGGTGCTCGGATGAGTGTCTCTACTGATGTAGAGGTGCATAGGAAGTCAGTAGAAAATGTAGATTCGTCTTTGTGAAGACGATTAGACTGCTTGGCAGTTCTAGGAATAATATCCATGATGAGTGACTATGTGTGGCTCGGCTGAGCGTCACTGCTAAGGTGGTGGTGCGAAGGGAATGATGCTCGGCAAAGCGTCTCTACTGTAGTAGAGGTGCAAAAGAAGTCAGTTGTGGATGGTAGATTCGCCTCTGTGGAGACGATTAGACTGCTTGGCAGTTCAGGGAATGATATCGATAGTGTGGTGACTATTGAAGTATGAGTGAGCTTGGGTTTGGATTATCAGTGCTGATGGCTACTAAGTGTCAGCTGGGCTTCTCTGAGGTGATGTTGGCTGAGGCGGATGTATGAATTGAAAGCGTTGGAGGTTCAACGACCTAGTGTTTGGATCTGTTGTTGGGATAAACCATTATGTGCTGCTGTAGTGGCTGCTCCTATTCTGAATGAGTGTGTAGAGAATGATTCTGGGGGAAAGCCTGAAATGCGGAGAACTTCTTTAAGGTGGTTTTGAAACCAGAAACGAGTTACTGGACGGTTAGCGTCATCAGTAAAAAGTGAGGCGAGGGGGGTTTTCCTCTTGGGATCCTCTATATTGCAAAAATGCTTGGAGGGTTTGAAATGGGTGTGTGGGTGAGGGGATGTCAAATATGAGGATGGAATGGCCTTTGCGTAGCTGATCTGTTTTACTTTGCTTAATAAAGAAAGCTAGGGTTTCTTTATCTAGCAAGGTTAGGTCAGATATGGTGGGGTGAATTGTGGGGTTGAAGTGAGATGTAATGGTGAATTCTGAGCCTCTCAAAAACCCGAAAAATGCTAAAGTGAACATGGCATCGAGTGTGCGGGCTGTGTGAATAGACATGTATCCTTTGCGTAGGGTGTGAATGCATTTATTGAGAATGTGGAGTGTAATGGGTTTCCTGGTGTCTGGGGGGGAAGGGTGGTTCTTTTGGATACTTCTAATGATGAGGGATGTTTGTGAATTTGTGATGGCGTCTGAGGGGGACCCTTGTATCAGTTTGTGAAAAAAATTGGATGCCGCTCAGGTAGCTTCTAATTGAGCTGGCTTGTATGTTTTTTGAGGTATGTAGATGTGTAATGAAAGAGGTGATGGA
Source organism: Danio kyathit (assembly GCA_903798195.1). Taxonomy (NCBI): domain Eukaryota; kingdom Metazoa; phylum Chordata; class Actinopteri; order Cypriniformes; family Danionidae; genus Danio; species Danio kyathit. The sequence continues at coordinate 38,625,923 of LR812525.1, forward strand.
GAGGAGGGAGAAATCTGGGAAAGGTATATCAAACAGAAAATGAAAATGTTTGAAGGTGTTCCATGCTGTGAGGTATGATTGTAGGGTCCTCGGAGCCACTGCTTGGATGATGAGAGCCATGGAGGTTTCCCGGAGGTGGTATAGAGGGTGGTTTATGGCAATATCATCTCTGAAAAGTGAGGCACAGGTGTTGGTTGGGGGTCCGCCTCTGGCGCCAATAGCCGAAATTTCTGGAAAGCAAAGCGAGACAGAGAGTCAGCAATTTGGTTTTTGCAGCCTGGTATGTGTTCAGCAGAGATTAGAAATTGTTTAGTGGCCGCAATCCAGACGAGGCGTCTTAACAATGGCATTAAAGCCTGTGAGTGTGAGCGCCCTTTGTTAATGCATTGTACTGTAGCCTCGTTATCACAATGGATAAGAATACTTGATGCGGACCACTCTTCGCCCCACAGAATGGCTGCTGCTACGACGGGGTATAATTCGAAAAGTGCCGAGGATTGTTCGTTTGTTGGAATTTCTAACATTTGGGGGGGCCAGGGTGCCGCAAACCAACGACCCTGGTAGAATCCCCCGAAACCGACTGAAAGGGCGGCGTCGGTGAATAATTTAATATCTACCGGCGATGCTATGAGATCGCTGTAGAAAAAGGAACAGCCGTTCCATTGCTTAAGGAACGAAATCCATAAGCTGATTTCTTCGTGACTGGGATTAGAGAGAAAGATTATGTCTTCTAACCCGGAGGCTGTGGTGGAGAGTTGGAGCAGATGCGAAATGGACGGACGGCCCTGGGGAATAATGCGCATAGCGAAGTTTAATTGGCCGAGAATAGAAAGTAGTTTGCATTTTGTACATGAATTATTTCTAGAAAAATTTGACAAAGATAAGTAATGCGGTTGATTTTCTCTTTAGGAAGAGATGCTTGGAATTTTTTCGAGTCTAGATTGATGCCTAGAAATTCGATGGAAGTGCTGGGACCGGAGGTTTTTTCCTCTGCTAGAGGGATTCCTAAGTCAGCGATAATTTTTTGGGTGATCGCTAAATGTTTATTCGGAGGTGACGACGGAGGAGAGACTATGAGGAAGTCGTCTAGCAGATGTATAAGGTAAGGAATCCCGTAATGGTTTGATAGTATCCAACATATTGCTTCTGAGAGCATGTCGAAGATTTTTTGGGGCTACTTTTGCAGCCGAAGTTAAACAGATTGCGAAGTAGAATTTGGAGCGCCAGCGAATGCCAAGAAGGTGCCAGAAATCTGGGTGGATTGGCATGACTTTAAAAGCGGGTGTAATGTCGACTTTAGCTAGCCAGCCGTTGCGGCCGGCGGTTTTGATAAGGGAAATAGCTTGGTCTATATCATGGTAGTTGAGCGAATATTCGTCTATTGGAATAGTGCTATTTATGCTGGGAAAAAGGAATTATGAGGCGCGGACAGGTCGATTATGGGGCGTTCCACCTGGGTGGAATCCGTGAGTTAGACCTGAAATGAGAAAATCAGAGAAGTTAGAATCAGGGTGATTATTTAGCTCAGGTAATTGGTTGGATGAGGATCCGCTTTAAGCTGTTTGTCAAGATGTCTGGAATGAGAGAAACAAGAGAAAATGAGACATGACATTTACAACATGGTACATGTATGGCAGAACATAATAAATAGTTTAAGCTGATATCCATGCGAGGTGTCTTGATAAGGGCATGGGCAACTGTAAATGGCAGTGCGTTTGTTAATGTGTAGTATGAAAGCTTCCTTGACGCAATGTACAAGGATATTAGAGGTGGGCATTCGTCCCCCCCATAGGATGACAGATATATGGAGAGCTGAGGATGTGGTGCGTGGTTTGTCTGGTGGTCGTGGAAATACCTCTTGAAGACTGAGTAGGTGTAGTGATAGTGGATGGAGTTTAAACCTCTTACTGATAAGAATTTTATGTAAATGTATCTAACGCTTAGTCAATGGATAAAATATTAGAAATATAGGAAATATTTTCTTCCCATCCATATCAAAGCGGGAAGTTTATTACTTTGCCGTTTACATATCTAACTGACTTGCCTATATGAACTTGCATATGGCCCTTGTGTGTGGATATATGAGTCACAGTGGCATGTTACAATTAGACTTCTGTGCTTAATGCGTTTAATGTTTTCACTAACTGGGTAATACTCTTTTCAGAAGAAAAATGGCTGTCGGATGGGGCATAGTAATAATTTATATTTATTTGTTGATTATTTATTTATTTGTTTATAAATATCAACTGCTAACTTCAAACCCTAAACTTAAAAGCGATGTCATCACTTAGTATAAACTATGTGAGAGGAATTTTAATCCATGAATGACTTAAAACTTAATGTGATTAAAACTCACCATCTTATCTAGTTTAGTTCATTCACAATTCAGAGTCCATTCTTAATCTCTCAAGAGAGAGGGCGGGACCGTTGGATGGTGATGCTTCACTTTCAGCTATTGGCTCAAAAGAAATGTCAATCAAACTGCGGCGGCCATTTTGAATGTTTGTTATGACTGGAGGCGCTACTGGACGCACTACGCGAGTAGTATGGATGATAACGATGCATTTAGTGGATGTTTATCGACGTAAGAATAAGCTGTGGACTAAAGTTTGCCGATTGCGGTGCCTGGACTTTTGCAGTCGAATTACTTCATGTTTTTAGGATGATATGGATCTGTGGACGGGCAGGATGTTTTAAGGTGAGTTCTTTGTATAACCTATTAGCGCTGGTCTCGTCTTATGAATCCACTGGTTTGCATGGTTTGGGATCTGTGAAGCTGTGCATCGATGGAATTGCTCTTCAGTGTTTGGACTCTCAGTAGTGATTATAAACCCACACTGACCTGAGCTAACTGAAATGAACAGTCTCTGAAAATTGAACTGACTCTGATTCGATTCACTATATTCTTTCACGAGAAGCTGTTTTGGCACAATTTACGTTGTATAGGTGCTATAAAAATAAAGATGAATTGAATTGAAAATGTTTAGTCTGTGTTTGCGAGTGGTTGTTTTAAGGCGAGGCTTCCCTTTGGAGCGTGCGATGTACGTTACCACTGATGTACCGCTGGCAGAGAGCGGTGAGGGTTTAGTTTCCTTGCAATGGCTTTGATCGCTGCTTGAATGTTTGTAGGCTGTGATGTTGTTGTTGTTGTTGTTGTTGTTGTTGTTGTTGTTGTTGTTGTTGTTGTTGTTGTTGTTGTTGTTGTTGTTGAAGATGCAGTAGCAAGTAGCGCCGAGCAGTGTGTTCTTCAAAACCAAGATGACTGTGATAAGAAACCCTGGCTCTTTATAGTGAGTCAGGGATTGTCTGATTGGATAATCATGAGTGGTTAACGTGTAACCAGCCGTGTTCAATCATAATCACGTGCTCCTCTCGAAATTAGTTTATGACTAAACTCCACTTAAAATGTAGATTGTGTCAAAACAGCTGAACATAGAAGTTCTTATAAATTGAAACAGTCAGTCAAGTTTTCAGAGATGAAGTTCAGTTTAGTGTGTAGTTTTGTAAAACATGAACTCGCTTTCCATATTAATTGAAATTTATGTAAACCACACATATACAGTAGGACCTATATACTGTATGTTTCCTTTACAAATATTATTATGAAAATTCCATATAAAATCACTAAGCTGACACGTATTCTAATCTCATATATAAATCATATAAATCGTTAATGGCTGTAGGCCTTATTTATATATAGGCTATTTATTAATAAATGAAAAAAAAATCCTGGTTAATATTAATAATAATAATTATTATTATTTTTAGGTAGGATATTGTTTTTTTATTTTTTTGAAAAGTCTACTTTTACAATTTGGCACATTCAAACCACTGCAGAAATCTTCTAACCAACAGGCTCATGTCATATACAGTACAGATACATTTCTTAATAAATAACCTATCAATTAAAACCATTAACGTATGCTATATATTTTTGTTTTTGCAAGCTTTGGAGACGTACATTCCACTTATAAATAATAGGTCACCTATAGCTTTCGTCATGAGCCACGGCTGTGTTAAAAATGGCATAAATGTTTTCAAAGTGTACTACGAAAGGAACGCAATTATAAACATGAAGATCGCTATAAAACCGAACTGTAAAATTACTTTAAATGCAAATTGCATCTAAGAGAGATGACTTTAATGTTTTAAATGAGTTGAAATGTTTGAATATTCGAGACTAATAGGGCATAGGGCGAATAACTGGGAATAGAACACAGCCAGGAACTATGCTTCTAACTACAGCTCGAGAGGTGTAGTTGCAAGCGTACAAGTTTGCGACGCAGTTTGCAAATGTTCGTTGGAACAACGGATTTGGGAAACGCCAAATCAACAAATTATGTTTGTAACGATGGAACTTGCGACCTTAGTTGGCTAACGATTTTGGGAAACGCACCCCAGATTAACTTGAGAAAATTCTTGTGATGTGCTGTGATTAAACAACCACTGCCAACACAACAATCTGAAATGTGCATTTAATCCATGTCATAATTGTGGTGCACATTTTTACAACATTTGAAAACAAAGCATGATCAAAACATGAAAACATGAAAGAAATGGTCAGAGATAGAACAGAAAATATCTTATTCTAAAATATCTAGGTTTTGATGTAAAAATATTATAAGTGGACCTCAAAGGACATTATAACTTAAAAAAAAAAAGCTGAGATCATGACCCCTTTAAGCCTGTCTGTCAATCGGTATGTCTTCTAAGCGCATCTCATCACATTTATATAAGTTGGCACATCTGTGTGTGTGTGTGTGTGTGTGTGTGTGTGTGTGTGTGTGTGTGTGTGTGTGTGTGTGTGTGTGCGAGCATGCTTTTGTGGACTGCTTGTACTTTGACATGAAAAGGCACTTCCATGCCCAAATATTACCTTTCTATAAATAAGAGGATGACGTCAAACAACATTTATCTCAGTTGGCCAGTTTACCATGACCCCTCCTCCCCTGGAGTATACACAACAGAGACTGGAATGTTTTTTGGGCTGAGATGAGATATGAAGGGCCCCGTTTTTACTGACCCTTAGACCATCAGTGAGTCAGTCTTTCATTCTCCGAGGTCCTTTGGATGTAAATATTACTACCATTCATCTCGTCTCGTCCCTCATTCAGCTGCTGCTACAACGGCAGCACCAGTAATAAGGTTCTGAGATAGAGTGGAGGTGTGTGAATGCTGAAGGTCATGGTAATTAAATAGCAGTCAACGGCTTACGTCAGGATAATGCGAATGTATTATGGGATTGTGAACACAGAGCTGCTTCTTTAGCAGTGACATTCCGCACACCGGCCCTCTGATTCCAGGAAGGCCTTATTTGATGTTTTTTTTTTTTCTTTTATCTTGGCCATCATTTGGGTAAAGGATTGGAATTGGGATTAAAAACAGATTATCACACTTAATGCCATCTGGACAAGGCTCGCTGTAATGACTTTACATGGCATTAACCCACAGAAAAGGACTCGTTCAATACTTAAGTGAATTAGAAAAAACTAATGTGAGCCGTTACTAATTGAAACAATCAAGACTTTACAAGAAGACCGCAATGAAAAACCCATTTCGCTGACTTTCCAGCTTCAGGCTTTTAAATGGAGACAAACAGATCATGAAATTGAATTGTTTTTTAACCTAGATTTATAACCGTCCACGATTCTGTTCAGATAAAGTATGCTTTTTGAAGTACTGAGCTATACTGGGAATTTCTCTTGAGTCTCAAGAATGCTGGACACGAATGAGTGTTCTAGAATTAGGATGACAGTGAAGAAAAAAAACGGCAGGCCAGTAGGCTTTTAAGTTGCTTGAGACGATGATATTTAGACTGAAGTGATGTAATATAAACATCTTGAACTAAAATAGAAAGTCTGTGATTCCATCCACAGCTCGATCATCCCCTGCTGTGTGAGGAAACATTCCAAGAATTCCTGATAGGTGTATAATTTATCTTTTATAATGATGCGCTACACAGTATTTGATTAATATTCATAAATATCACTTTAACGACAGTACATTAGTCAGGGCTGTGAACTCTTGCCTTATATAGGAGCTCAGCATTTATGTGATCATTTTGTAAGTCAAACTACAAATGACTGTGTGTAATATTTTCTGTCACTAGTGGCATTAGATGGAATTGCAGGCAAGGTAAAACAGAGAATTGACTACATACAGAGCATAAAATCATGGCACAGCTAGCTGCTTGAGTTCTAGTTGCAGACAGGAAAGGTCTTTAAAAATCTTTTGCTGGTCTTTTTGGTGAGACAGAAATCAAACTTTACTCTTCATTTGATGAGTATCTTGGGCCTAGAGTATTGTTACAACAAACCTAGGAGATCATGCCATTTTTTCAGTAAAGCCAGTTCAAGATAATTGTTCTATGATAATGAAAGTTGTTTGCATCAGTTATCATTGAACTATGACTCTGTGTATTAAATCCTGCACTTAAAATGACCACATATATTAATATGTTTTTTCTCAAAATTCATGAGCAAATAACTTAACTTCAGTTGAGTGTTTGAAATAAATCCTTCTGTGAGGGGATCCTGTAGTTGTGTTTATTAGGGGTGTGACGAGATGCTTACTCTACTAGACGGGACACTTGACTAGATTTACAAGAATGAGACGAAATGAGATTTCTATTGTATTTTAAAGAAATCTTCACTGAAGAAATATGAGTGGATAATTGTCTTTTATTTAACTGAAAAAACCCACAAAATTCAAAACTATTTGTGCTTTTATTAAATCAACTTGTAATGAATGTTACAACTATTTTAATGAATTATATACAGTAAAGGGCATGCAAACACTGCAAAATAATTTTTTAATATGTGAATGGAAAATAGATTTTTATTCAACCGAAAAGCAATCACAAAATGTAATTGTTATTTTACTTCTATTTTAATTAATTCTATGCAGTAAAGGACATCCAACACTGCAAAACATTTAGCTATAAACTCTACTCACTGGCTTCTCCCCTGTACAATTTCACATGAGAAATTTAACTTCTTACCACAAATTGAACTTAAAATAAATTCCTGTAATTTTAGTTTTTTTTTTAAACATTTTTTCAACAGTTTCACTTTCATTTAGCAATATATCGTTCATCATATCAAGATATTTTGCCCCTGTGACAAACTCAGAGCTACTGGATGTGAGTATGAAGTAAGGACTGATAGGAGAGAGTTGTTTTAATGTAATTTGATACTCGCTTACCAAATGAAAGGAAAAAAATTCCCGGACAGCATAAACTTGTGTTTGGTGATGTGATGAGTTTCCAGGGGTTCAGTGTGTATGTGCGCGCGCGCATAGAGATGTGTTTCTGTGGTCTTTTACTGACTCTGTAAGTTCAGAGAATAGTGTCAAACAGCAGCATGTGTGTATTAGGGTTGGGCTATGTTGACCAATTTAGCATCGTACGATGTGTAATGTGAAACATCGCGATGGACGATGGCATCATCTTCATAGGGGAGGTGAATTAATTATTTATGAATAATTAATTAATTCATAACGAATTAATTATTTGTAGCCTACCGTTTCAACTACCTGGTCTTCGTTTTACCCATAACCAAATCATAAATAAATAAATATAAGTTACACAGAAATTACCACCTCTCAATCACTTTTTCCGCGGGACTCTGGCATGAGTAGGCAGAGTGATCCGTGTCAGTCATTTGTTTGGTGCAGTGGATGGCGGAGGGGTGTCCCGGACGAAAGTGAGCGGCGCTGGGGTGTCGCGGACGAAAGTGAAGAGAGTTGGAGAGTCGCGGAAGAAAGTGAAAATGAACAGCGGACAGGGAAGGAGGGCGGTTGAGGAGAGAGATCGGTAAAATGAGGTGCCGGATCAGATTTCAGAGGTGCCAGCACAAATTAAGCCCTGGATAGAGACAAGATTAATTAAATATCACGTTTAACAAATGTAGTGAGACATGATCCAGCGATACATCCTTGATAAACTGTCCGACGTACACTGTTCTCTGGAGCTCAGACGAGCGCATGACAGTGTGTGTGTGTCTGTGGCTGGCTGTCTGTGTGGGTGTGGTCACGTGATGTGCGTTTTTAGTGGACAGAGGGCTGTTCAGAAATGCTAGATGAAACAACAGTGTGGACGTGGGTCATTTTCATTCTAAAATGCCATTTTAAAACTAAGCTGTATTCGTGTAAATGAGGCCTAAGTGTGTGTTTTTCACGAGCGGGTTTGCGGCGGGGGCGGGCGGAGGATCGGCGATCCCGGCTCAGCATTGTGATGTCTATCGGCCATCAGTGATGGACGATGGCATCGTCTATCGGGCCAACCCTAGTGTCTATGGCTTATCCTGTCACAAAATGCGGCTAAAAGTCCTACACTATTTTAATTAAGGTGTTTACATGTCTGTACTGCACAGCAGTAATGCGACTCAAATAGGAATAGGCAAGGCAAGTTTTTTTATATAGCACATTTCATACACAGTGGCAATTTAAAGTGCTTTACATAAACAGGAATAAAAGAGACAAGTGTAAGAATATAAAAACAAATAATAAAAAAACAGATTAAAATGTGTTAAAACAGGTTATAAAAGAATGAAAAAGAAAAGAAAGACATACTGTAATAGTGTGATCTGTTGGACGTTGCACAGTGCTCATTCAGTAAAGGCACAGCTAAACAGATGTGTTTTCAGTTTTGAATGTATTTAAATGTAGCTAATGTTGGAGCACATCTGATCATTTCTGGAAGCTGATTGCAGCATCACAGAGCGTAGTAGCTGAAGGCTGATTCACCCTGCAATACTCCACGTTTTAATTCGATTTGTGTTTACAACGACTGTGACTCTGAGCATATCTAAAGTGCTATTCCATCGCATGGTTATGAGCCATGGATAGTGTGTGTGGCGGCATTAGTAGCCTCTGTTGGAGGCAGCAACTTTTGAACTGTGGTGAATAAAAAGCGGTTACATCATACCTGCCCAAGCAACCGAGTGACGTGCAATACCAAGGCCAGTCTGGGTTGCCAGGTGTGTGGAAAGCACTTGATTTGTGGTTCAAATTCAATCCTGCCTCCAATCGTCAGTGCTAAATTCATCCTCACGCTCCATCATAACATCACAGCTCACGAGACAACTTTTCACCTTAATGATAAATTTCATTTTAATTTTGCGAGATCTTGTCATACAGAATCTCGTCACACCCCTATTGTTTTATTATTTTTGCTGAATCAATGAAAACAGTTAAATCTTCTGATTATTCAGCAACCGCTCTGGGGATTTTCTGGGTTGCTTCATGGGTGTTTGGAGTTTCCGTGAGAGCGCCTTCTGGCTTGTGGAATAGATTTACTGCTGATCACACTGTGCTTCCCTGACAAGATGTGCATGACAGTCGTAGCTTTGCTCGATCAATTTTTAAGATTTCATTTCATTTAATCGCCCGGCCCTAACAACAGCAAAAGCATCAAACTACTTGGGATCAGAACAAAAACAGATGCCTGCATTAACAAGCATTGTGTAGTGATTATTTTTTAACTTAATGGCGTCAAATTTGAAAACCTTTTGTTTTACCTGCAAACTTTCTATTGATGAGATTAAGTTCAAATTCTGAAAGTCCTTAGATCCCCTTTACCTGCCCAGCTTTGAAAGCCTGTAGGAGATCTCTCTCCCTCGTCATCATGAGCTAAATAACTGATGACTTTGCATGCTTACACATCAATAACCATGCAGTTGGCCCATGTTTGACGAGTGAGCAGCTCTGAAGGTCAGAACAAAGATTCTTAGAAGTTTCAGTGGATAAAACATGGCAGTTTACAACATAATACATATACACGACTGTGACAGAACGGGCCTCAGCTCGCTCTGGTGGGGAAAACTGGGTTCGGGGGACGACAAAACAATGATGGCGTACTCGATAGCACTCCAGTGCACAGTGTTTATTTACAGTGCTGGCAGGTGAAAACAGTCCACAGTGAAGAATATATATATATATAAAAGTGTCCAAATACCAAAATCCAAAGTAACAAAATAATAACAAAACAGAAAAATAAAAATGGAAAATATATATATATATATACAAAATTAAAGAAGTATCCACAATATACATACGGGGGGTTTTGCTCGAGGTACCACTGTAACACTCTCGCTGACTGGGTTAACAAGCCACCGTCTTGGGGTTTGGCCACTGCTTATATAGGCCAAACTCCCGCCTTTTTTTTGGGTCCTACCACTTTATGTAAGTATCAGATACTAGTAGTTTCCTTTATACATGTACACACTTAACACATAATTTGTCATCTAAACAACACTAATAAATCTTCCTCAAAACACTTAAACACTTAATTTCCGTATTTCATTGAATCAAACACTTTGTCATTAAACACATATTTTCCCCCTGTCAGATGCACCACAATGGTTTCACCCATTCCCGCCACGTTGTGTTGCCGCGTCCGGCGATGACGTCATAAGCAGGCGCCGCCGCCTGCTCTGGTTGGCCGACACAACGGGCAAACGGAAAGACTTTACAAACAAACAAACAGACGATCGACACAGACAACAAACAGGACAAAATAATGTATGTATGTGTATGAAGACCGGAATGGAATTATGCTGTGGAAAATGCGTTATGAAAGACTGTCTATGAGCTATTGGATCCGTGTGTGCACCCACATTGCCAACAGCAGGATAACAGGTAAGTTGCGATGACGGTGAATGTGTGTGTGTGTGGGTGTGTGTACATTTGTTTGAACTGTGTGCTGCTCACTTAACGGGGACAAAGCTCCACTTTATCACATCACCTCCCCCTTCTTCAAGCCGATTTCCGGCAGGGAACCTAGACAGGTAATCGGCGACGATGTTCAGTCTGCCAGGTCTGTGCTGGATCTTGAAGATGTATGGCTGCAGTGACAGGTACCATCGCATGACTCTTGCATTACTGTCCTTCATTGAATGAATCCAGGTCAAAGCTCGGTGGTCAGTTTCCAAATCAAACTCTCTTCCAATGAGGTAATATCTTAGGCTCTCCAAGGCCCACTTGATGGCAAGGCCCTCCTTTTCCACTGCCGAATAACGGGTCTCCCTTGGCAAAAGCTTGCGGCTAAGGTAGACAATGGGTTTTTCTTCTCCGTTATGTCCCTGGACCAGGACTGCCCCAAGTCCCATGGCAGAGGCATCTACCTGGACCAGGAACCGCTTTTCAAAGTCAGGGCTTTGCAAAACAGGGCTGGAGCACATCTTCTCCTTCAGTCCTTGGAAGGATGCTTCACATTCCTCATTCCAAGGTGGTGGGTTAGGTACCCTCTTCCCTAGGAGGTCAGTCAATGGGGTAGCGAGTGATGCAAAGTCAGGTACAAACCGTCGGTACCACCCCACAAGTCCAAGAAATGACCTCACTTCTTTTTTTGTCTTTGGTCTTGGACTCTGCCGAATGGCTTCGAGTTTGTCCACTTGTGGTCTGAGCTGCCCATTGCCTAGGCGATACCCCAGGTAGTCCGTTTCTTGCTTAGCCCATTCACATTTGGCCACATTCAATGTTAGACCGGCTTTCTTTATGTTTTCCAGTGTCTGAGTCAGGTGTCTTAGATGTTTTTCCCAAGAACTGCTGTGTATTACGACGTCATCAAGGTATGCTGCCGCCCAGCCTTCACATCCTTGTAGGACTTGGTCCATCAACCGTTGGAAAGTTGCTGGGGCTCCATGAAGTCCAAAGGGAAGAACGGTAAATTGATATAGTCCCATTGGTGTGCGGAATGCAGTGTATGGTCTTGATGCCAGCTCGAGTGGTACCTGCCAGTAGCCTTTGCACAGATCAAGGGTTGTGATGTACTTGGCTTTTCCAATCTTCTCCAATAGTTCATCTATCCGTGGCATCGGGTACGCGTCAAACTTGGATTGGGAGTTCAGCTTGCGAAAGTCAATGCAGATTCGGAGAGTCCCATCCTTCTTTGGGACAATCACTACTGGACTGCTCCACTCACTCGATGAAGATTCAATAACTCCCAATTCCTTCATTAGCTGTATCTCCCTCTTTAATGGATCCACAAGTCTCTCTGGGACTCTGTACGGCTTCTGCCTTGATGGAGTAGTGTTGTGGAGGTGGATTGTGTGCTTCGTCAGATCAGTCCGGCCCGGTCTCTGGCTGAATAGGATGGGAAATTTGTCAAGCAGGTTCTTTAAGTCCTGTTGTTTGCCGTCTTCTAGGTGAGTAATACTCACCACAGACGGTTGCCTCTTGACATCCTCTGAACCATCTTCTTCTTCCACATCCTCCACTCTACGCACCATTAACCCAGTCTCCGGTTGCTTAGCAGATGACTCCTTCCACTCCTTCAACAGGTTAACGTGGTAAGTCTGCTTCGGTTTCCCTTTGTCTGGATGGTAGACCTCATAGGTGACTGGCCCCATCTTCCGGAACACAGTGTATGGCCCTTGCCACTTTGCCAGAAGCTTATTTGATGAGGTGGGTAGTAACAGTAATACCTTCTGTCCTGGTTGAAGCTGCCTCATTCTTGCATGCTGATCGTACCACCTCTTCTGTGCCTGTTGACTTTCTTTGAGGTTTTCTCTTGCCTGTTCCCGATACTGCTCCAGTCGATCCCTCATCTCCAGGACGTACTGGATGATACCTTTCTCTTTGGACTTGGTAGTAGCACACTCCTCCCAGCTTTTCCTCAGCAGGTCAAGGGGTCCTTGTACTTGCCAGCCATAGAGTAATTCAAATGGGGAAAACCCTGTTGATGCTTGTGGAACTTCTCTATAAGCAAAGAGAACAAAAGGAAGCCATTTATCCCAGTCTCTGCCCGTGTCCGCCACAAACTTCCGCAGCATGCTCTTGAGGGTCTGGTTGAACCTTTCGACTAATCCGTCGGTCTGTGGATGGTAAGGTGTTGTTCTGAGGGCCTTAATGCCCAACTGCCGATTCAACTGTCCCATTAGCCGTGAAGTAAAGTTGGTACCTTGATCCGTCAGTATCTCCTCTGGTATACCGACTCTGGAGAACAGCTGGATGAGAGAATGCACAATCTTTGGTGTGGTTATGGTGCGGAGTGGAAAAGCCTCTGGATATCGTGTTGCATAGTCGCTGACCACCAAGATGTACCTGTGACCTGCACTGCTCTTCTCCAATGGTCCGACAATGTCCATGGCGATGCGTCTGAAAGGTTCAGAAATCACAGGAAGAGGGAACAAGGGAGCTCTGCCCTGTTGAGCAACAGCACGTGTTTTCTGACAAATAGCGCATGTGGTGCAGTGTGTCTGTACATCAGTGTATAATGTTGGCCAGTGAAAGCGTGAACTGATGCGTGCATGTGTCTTCTGCTGCCCAAGATGCCCCGCCCATGGGATTGTGTGTGCAAGGTGTAACACAAGTTGACGACAACACATAGGCACAATCAAACGGGTCACATCATTCACTTGCAAATACAGCACATTATCTTTTACCACATAACGTTCATTGCACAAGTTATTAGGTTTATCAGACATTGCTTTCTCAAATAGAGGTTTCAAAGACTCATCTTTTCTTTGCAATTCTGCAATGTTACCTGGTACCTGCCAACCATCAACAGAGAGACCCTCGACTGAGGTTTCTGAGATTGGGGCACCACAGTATTTCTCAAACCGTCTCTGACGACGTGATTTCTTTGGACCGTTGGTTCCACCCTGCACCAGACTATCATCTAAGTCAGGCAGTGGCTGGAGACCGGCCCGGGCTTGTAACCGGGTAATCACCGGACATGACACTGGAATCGCAGTAGCAATAACATTGTCAGTTTTTCTGGACATAAGCAGTTCATGTAACACTGGAAAATCTTGGCCCAAAATCATATCAGTTGGCAAACTGTCAACAATAGCCACCTTCATCAAGTACATTTGTTGTTGTACTTCAACCATAACTTCTGCTCTGGGGTACTGCTTTACATCACCATGTACACATTGAACAGAAGTGCAATTAGCATAGTCCACATTTGTCACAAAATTTGATTTAAGCATTGACATGGAGCAACCAGTGTCCAATAGTGCCTGCACAAAATGTCCATTGACAGTCACTTCGCAAGTATCTAGGCTTTTCCCCACAGAGTCTAGATTAATGTCCCCCTCTCTTGGTACATAACAGTACCCTGTTAGCTTGGCTTTACGAGCTGGACATACTGCTGCTTTATGTCCTGGTTGCTGACAGTAAAAGCATATCAGTTCTTGGTTCTTAGCTTTTGGAGTGTGTGCATTGCTTGTCAGTTCAGGATGTTCTTTTCGTACCCTTGTGTAAGTGTTTTGAATACCTTTGACAGGTTGAGAGCGTGGTGCCCCGCGATGAGCATTCGCGTACTGTTGAGCCAACTTTGCTGCCCCCAGTCCAGACGTTGGCTCATGTTCCTTCACCCAGGTTCGAGCGTCGAATGGCAGCACCCGCAGTAGCTGCTCAAGGATGATGGCTTCGCCGATCTCCTCCTTTGAATGCTCCTCGGGGCGAACCCAACGTCGATACAGGTTTCTTAAGCGATGGTAGGTCTCAGTGGGCGATTCTCCCGCTGGAACAGTAGATGAACGAAATCTCTGACGGTAGGTCTCTGGTGAAATGTTGAATTTTTCCAGTAGAGCCTCTTTCAGATCATCGTACACCTCTGCTTGTTCCTCATCCATTGCCAAGTATGCCTCTAGAGCCTGGCCGGTCAGTAGTGGGACCAGATGATAGCTCCACTCTTCCTCTGGCCATCTCCAGGTCCTGGCCAGTCTCTCAAAACGGCGCAAATAACTCTCAATATCATCCCCTTCCTGGAAGATTGGGAGTTTTGGAGCAACTGGCAGGGATGACTCTCTCATCACAGGAACACTTGGGTATTCGTTGTCATGTGCTAGTCTGTGTTTTGTGGATACTTGCTGCTTAGCTGGTGTTGGTAGCTCCATTCGTGGGCTCTCTCTGGCGTATGAAGTTTCCACAGGTCGATTGGACTGATGGATCGACTCACGCAGGCCCCGGAGCTCTTGCAGATATCTCTCCTCTCGCTGCTGCTGTGCATCGAGGAACTGCCGCATTAGGGAAACCATCCCCTCACCAGCTGTATCATGGGGAGTGGCTGGCTTGCTGTGTGGAGAGCTGGTCTTTCTCGAGGTTGCGGGGAGTCCTGCTGCCACTCCCTCCTCCTCTGAAGTCACTGCTGTATCCCAAGCCACATCAGCCTCCTCCGCCTTCCTCATCTGTGACCGCATACCCAGCCTGGGTTTTCTGCCTTTGGGTGCCATCTTACGAGTAGCCATCCCACTTCTGACACCAACTGTGACAGAACGGGCCTCAGCTCGCTCTGGTGGGGAAAACTGGGTTCGGGGGACGACAAAACAATGATGGCGTACTCGATAGCACTCCAGTGCACAGTGTTTATTTACAGTGCTGGCAGGTGAAAACAGTCCACAGTGAAGAATATATATATATATAAAAGTGTCCAAATACCAAAATCCAAAGTAACAAAATAATAACAAAACAGAAAAATAAAAATGGAAAATATATATATATATATACAAAATTAAAGAAGTATCCACAATATACATACGGGGGGTTTTGCTCGAGGTACCACTGTAACACTCTCGCTGACTGGGTTAACAAGCCACCGTCTTGGGGTTTGGCCACTGCTTATATAGGCCAAACTCCCGCCTTTTTTTTGGGTCCTACCACTTTATGTAAGTATCAGATACTAGTAGTTTCCTTTATACATGTACACACTTAACACATAATTTGTCATCTAAACAACACTAATAAATCTTCCTCAAAACACTTAAACACTTAATTTCCGTATTTCATTGAATCAAACACTTTGTCATTAAACACATATTTTCCCCCTGTCAGATGCACCACAATGGTTTCACCCATTCCCGCCACGTTGTGTTGCCGCGTCCGGCGATGACGTCATAAGCAGGCGCCGCCGCCTGCTCTGGTTGGCCGACACAACGGGCAAACGGAAAGACTTTACAAACAAACAAACAGACGATCGACACAGACAACAAACAGGACAAAATAATGTATGTATGTGTATGAAGACCGGAATGGAATTATGCTGTGGAAAATGCGTTATGAAAGACTGTCTATGAGCTATTGGATCCGTGTGTGCACCCACATTGCCAACAGCAGGATAACAGGTAAGTTGCGATGACGGTGAATGTGTGTGTGTGTGGGTGTGTGTACATTTGTTTGAACTGTGTGCTGCTCACTTAACGGGGACAAAGCTCCACTTTATCACAACGACTGTCCAAATTCACAATTTTGAGACTTTTTGACTTTAATTACAGTAGTATTTAAACTGAGAAGGAAAACCAATTAGATTAAGAATTATTCTATAAAACGTCTATAAAAAGTAGAATTTGAATGAAATTATATTTTAAGATTAAACACTTTGAAGACTTTTGCCATTTCTAAAACTCTAAAGTTTAAAGGTTTGTGAAAATAGAATGAAAATGAAGTAAATTCTTCGATTTTTAAGTTTCCTTTTAGTCAGAATATGGGATTTTCATTTCTGTTAGCATTGCAACACAGATTAATAATTGAAGTTGACACTAGCATGCTCAAGCAGAGATGAGCACAATAGCGGCCATAACCATCAGGGTGTCCAAAAAGTGATGAGACATCAGCTGGGGTGCTGATAGTCTTGAAAACTCTCCATCAAGGTATGTGCTTGCGTATAATTTTTAGTTTTTTTTTTTTTTTTTACACTTGCAGTGTGCTGCTATCGGGTGTTTTGGCTGACTTTTGTAGTCATGCTCTTGTTCTCTCTGGCTCGTTGAACTTAGCGATGCGGCCGCAGAGTGAAGTGTGCTTGGCTAGTTCAAGCTGAAAGTTCTCCATCTCTTTCTCTGGTTCCGTCTCTTCCTTTCTCACTTTGTGCCTCTGCTGTTTGTTACATGCTGAGTTGGCAGGGTGTGTTGGCACTACCCTTGGCCCCCTTCTGCATAGGCTGCCATTTATTTTGCCAGCTTCACTTTTCAAATTCAAACCGCACTGCGTGTGTGTGCAGTGTAAGCTGTTGCAAGTTTTCCAGAGTAACACATTCCGAAACACATTCACACCAACACACTCACAATTGTCCATGCAAACACACAAATGCCCACTCACCTCCTTGGCAGGCATTCAGACCATGAATCACTATAATTATCGTTCTATGAATACCTGGAACTCCCAGAATTGGTGCAAATTAAATAATATTGTTTGGGATCTGCACTACACACTAGACTAATCTAGTGGAAAATACAGCCAAGGGTTGTAATTTTACAATTACAGAATCATTCCTGGAATATGCAGTGACAGTAACATACAGTAAGAAAGTAACAACCAGTAAAAGTAAAAGATAAACCGTCCTAAAGTAGACAGTTTTAGTCGTTTCATTCTTTCTTATGGGTCAGTTTTGTACCATAGTTTTAAAATGAGCACACTTCCTGCTGTGTTGATAATAAAAGGGATATTTCACCCTAAAAATGGACATTTGCTGGTTATTTACTCACACTAAAGCTATCCAAGATGAAGGTGACTGTTTTTCAGTCATACTGTACGTTAAAGAAGATTTGTAGTTGAAATTCCATTCCTTGGTGATTTGTATAATCTGAGTCTGTTTAGTGCAAAAACAATGCATAAACAATCAAAACAGAAGGAATACATGTGGCTGTTAATAATGCATTTTGGCCCTATGAAGCAAAATAATTTGTCTGAACAGTAACATTCATTCATTCCTTTTCCTTAGTCTCTATTTCAGGGATCGCCACAGTGGAGTGAACCGACAACAATTCCAGCATGTTTTACACAGTGGATGCCCTTACAGCTGCAACCCAGTACTGGGAAACACCCATACACACTCATTCGCACACATATGCTTCGTCCCAATTTGTATACTATCCATCCTAAATAGTATTCAAAAATAGAATTAGTATGTCCCAAACTATAGTATGTTGAAAAAAGTATGCCAAAGTTTCCTGGATGGTTTACTATTTTTAGAAGCATCCATACTCTAACCGCTAATATTGTCCACAATACATTGCATGTTCAATGTGAATTTGTTACATAGTTAGAGCTACATGCTCGGGTAAAAAGTGTAAACTAACTACAAACACGGTGCACGAGCAAGACCAGCCATCAAGTATATTTAGCCAACTGGAAAATATTTAAACACGTTTTCCATGTTACGTTTCATCTGCAACAACAATGTGAACTTATGTCAAGATATGTTTGGACATTACCTTCTGAATGCATAATTACTCAAAGACCTGAGGGGATTTCCCTGAATGAAAGACTCGAGAATAGCAGAGAATGGTTTATTCTGCTGCTGCTTCTCCAATAAGGTAGGGAATTAAATATGAAAGAAATGTGGATGATATGTCGAGTTGATTGACAGGGGACGTAACTAAACAACATAACGATTTTTTAATGAGGAAGTAGTATGTCCCAAAGCTTGCATACTCTTCTGTTATACACTTAAAAGTAAATATTTTTCCTTTACAAAAAAAGTACCTACTTTAGGGATGTAGTATAAGTATGTGAATTGGGACGCAGCAATACACTACGGCCAATTTAGTTTATTCAATTCACCTATAGCGCATGTCTTTGAACTGTGGGGGAAACCAGAGCACCCAGAGGAAACCCACGCAACCACGGAGAGCACATGCAAACTCCACACAGAAACGCCAACTCACTGGCTCAGTCGGGACTTGAACCAGAAACCTTCTTGCTATGAGGCCACAGTGCTACTACTACAACTACTGGGCCACTGTGCTGCCACAATAACATTATTTACTATATTCTTTCCTTTAATCCACAATCTGGAGCAATTATTTATGTGTTAACTTGTATCTTATGAATTAAGAATGACAGTTTCAATTAAAAATCTGACTAAAAAATGTTCAACAAAAAAGACAGAAAAGTCACATCATGGATGGTCTGTCTGTGATTAAATTATAGTTAATATGAAACTAATGTCCCTAGCTCTCTTTACTGACGACTATAAATGGTTTGTAGAGGTCGATGCAGAAAACACTAAAAAAATAAAATGATTAGTACACAAATATATTTAAAAAAAAATTAACAACATCGAATTTTAGCAAGTAAACTGCCGTCTGACCATTTATTACATCTTTTTTAGCTTTGGCCACGGAGCAATAGCCTGCAGATGCCTCTGCTGTTGCTCATCTGACCATTCATCCTGCCTCCTCTCAGAAAAATGAGAAACATCACTTCCTCACTTGGCCTTGTGTTCTCTAGTGAAAACCATGACTTCATCAGTTTTGACATGACTGGTCAACAGTTCACAGGCTCTGTGCTGCGATGGCAGTGATATGAACAGATGCCACGGATGTCTATACAAACATTTTGTAATGGCTCTACAAATACAAGACATGCCAAATTGTTTGGAATTGTGTTCAAACAAACATCCAGTCACATCCATATGAACAAGCATGTGATTCATTAATTTGATTGATAAGTTGCCAAAATAAACCTTAAACATGGAGATTTTAGTTTGGTTATTTAGTCATTTTAAATCCAAAAAAAGCTATTTTTTGTGGAGATGACTGTATGAATTATGCTTTACCATGGGGAAACGTGCTACAAGTAAGCCATATTTTGTTTGTTAATTTAAACGAATTAAGAAAATTGCACAGATTTGTTTTTTATGCTCTTTACAGTGTAAATAAGTTTGGTTTCCTCTCTTCTGGAACAAAGCATGCCTGTACAGTAGCTTGCCATATTAGACAGTGTTGCTTAAGTGTCTTTGTCTACCGTTGAGCAATTGCTGTTTTTTAAGTAAACCACAGTATGTAAGTTTGACACTCAGTGGTTGAACTAGGTATTGCACGCCTGGTTCAAATCACATGCAAGTGCAGGTTGCCAGACTGATAACATCAACAGAAGTGTGCTCGATCCTAAAGGCCGAGTTAAAGCTGATTTAAACTTTGTTCTGAATAAAAGCAACGGCACGTGATAGAAGGGATATTTTTAATATTTAAAGGAGTTTTTGTAACACCTTAAATATATATTTTAGAAACAGCTTTTATTTCTTGCAGCTGAACAACAGGATACACTTACAGTACAACGTTTACCTCAGGTACACCTCACGTGCTTTATTCGGTAAATGCTAATAATTGAACGCCGTTTTACATGATATTATTGCCGTATACTGAAAGCAGCAGCAGATAGTTCACCTTAGATCTTGAAAATAAAATAAACCATTTAAAATTGAACTTTAGAACTGTGACTCGGTGCTAGCTAACACATATTAGTGATTCAGCATGTACATTTAATAACGTATAAGAGGTTTAATATATATTAATTAGATTATAAACCTTACCATTTCGTTGAAATGCAGTAAGTGCACTATTCTGTGCTTCTGAATGGTTGTATTTAAATTTCTGTTGTGTTTTGTCTGGAGCTAACAGCCAAATTGATTGTCACATAGCGTGTTGTACGATGTAACCTGCTCACCTAATGTTTACGTTCGTACATTTATATTATTTGCTAATTAATAACCACCTCATGTGGAACTCAAGTCTCCACATGAGCTGTTACTGTCCACCAGAGGTTGCATTTCGGTCACGGATGCACTCTTTGAGAGCTTCCTGACTGAATGAATAAAATATGCAGTTTTCTACCAATGCAACCCAGGGTGATGAAATATAATTGGCTAAATTGATATTGGGTGGGTTAAAAGAACCAAAACAAAGACAGCGTTCCAGTACGTAATTCACATTTGCAAAGCAGAATATCTGACTTTAGCATTGTTTTTCAGATAAACAAGAATGTTCACTTAACATGTTTCTTAAATATCTGCAAACATATTATGGTATTTGTATGCTTTAGAAGAGTCAAAAATTGACATACAGCACCTTTAAGAGAGCGACGGCAGAGACTTTCAGAATATACAGTATGCTACATATATTTAAAAAAAATACCCCAATGACCAAAAACAGCATCTGCAATTTGCGCTTCTTCATTACAGGAAATGCTTTTAATTCCTAAAGTTTCACTTAAATGACATCATGGTGTTCTCCCTAACTCTGAATTACGTACAGTCGGGAAAGAACTGTATTCATTTATAAGGAGGAGGCCTGTGTTTCACTGCATCTGCCAGGCCTTGTGTTGAGTCTGCAGCTCTTTTTTTTCCTGTGACAGAGGTGCAGTGTGTAAATATTATGACGGTTGGCTGTCAGGCTATGCCATGGGTGTGTTGGCACCACATGGTGTGAGTTATGCTGGGAGTGTGTGACGAGGTCAACCCGATAATGGGGGGTTTGCATTCCAGCTGTCTCTGCTGCAACTCCTTGCATGTGTCAGCCATAAACTTTCTTGGTGATCAGGACCTGAATGTAGCTTGCTCAATGCAAAGTAAATTTCATTGGCATATGAAATTCTCATTTTAATTCACTGATTAAAATCAGGGTTAATATAATCAACTCGAACCATAGTAGAGCTCTGCGATATTGAAAAAAATCTGATATTGTGATGTCAAAATGAAGAGTTTTCACAGCCAAAATTATCTGCTAATGGGATAAGCAAAATAATCTTATTTTTGCTTTGTAATGTAGATATTTGGACCAGAAACAAGACAAAAACACTTCAAAAATCATACTCTTTTGTGCTCTATTGTTTTAAACTTTCTTGAAATGCCCAGTCACAGGCCTTAAAAACACATGCAAATGAAAAACCTTCACTCTATTATGGTTAAACTTAAGCTGTGACTGTACAAATCACGTGTTTCTGGCCCCTGGTTAACTAGAATTCAGACTCAACATTGCATATTTTGCTATGTGACTTGCAGATGCGCACATTGCAATATCAATGCTGAAACGATATATTGCGCAGCCCTAAACCAGCTTAGTTTTTTTTTAAATATATTAAATTTATAAAAATGTATAAAAAGCAACACTTTTCTGCGACAATAGCCTAGTGGTTAAGTGTGTCGACACTGTGGTGCTCATGAAAACCTAAGTTTGATTGCTGACTTCCCCTTTTTCTCTGCTTTCCACTCAATCCTGTTTCCACTGTCCGATCAATTAAATTTAAACTAAATAAAATACGATAAATAACTGTAGTGTGTGTTTGTGTGAATAATAGAGTGTACTGTATGGGTGTTTTTTGTGCAGTCTCAGTGCTGGGTTGCGACAGGAATGACATCCTCTGGTAAAACATATGGCAGAGTATCATGACCATACTATTATTCAGTCAGAGACCTATAAGTACTTGGGAATTTACATTGACAGTTCTTTTACATGGAAAACACAGAGAGTGGGTTTGCTCTCGTTTACACCAGAGATTTTGGTATATTTTTACACAGGTTACGTCTTTTTGAAATTAACAAGAAGCTTATGATGCTGTTTTATAAAGCTGTTCTTGAAAGCATTGTCAGGTATGGTATCACAATGTGGTTTGGCAGCCTATCTGTACAGTGTAAATCTAAGTTGATGCATCTCTTAAAGACAGGATGGAAAGTTGTTGGGCACGATGATTATTTGAATCCTCAAGTTTTATATGAGAATTGTGTCCTTAATCAGGCGCAAAGCATTCTGAATGATCCAACTCATTTGTTGTTTCCACATTATGAACTGCTTCCCTCTGGTAGGAGATATAGAGTGCCTAAGTGTAGGTTGCACTGATATAAGAAATTCTTTGTACCCATTTCAGTGGGTTTATTTAACAAGAGTTTATCTTAATTAGTATTATAATTATTGTTTGTTTTTTTAATGTCTGCAGCAATATGGTTGATGCCCATAACAAATTTCCTGTCAAGGACAATAAAGTTTACTACTACTACTACTAGAGTAATTGGAGGTTCATTCCACTGTGACGACCCCTGATAAAGTGAGTGTTTGCGGTTGTTGCTAGAAACTAGAATTATTTATGTGAATTATTAAATTATCCATTACATTTGTGTGTTATTAACATCTACACCTACCCTAACCCTAAACCAAACCATCACAATAGCATGGGCATTAAAATAGTCTGTGTTTAATGTTAACTATGTATTGGACCTGATCCAGTATGTCATCGTGCTACAGACTATAGTGAGGACATCTTGGATAAAGCAGTGGATGAGTTATTTTCATCTGTCATTACCCCTTTGTGACCAGGAGATGTTCTCAGTGCATTATTAGCACATCTGCCCAGTGAATCCAGCTCTTTTAACCTTTATTTAAATGTTAATTAATCAAATTAATTTAGCGATCATAGTGAAATAAAAACACCACAACATATTTTCCACAGCATTTTCAAAGAAGGTAACACAAAGATGCTGAAACTAGCACTGGAGCACAGAGGTACTTTTTTTATGCTTCAGTTTGCTAGCAATTGGCTATAACTTCCATGTATTTTTTTATTTCCCATGGTATAACCAGTTGTTTTCTAGATAGTCATTATCTTTATATCATCTTTATATAATCTTTGAAAAGAGGGCTTAAGATCTAGCACAATGTCATCTGCAGCTTTAAATTGCGTGAGCCCTTTATTTTTCAATGGATTATCGCTGGCTGTTAGTGTTTTATCAAATACTTGCTGAGAAAAAATCATTCTGAAAGTGATCCCAACGATATTGTTTCTCTACCGTACATCTTTGTCATTATAATAGTGGCTAGAACTCTGCTGTTGTTTTACATTCAGAGTAGAGCTGCAAGATATTGAAAAAATCTGACATTGTGATATTTTGTTTTTCCGCTATATATATTCAGGCATGTGATTCTTCCGTATAAATAAAGATTTCCGTATTTTCCAAGCTCAATGGGGTGAGTCCTGTAATTTGCGTAAATCCGATTTTTTTTTTTGAGGGGGGTGGGGGTGGGTGGGGATGTCTCCATCCTCATCAAAGCAGACGACCTGCTTCATTCCTGACGTCTTTCAGGGATGTACCTATCTTTGGTAGACCTACCTAGGCTAATGATATTGTGTAGTCCTATAATGTGACAAAGCCGCTGACAATATGCAAGATCATGAAATCGCATGAATGCATGTGCGGCTGTGCACACTTTTTTTCGCGCTCACATTTGCATATCACGACCACGTGCACTCTATGTACATTATAAATACAGCTGCAGGACACCCATTTGTTATTATTTTCTGCAAGTCATCTGTCCTTATGTCTTCCTTAACTATAATTAATTAAAACTAGGCTATTAAAAACAGGAACTAAGCCGATGGAAAGGGAAAGTGAAAGTGACAAACTCTTGTCAAATCAAACGATGTATGATAATTTTTTTTCAGGGTGGAATGTTAAAGACTACCTTAATTTAACTGGACTTATTATTTTTACACTTGGAATTGTTGACTGACTAGTAGTTCATTTATCACGTTGCAATAAAGAGTCGATTAAATTACAGGGAAAGTTATATTCTGTGGAAACAAGAGACCTAACCGAGTTAGTGGTGACATCTAGTGGCGGTGTGTGGATCTGCCCCGACATTGAGGTACAAAGTATGAACCTATCAAACATTACTTAGGTCACTATTAAACTGCTAAACATTTAAACTGATAAAACAAAAAATGAAACTTAAATTGTGTGGCTAATAGCAAATATTTTTATAAAGGATATTATTTATTATATATATTTATTTGAAGGGGCGCGGGGCCTTGTCTTGCTTCTTTTTTGTCCTCAACTGATCGCATGCCTGTATATTGTTATATGAATTAGATCTAAATTTAGCAGACGCTTTTGAGCAAAGTGACTTACAATTAAGGAGGCATTCAGCGATTCAACAAAAAGAGGCAATACACACAAGAAGTGCTAGTTATACAAATTAACTTGTTTGTGCTCAGAAAAAGTAGTGCTAGAGTAAGTGTCTTTTTAAGGAGAGGGAGAGAGAGAAAGAGCTTCTACATGTTGTCTAAGTTTTGTTCATCGGGGTTAAGGTGCTCTCGGAAGAGATGGGTTTTTAGTTGTCGTTTGAAGGATACCAGTGAATCTGCAGTCCGTGTGGGATTAGGAAGATCATTCCACCAGCGTTGAACATTGAATGAGTACAATTTCACCATATGCCTTGAATAGCTGTATTTGGAAAGGAATCATTATTTTGGATTGAACAGGGGGATTTTGTAAGAGTATAAATAATGGATAAAAAATAATACACAAATTGCTAGCAAAATAATTACAATAGAGCAATGAAAAAAGTTAAATAAACAGTGCTTTATGGTTTTACAATGAGTCAAACAGTATTCAGATACAGAAACTAAATAATCTTCATTGTATTAAATCAGTAAAATTATTTTCATTAAAGTTACTGTCAAGATCAAAAATTATTCCAAGACTCAGGAAGATTGGTTTTCTGAGATTTTAATGGTTTTGCAGCAAGGAAACAATACAGAAGAAACACAAGAGGTTCCATTCTGGTAGCTCAAAGGCAGTCCTTTAAGGACCGTTTATACAGGCATACAAACAAATGATGAAGCATTGTCTTTAATCATTGGTCTAAACAGTTTGTTTGGTAGAATCCTATTGATCATATAATCAAATCATTGTCAGCACAATATTCCTGCAACCGGGACATTCCAACCATTCAACTGATTGAAACTACAGTTGAGCATGCGATTATATCAAGAAGCACACACATTTATAACATTGGGTTTCATTAAAAGTATACTTATCAAAATAATATGAATAGAATATATGGAAATGAATAAAATTTATTTATCCAAGTTACAAATGTAGTTTTTTGTGCCCAAATGCTTAAAACTCTTTCCTTAAAACCTTTCAAATGCATGCAAATGATAAAGTTTTACTTTATTAAGGGTTATACTTGGCAACAGTGCACCTATAATAACTCGAATAACCTAGAATTGCAGACACACACATTGCGATGTTGATGCTGAAATGATATATTGTGCAGCCCTAATTCAGAATGACTTTATTGTTGCGTCATTGTGCTTGGTACTGTATGTATGGGCTTTTAGAAATGAAAACGGATACTATATTAAATTTAAAAAATAACATTAAGAAGCATTGCAGACTGAAAATAACAGCTAAGAATTGCAATACAATAATTAATTGCAATAATGCCTGTTTAATTTATGGCAAATTAAAAATTTAGGTTATAAGTTATAATAGGATGTTTAATCCTCATGAATAATCTTCAGATTGGGCCACAAGCCATAGTTATTAACGGGACTAGTTGAGTGTGCAAGATCAGCACTGTTCATTCACAGTCTGAGGAGGTGGGATTGGGGTGTGTGATTTGTTCTCCATTGAGAATCTGAGCATGAGCAGCAGATGCGAAGGTTGACAACAGAAACTCACAAATTTTCAGCACACGCAGGCCAGCGGTGCTAATACTCAAATCAAGGTCTCAGAGTTTCTTTTTTTTTTTTTCTTTATAGATCAGGTGATAATGTATACTGACATTTGGAGGCTCAGCGCAGGACATTAATACGCCTAGCAGTGTGTGCACGTGGTATCATCCATCTGAATCTGAGACACTTCAGCACTGGGGAAAAGAGGAAGTGAGAGAGAGAGAGAGAGGGAGGGAGGGGTGACGGATAGAGGGTGTGAAAGAGGGATGGATGTGAGTTATATTTTTAGTGTTTCATTCATAAAATGCTGTGGGTATTTTTAGATTTTCATTCAGATTATAAATTGAGAAAGCAGCAGCCGTGTCTGCCTGTGGGGAGCAGGCAGGGTGTCATCCTGGAACTAACAAGGCAAAAAAATTTAATGTACAGCATTCAATGTTTCCTCCAGTTGTTTTTTGATTAGCTTTCCTGTTAGCTTACAAATGAATGCACCACCATAGCAGCTCATTAGCAGGAAATATCAGGAGTCATATAACAGTTTTTAATCAGCCAATTGCTATATTTACACTTTAAGCTGTTTTCAAAACCACAGTTGTGACATGATTACATATGCATCACTCATATTAGAACTGAAAAAAAATCTTTCAGTTTTTGGCTGGGCATATGGAGAAGTGTAAACCGATATCTACACACTAAAAAATGCTGGGTTGAAAACAACCCAATTTGGGTTGTTTTGGTAACCCAACGCTGGGTAAAAAAGGGACGAACCCAACGCTGGGTTACTTCAACCCAAAAAGTTGGGTTACACGTTTAACCCAGCATGCTGGGTTGTGATTTTTAACCCAACTATTAGTTAAAAGTTACTACACTGCTGGGTTACTTCAACCCAAAAAGTTGGGTTACACGTTTAACCCAGCATGCTGGGTTGTGATTTTTAACCCAACTATTAGTTAAAAGTTACTACACTGCTGGGTTGAATGTAACCCAAAAATGGGTCAGAAATTTAATCTAGAACCTGGTGATTAAAATCACTAAAATAAAAACAATTCTACAGCAATACATACTTTAGTAATGTAATTTTATTTATGACAGAACTTAAAAAATGTGTCCATATGAATTTAAAACAGTTTTCCCATCTCCACTTCAGCATTAAGACCATTTCAATAAAAATTTCAATAACAGAAATCACAGAAACACTGTGACTAAAGTCAGTAACAATGCATCAGACTGAAGTCATAGTAACATTTACATCATGCATAAATCAGGAATCATCAGTAAGAATCAACTGCAATGTAAAAAACATTTGTGAAAGTAATAATGAAATGACTTCAATCTGACTGAAAAAACAACAAAAAAAACTAAGAAAATACAAATTTAAAAATGGGAAAAAAATTTTTTTTATAGCTTTCCCTTTAACAATTATGTGCAAACATCAATATATCCTGAGACATAAAGGACTCATCAGTAAAGATGATCAATTGCAATGTAAATGCAGTTTAGAAGAAAAACCAGATGTACTGCAGAAGTAACAATGAAAGCTGAAGAAATTTGAAATAGGAAAACATTTCGTAACTTTTACTTGAACAATCACGTGCAAACATCAATAGATCCTGAGATATAAAAGTCACATTAGTTGCAATGGAACTGCAGTGTAGAAGAAAAATATATTTAGAATAATGAAAGTGCATCAAACTGACTGAAGACAAATTTACTTACAAGAAAATATGCATTTAAAACATGAAAACATTTGATAACGTGCACAAACATTTACATGCATGAGCGTCAAGATACCATGTGAGAAAAGCGGTCACAGTACGATTCATTGATTGTAATGTTACTGCAGTTTTGAAGTACAGTTGAACTTGAAGAAGTATTAGCCCCTCTTTGATTTTTTTTTTCTTTTTAAATATTTCCCAAATGATGTTTAACAGATTCAGGAAATTTTCACAGTATGTCTGATAATAGTTTTTCATCTGGAGAAAGACTTATTTGTTTTATTTCGTCTGGAAACTATAGAACAAACCATCGTTATACAATAACTTGCCTAATTCCCTTAACCTGCCTAGTCAGGGCTTGACGCTTACTTTTTTCAGGAGTAGCACATGCGCTCCTAAGTTAAAAATTTAGGAGCACATTAAAGAATTTTAGGAGCGCAGTGAAAATATATCAAATAAATTGTGTTTTTACCTAATAAATGTACACAAGGAGATCTTTAAAACCAAAGCAGTTTCATTTATTTGAATACAATAAGTACAATAGGTTTATTTTACTGTATAACAGCTTAAATAGTATTTAATAATTATTTATAATTTAAGCTGTGGCGATGTGGTGGCGCAGTGGGTAGCACGTTCGCCTCATAGCAAGAAGGTCACTGGTTCGAGCCTTGGCTGGGTCAGTTGGCATTTTTGTGTGGAGTTTGCATGTTCTCCCCGTGTTGGTGTGGGTTTCCTCTGGGTGCTTCGGTTTCCCCCACATGTCTAAAGACATGCACTATAGGTGAACTGGGTAAGCTAAATTGTCCGTAGTGTGTGTGTGTGTGTGTGTGTGTGTGTGTGTGTGTGTGTGTGTGTGTGTGTGTGTGAATGAGTGTGTATGAATGTTTCCCAGTGATGGGTTGTGGCTGGAAGGGCATCCACTGCGTAAAACATGTGCTGGATAAGTTGGCGGTTCATTCCGCTGTGGCGACCCCAGATTAATAAAGCCAAAAAGAAAATGAATGAATGAATGAATTTAAGCTGTATGGAGTTTAGCTAGCCGTCCACAGCAGGACTGGGATCAAATTGCTGTAATGAAGGCCTCTCTAAACTGAGCTGAATCAAGTCTGCAGTTGTGGACCTGCCTAGGCAGCTTCTTGTTCAATTTTTGATCCAGTTTCGAGCTGAAAAATCTCTTTCACACTGGGCAGCAGAAATAGGGAGTTATTATTAAGTTATTGTTAAGTTAATAAAAATGTGCAGTATGGTTAGTGCAAACATTCACATGACCAGAGCAATTTAATCTGTGTTTGTATCATAAGAAGATTATGGCTGTATCAATGCTCCCAAGCAAAACATTAATTTTATAATAATATATATAGTACACATTATCTTAATATAAATATACTTGCAGTAGCTGGATTGAAACACACCTTTTCTCTACAGCAAATAAAAAATTGACTATTAAGAATAATTTTATCAAAATTAATTATTTGCATAACATATTCAACTGATTCCACCCTACTTCCCACATGGGAACAGTAAGACAATGTAAAGAAAGACAGAACTGCAAACTCATGTGCAAAGCTGACACTGTTTATCAGAGCACTTCATCATTCAGGGCTTCTTAAAGAAGATATGAATATGGGAATCCCTTTATGAATTAAAGTTTCCTTCTGCCCCAAAGTAACACCATCTTTTCTATTTTCTATATAACTTCAATGACCTTCAGCAAAAGAATAATTTCTTATTCTTATTTAACAAACAAATTTGAAAAATTTTCAGTGTGCACCACTGACAGGTCAAATATGCTCTCTTTCTCTCTCTCTCTCGACAATTAATATCGAAAGCGAAAGTAGAATCTCGGACATGTCCTGGGAGAAGAGAATGTATTGTCACCCCAAATGAGCTGGATCAGTCTATTTAGTAAAATGCTATTCTGTTTCCTCGCGCTCTTCTCAAAGCTGTTACGAAAGTCAGAACAACATTTCTGCATTCAGCGCGATCTTCAGCGCGTCTCTGTGGGTCTGCATGCAGAGCGTGTGATTCTGTGGCAGTGTTCTCAGTTTCTCGCGATTCGCGAACACAGAACCGGGCCGCCCAGGTAAAGTCTGTGTGGCAAGCGCTGATGTTGAATTGGGTCTCACACTAGATGTGCCACGATATGCCATGCATGGCCGAATTGTAGACGTTTTCTATGACGCTCGCACGTTGTGCGACACGCCACCATTCGGTGCCATGCGTTGCTTTGCAACGTATACAATGTAAAGACCGCCTGACGTGAAGTAAATAAACCTGTAGAGATGTGCTGTTGTTGATTGTGTCAGCATGTCACAATAGGTTTCCAACGTAATACACCATTAGTTAGAGTAAAGAGCATGTTGTTTTACCGAGGCAGAGTGAATAAAGTCATCAATCGAGCTTATAAAAAAAAAAAAAAATCGCACATGTGCGACTAAATAAATTTACCAGTTCGCACACGTCTATTTTTAGTCGCAAATGCGAGCGAAATGGTCGCACTGTCGAGCCCTGCTAGTTAACCTAATTAACCTAGTTAGGCCTTTAAATGTCACTTTAAGCTGTATAGAAGTGTCTTGAAAAATATCTAGTAAATATTATTTACTGTCATCATGGCAAAGAGAAAATAAATCAGTTATTAGAGATGAATTATTAAAACTATTATGATTAGAAATGTGTTAAAGAAATCTGTTCTCCATTAAACAGAAATTGGAAAAACAAACAAACAGGGGGGCTAATAATTCTGACTTCAACTGTATTTAGAAGTAAAGGTGTACAAGTTGAAGTACACAGAATCCAAGGAAGCGGTGAGGTCACAGTGTTAATAATTACTGTTTGTCAGCAAAAATGAATGCTTGCAGAACTGTTACTGCCAGTGTCCCCTGCACAGGAACTCCATACAACACAGTCTGTAGAAACTGCCAAACCAGGGAACACTGCTCGGGGTAGTTCACACCAAAGATGTAGAATGCTTTAAAGCAAACGTCCACTGCAGCATGAAATGTACTTTGCTCACGTGCTGTGCCATTTATTATAGCAAAGGCTTGAAAGCAGTGGTGGTCTCCAAGCATGAGAACATACGGAAATTCATTGGACTCTTGAATTGAATGGACGAAGATGCTCAGCCATATTGATCCCAATCTGAAAATATAAAAAATAAAAAAAAATTGATTAAGAACTCAAAAGTGTACAAGTTAGTTAACTTTAGAACACCTAAAATACCTGTAGGAGCAAATAAGATCATAACACACCAAGCTATCAGCCAGTGTTGGCATTAGTTAACAACCAACCATGGCACTATGCTGCAACTTCTTGGCCCAGATGCAGATGACTTCAGTGTTTCCTCTAGGATTTTTTCCAGCAGTGGCGGCAGGACTTTTTTTTACATAGATCTGCCAACTGTTTCAAAGATAAATATTACACGCAGTATTGCAGGTCAAGATAGCATTCATGTAATAAGAGCATGCGAATCTCTTTGCTTGCGCGCCGATTTCCTCTTCGTGAACTTCTTGCACGCACACAAATTTACACGTTCAAGTGCAGATCTTCTCGTGCGCTCTCCAGTAAGCGCTGCTGAAGCGCGATTTGGTGCGTTTTCCGACATTAACGCGTCGACTGAAGTAAAATGAAACGGCTATAAACTCCAGCAAGATAAAGTCATTGCATGCAGAGTCATTGACCTTTATCAATAAAGTATATTTATGGAAACTGTGTTCATCTTAAACTGAAAGCTACACCGTGTTTGCTGGACTCGCGCACCTGTCAGTCAGTCTGTCAGAGAGTCAGTCAGCATGTCACCTTAAAGGGTTGAACAAATAGCGCACAGCACTACTACAGTTACAGAAAGTTTTGCGCTGTTTACCTCTAATATGTTTTGGTGCGATTATAACCCGCTATAAAAAACACGACTAAATGTTTTTAAAGAGAAGTTGTAATGTAGCCGTGGCGGGATGAATTTTGGCGTGGCGGCCCACCATGGATGAATGAATGTAGCGGAAACCTTGGACTTAATGCATAAACTTCCAAAATGCAGTTTAAATTCCAATGCAAACGATCACAAATGCAGTTGTAAACAATGTCAGACGAGAAAGAAGGGTCTTAAATAGCACAACAATCTTCTTTTTTTTTCTTCATTAAAAAATACAATTTAAATACTTTTCAATCTCAAACATTCATCTTGTCTTGCTCTGCCTTGTCTGAACTGTGTGTATTCTAGCTCAAGAAAGTTTGGGTACTGAACACTGACTATATTTTACACAGAGTTCAGGCAGAGTAAGGCAAAGTGAGCATTTGAAATTATTAAGTATTTTGATTGTATTTTCTTAATGAAAATAGATAAGACCCTTCTTCCTCAGCTGGGATTGTTTGCAACCACATTTGGGATCATTTGAAGCCGCAATAAAAATTTTATTTTGAAAGTTCAAAATTGAGGCCCCATCTCAGACCATGGAGATGGAGAAAGTGCAGAAATGTTTTCCTAAAAAAACCTCAAAACAAATAATTTCTTTACGACAGAAGAAAAAAAAAGACATGAACATCTCGGGTGACAAGGGGGTGAGTACATTATGTGTGAATCTTTTAGTTGGAAGTGCATTTTTGTTGGAATTATATTTACATGATTTAAAAAAATGTTTCTGTTAAACAGATGCAAAATTAAAGTTTTCATTTTTATTTTATAAAAACAAACATTCATTCATTCATTTTCCTTTCGTCCTTTTATTAATCAGTGGTCAGCCCAGCGGAATGAACAGCCAACTTGTATGTTTTACGCAGCAGATGCCCTTCCAGCTGCAACCTATCACTATGAAACACCCATACACTCTCATTCACACACACACTACGGACAATTTAGCTTACCCAATTCACCAACACCGCATGTCTTTGGACTGTGGGGGAAACCGGAGCACCCAGAGGAGACCCACGGGGAGAACATGCAAACTCCACACAGAAACACCAACTGACCCAGCCGAGGCTCGAACCAGCGACCTTCTTGCTGTGAGGCGACAGCACTAACCACTGCACCCCCATGCCACCCTAATAACAAACATAAAAATAACATTCATTATTAATAAAATAACTGTAAGAAAAGCATTATGCAATTATTATGACTTATATGGTTTATTAATAAATGTGTAATTATTCAACAAATGCTTCAAATGAACATCACAAGTCAACCAGACAAATCTTTAGACAAGGGCAGCCCTAATGATTACAATGAGCCAAGTAAAATATTACTACATACCTTCAAATGTGGGGATTAACTCTTGAAGATTCCACTCTTTTAGTTTGGTTTGCACATATTCATCCATCTGAAAAAGAATAACAGATAGAAGCATTTTAGCAAAATTAAGTAAAAAAGATCAGCCAAAAGTCACTTTATCACAAAAATAATCCTAAATGATCATAATTATCCAGGGTGTCACATAAAATGGTGGTCAAACTTTTTTCTTTTTAGCAGTCGATGATTAGGTTGGATTTAGCCTTAGCTGAGACGTCTGCATCAAACTAACCATACGTACAGGATTAATTAAAGATAACAGTTCTCTTAAATCACGTCTACAATGTAAAAGGCTCACAGTAAACTAATAACATTTGCTATTTAATGTACAGCTAAACAACATAGGCTTGCCACGATAGACGGTGTTGACGGTGTTACCGGTTTTAAGACGCAACACCGGTGACATCACTTTTTCACCGTGACACCGTGCCCTCATTTTTTTAAGTATTCCTTTTTTAATTCAATATTTATTTAAATTAAATGGAAAATATAATTCCAAATAATTTACTTAAGACGATAGCATGCAGTAGGCTGTAGTTAAAATCTGAACATAGCTACATTGCTTCATATTTCATTTATCATGTGAGGAGAACAAGATGAGTCGAATTTACAGAAAAAGAATGGCGGAGGATTTAGTGTCAAAACGCAAAGCAAAAGCGCCTCATTTAAAAAATCACGCGACCATCATCTCACAGAGTGTTTTAAATAATCTTATTTTTTATTAAACTAAAAGTGATTGCCGCGCCACTGACAAGCCAACTCCAGAGAAACAAAGCAACCTCGCGGCAACCGCAGTGATCACTTTTTCCGAAGTTCATCTGTTCTTTTGTGCACTTGATTATTATGAGTTTAATGTTAAAAAAATCAATAATGAAAAGGCCGACAAGAGTGTATCCTGTGTGTGTGCGCGCGTCTTCACTGAAGTCTCTCTCTCCCAAAACCGAAAGTTGCTTTTTCTGTCTGGCAATATTTCGGCTTTTAATCGAATGAAAAGTTAATTTAGATGAGCCTATATTAAAAACTTGCAGTAAAGTAAATGTGACGTGCGGCCACACATCGAAACTGAGGTGTGATCTCATCTCTTGCTGTCATCCATGATAGACGGCACACAAGTCAAGTCGCCTAATAATTATATTAATTTTAATAAAATGTAAACCAAAATAAACAACTCATTGCATTTTTCGTTTGATAAAAAATATACGAAAACGAAAAAAAATCAAAGGATGGCTAGTTTGTATTCATGTGTTTTAATATTAATGAAAATATGATTAGCCTATTTAAGCGTGGTTATATACACTACCAATAGGCAAGCCATTGAAAAAAAATATTTTACTGTGTACTGAGTTATAATGTATATTTTACAATAAAAACTAAATGTAGCATGTGTCGCTGTCATTTAAAACACGCAATTCATAACACACCCCACCAGAGCTATCTATAGTCTATCTGTAAACTTACAGGGAGGTGTTGGCCAAAAGTCATAGCTACTGCGCACCACGTTATTGAACTCCAATATCTCTGAGGGAGACACGCGCGCGGTGACCGCACAGTGATGTTCAGCTCTGATGAGGCACTTTTATTTAGACTGTAGTAGATTTTTTACATAATGTTCCATTACTTAAAATTTCTTTCATTTTTTTTATTCATAGTTTATATATACATTGAGTGCTAGCTTGTTTAGCTGTGATCATTATGCAAAGATCATATTTCATATTCGGTTTATTCTTCAGTAACCTATAGATTCGTTAATAATGTATTTTATAAACGGATTGTTTATAAGGACTAAGCTATTAATATATAATACATTAGGCTAAATAATACATAAGACATTGAAGTCAGCTAGGACAGCAAAAGACAACTAAAGTAGGTTCCCTCTGTTGGCAAAGGTAACCAAAAAGTATCTTTGCGTGTGCGCAACAAGCTGCGCACCCGAGAGAGTGTTCAACACGATGGGGAACATAGTGTGCCTCAAGATCCCATCAGAGATGGTCAACATGGGTTTCCTGGCAAAGACCATGTAGACTGCACTGTTAATAAAAAAATGCAGTGTTTTTGTTTATTTTATTTTTTTAAGACTGCCGACCTGTCATTTTTGTAGCCTAATGTCATTTGGAAGTTTTTTATATTTGTTTCTTGTTCATTCCTTTAATCTTATTTAAACTTTGTGCTATTTAATCACTTATCTTTTTATTTTATTTTCTTATTCGTTTTAAAAATATTCTAACATAAGTAATAAACGTTCTATGGTTGTTATTTGTTTGGTTCCAATTTTCAGTTTTTTTTTCAGCCTGTAGCATTGTTGTTGTCTTTTTCATTATGTTAATAAAAGTTCTGTGTTTAATAACAGTGTTTTTTTTTGTAGTTTGACGCGAGTTGCCAATTCCCGAAAACTGAAAGTGAAAGTATAATACGCACTCATTTATAAGCTATTTAAAAGCAGAAAAAAAGAGGAAAAGAGGAAACGCCCACCCCCACGGTGATACCGGTATTACCGGTGTTGTCACATGTCGATTAACCGGTGGGGAAATTTCCTCATCGTCACAACCCTAAAACAACATGTACAAGCAGAGAAGGAAAATTATTAAGTATGTTCTGACCAAAAAAAACCATCGTTAGAGAAGCGGAATTCAACACTCTTATGCATCAAAGTATTGTTACAAAAATCAATGAACAAATTTAAGAAGTACTGGAGTATAAATTCTACTTACTGTTTTACAGCTTAAGATTACAAAGCACAGTAGCATACTTGCTGCCATTACCTAACCTACACAGAGAAATCTGTCATTCAAAAGGCATTTTATTACAACAAAAAACCTCCTAAATTATCCTAATTATCCTTGGTGTGGGGCTTATAAAATCTAACAATGTAGATACCAAAGACTCTAGAATAAAGGGGCTTTGCCGATACAAAAATAATATAAAAAAATGAAGGAAATTACCTTATCTTTCCAAGCTCCTTCCGATGTCACGCGCGCTTTCCCATCCACAAAGCAACAGGTCCGAAGTGAAGTAGCAGGTCCGGTCGCGAGGCGAGCAGCAGGTCCGGCCGCAAAGTGAAGTAGCAGGTCCGGTCGCGAGGCGAGCAGCAGGTCCGGCCGCGAAGTGTAGTAGCAGGTCCGGTCGCGAGGCGAGCAAGCAGGTCCGGCCGCGAAGTGAAGTAGCAGGTCCGGTCGCGAGGCGAGCAGCAGGTCCGGCCGCGAAGTGAAGTAGCAGGTCCGGTCGCGAGGCGAGCAGCAGGTCTGGCCGCGAAGTAAAGTAGCAGGTCCGGTCGCGAGGCGAGCAGCAGGTCCGGCCGCGAGGCGATGCAGGTCCGGCCCCGAGGCGAAGCGCGGTCGTCGCGTAGTGGTTAGGTTTAAAAAAAAAAAGTGAGGTTCAAAAAAAGTGCGTATATACATTATACTGTAAACTAAATGTGTTATTTCTTATTAAAGTTGTTAAATACACACTGAATAACTTACGTCTTAGACAGAATTTCACTCGCTTTCCTCTAAAGACGGCGCAAAGAAAATGGCGGTTTCTCACGCTGATGTCCCTGCATGTTGACGCGACGTGCGTGTTCTCTTTCACGTCCGCGTTCCCAACCCAGCACTGCTGGGTTATAGATCAAGATAGACTTTCAACCCAAATTGGGTTAAATCAACCCAATTTTGTGACCTAGCAGTCTCAACCCAGCATTTGGGTTAAAAAACCAACCCAGCATTTTTTAGAGTGTATTCTCCAATAATTTTACATCAATCAGAACTACCCAATTGTGAACAAGACACATTGAAGAGTATAAAAGACCATTGCATTTTTATTGTGTCTCCACCAAAGTGTTTTTAGAGCTGAAAAATGCCAGTGGTCCCCTAAAAACGCGTAGCAGTGGATGATTGAAGACACTTCTGTTGCGCAGTGCTTTTGTCCTTTGAGAATGAGATGCTTTGTTTGTTAGGACACTTAATATCTTTGGTAACTGAATATCAGTACTTGATTTCACAGATAAATTGTGCGATAATACCATCTGCATGATTCACAGTTATATTACAGTGATATGTTCCTGTACTGATAAGTAGGCCTATCAAAATAATCAATATATATCGACTTATCGTTTAATACTTGGAGATGACCTCAATATTTTTTTTTTAGCATTGCAATATATATTTACAAATTCACAAATAACATTAAAGCCATTTAACAATGACATTTACAATCTTCCTCACCAGTGACAAAGTTTATAATTGAAAATTTGTCTAATAGAATATTTAATAATATGTATAATTTATCTTTTTAACATTAAATTTTTAAATATAAATAACCTTAAGAATAAGTATTTTTAATTGTTTATGGCTATTTGCATTATTATGCAGTTATATAATCATTATATAATCAGTGGCATAAAATGATCTGAAAAGGACAATAATATTGCTTATCGCAACAATTTCTGTAACACTAAAACACTCAACAAAAATTCTTTATCGTGACAGGCCTACTGATGAGCACTGTGTTTTCATTATAATCGAACTCTTGGTGCCCAGAAATTACAAATAGTGACTGTCACTTTAAGATTGAATGCACATATTCAATTTACTAATACATACAAAGAAAAATGTATTGTTTTTGTGTCCTAAACTCTTCCATCTGCCAGTGGTCGGTCAAACTCGACTACATTTGCTATGTCAAGCTGCTAAAACTATTTTGCAGTTTTATAGGTGCCATAGAATGAAAATCTGGATAGACCTAGGTATAGCTGACTAATAAGATTTCAGAACATAGTAATGACAGACCACAAGTCTCAAACACCATTGTTTCCACATTTTCATGTAAATTTTGTTAGTTTAACACACAGATTGTGATGTTCCACGCAGTGTCATTAATATGCACGCCCCAGCAATTATATGTATTTTTAAGTATAACACAGCTTATCATATTTCAGATGTATATGGGACTCTTATTTTGAAAACTATACAGACTTTAAGCGACAGTAGAAAGCAGGTAGCTATCCCGGGCCACTGATAATGTTCTCTCATTTGTTCAAAGTCAAAATTTGGAAAATGCTAAATTTGGGAAATGCAGATTTAATAAGAGCCACCCCGAAGAGGCATAAGGAGTGTCCTTTGGTACTTTAACATGCATTTTGGGAAGTTTGCCACTTATGTTTGGAACGAGGCAACAGACACATGTAGACTATTGAGTATAAGAGTTTATTGGAAGTTTATGCATTATGTATGTCACTCAGCTCTTACTGTTTTTTTTTCTAGAATGAAAGGACACAAATAAACTTCAAAAATGTTTTATATTAATCTCACAAAATACAACTTTCTGTCAGTCGCTTTTTGTTTGGTGTAAATGTAAAATAGACTATATTTTAAAAACAACAGGTAACTTCTCCACTTTAGTTGAAACGATTCTTATTTGACGAGGAATCTGCACAGTTTGTTGTAATATTGTTTTGAAAACTTAAAAATAATTATTTTGCATATGTGTATTTCAGAGTACATCACAGTGTGTGAGCATCAGAGACATGAGCGAGAGCAGCATGACTGCACAGCTGATTACTATTCACAACCCTTCTAAATAAGGTAAAATCTGATTTTTCATTCTAGGATCAATTGTTAGGGATATACATGGGCTTGTAAAACCATATCCATAATTTTTTTGCACTTACCTTAGCCACATATGTAAACCACTATGTAGATATCAGAAAACAATTTAAACATAGTGTATCAATGCATTCTATGGCACCTTTTAAAAGTTTTAATATTGCCACAGTGGTTCAGGTTACAAATGACTTACACAGAATGCAGTTATTTTTGAATTTTACTGTTCTGTTTTTAACCATTTTTGGCTAAACTTTATTTTAATGGTCCACTATTTTGGATATAAATATGCATGTATATGACACCTTTTTAACTATATAGAGAAACCGTCTTATAGTTTTGTTCTGTCATTAAACAACAATGGCATTTTGGACACCAAAACACAAAATAAAAAAAAAATAAAGGTGTTTAAAAAGGATTTTAAAATGCTATTTAGTGAAAACAGTGACATAATGTGCATACATGTTCAGAATGACAACCTAAACAACAGTGTCTGATTACAAGCTCATATGTGTAAATGTGCCAAAATGACATTGCCAACTACAAGCCTGGATGCAGTATTTGTAGTCATTTTTGCAGCTCAATGTGAATGGGGGGAATGTTTCGATAATTTTTTTGTAACTTTGGCTAACTATTCTGTTTTTAATACATTGTTGTCATATAAACTTATCCAAACTCTCATTGTAGTATTAATAAAGTGTTTAGTTAGGGTTGGATTAGTAGAATAAGTTGACATGTACTTGCATAGTTACACACAAAAATATGTTTGTTGCTTGTTTAAACTGCTTACTTAAAATGAGCTGAAACAACACAATTCTTGAGTTTTTGTGGGACAGCTTAATTGTTTTATGTTCAATCAACTTAAAATTGTAAAAACCATTAGGTTAATTGAATTGATTTGCGTTGGGAAGACATGAAGGAATTGTGTGGAGCCCTGCATTTTTTAGTCAGCATAATTTTTGAAAGATAATCAAAATAAAGTGTTAGCAGATATCAATCAGTGTCTACAAATACTGTAATGTTATTACAAATGTTATATACAAAAGTTGTTGTTAAATTAGTGAGAATTTGTTCCAAGGGTGTAGAATTGGCATTGATGGAGGGGACATGTTCCCACCAATTACTGAAATGTCCCCACCAATAATTTAATCGCCTTCAAAATAAAATAATGCTCAGTCAACCCTTAGTAACCTACACTCAAAAATATATATTCTTTTGCTCGTTCAAACTAATTATTTAAAATGAGCTGAAACAACACTATTCTTGAGGTTTCATTGGGACAGCTTAATTTTTTTATGTTTAATCCACAGAAATTTGTTAAAAGTGTTAAGTTAACTTAATCAATTTGGGTTGGGACAACATGAAGGAATTGTGTGGAACCCTGCATTTTTTACAGTGTAGATGTGCTCAAATAGTTAAATCCATAGACATATATAATAGATTCATTCATTCATTCATTTTCTTTTCGACTTAGTCCCTTTATTATTCCGGGGTCACCACAGCGGAATGAACCGCCAACTTATCCAGCACATATTTTACGCAGCGGATGCCCTTCCAGCCCCAACCCATCTCTGGGAACCAACCATGCACACTCATTTACACTCATACACTACGAACAATTTAGCCTACCCAATTCACCTATACCGCATGTCTTTGGACTGTGGGGGAAACCGGAGCACGCGGAGGAAACCCACACGAACGCAGGGAGAACATGCAAACTCCACACAGAAATGCCAACTGACCCAGCCGAGGCTCAAACCAGCGACCTTCTTGCTGTGAGGCAACAGCACTACCTACTGCGCCACTGCGCCGCCTATATAATAGATTATAGGGATAAAACGGTTAAATTGTGTCACATACCTCTCTAACTTTCTGTACATTCATACCTCCTCAAAGCAAGATTACAGTAAAGTCATGTAAATTGACTTTTGCAGCATAGGACTTGCTTCTTTAGTTGTTATTTGTATTATTAAGTGTTTAAAAGTTTTTAAAAGCATGTGCTGTTCAATACATGCGCTCTAGGGATCTACGTCCCCACCAATATCAAGAGCAAATCTACGCCCTTGATTTGTTCTAGTTGTCAGTGCAAGTTTAAGGCTGAGACTTTAGAAAGGAAAAAGAGAGAGAGAGCAACATGCTGATTTGGAGTTCTGTTGTATGGCGTGGGTTGCGGCCAAAACAGCAGCCCAACAGTCTTTCAAGTCAAACTTTCTACAACAGTCTGGTTCCTACCAAGAGGGAATGTACTTGTAGTCAACAGAATGTCTAAAAAGAACCATCGAAATAATTAATTTTCATGTTAGCATGAATTTAAAGGTTGCTTGCAAGCATTTTTCAAGTGTCTTGCATACAAATATTTTTATGATACGTCAACTTCAACAGTCAACTATTTCCATTTCCCACATTTAGGATGTTTCGAAACAAACACAATAAAGCAAATAATACTCATTAATCAACAATGAATATTGTGGCAATTCCTAATATCCCTTTAATAACATTGCAGGTATGAGAAACTTTGCAGCTTCTTCACAGAGAGCGATTTAATATTATGTCATAATCACAGGGATCAGCCCAGGCTAATGCTGTTACATTGGAATAAATGTCAGGGGAAAGATTGCATTAGAAGTTCATTTTGACTCTTTAATCTCCAGATAAAGATGATGCGGTGTCCGCACTCACATGTCTCAAGGTGGAAGGTTTCAAATCCATCTGTTCACCCACTCAGCTGCTTGCGATTGAACTTGTTTTGGTAAACACGCTGCAGGCCTTGCACAAAGTACGACTATTAAAATGTGTGGGAACGATATATGCCTCATAAATACCTATTTATAGAATAAAAGTAGCATTGCTATAAATGTATGTAGTGCTTTTATTCGGTTTACCTCGTGAAGACCCGATCGTAATCCTACTCAAATGTTGTGTGGGTGGTCTGTTCCACCTTGCCTCTCGGTTTAACTGACCGGTGAATCATCTCAGCCTTTAATCATATTTCAAGCATGGATTAACTTTTATCACTGCGATTAGGTTGGGAATTTCCTGTGATTCTAAATTTGTCTAATGGTAGCTGTGTTACACACGTCCATTAATCCGTGCATTAAACACTCAGCAAAATGTGTGTGGTGAAAATCACGACTGAATGGATGGGTGAGAAGATTATCCATTACAAAACAGGACAGAAATAGGATGTTAGGACACACAGATGGGATGTCAGCACGAACGCCAGCTACACCTTTGTTTACCTTTGGAAATGGTGCGAGTTATATTCGGTAAACTGGAAAACGACATGCTGATTAAATCATCAAACAACGTTTATATATGTCTGGTTGTTTTGACACCACGGCTTCCCTCTTTTCTTGCACCCGTGCCTTCATATTGCTGCAAAACACAGTCTGTGCACCATTTTCTCCCTTTTTTTTTTTTTTTTAGAAATAATGAGATTTATGAAAAGCTGACCCTCAGGCCAAGGTTTGTGTTAAGAGCACAGCGAGTGAGTTATATAATGAGAAGAGTTTTTGGAACGAACGGTGTGTTTTCTGTATATTGCTGCCGGAGCTCCTGAAATACCTCATATACCTTTAAGCAAAGTGTGGTGGTCTGAAAGAGAGCATCTTGTTTCCATCTCGTTGTGTCTAATGTGAGAACACACTTAATGGTGTGTCTATTTCTGTCGTTTAGGGCCTGCGCTTGACGTCAACACATTACACCTAGCTTTGGAATCATGTTGAGGCTTGTTCTCATTATAATGAGTATGATGCATCTTAATTAACAAGCCTAAATCAAACCTGTTCAATGGGCCAGACAGACAAAGTTTCTGTACTGCGTTAGGCTAAGTGCTGACAGCAATGAAATGTACAGTGCACCTGGAAAGTATTCATAGCACTTCACTTTTTCCACATTTTTTAATCTTACATCCTTATTCTAAAATGGATTAAATTGATTTATTTCCTCAAATTTCTACACACAATACCCCATAATGACAATGTGAAAAAAGATTTTTTGAAATTGCAGCAAATCTATTAAGAATAAAAAAAATCACATGTACATAAGTATTCACAGCCTTTGCTCAGTACTTTGTTGATGCACCTTTGGCAGCAATTACAGCCTCAAGTCTTTTTGAATATGATGCCACAAGCCTGGCACACCTGCCTTTGAGAATTTTTGCCCCTTCCTCTTTGCAGTACCTCTCAAGCTCTATCAGGTTGGATGGGACGCGACGGTGTACAGCCATTTTCAGATCTCTCCCGAGATGTTCAATAGGATTTAGGTCTGGGCTCTGGCTGGGCCACTCAAGGACGTTCACCAAGTTGTTGTGAAGCCACTCCTTTGATATTTTGGCGGTGTGCTTTGGGTCATAGTCCTGCTAGAAGATGAATCGTCGCCCCAGTCTGAGGTCAAGAGAACTCTGAAGCAGGTTTCATTCAGGATGTCTTTGTACATTGCATTGTAGCTTCACTGTGGTGAGGATGGTATTAGCGTGGTGATGAGCGGTGCCTGGTTTTCTCAAAACATAATGCCTGGCATTCACTCGAAAGAGTTCAATTTTAGTTTCATCATACCAGAGAATTTTGTTTCAGATGCCTTTTGGCAAATTCCAGGCGGGCTGCTTTGTGCCCTTTACTAAGGAGTGGCTTTCGGCTGGCCACTCTATCATACAGGCCTGATTGGTGGCTTGCTGCACAGATGGTTGTCCTTCTGTAAGGTTCTCCTTTCTCCACAGAAGAACGCTGGAGCTCAGACAGAGTGATCATCGGGTTATTTTCACCTCGCTGACTAAGGCCCTTCTCCCCCGATCACTCAACTTAGATGGCCGGTCAGCTCTAGGAAGAGTCGTGGTGGTTCCAAACATCTTCCACTTATGGATGATGAAGGCCGCTGTGCTCATTGGAACTTTCAGAGCAGCAGAAATGTTTCTGTAATCTTTCCCACCCTTGTGCCTCAAGACAATCCTGTCTCGGAGATCTACAGACAATTCCTTTGTCTTCATGCTTGGTTTGTGCTTTGACATGCACTGTCAACCCTCGGACCTTATATAGACAGGTGTATGCCTTTTCAAATCATGTTCAATCAACTGAATTTAGCACATGTGATCTCCAATTAAGCTCCTGAAACATCTCAAGAATGATCAGTGAAAACAGAATGTACCTGAGCTCAATTTAGAGCTTCACGGCAAATGTGATTTTTCAGGTTTTTTATTTTTAATAATTCTGCAACAATTTAAAAAAAAATCTTTTTTCACATTGTCATTATGGGGTATTGTGTGTAGATTTTTGGAATAAGGCTGTAACAAATGTGTAAAAAGTGAAACACTATGAATACTTTCCGGATGCACTGTATACAAGTTTTGCTGAGTGAAAACGTGATGTGCTCTGATAATTGCGCATAATTATTTTCCTTTCCCCACCATTATTCTTACATTTGGATAAGAAAACAATCATATTAAGAATAAATGTAAAGCAAAATCAGTACAGATTTATAATGAACACTATAAATAAAATGTATTATTTTAAATCGTACTGTATGCTAGCTTTGATGTATTAGCAACCATATTGTTTGGCATCCAAAACAAAAATATATAAGGTAAGCGTTTGTGAAATTGGCCAAAAGTTATATATCATTATTTTTGGGTTGTTTTTGATAATGGATGCTGGATAAATATATATGACACTGT
Source organism: Danio kyathit (assembly GCA_903798195.1). Classification (NCBI taxonomy): domain Eukaryota; kingdom Metazoa; phylum Chordata; class Actinopteri; order Cypriniformes; family Danionidae; genus Danio; species Danio kyathit. Next base: position 38,670,332 of record LR812525.1, read on the forward strand.
CTTAATAAGTTACAGATTGAATCATTCATTCAATCAATTTGTTCAAAATGGCTGATTCATTTAGAATGAATCTACTTAATGAATTAGTAACTTACATCATTAAATCCAGTTATTATTTATTGTAAACAATAAATATTTAAAGGTGTCTTGCAATTCATGTTCACACCAAGAACAATAATGATAAATATAAAGTTTATCTATATTTGTGTCCACACCAGTTGTTTCAGTTTTTGCTATTCTTGTTGTATTTGCACATTTGTAACCACCAGATGTCCTCAGCAGGGCATATTTCTCTAGCACGCCTAATTGCTGTATCTAGCTGGTAAAATCTGTATAATCTAAAAGTCAATTAAGCTCATCAATGGTTTTTTTTTTTTGTAGTGAAAATATTTGTTCACTACAAAAAAATGGAAATTCTGTTTACAGAGCCTAAAATTACTTGCATATTCTGTTTTGCTCGCTATGGAGGCCATTGGGAAACAACTACAACTCTATGGTTAGCCCCATTCTTCAAAATATACATATTTTTGTGTGTTTGTTTAGCATTTCACACATGTTTAAGCAATTTGAGTGAAAATTATTAATTTATTCATTTTCTTTTCGGCTTAGTCTTTTTATTAATCCGGGGTCGCCACAGCAGAATGAACCGCCAACTTATCCAGCACATTTTTACACAGCGGATGCCCTTCCAGCCGCAACCCATCTCTGGGAAACATCCACACACACTCATTCACGCTCATACACTATGGACAATTTAGCTTACCCCAATTCACCTGTACCGCATGTCTTTGTACTGTGGGGGAAACCGGAGCACCCAGAGGAAACCCACGCGAATGCAGGGAGAACATGCAAACTCCACACAGAAACGCCAACTGACCCAGCCGATGCTCGAACCAGCGAACTTCTTGCTGTGAGGCGACAGCACTACCTACTGCGCCACTACGTCGCTGTGAAAATTATTATAATATTTTATTTTTAGGTTGAAGTGTCTATTTAAATGACCTAACTATAATTACTTAAAAAAATATTTTTATTTGTTTATTGCATCCACGATTAAAACACACACACAATTTAATATTTTTTGTTGACCCTCTATTGAACTCTGGCCCCTGGTTTAACTGGTTTCATTGATCAATCTTAATCATATTACCTAAGTTTGATGGGGGGATGTGTCGTTCACCTGCACCTGTCTCCAACACAGAAAGGTTGGAATAATGTTATGTCTGCTAAAGTAAAATCAAACAGAACCGTTGATCCTCGCATACTGTAGGTTCAGTGCTACTAGAACACTTTGTAAACAGTAAACTTTGTAGTGACTCAGTTGTGACACCTAGTGGCAGAAATACACCATCAGGAAATGCAGGGGTAGTTTAACATATTGCCATTATTAATTGCAAATTGATGCAAACAAAAGGCTGTCAGCTCTTTAAAATCCTTTAGAATGAGTTACATGCATCATTCACACAAAGTTATTGCTTTGTATTTATTAACAGAGTTATTATTTGGCAATATTTCTTATTTTCTCTTCCCCTCCAAAAAAAAATTTAATAAATAAATAAATACATTTTATTAATTAATATTACTTAACAAAATTAATCCACCAATAGATAGCATACAGAGTTTTAAGTAGACCATTAGTTTAATAGAAGTGCCAGGGCTTAGCTTGTTTAAATGATTATTTTGTTTCGAATGCATGACTTAAATATCTTACTATAAAAGTAATGCAAATAATAATTACCTCTCTTGCAGTGAAGTCTGGGTGCTCAGAGTAGGCTAGAGTACATTATATCATTTAGTGTACAGTGCTGTTAGCTGTTTCATGGAATTCACACTTTATTTTTATTTATTTTCAAGCCTGCCACCATTTCCTCTGAACCCTGAACTGCTAAGGGCTATTACCAGAAGAGCAGGCTTTTTCTCTGTGGATCTGAAAAGGCTAATGTTGTCATCTTTTGTGACCCTCCTCGCTAATTATGGTCTACACCACCTCCTGATTTAAAAGGGGCAGGATACACACTCATTTAAAGTACTTCCTTATTAAAAACCGGGTGTTCTGAGTTTTCCCCAAAACAAGTTTTCATTCAGCCAGCCACTGCAATGTTTTCATTGGCTAAAGTTTGCTGTATTGCGCCTCGCCATTATACAAAATGTTGGTTTGATGTGACTGTGTTTGTCTACCATGTTTGTGTGTCCTGATTTAATGAGTAAACTTTAAGATTGACAGTTCAGAAGTCAGCTTCTGTATCCATCAATCAAGTCTCAGCACTAAATGTGCATGTTTGTGCAATTGCTTTAAAGATTAGACATTAGCCAACAGTTAAACAAGCAGGTATTCATGTAGCTGAGGCGTATACTATTGTGAGTTCACCATTCTGAAGTACACATACATTTGTAGATACTTGTATGTGTCACAATGTAACATTCCAGGAAGGACAAATGCATTTAGGTGAAGGACATAATCCACTAAATTATAGTTTGCATGTATATGGAACATCATGCACTCTTCTAAAATGTGATGATAGACACAGTGGTAACTATAGCAAGATTTGGGATATTGCATGTTATTAACACTCTTTTTGTCTTTTTTCAGTGACTAAAGACTTACAATGGTCTAACATTTTTACCAAGCCACACTGTAAAAAATTATCTGTTAATGTACAGTTTTCGTATTTTGTGTTTTCGGTTTATTTACAGTTGTGAATTGCATTATGGGATGTTGACCTCTGCTCTGTTGACTTTTGATGTTGGAAATTCAACTCTGCAGTTTATCAAAGTGACTTTTATTGACATTTCAGTTGTCATTTCATTGTAGTTATAAAATAATATAATGTGTAAGAAAAAATATGTAGAAGAATACGTCTGTACAATAACAGAAAGTACACTGGCAGTTATAACAAGGTTTTTGTAGCATAATATAAACACCAACACATACAATATATCCCTTTAAACAATTAAAAATGCTAACCAAAGTCACTTTTCAAGGTTAAAACTTGTTGGAAGAAAAATCAATCTCCAATAATGCAATTCAAAATCAAAAATAAATGGCGAAAAAAACTAAATAAAAACATGAATCCCGAAATACAGAAAAAAAATATAAGATAATTTACGGATTTTTTTTTACAGTGCACTGTCAATCAACTCTGTTTGGCTAAAGTTCTAACACATTATTTACATTTAAAAGTACTAGGAAAAAAGCTTCTGATAATTATTGATAAGTAGTATTTCCACAGCCTTGGATTGATAAGAGCAAAAGGCTCTGTGTACGATCTCAACAAAGTTAATTAAAGGTGATTTTCATTCTTTCTTCTTTTGAACACAAAGATATATTTTGAAGAATGCTGGTACTGGCACCCAATGACTTCCATAGTAATTGTTTTTCCTATTATGAAGTCAAAGGGTGCCAGCAACCCGCATTCTTCAAAATATGTTCAACAGAAGATAGAAATTTATAAAGCTTTAAAACCACATTAGGGAGAATAAATGAGATAACTTTTACTTTCGGGTGACTGTAGAATTCAATTAAGCCTCATTCACACTGAGCAACTCACAGCAGCAAAGCGACAAGCAACCGTTCATTTCAAGAAAGAGCTAGCAACTTCCGGCGACCTCCGTCTACACGAGCGACATCGACCATTGGCGAAGGTGGATGTGTCTAGCAAACTTGACAAAGTTGAGAATCCTAAAACTTTATGCAAAAGAAGAGCGACTTTTTTGAGCGACAGCCAATAGGAGCATCAGTAGAGCTCACGTGATCTTCTCTCAGCTCACTCAGAGGCCGGTTGTATTCGTGCTGTATATACTTTTATGCAGACCTGCAGGTCGCCACCCAGAGCGACAGGCAGCTACAAAGCCGCTGCTAGTGTGAATGAGGCATTATCCTGTAAATGGCCAAAATACAGTACATGTTTACAGAAAAGAATTAAGTACAATTGACCTTATTTGTCATTCATTGATTGGAAATTTCTTTTGCCTCAGGACTTCCAGTCGCATTCACTTCCATTGATTTTTAGAAGTTAAAACGGCTTATTATGCTGCTTGATGTTGCAAACTGATATTTTCTTATTATAGTATTGTACTTTTATGTATAGTCATGAACACACTTTTTTGTAGAGCAAGTAGTTTGACCGTTTTCTGCTATTTATTATTCATTTTAGTTATTTCTTCCATAGGCAACTGAACAACAAAAACGATTGCAAATATGAGTGCACTTCCGCATTGCAGAATGAGGCAAGGCAAGTTTATTTATATAGCACATTTCATACTCAGTGGTAATTCAATGTGCTTTAAATAAACAGGAATAAAAGTATAAATAGAAAACAAATAATATAAAAACAGGTGAAAACAGTGCAAAGATGTAAAGTTTTTTTCACATTAAAAAACACTGGTGTATCATATTTTCTCATTTTACTCTGGGACTTTCCCATTCTGGTGTTCACCCCCCTCTGTGGACTTTTTCTGTACCTATTAGTGAGGTCAATAATGTGACTTCACAACCCACTATAGCTGTAGTGTTTACATGTCATAGTGAATCTGTATCATCACAGAAATACTACTGTACGTCAAAACAAATGTTTAGTCCCAATTCAGTGGCATAAAAATGATAAATGACATTTGTAAGGCAGTCAATGAAAAGCAAATGCTGACCACAGGAGGACTGTGCATATTCTTTAAATGAATTGTCCAGATCTAAAAGTTGGCTGGAATGATAGCTTCACCTCTGGTAGAACTAGAGAGGTAACCATGGGAAACAATGTGACATCCGCTTCCCAACTCATGGTGCATGCTGAGTCACATTCACAAAGGATTCTGTCTCATCACTCCACCAAAGAAATACGTTTCTGGTGTTAATCACATGTCGAGGACAGCGCAAAAACCCAAACCAATATCACAGGCTTAAAATGGTATCTGATTACTTGGAATGAGCATGAGACTTGAACTTCTCCCAGACAATTATTAACTGGTAGTGTGCTGAATGAATCAGGAGTATCATTGCAGATAAAGGTTAGAGGGATTAACTCTGTTAATAAGCAGTTCTCTCTGGGCAGAAGGGATGTAGCAGAGGACATATTGGGGATTTTATGACAGTAGAAGTTGCTGTCATGAAATATATGTGTGCTCGTTTTGTCACGACATAGGTTACTTTTACGACCGGTAACTATATGAATGGGAGAAATTTGAACATGAATATGTTGTCTGTAGTTCCATATAGTTAAAAGAGCCAATCATGTATTTAAAAAGAGTACGTTTTGAAGTCTAAGCTGTTCACACCACTCCTATCCGCTTTTTAAGTCGTGATGTATTGGTGACGTATGGAATACTGTTTCCGGGTCCAAGCCGCTACTCATTTGAATTGAGAAAATACTCATTTATGACAACTTTTTAGTCATATCACAGATTAAAGTGAATTTTATATGACATCATGGTGACACAACAGTCTCTGGACTGCATCTCAGACACCAATATTTTAACAATTTATAAATAAATTAATCACTTTCTGGTTATCGGATATTAGTTATGTGTAATGTGTGTGTATATATATATATATATATATATATATATATATATATATATATATATATATATATATATATATATATATATATATATATATATATATATATATATATATTATATATATATTGTGATCGTGATTTTCTGAAGTTTTATATCGCTTTGTAAACGTTTATTACTACCATTTGTTGAGTCTCCCCATATAGTTTGATATGGCGCTTGGACCCGGAAGCCACTTCGCGTGACGTCACACTTAACAAGCGATTGTTTGGCGTGAAAATATATATAGTTGAAGTCAAACTTTATTAACCCTCCTGTGATTTTTTTTTTCTTCTTTTCTTTTCTTTCTTTTTCCAATATTTTCCAAATGATGTTTAGCAGAGCAAGGAATTTTTCATAGTATTTCTTATAATATTTTTTCTTCTGGGCAAAGTCTTATTTGTTTTATTTCAGCTAGTATAAAAGCTTTTAATTAAAAAAAAAATCTTTTAAGGTTAATATTATTAGCCCCATAATTAACCTAGTCTTTAAATTGCACTTTAAGCTGAATACTAGTATCTTAAAAAATATCTAGTAAAATATTATTTACTGTCATCATGACAAAGATAAAAGAAATCAGTTATTAAAAATTAGTTATTAAAACTATTATGCTTAGAAATATGTTGAAAAAATCCACTTTCCGTTAAACAGAAATTGGGAAAAAATTTACAAGGGGGCTAATAATTCAGGAGGTCAAATAAATCTGATTGTATGTCCACATGTGATTTGTCTGTTCACATCATTGCATAAAAACAGGTTGAGTGAAAATGTTAATTCCCTCTCTCACAGTAGATGGCGTTTATGAAAAAGCTTACTCAAAACAATGTTCAACCTTCTATTCGTTATTCCTGCTTGCCACAGAGAAGAAAAAATGTCAAACGTTATTCACATGATTGATGTATTTGCTGTGGTGTTTCTTCACAGTGTGGTGGGAAAGACATTAGACACCTCTCCACGCAAAAAATTCTGTCACACTGGCAGCAAGCAAATGTTCATGTTGGTCTGAACAGATGCATTAACAGCCGTTCATTCAAATTAAAATGTTTATCACAGCGTACATTCTTCTTGGTGTGAACGGGCCTTTGCTGAAAAAAATAAAATAAAACAATGGCCTGTGTGTTTACTCTAGCAAGAGCATGCACATTAGCTAAATTTAACCACATGCAAAAAAAAAAAAATGATTGCACTGATATTTCATTCTCAGTGTGAAATATGTTGGAACATTATTTTGACCAACAGTTTTGGATATTTCATACGTTCAGGATTGAACTACACGTGTAGCCTATTCTTGAAATTGTTACTATTACGAATATTGGAACTAAGTGAACTGACTTAAAAGAACCGCATTTAATCAACATTTAAACATTCATACGTCTAAAGGTCTGTACTTTTGATCAGTTTAATGTATCCTTGAAAATGAGGCTGTTTTTACACTTGGTTAGTACTAGGGCTGTGCGATTTGGGGAAAATATCTATTTGCGTTTTTTTTTTTGTTTTTTTTTTCACAGATATTGCTATTTAATTTCGTAGTCAACCTTCAACTCAATGATCTATAAGCCGTGGCAACAATTCTGTGACAGCTCTTAAAAATGACCTGTTTTTGTTCGGTGTCTGACTCTGAAACCAAAATATTCCCATATTACCAATGCTGTTCTTCTTTGACATTAATTCATCTTTTAACGCTTCTAAAGCAGCAGATGCCATAATCCCACTTGTCAGCGCTTTCTTGTTAATTTTCTTTTTTTTATAGTGGGCGTAGTTCAGTTGCGCAATTGGACAGAACGAAAGTGTGCTGACTCAATTGGCTAGTAAGACTGTCACGCACAGCCGGCAGTCACGCCTTTGCTCTGGGCGGGGGAAATTAAATAATACAAATGTATTTCATATTGCAGCGTCTTGCGATTAACTAATCGCAACATCTCAAATTGCAATTGCAATTCGATTTAGAATAATCACACAGCCCTAGTTTGTGCACTTTGTCTGTACCTGAGTTCAGTTGCTTCCCTTTCCCCCTGCCCCAGCTGAATTGGGCTCACATATTGGTTTTGTTTTGTATTCACAGCAACATTACATAGATCTATTGGTCACAAATGCAACATTCTTGATTATGCAATGTATGATTGTTTGCTAAAGTTTTCCTGAATTAAATCTGCGAATATCAGGATGCTGTGTAGTTTAGGAAATCAATAAAATCCTGCTGCTGCTTTGTGTACTGCAGTAACCAAGGCAACACCATTATTTCTGCAGTTCTATTGGCGCCAACTTGCTAATATAGCTAGATTTACTAGATTTTTATTCAGTATATGAATAATGTTTTAGTTTTGGATTAATTTCTTACATTAATATTCAGTAAATATACTGTAAGTTAAAATCTCGCCAGTGTTTCCGGTCGAAACCCAAAGTGGTTATAAGGTCTTAAAATGTATGGAAAGAGTCTTAAAAAAGGTCTTAAAGGTATTGAATTTCACTCTCTGATTTCTGTATATACACTGAATATCCTGTGGCTTATCAGGTTAAAAAGCTATTTTATTCATAAAGTGACAAAGCAGCACTGAGAGTACATTTCTGTATTTCAGTACAGTTCTCTGTATTGTTTGTTTGTACAGTATGTGAAGTCCATGTTTCCATGCAAAGATTCAAAATAACAAGATTGTTGATTTCTGCTGAAGGCAAGTGGAAATGAGGTATAATTTCCACTGTCTGCAGCATGTCAGTTATGCTTGGCAGGAAATTGAGTGAGTAAACGCATAAATACATAATTTGACGACTTTACATGGGACTTAATAGAGGCTCACTTCTGTAATTTGGTATGATAGCATCCTGTTTAGCTAGACAAACCAATCTGTGGCGTTAAATGAAAAGGGACATAAGTGTATGTTGATTTGATCGAATATATGCAGTATGAAACCTGGCACGTTATTTAAAGCGTTACAAAATGTAAACATACAGAAAGATAATTTTAGAAACCAACAACACACAACAATAACACATTTTCAGCCAGGCTGTCCTCCATTCTCCAGTTCTCAATTTCGAGTGCTCTGCTCAAACTCATAGTTGGCTGAAAAAATGTAGTTCATAATGATGGTTTAAAGGCAACCTCGAAAATGGCCCTATATTTTTTATTCCTACTTCTAATTGTTATTTTATATAAGGAAAATCTGATGATGGAGCATTGAATTATTAACAAAATAATGCATGTCTGTGGTGTGCATTATTTACTTATAATTCAACAGAGCTTATACTATGATTACCACCTAAAGCTAATTCTGACGTTGTATGACATTTGTCAAACAGTTCCTGTGTGTACTACTAGTTTTTTGTGCATCCCATGCAAAGCATTCTGTTTTGTTTTGATTAGATTTTTGATAAATTTTTGGCTGTGAAATAACTGAAATTTTGGGGTGTAGTGATATGGAACTGTAATGTAGCCAAGATCTGCATGGAACTTCTTAAGCTGCATGTTTCCATGAAAATAACTGCACACATTACAGTACATTGTGTACTTACTGGATGGGATGAGGTGCTGTTCCTGGCAATAAAAGCTTTTTTGCTTGTCTCTGGAATCTTGTCACACCACGTATTGTTAGAATGTTCATCAGCCAATCATAATCAAGGCCCATAGTATAAGCTATAAATAAAATCAGTCATGTAAGCCAATTTCACTGTAGTCTTACGAAGGCAGTTATTAGCCATGTTTTTCTATTTTCAACTATTACATAAAAAATGCTTAATGGAAATGCCAAGATGCGCTTAAATTAGGAAAACGGTGTAGGATAAACTTCTTATCCATTAAGAAATAATGTGCAGAAACTAGGCATGGGACAATAACCGTTTTCAAGGTATAACGCGGTTTGGAAAAGTCAAGGTTTTAAAACCTCCAAAATAATTTAAAAAAATAATTTCAACGTGTTATAATGCCAGCAGAAATTGTGATCCATAAATAGGCAATTAGCCAGAAAGGAAAAAGATTATTTATGTCTTCATACACTTATAATTTTGCATTATTCTTGTAAAGATAACAAACAATGTCTGGATAAGTCATAAAACCAAACCCACCTTGCATCAAATCCTGTTAAACGGTTTTCCAATATCTAATTTAATGGACACCTTTAGATATCCTGTCTCGCGGAAAAAGATGAGGTTCAATGGAACTCATTTGCATTGTACCGGTCAATTATATTTAGACCCTGCTCACTCCGACTCTGCAGATACAGACCAGTCAGTCCCATAGGAAAGATCATCATGTTGCGTTTTTGTAATGATTGCAGCACTTGCATGGTGAATTGCAGTGCCGCCGTATCACAAAGCTAAGATTTGAGCATAATTAGTTGGAGACTTACAATCATTCCACAAAGCCCATTTCTTAACGCTGATGCGGAGCATTTTCTAAATGAAGATGAGTCATACTCTGATTCATAGACTCAGGGGACCATCGTAGTCCAAAGGTAAAGTTGAAATAAATTAATCATTTCTCTCTCTCTCTCTCTCTCTCTCTCTCTCTCTCTCTCTCTCTCTCTCTCTCTCTCTCTCTCTCTCTCTCTCTCTCTCTCTCTCTCTCTCTCTCTCCCTCTCTCTCTCTCTCTCTCTTCCCACCTCACTGCCTCATTAAAAACAGAGTTACCAAAAATAATGAAATATTCACTATTCTTGATTTAATTATTATACAGAAAAGTTTTCAATCTCACTGCGTTGTTTGTGTGTTTAACCAGTGGGTATGAAATGTCAGCTTTGAATGCAAATTCCAGCATCTGCAGAGCTCAAGTTGTTTTTCCTCATATAAATCAATATGATCCTTGATCATGCACCACTCATATCTCCATGTCTGTGTGTGTCTGTGTGTGTGAGAGAGAGAGGGAGAGAGAAGGAGGTTTGTGTGGCCAAATGGCATTTATCACAGTGCAGCACTTCAGATGTTTGATTCTTCTGGTTGTTCTTTTCACATTATGATTTCTCCAGTATTTCTGCAGTAAATATTAAACATGCAGACTCTGCTTCCTAAATTGGCCCTTCCATTCTGTCAGTTCTTCACACCAATTTATAAACACCTGATTTCTTAAACAAAAAAAATACGTAAAAACATTCATTTATTCGTTTTCTTTTCAGCTTATTCCCTTTATTAATCTGGGTCGCCACAACGGAATGAACCGCCAACTTATCCAGCATATGTTTTACACAGCGGATGCCCTTCCAACTGTTACCCATCACTGGAAAACATCCATACACACTCATTCACACACATACACTACGAACAATTTAGCCTACCCAATTCACCTGTACCACATGTCTTTGAACTTGTGGGGGAACCAGAGCACCTGGAGGAAACCCACGCGAACACAGGGAGAACTTGCAAACTCCACACAGAAATGCCAACTGACCCCAAGGCTCGAACCAGTGACCTTCTTGCTGTGAGGCGAACGTGCTACCACCTGCGCCACCGTGCAGACCTACGTAAAAACATAAATAATAACAATAATCTTTCATTATTCAAAATTTAACGGAATTTATTTGTTCTGGTTATATATTCTACTAGAATTATTATTGATACTGATTTCAATATCAGAAAAAAGTACAAGAAAAATAGACTTTCTAAAAGCATTTAAACAATTTTTGTAGAGATCTTTGTATATTATGGATAAGCGCATATATGGATAATAATCTCTTTTTTTTCTGACAGTCTGGGCAAAGCTGATACAAAATATCGTTTTATGATATAAAATGGATTGCACTTTACTTTATTGATTTGAATGTGCACTTTACATTAGTATACGTTGATATTACCCTATCAATTGATACTAGTTTTAATTGTCTCCGAAGAATGTATCATGTGGTAGCACATATAATGGATTGCACTTTATGGAAATGTATTGCAGTTACAATTTAGGTTTTGTTGATCTTATCTATCTTTTATTTATACCAATGACAATAAACAATTGAATTTTGAAGAAAAAACAATCAATCAACAAAAAATCTAATTACAAGCAATAAGAAAATAGCACCCTACCATTATAGGAACTACCAGAAATATTTTAAGCACAATAAATATGAAATGCTTCAAAAACTGGTAAACTTTAGGGATGCTCCGATCAGGATTTTTGCAGCCGATACCAAGTACCGATTCTTTGTGATGGTGATCGGCCAATACTAAGTACCGATTCTGATGCTTCAAGCTTTATAATACATGAAGTACATTTTCCCCCTAAGTATGATAATTAAGTGGAGATCTTGCCTTACACCTCAGAGAATAGATAAAGAATGTTGCATATAATCCCTCAAACATGTCTCTTATAACCATTTAGTGTGGACATGTCATGGTCAGAAGCAACTTTACAGAAAATAATAGATAAGACAGATACAAAAAAATGGTAAGAAAAACAACTAACAAAGCAATTTGGAAACATTGCAAATGATGAAAGAAGAATTCGACATGTCTCAATCAAGAAAAAGTACATATTTGATGCATAAGATGTTAAAATGCACATCTATAAATATATATATATATATTTGTTTATTGCAGTAAGTATATTACAAAAAGGTATATTATGAAATATTCAATTAAAACATTTTTTTTTACGTTTTTAATTGCATTTTAGCCAGGTTTTAGGGAACTTGTAAAAATGTCAAAAACACAGAACTGTCAGTTCTTATGTATGTAAAAAGGTCAAAGACCATGCCAATATTTTGCTCTCCAACTAGCATGTCTGGTTCCTCTGCATATAAACTCGTAAACAGACACCTGTGATCAGTTCATGAGATCGGCCAGATTGGCGAGTACCGATCGAGTCATAAAATGTGATTATCGGCCGATACCGATCTCTGGCCGATCGATCGGAGCATCCCTAGTAAACTTTATGAAAGTAATCAAAAACAGCACTGCACAATGATCATTTTTTCTATTACATTTACAAATATAATTCTGTCAAGAGCATCAAATGGTTTCCTTTTTGCCTTTTGCTGTTTAATTAACATTAATAACACAAACAGTATCAGGTATATTAGGTTGCTTTTACATTAAGACAGAATGCATGGATCTAATATACCGGCTGCCTTATTAAATGTCCATGTCTTGATGTCAGTCTGTCTCATGCGATTTTTCTGTGAGCGATTTGATTGAATAGAAATCACAGGAGTGATTATTCTGCTTAGCCAATCACCGTAGATTGACAAGAAAAAACATGCGTAGAAAGTAATGACTGCAGGTTGAAAGAATTTTGTGGTGTAAACGTACTAATATGGCACTAGAAATGTCAATAATATCTGGCTGCAGACTTGCACATGCAATCTCAGACATGCAATCTGACACATGCGCTCAATAGACGCATAGTGACGTCACTGTGAGGCGTAGGGTTAAATGTGGGGTTAGTTGAACGCATTAAAAGCATTGCATGCAGTCTCAGCATGCATGTGCACCTCGTCTGCAGCCAGACCCTTCTCAAAATTGTACTCAATTAAAAGTAAAAGTTCACTTTTTTTTAACTATTTTACATTAACTTGAGTATTTGGAATTTATTACCTTACACCACTGATCATTATAACCAAATGTTAGATCAAAAAGCTTTATATATGAACATTATCTGTAATCAGCCTAAAACAATGAGATATTCATCAAACATTTCCACTGCTGTGACTAATCCTCATCAATGTAAAATATACCTGCAACTAATACATTACAATATGCAGAGGGTTTCATAGCACCATCTGTCTACGCTGCAAGTGTGCCATAGAAACAGGCTATAAAAATGTATCTGATTATGTGCCTGTGTTTCTCTGGAAAGATCTTATTATGCAGGAGCACTTCAGTGTTGTGCAAATGAATGATAAGTATCTCACTGTTTACAGAGTTAGCTGATCACACCCCTCTGACATTAGATGATGGAAGTCAAACAAATCCTTTCACTAGCATTGTGGGGATTTCCTATTAGATTTGGCATCCTCTCGGCTGGCAAAAGTTTGGAGGTAAAATATGGGAAGATGTTCCCCTAGAGAACAGCATGCATCTGCTGCCAAACTGCGGCATATTGTTGCTGTTGGGTGGAAACCTCCAATATCTCCATATTTTAATAATTAAGAAAAACAAAGAAACAATGCTAATTGGTCGAACTGTGGGCTGTGCAAATATTTAGCCAAATGTAGGGTTATAATAAAATGGCCAGTATGATAACACTTTATTTTTGGAAGCCAATAACCTGCTGTAGATGTTTGTTTGTTTTTGTCAAAAGCAAAATGCAAACAAATACAGTAGTCAACTGTGTTTATTTTGAAACCCTAAGCCCGGCTCACATTGTGCAAATCTTTACATTTATTTTTTTAATAATCCTAAATGATTTTAGCAAGTTAGACTGCATAAATATGATTTCCATGTCGCACCATAAGATGTCAGTTGTCATAATGTCAGACTGAACAACAATGAAGAAACAATGAGGTTTGATGTCATCCATCCGTTTATCCCGCATTCTGATATGATATACAGCAAACATAAACAAACCGTAGCAGCAATGTCCACAGCATACATCAATAATAAATCCAGAAAAAAAAAACACTTTTGATATTTTTTGCTCTGGTTTGAAGTTGTCGTGCTGATTGTGTCATCAGATTTGATGCTCTTATTGGTTTTTAGATTGACGGTCATTGTAGCTGACGTCACACTGCTGGAATTCGACTGAAAACTTCTGGCAATGCCAGAACTTTATTGCATGGAAATTTTGATCGCAACAGCCATTAAGTGTTTGTTGATGAACATATCAAACCAACGATCAAAGATTTTTAGACTATTTTAGTCTATACATTAAGGATTGTTAAAATCTTTTAGGATTTCCCAAATTCCCTGCTCACACTGTGAGATTTCAGCCACGATTTTGTCATCTGAGACAAATTTGGAAAATCCTAAAAGATTCCTGAAAATCTAGGCAAAAATCTGGGATCTTTGATCGTTGGTTTGACATGTTCACAGACAGCCAGTTAATGCCCATTGCAATCAGATTTTGCCTCCGATGAAGTTCTGGCAGTGTCAGAAGATTTCAGACAATTTACTGCAGTTTGACAACAGCTGCGATGAGCATCAATCCAAGAACCAAAAGGAGCTCCAAATTTGATGACGCAATTCATGGGACAATTCAAATGACTGCGGGGCATTGTCAAAACTGTTTTTTTCTTCCTGGTTTTATTATTGAGGCGTGCTGTGTGCAAAATTCCAGCTACAGATTGTTTACGTTTGCTGTGAGGAATCATTTCAGAATGTGGGATAGTGAAAGTGTCACAGGTGGATGACGTCAAACACCGGGGACGTTTTCTTTCGTGTTTTGCGCGTCTTCATTGTCATTCAGTCTGACTTTATGACAACTGATATCTTACAGTGTGACATGGCAGCCATGTTCGTGCAGTCTGACATGCTACAATCGTTCATGATTATAAAAAAATCGCACGGTTTGAGCTGGTCTTTAGACAACCAAAGTGTGGCTGACATTGCACAATGTGAGTGGGGCTTTAACTGCAGAAAACAAGGAAAAACACTTCTAGGTCTTACTTCTAAAATCATTAAAACATCTACTAATTGTCTGAAGTCTTTTTTTACACACTGAAAAATGCCTGCTGGCAAACATTCTAACACTGCCCCAATCCCTATTTTAAAGTGCTGCACACAGTTCATAAATCTTTACTTGTTTGCTATGCGATGGTAAATAAAGAACTGGTTGTTTGAATAAGTCAAGTCACAGTATTTTCTTTAGTTAAGAAACACTATCTAAATGCTAATGTTTTATGAATTTGAGGAGCAGAGCATTTTCCATGGAGTCTTATAGGAGCCTTTGTATCACTTCATGAGATTTTGGCTGAATTTTTTCAAGGACAGTAACATTTGAGCACACATACTGTAGCAACAAATAAACTTTATAACCTTTACAATACCTGATAAAAGTCTTGTCGTTGATCCTAGTTGTAAGAGCAACAAATAATAACTTGACATTTGGAAAAGTGACAGAATTTTTGACAGAACTTCATCCCAATCATCACAAATACTGCAGAAGGAACCCGCACAGACCCAAGATTCTCACAGAAATCAGTCAAGTTTGGTGAAGAAAAAATCATGGTTTGGGTAACATTCAGTTAGGGGAGGGGGCGCGGATGGTGGGTGCGAGAGATATGCAAAGTGGATGGCAACATCAACAGCCTGAGGTATCAAGACATTTGTGCTGCCCATTACATTACAAACCACAGAACAGGGCAAATGCTTCAGCAAGATAGCGCTCCTTCTCATACTTCAGCCTCCACATCAAAGTTCCTAAAAAACAAAGAAGGTCAAGGTGCTTTAGGATTGGCCAGCTCAGTCACCAGACATGAACATTTTTGAGCATGTCTAGGGTAAGATGAAGGAGGAGGCATTGAAGATGAATCCAAAGAATCTTGGTGAACTCTGGGAGTCCTGCAAGAACACTTTCTTTGCCATTCCAGATGACTTTATTAATAAGTTATCTGAGTCATTGCAGAGATGTGTGGATGCAGTCCTCCAAGCTCATGGTAGTCATACACAATATTAATTCTTTTTCCACTGCACCATGACTTTATATTCTATACTGTACATTATTTCTAGTGATGAGTGATGAGTGATGAGACTTTTGTCTAAGCAAAGTCAGACCTTACTGTCCTAATTAAAAATTAAGGCATGATCATATTTTATTTTGGTAAAATAAGAATAATCTAGAGGCCTTTGCCTTTTCATATAAGCAACTTCTGATGCCAAAGGATCAACTAGAAGTCAAGTTATTATTTGGTGTTTCTAAAACTTGAATAGGTGACAGGACTTTTGTCAGATAGTGGAAGTTAGTGAAAACAAGGTGTTGCTCTTAGATACAGCATTTCGAATGATAGAAAAATAAATGTTTATTTGCTAATCAAAAATCTCATATTTCCATATAAGCTTGAATTTGGTGAAATATTCAAGTGTTTAATGTAAAACAACAATGATAATATTGATGATGCAGTGGTAAATTATTAAAGGCAAACTTTTATTCTCATTTCGTGAAAGGTAGCTGGTTTGAACATACATGTTGTCTAAAGGTTTCCATACAACAGTGACAATATGGATTTGAGTTTGCCTGTGTTTTCAATGAATATCAATGTAAACATTTGCTAATATACAACAGAATTTGGGGTGTCACAGTAGGGCAGTGGGTAGCATGATCGCCCCACAGCAAGAAGGTCAGTTGGCATTTGTGTGTGGAGTCTGCACGTTTTCCCTGTGTTCGTGTGAGTTTCCTCTGTGTGTGTGTGTGTGTGTGTGTGTGTGTGTGTGTGTGTGTGTGTGTGTGTGTGTGTGTGTGTGTGTGTGTGTGTGTGTGTGTGTGTGTGTGTGTGTGTGTGTGTGTGTGTGTACGAGTGTGTGAAAGAGTGTACATTAGTGTTTCTGAGTGTTGGGTTGTGGCTGGAAGGGCATCCACTACGTAAAACACATGCTGAATAAGTTAGCGGTTCATTCCGCTGTGGCGACCCCTTGTTATTAAAGGGACTAAGTCGAAAAGAAAATAGATGAATGAACAACTGAATTTAAAATCCATAAATGATGGGCATCTTCTTTCAAATATGCTCATTTGAATCTGTGTTCATTTAAATACAAGTTAAAACAGTGTTTTCTGTAAAGATTCTTTAAATAGAAAGTAAAAAAATAGCTGTTATCTGAATTAAACTCTGAATTTATAAAAAGATATAAAGCTACAATGAACTTTTTATGTTTAATTCGGTTACAGAAATATGCTTCCAAACTAACTTTTTAATGTCTTCCTGCTAAATGAAATAATTTCTTTCAAAGAATTTTTTCAGTGTATAATTTGGTATACTAAATCAAATATTCAGATTGTGTCTTTTGTAATTGAATAAATAAAAAACAAAACAAAATACAAAAACACAGAATGGTAGATGAGATTTTACGTGGGTGTCTACAATGAGAAATTTCACAATGTCAGTGGAGCTGTTGGAGGTCACCCAAGCCTTATGTATCTTACAGACATGACAGCTTTACAGCATAAAAGGCAATAAATGAAATCACACGAAGAAAGCTCGATATGTTTTATCAACAATCTGACAATCCTCTTAGTGAACAAGCGGGCACATCTGTGTCAGAAGTAATCCAATAGCCATCTCCGCAGCTCTGAGAGGACAGAGGCGGTGGCCTTTATAACCCATCCGCAGACTGATTACAGGGTATGGCTGAGACGGCGCGAGCCCGCTGTGATAACCTCCACCTGATGTGTCCCACTTATCCTCCGTAGACACCAGACACACACTGCTGGGTAATTTTCCAAAACACACCATAAACTACTGAATCATCTCAGTATGGAAGCGCCACTGTTTAAGCTGGGCATCTCATGCAAACTGTTGAGAAAAATGCCATCAAGGACGGCGAGCGTGCCAAAGTGAATTAATGCTTTTAACTGTTACCAGACATGCTGTTAGCGGAGGCTGTGAAGAGGAGAAGACTGAATGGATTGAGCTGTCAGGAGGTATTCAGCGTCACAAGGCTAAATGTTATCAGGCGTGTACGCTCTCCATTCATTCACTCAGATTCACACACGCACAGCATTGCAGGCTGATAACCATCATTGAGGATCACTTTGAATGGAGCTTTCAGTGCACTGCACAGCTATTGAAAGTCAGGGATAGGGGCAGTTATTTTGAAAATCGAAAGTTCTTCTCGTTGGAGAGTCAGTGAGATTGAAGGCTGTGTATCTGATAGATTTGTTTGCGTTTTTCAAAAGTAAGTCAGTCATGATGCTTTAGAACATCATCCATAATTCATTCATATTGTCTGTGGATTTTAGTAAAGGTAGTCATTTTACGTTAAATCTAACAGACATATGAAATTGAATGATTAAATCTAATCATATAAAACTAATCTTTAATAATCTAAATTACATTTAAGCTTTAATATATTTGTGCCTTAGAACAACTTACAAATAACTCTTCACCTTTATATCATTTTATACTGTACTTAGATTTTTCACATGAATGTGTCTATTAGTTTTCATTTCTTTACTGATAAGATCAATAATATCAGAAAGGCAATCAGCTCATCCAATCAGCCAAGTTGTGTCGAAGTCAGACAAACTCAACCACAACTTAAGAAATCAGACATTATGTCTGATTTCATGGCAATTAATGGTAAAATCTTAGAGGAGATCGTGCAAAGTATGAAAACATCAACCTGCAGTCTTGACACGCTCCCCACATCATTCCTCAAAACGGTGTTTAACTGTTTAGAAATGGATCTCCTAAAAGTGGTAAATGTCACTTCTCTCAGGGACTTTTCCAAACTCACTTAAAACTGCAGTTGTTAAACCCCTCTTGAAAAGAGCAATCTGGATAACACACTATTGAGCAATTACAGACCGATCTCAAATCTCCCTTTCATTGGAAAAATCATTGAAAAAGTTGTTTTCAACCAGGTTAACACATTCTTAAACTCCAAGGGGTGTTTAGACAATTTCAATCTGGTTTCAGAGCACATCACAGTACAGAGAGCGCTCTTATAAAGATAATCAATGATATCCGCCTAAATACAGATTCAGGTAAACTAACAGTGCTGGTTTTACTCGATCTTAGTGCTGCATTTGACACTGTCGATCACAGCATACTTCTGGATAGGCTGGAAATTGGGTTGGGCTGTCTGGGACGGTCCTCAAGTGGTTCAGATCTTACCTTGAAGGGAGAGGTTACTATGTCAGTATAGGTGACCATAGGTCGAGGTGGACACCGATGACATGTGGAGTCCCACAAGGCTCGATTCTGGCACCTCTCCTGTTCAACCTTTATATGCTCCCTCTGAGCCAAATAATGAGAAGAACCAAATTTCCTACCACAGCTATGCTGATGACACTCAGATCTACTTAGCCTTAACTCCTAATGACTACAGCCCTATTGACACCCTCTGCCAATGCATTGATGAAATGAACAGTTGGATGTGCCAAAACTTTCTTCAGTTAAACAAAGAGAAAACTGAAGTCATTGCATTTGGGAACAGAGATGAGGTTCTCAAGGTGAATGCGTACCTTGGCACTAAGGGTCAAACAACAAAAAATAAGGTCAAGAATCTTGGTGTGACTCTGGAGTCAGATCTGAGTTTCAGTAGTCATGTCAAAGCAGTTAGTAAATCAGCATACTATCATCTCAAAAACATTGCAAGAATCAGATGCTTTGTTTCCAGTGAAGACTTAGAGAAACTTGTTCATGCTTTTATCAGCAGCAGGGTGGATTACTGTAACGGCCTCCTCACGGGCCTTCCCAAAAAGACAGTCAGACAGTTGCAGCTCATCCAGAACGCTGCGGCCAGGATTCTGACCAGAACCAGGAGATCAGAGCACATCACACCTGTCCTCAGGTCTTTACACTGGCTCCCAGTTACATTCAGAATAGATTTTAAAGTATTATTACTTGTCTATAAATCACTAAATGGCCTAGGACCTCAATACATTACAGATATGCTTACTGAATACAAGCCTAACAGATCACTCAGATCTTTAGGATCATATCATTCACTCACAGAAATGCTTGTGAGTGACTTAACTAACGTAACTAAAGAATTAAAAACTACATAATGGAAAGTGGCAGCACTGGTTTAATTTAGCCTATATACTGTATTTGAACAGTAACAATGAGTGAATTATGCTCTATAGTCTGCAAACTGATGTATCAGAATGAGAATGCATTTTATGTATGGAATTTTATGTACAGAAAGGCTTTGAACATCGTAGCTACTCAGTGGAGAAACGCCTTTACTGTAGATCATTATAGCAATGTAATATACATCATATACATAATTAATCTGCTTTAAAGCTACTTGTACACAAGTTTTGCTGCCCTTTTCTGAAGGTCATGGTGTGCAAGGATGTGATTTTCAATGGCACTTTTGAAACCTATCATTTGTACCTTGAGGTTTAGGAAGAAGATGCTAATGTTAGGGGTGTGACAAGACTGTGAGCAGGGACTCAAACTCTCACTAGTGCTATATGTCAGCGAACTTCCCAAAAGGTTATCGGCACCAACCATATGATATATATAATATGTTTGTGAGACCAGTGAGATTTTGCCACAACATCTCACCCCCCACTAGTTCACATGGTTTGTCTTTATTATAGAGATAATTTATTTAAAAATTACGTGTTTAGTTAATTTACTCATGTACAGTACCAACAGGTCATCCTCCAATTAGTTTTGCGTAGCCAGACCTCAGACTTAGGGATGCAACGATTAACCGGTTTCACTATTAATCGCACTTAAGTTCGTCATAGTTAATTAATCGTAAAGGCTTCTCAACACAGTGTTTCTGCATGAAACAAAACTGCTGCAACTAAACAAAGTTATGTCAAATGTGTGCAAGTCCATAATATAGTTGATCAGAAGTGCCTTTCAGACAAAGGTTCAGCAGCATTTGACTACATTTGTACTCTTTAAAAGGGAAATACTTATAAATACTATTATTTTTATTTCTTCTTCTTTTTTTTTTATTCATTGTTTTGTAATTTATTTTCAGTGTAAAATTATTACTTATGTTTAAATGCTTAAAAAACTTTTTTCACTTATTTTTAAGTCCAAAGAGAAATGGACTATTGTTTGTTTTTTATTATTGTTTTGTGCTGTATTATTTACTTACTGAGCAACAATAAATAACACTTGTATAATATAAGGAGTGGCGACGCAGTGGCGCAGTAGGTAGTGCTGTCGCCTCACAGCAAGAAGGTCGCTGGTTCGACCCTCGGGTAGGTCAGTTGGCGTTTCTGTGTGGAGTTTGCATGTGCTCCGGTTTCCCCCACAGTCCAAAGGCATGTGGTACAGGTGAATTGGGTAGGCTAAATTGTCCGTAGTGTATGAGTGTAAATGAGTGTGTATGGTTGTTTCCCAGAGATGGGTTGCGGCTCGAAGGGCATCTGCTGCGTAAAACATGTGCTGGATAAGTTGGCGGTTCATTCCGCTGTGGCGACCCCGGAATAATAAAGGGACTAAGCCGAAAAGAAAAGGAATGAATATAAGGAGTTCTCATGTGAATTTCTAAACTAGAAGTGTTTTGAAATTAATGCATGCATATTAATCATGATAACCGTGAAACTATGATTATGCCTCAGATTATAATCAGACAACCAAAATCTATAATCGTTGCATCCCTACTCAGACTAATGGCTGTAAGTCTGGCAACTTTGGCCGCATTGAATAGTCAAGGTCCACCTACTATGTTATATGACTGACAGGTTAACCAACCAATCATGTTTCGATTTGTTCCACGTCATGTTTAGAGGTGTGGAAATGTCCACAGAATAACAGTGCAGAATCATTCATGAATGTCTTTAAAAGTTTACAACAAAAACACTTCAATATCCTTAATGATCTGTCAGCAAAACATATAGGAAATCAGTAGGACATGTAGGTATGTAGATTCATCCATTATTTTGGTGACAGAATGAGATGACAAAATGAAAGTTTAAAAAAGCAAGGCTTTGTTGTATTCGTGAGCATCCACAAATAAAAAGACATTGTTTTGAATGATGTCTTTCACTTAACTAAAAAATGTACACCCAAACTAAAATTTGTACCGTTTGTTCCTGACAATAAATTGAGGTTTTAAAAAAGTTAATTGTCTGCCTGTGCAAGAAATGTAACATTATTACAACATACTGCATGCATTCCTGAGCATGTTTATGATGGTCTGAAGCATTAATAATATCAAGAATTATGTTGTTTCTTAGAATGCTTGTTTTGCTTTGTAAGACCACAGTAGCCACAGGTATTAATTTTGTTGAGGCCGTATAAGATTTCTTGACTCTTTTCGAAAAAAGTATTCTACATGTTGGAATGTACTGACCAGAGTGTACGTAAATTTAACAGAAATTTCTATTTTTGGATGAACTTTCTCTTTTCAAATGCCAAGTAGATGTAAGCAATGTCTTCATTTCCAAAATTTCTCTTTTTACATTACATATTTGATACGCTATAGAGACATTACAAAGCTCCAGCACTCAACTCAATCCTCTCTATGAGTTCTGTGGCCTGATTTGGTTTCCTTATTTGAGACGCTAATTCTAATCTGAATCTTAATTACTGTGTGAATTATTAATTAACTGTGGCCTGGCTGCTCACAGCAAGACTAATATAAGTCAAAAGTCATTTTCTACATGTGATGAAATCATTTCCTGAGGAAAGTTAAACAAGGAGCTGTGCAATCCATAAAATTCATTCATCGTTGCCATTCAAACTTACTGTATACGTAATATACGTGCTATTTCTGGCTCCGTACCAACCAGCATTAATGGAGTAGCAGCTGCACAGTCATAGAAGGACAAATCATATACTACATGCCCATCTTAAATTGTAAGTGTGTGATCCACCTGTTAGTCACAACCTGTTCAATAGAATGTTTTTCAGTAAACATTGCACACAATAGTATAACACCATTTCTCGTAGTGTACCATTTATTTTTTTGTTTATTACATTATTTCTCAGACATTTTGCCAATTTATTCTTATCTTCACTAGTCTTGAATTTTTGGTTTCTTAAAGTGACGATTCCATTTGTCTCCTACTGCAGCACCTTGTGGTTTTCTGATGAGAATCCTCTACTACTGTTGATCGGTTTAGGTTAGTGGGCTGAAATGTCAGCAAATTTATAAGGCTGATGCAACTGATGTGCTGTAGAAATTTTCTGACCTTGATGTTGCTCAAAATATTTTTTATTCCGATTTTAGTGTGGCTAGTTTTTCATTGCCTAGGGCAGTGTTTCTCAACCACGTTCCTGGAGGACCACCAGCTCTGCACATTTTCCATGTCTCCAAACACACTTAATTCAGATCATCAGCTCATTAGCAGAGACTGAAAGACCTGTAATGGGTGTGACAGACAAAAGAGACATCCAAAACATGCAGTGTTGGTGGTCTTCCAGGAACGTGGTTGAGAAACACTGACCTAGGGTGACCATATGTGCCATTTTTTATGAGACAATTCCTGGCCAGAATTTCTATATTCTTTAAAATATCCAGATTTTGTCTGCTTTGGCTGCACATACGAATTGTTTCTATGATATCTGTTAGAATTAAAGAGAGTAGATGGTTATTATGCTTTCGAATCACTTATGACACTTTGTTGTTAAACAATGGCCAGTCTGCACAGCGCCACTTCAATGAACAAACACACCTAATAAGTATACTGTATGTATTTTCATTGCTTTGACTATTCTCTGTATATCATCATCACATTCAACAATTGGTTGAATTTCTACAATGCCTGCATGCTATTGGTCAAACTACATTTGGTCATTAACTTCAGTAGGTATGAAAACAGGAAAACAAAGTCAAATACTGGTATCCTGGCTAGGACTTGCAGACCACCAGACCACCTACTATCATTCATCTGTCTACTAACTTTTGACTGTTAGGGCCCTGTCATACACTCGGCGCAATAAGGCGCAAGATGTGCTTTGCGATTTCAGACCAGCGCAACCCTAATTTTCACATTTTGTGCCACATTGTTTAAATAGCAAATCCATTTGCGCTACTTTGTGGACTCATGGGTGTGCTGGCCTATAAAGAAGGTGTGCTAAGGCACATTGCTGGCATATTGCTATTTTAAGAAAACTGAAATAGACCACGCCATTAACCAAGAAAAAGCAGGTCTAAAGTCCAGCGCAGAGCGTGTTAGTTATGCGCCTATGTGGGTTCAAACGCTTAATACATACAGGATGTACAGCAATACACATATCTTTACATATGAAAAAAATAAAAAATTTAAATGTTACAAAAATTATTATTTCCTACATAGATGGGGGGGGGGCATGAACAAGGCATAAAGGTAGTGTTTTTATATATTTTGAACATGTTGCATTTTTATTATACTGTTACCATTACTAGTTGTATGATTTGTTATATGCATATTTGTTTTAATAAAAAAGTTAGATTTTAATAAAAAAAAGTTTAGATTTGTCCACCTGTCAGGTTTTGGAGACGTCTGCGTCACCATATGGGGAGTAAGAATTGGAGCTGTGTTTGGACATAACTGAGTTTTTTGACCACACTTCATTATTATTATTCATTTATTCGTTTGTTGGAAAATAGAACTCAATTTAAAAATAGTTTTGAAACAAATCTTTGTGCTTAACAAATGAAATTAATTATGTAGGCTAATTGATGTCTTCAGTGGAGTGTGTACAACATCGTTTCCTCATCCATGAAAGTAAAGGAGTAAAGTAAAGAGTACAAGTAAAGTGAATAGGCCAAATGGAGGAGGCTCATTCTTTATCCTCGCGCTGCAGATTGTCTGTTAAAATGTTTTATCGCTAGTAAAGTATTCAGGTTTTCCACTTACAAAGTCCGCCATGTAAATAGCAAATGTGCCATGGTGCGACACAACTGATTCTAAAAGGGAATGGGAGATTAGACCATAATTGGTTTAATGCACGTTATGCTCAAAACACACCCATAACTTATTAAAGAGAATAAGCACAAGCCTGTTAGACCTTGCACCGTGGCGCAAATCATATTTTTTCATCCCTAAAATAGCAAAAGTGGATTCAGACACGGCCTTAATGCTTTTGCGCAATGCACTTTAGACTTTGTGCCTAGAATGTTAAAAAAAGAGCCCTTAGTGTGCATGCAATTCCAATGTCACAGCCAGCAGAATTTCTAAAGGGGACCGTCAAACTAAAGCGTTATATGTGATTACCACTTTAATAATTAATGTCATTTTCACTCATTCTACTTGTTCAGCTATAGACCATTTCAATGTGGTAATGTCATTGGCCCATGAACATTTGCTGCTTGATATCAAACTATTTCATAACTGTAACAAGAGGCAATTCAGTCACAACTTAATGTTAAAACAGCTATTAGAACATTATTTATCAATATCTGGCTCTTTTTGGATTCTCGAAGCTATAGAAATTAAAAATGTAAAATTGGGACCATTGTTATTGTTTACATCCCTCAAAATGACAATTTGACAATATTGTTGACATTCAGAGAAAAACGAAAGAAAAATGTAGGATAACTGGGAGATGATTTTACAGCATGATTTTTTTTCCCCTGAAATGTCACTCCTGCCATGTGAAGATGTATATGCAGATGGCAAAGCATCAGAAAATGCACAGTATGGACTCATCCTGACTCATTTCTTCACATCACAACAAACAACCCGAGACAAACTGTGCAGGAAGTAAATAAAGCATCTCTGGCAGATTTGTTTAGCTCTTTTACGTTAGGCCTCAAAGCCCTGCTCCTCAGCAAATCAAGTGCAGGAGAGAGCCAAGAGAGCTGCTTGCAGGCTGGGTGACTCTTCTCTGCAGGACACTGTATGACGAGGTGACTGTGGAGCTGTGGAGACGAAGCTAATTGATCATCTGGTTGGTAACAGTTTTTATTCCAAAAATTCAAATTACAACAGGATTCGGAAATGTAACGCTTTTGTCACCTGTTTTGTGTGTGATGTGATGCTGGTTTGTTTGACTGTTTGAAAGTAAGTAAAGTTAGTTAGTTAGTTAGTTAGTTAGTTAGTTAGTTAGTTAGTTAGTTAGTTAGTTAGTTAGTTAGTTGGTTGGTTGGTTGGTTGGTTGGTTGGTTGGTGGTTAGTTGGTTGGTTGATAAGTAAAATTAGTTAGTTAGTTAGTTAGTTAGTAAGTAAAGTTAGCTAGTAAGTAAAGTTAGTTATATAGTTAGTTAGTAAGTTAAGTTAGTTTGTAGGTAAAGTTAGTTAGTGAGTAAAGTTAGTAAGTAAAGTTTGTTAGTTTGTTGGTAAGTAAAGTTAGTAAGTAAGTAAAGTTAGTAAGTAAGTAAAGTTAGTTAGTAAGTAAAGTTAGTTAGTCATTTAGTTAGTTAGTTAGTTAGTTAGTTAGTTAGTTAGTTAGTTAGTTAGTTAGTTAGTTAGTACTGTAAAGTTAGTAAGTAAAGTTAGTAAGTAAGTAAAGTTAGTTAGTCATTTAGTTAGTAAGTAATGTTAGTTAGTTAGTTAGTTAGTTAGTTAGTTAGTTAGTTAGTTAGTTAGTTAGTTAGTTAGTTAGTTAGTTAGTTAGTTAGTACTGTAAAGTTAGTAAGTAAGCAATGTTAGTAAGTAAAGTTAGTTAGTTAGTTAGTTAGTTAGTTAGTTAGTTAGTTAGTTACTAACTAACTAACTAACTAACAGCAGTTAGTTAGTTAGTTAGTTAGTTAGTTAGTTAGTTAGTTAGTTAGTTAGTTAGTTAGTTAGTTAGTTAGTTAGTACTGTAAAGTTAGTAAGTAAAGTTAGTAAGTAAAGTTAGTTAGTAAGTGAAGTTAGTTAGTCATTTAGTTAGTAAGTAAAGTTAGTTAGTTAGTTAGTTAGTTAGTTAGTTAGTTAGTTAGTTAGTTAGTTAGTTAGTAAGTAAGCAATGTTAGTAAGTAAAGTTAATTAGTAAGTAAAATTTGTTAGTTAGTTAGTTAGTTAGTTAGTTAGTTAGTTAGTTAGTTAGTTAGTTAGTATGTAAGTTAGTTAGTAAGTACTGTAAAGTTAGTAAGTAAGTAAAGTTAGTAAGTAAGTAAAGTTAGTTAGTAAGTAAAGTTAGTTAGTTAGTCATTTAGTTAGTAAGTAATGTTAGTTAGTTAGTTAGTTAGTTAGTTAGTTAGTTAGTTAGTTAGTTAGTTAGTAAAATTGGTTAGTTAATTAGTAATTAAGTAAATAAATAAGTACGTAAAATTAGTTAGTTAGTAAGTAAGTAAGTACTGTCACCTCACAGCAAGAAGATTGCCGGTTCTAGTCCCGGTTCTCCCTTTGTTCGCATGGGTTTCCTCTGGGTGCTCCAGTTTCCCCCACAGTCCAAAGACATGCGATATAGGTGAATTAAATAAACTAAATTGTCCATAGTGCATGAGTGTGTGTGTGAATAAGTGTGTATGGATATTTCCTAATACTGGGTTGCAGCTGGAAGGGCATCCGCTGCGTAAAACATAGGCTGGACAAGTTAGTGGTTCAGTCCACTGTGTAGCAGATAAAATGCTGTAGCAGGAAAAATGTTGTGGCAGATAAAATAATAGGATCTGTGGAAACTGACTGATAAGTGGATGAAATACCAAAGGTCTTTGATTTCACCTCAGCGTGTGCCATGATGAACAACACTGTAGAGGACATATTATAGGAAACAATATATTGCAGCAAATGAAAAAAAGATTTTGCTTGATCAAAGGGAGAGCAGGAGCTTTTATTTGTTCTGTACCCTCAAGGTTTTCATCAAATCACTGAAAATTTATGAGAAATTTTTAATTTATTTTTGATTTTCATTCTCACATCCAGCTTACTGTGCGCATAGTAATGCATTACTCCAAATGTTTTACAGCTGTGTGGGTGTGTGTGTGGGTAGGTGGGTGTGTGTGTCCAATATAGAGCTATGGAAAAAATAAGAAACCACTTAACAGTTCTTGTGGCAAAATATATTGTTTATGGTAAACATTGTTGGTATAACATTTTTTTTATTATGGTAAACTTTTTCATCATTTGGTTGCTACATGAATAACAGCAAGATGATAAAGTTGCGGCCTTGAAAGAACATATTACATTTAACATTTTATTTAGCAATATTTTATGCTGGCCTTGTAACAAACTTTCAACTGAAGGTGAATGTTAAAGAACCCAAGTGCAATGTATTAACAAAAATGAGCAAAACAAATAAAACAATAACTTAACAAATCTAGACTTGGCATGAACACTAAACAAAAGTGAATTAACACGAACACGACCATAAATAATCTCACAGACAGAGGTTACACAAACATTGCTAAACAAGGAACAAAAGCAAGATGACGGAATGTATAACAAACACTAGGTATCACATGACATGATGCAACCAATGAGAAACTAGACACATGACTAAATCAATTAATCAGAACATGACACACACAACAGAAAACACTACACTACAACATAAGATAAGACATGACACCTTAAAGGCCTGTAATTATTAGTTTTTGAAAGGTGTTTATATTTGATTAAAGGACACCTTTTTTATCTCTTTTTCAAGTATTTTGTGTCTCCAGAATGTGTCTGAGAAGTTTCAGCTCTGAACACACTGTAGCTGTTTTTGTTGCCTGTGCCTTTAATACTAGTTCTCCCAGCCCATCGTTCCCATGTTAGAGTGTGCCTCGATCCTCGGCTGCGACAGATAAACAGCACAGTGACAGACATGAAAGAAGCAGATCTCATGCAATGTTTGTGAGAAATACTACAGTAAGAAGATTCTCAATGATTCTTTGATGTATTTGTTGTGGAGTTAATTCAAGCCTTTCTGCAACAATGAGACACACAATGTCGTTACAAAGTTCACGCACACAGGCACACACACATTGCGCGCGTTTAACTTTGCACTGTTTTTGCACGCAAATGTGACAGGATATACATTAATATCCACTGCTGTATAAATATCTGTTATGTTAATGTACAAAATAAACCTGATTTAATGTCCACAAACCGGGATTGAAACGTCTTCTTTTATAATTGTATTGAGATGCAGCTGTGGTGATAAAGACGGTAAAATCGCTGTAATTAATTACAAACATGCATTGTTTTGAAAACTTGTAAAACTTAATTTTGATCACATTTGATGATGATTGATGATCACAGAGAGCTGAACAGATCTTTTAATTCCAGTTGCTTTGCGCATGTCCTGTCTTGTTGATATAATTATATGCGTTAGTACGGAAACATGTTAATACGCAGCTTTTAAATAATTCGGTGGGTGGGGAAACCGCACTCCTACATCACGTTGCAGTGGACCTAAAAATGGGAAGGATTTGAGTTCTGTTTTAACGTCAGGAAATAAAAAAATTTTAAAAAAGAGACTTATTTTCTTTATATGACTGCAATATGAGTGTGGACACACTATACCTACTGTACACACAGTTCTGTCCAAACAGCTTACAAAAGATGATTTTCATCATAGTTGCTCTTTAATACATATAGCTACGTATACCCATAATACATTTATATTATTACATAAATTTACATTATTAATATATATTTCTTAAAAATTTGCTAAAAAGGATATACAGTTGAAGTCAGAATTATTAGCCCCCCTGAATTATTAGCCCCCCTGTTTATTTTTTTTCCCTAATTTCTGTTTAACGGAGAGAACATTTTTTCAACACATTTCTAAATACAATAGTTTTCATAACTCATTTCTAATAACTGATTTATTTTATCTTTGTCATGATGACAGTAAATAATATTTTACTAGATATTTTTCAAGACACTTCTATACAGCTAGGGTAATTAGGCAAGTTATTGTATAACGATGGTTTGTTCTGTAGACAGTCGGAAAAAAATATTGCTTAAAGGGGCTAATGATATTGTCCTTAAATGGTGTTTTAAAAGATTAAAAAACTGCTTTTATTCTAGCCGAAATAAAACAAATAAGACTTTCTCCAGAAGAAAAAATATTATCAGACATACTGTGAAAATTTCCTTGCTCTGTTAAACATCATTTGGGAAATATTTAAAAAAGAAAAAAATTCAAAGGGGGGCGAATAATTCTGACTTCAACTGTATATATATAAAATAAATTATGTTATACTGAATGATTGTTTCATTGCATACACTGTAAAAAATGCAGGGTTCCACAAAATTTATTCATGTTGTCCCAACACAAATCCATTAACTTAACACTTTTAACAAATTTATTTCAAGAGTTCATACTTAGCTGATGATGATAATGAAGCATGTTTGGCATGCTGTACCGGGAGAGAGGCCTGAGCTCAGAATATCTTTGAACCCAGGGCTCCCTCCCGTTTGATGGGCAAGAGGAGAGTTTGAGCTCAGGTGGGTCTCGAGAACTCCCCTACTGTAAACTACTGAGATATATCTGACTAAGAGTTGCCTTAGGATGCTATTTTGAAGTAGTCAATTTACTTATGGTGTATGTTTTTAGAGGGTGGGAGGAATCCGGAGAACCCGGGCAAAACCCATGCCAAGCACGGGGAGAACATGCAAACTCCGCACAGAAACGCCGACTGGCCCGGAGAGGGCCGAACCAGTAGCGTTCTTGCTGTGAGGCAACAGTGCTACCCACTGGGCCACCATGCCGCCCGATCAAAAAATGGGAGGAGTAGGGGTGGAAGGGGGGATTCTTCAAGACGAAGATGACAGGAGTAGGTAATTTATAGTGTGTCAGTATTCATCTGATTGGTACAAATATACGGAGCTAATGCGGTACCAGCTGTGTTCAATCATAAGCACGTGATCCTCTCGAAATTAGTTTATAAATAAACCACACATAGATTGAACATAAAAAATCAAGTTGTCCCAATAAAATCTCAAGAATTGTGTTAATTTTGCTCATTTAAATAAGTATTTTGAACAATATATATATATATATATATATATTTTTTTTTTTTGAGTGTATGCATCCATCAAGATGACTACTTATATTAATATGTTCTCTCTTCTTCTGTTCTTCTTCTTACAGTATGTTTTTGCCATCTAAAAGACATTTTTATCCCTGTACTGTCAGAGGGACGGGTAACATAAGAGCTCAGTCAGAGTAAAACCGCTATCTAATGCCCTGCTCTTTCAAGCCACTCTCCAGGCTGAAGGCTTTATCCAGTGTCTGTTTTAAAAGGCAGTAAAGAGAAGGAGAGGAGTAGAGAGTTGTACTCGCGGAAAGCAAGCGGCATGACTCTTCCTTTGTTGTTGTCCCCCTCCCATCCCCAATTTTTCTGCATGGCCAGGATTACAAGTACAACTTCTGTGCGTCATCACCTCAGGTTCATGCCCCTGAGCTTTCTCCTGGATGAGATGACGCGCTTCATAGACGAGAGGCTGCACATGTTTCATTCCCTTTTAACACTCTGGTTTGACTGACACCTGCTGACTGGACAGAGAAAAGGCTTCACTCCAGTGCCGCTGAATTTCAGAGATGCTCCGTTCAAAAGTTAGCGCACATTTATAATTAACCTTTAGATTCAGTCATTCAATAAGAGGTTTGAATCAGTACTTGCACCATACGCACGGAGCTGTTGGTGGCATTGAGTCTGATCTGTACGTAGAAGTGCTAATTTATGCTTTCAGGATATGTGGCAGGCCTAATTGGCACTTTGATCTGACACTTGCCTTGGATGTTTTAACACTTCACTTTGCACTCCACCTCATTCATTCATTAGACAAACAGCAACAGCATGGGAGTGCCGAGCGAATACAGCGGGAGATGAGAGCGAGCAAATGAGCTGCTCTGCTTGTGATCTTTGACCTTGGATCATGACTTCATGCTAGGATCTGTGAGCAGAAAGGCCTGAGTAGGGTTGGCTGGGTATTAGAGATGCTCCGATCAGGATTTTTGCAGCCGATACCGAGTACCGATTCCTTGTCATGGTGATCGCCTGAAAATGAGTACCAAGCTTTATAATGCATTAAGCACTTTTTACCTCTAAGCATGAACCTTAAGGAAGAGCTCGCCTTACCTAGGAGAATAAATAAGGATGCTGCATATAATATCTTAAACACATCTTTTATAACCATTTAGGTGTGAACATGTCATGACCAGAAGCAGCTTTACAAAAAACTATTTTATTCATTTTTCTTCGGCTTTGGCTATGTATAATGTATGGGAGCGCTTGTGTGTCTTCCTCTGCTTGTAAACTCATAAACAAACACCTGTGATTCATGAGATTGGCCAGATTGGCGAGCACGATCGAGTCATGAAATGTGATTATTGGCCGATACCGATCTTCAGCCGATCGATCAGAGCATCCCTACTCTGTATCATTCAAAAATGTTCAATACGAGACCGATACTTAGATTCAATAAAAGTGCAATATCTTTTAAAAAAAAGTCTTTAACAAAATTACGTTACCATCTTTTTTCAGTATGAGTTTTTTTTAACAAAATCAAACTTTTATCTCGAACCACTGCAACTGCAGATAGGAACAAAAAATCACAAAGAAACAACATGTAACCAAAACTAAAAATCTGTTGAAAGTTTCACATTAGAAATTTTGGAAAATCACATCAGTATGCGAGTTCTCTGCTGCATACTTCACTCACTACGTATTCTTTGGCTTAGTCCCTGATTTATTGGACCCCTAGGTCACCACTGTGAAATAACCTGTCAATTACTCTGGCATATGTTTTATGCAGTTGATCCAGCCACAACCTAGCACTGAAAAACACCCATACACTCTTTCATCCACACACACAATCATTCACTACGCCAATTTAATTTACCCAATTCACCTGTAGTGCATGTTTTTGAACCCAAAGGAAACCCATGCGAACTCTGGGAGAGCATGTAAAAACTATACAGAATTGCCTCTTGGCTCATTTGGGACACGAACCAGCAACCTTCTTGCTGTGAGGTGACAGTTCTAACCACTAAGTCACCATGCCACACTCCTGCATTACTTAAAGTTCTTAATCACACAGCAGTTCTTTAAATAACATTTCTGCTTTAATAACAGTAGTGTTATTTTTAAATACATTTAAATAAAGTGCAAAGGTAATTACATCTGTTGTCATCAAGAGCTCTATTTTAACGATCTAGGTGCAAAGTCTAAATAGCATGGCGCAAAAGCTTGTCTGAATCCACTATTGCTATTTTAAGGACTGAAAAATATGCTTTGCCGCCTGGTGCATGGTCTAACAGGCTTGTGCTTATTCTCTTAATGAGTAATCGGTGTGTGTTTTGAGCATAACGTGCATTAAACCAATCAGAGTCTCATTTCTCATTCCCTTTTAGAGTCAGTTGCGTCACGCCATGGCACATTTGCTATTTACATGGCGGACTTTGTAGGTGGAAAAACTGAATGCTTCATTAGTGAGAAAACCATTAAACAGACTATCTGCAGCGTGAGGATAAAGAAAGAGCCTCCTCTATTTGTCCTCTTTAATACTTTCTCTTTACTTTACTTTTACTCTTTACTTTACTCGTTTACTTTCGTAGATAAGGAAACGGTGTTGTATGCACTCCACTGAAGACATCCATTAGTCTACTACATGTTTATTTTGTTTGTTAAGCACAAAGATTTGTTTCAAAACTATTTCTAAATTCAGTTTTAATTTCCAGCAAACAAATAAATGAACAATAATAACAACTATAATAACTTATTATAATAATAATAAGTAATATAATAATAAAGTGTGGTCAGAAAATGAGATGAAGAAGGCATGGAGGTAGTAGTTTTTATATTTATGTAGAAAATAATAATTTTAGTAACATTTTAATTCTTTAATTTTTTTCATATGTAAAGATATTTGTGTATTGCTGTACATCCTGTGTGTATTAAGCAATGTGTTTAGCGTTTGGACTCGCATAAGTGCACAACCAACTGTTGCTGGACTTTAGACTAGGGTTTAGATGGTCAGTTGCGCAGTCTATTTCAGTTCCTCAAAATAGCAATGCACCAACAATGCGCCTTAACACACGTCCTTTATAGACCAGAACACCCGTGAGTCAACAAAGTGGTGCAAATGGAATTGCTATTAAACAACGTGGCGCAAAAATGTGAAATTTAGGGTTACGCATGTCAGAAAATAGCAACAAAACGTCTTGCACCTTATTCTGCCAGGTGTATGATAGGGCCCCAAATATTTATCATTGAACAAAGGGCACCCAATCACATCTGACTTCATAAGAAGTGGATGAAACAAATGACTTGTGTGGTAACATTAATGTGTCAAGTAAAAAAGCAAGTCCAGCCTCGTGGCTGCCAAAATTTAAAGTAACTGTTCAAGCAAAACAAAGACTATAACATATGTCACTTGTATAGTTTTGAATTTAAAAATGCAATGGTCAGTATGGCCAATCTAGTAAGGGAAGTGCCTCCTTCTAGTAAGGAAGCCAATTATCAATCACTTTCTGATTGATGATTCTCCAGAAGAGAGGCTTTGATCAGATGAATGTTTTTACAATAGTTTTTGACCCTATAGGTGCCAAGCGTGAAAAAAAAGTGAGTGGAATGCCTACAGACTTGTAAACAAAGCAATCACTGTCATTTGAGAGAATACTGTATTTGCTCTCAGGAAGTAGATTGAAAATACCTCAGAAGACCAGATTCAAATTTTAGGCAGGGTTATAGATTCATTCTTCTCAATGGTCGCACTGGTGTAGCTAAATTTCTCAAGAGAAAGAGCAAACTCAAGCCGAGCACTGCAGGACAATAAAGAGCAGTGTCCAGACACAGTGTCAGTGTCCACCAAAACAAGAATAAACAAGACCAAAGTGGCAGAGCCCTGACATCTTTATCATGTTCTGATTTCCAGCTACTTCATTATTAATTTGTTGTGTGCTGTGCTACAGCAAAAATACAAAAACTTCATTTGAAGATGAAGTTTTAGAGATGGTTCTTGCTGCAGTTTCTACATTTATGTAAATAGTGTAGCGAATTTATTTTAAACGCAGTGTTTTATATTTATATTTAAAGGTGCCATATACTGCATTTATTCAATAAGTTAAATTGTTCTCTGATATCTACATGTACATAGTAGGCATTTGCCTTAGGTAATAAAAAAAACTCCAGAAACAGTTTTATATGCTCATGTATTACTTTATAACATACTCCTAGAATCAGAAGCTATATTTAAAAATCAGAAGTATCTGAATCAATGAATAATCATGAATCTCTGCTCTGACACAGCTCTGAGTGCTCTCTTTCTCCTTCTCCTTCTCTCTCTCTCTCTCTCCTCTCTCTCTCTCTCTCTCTCTCCTCTCCCCTCTCTCTCTCTCTCTCTCTCTCTCTCTCACATACACACACACAGCATGCTATACTCACACATGCAAATATTTTAACATATGGAGTAGATTCCTTGTTAACTTAAGTGGTAAAAAGTTTATTTTACTTATATTGAGCGATTGAGCTATCTAATATAAATCCCCAGAGTTACCTGTTTGCTCCTGAGTTGTGTTGTGGATTAACAATTATAATTAAACTAGTAAAAGAGATCAACAAAATGTATTTTGTATTTTGAATCTATGTAATGTAAACACAGCCAAGAATTAATATCAACCTCTGCATAAACATATGAGGTTTAAAAAAGTGTATTGCAATTAATTCAGTGTATTGCTATTATTACTTCAGAAAAATCAGAGTAAGTGCTGAGGGATGAGACACGACGCTTAAATGTGCATTAAATACAATACTCAGGAGTCTACATATGTTTGTTACCTCAAATTACAAAACATATCTAGCTAATTTTACAATAAACCTGATAAATTAACAAAAGGTCAAATTAAACATACTAATGCCTCTCCTTGGCAGAGTGGAGTAAATTTGTAATCTGTATATCCTGCATTTTGCATTCCGAAAAGCTCAAAAGCGATAACTAAGTCGTTGCTTAGTAACGCATAGAAAACAAAATGGTGTGGCTGGTTTTGACTTGTTGCATCTCCAGTTTTCAAAATAAAAGATTTATTTCAGAGTAAGTTTAATATAAACTTTGATACAATTCAAAATAAGGGAGGAAAATGATCATTGTTGTAATCTCATAACGCAGCCTTTGGTGTGCATATTAATGATTCATTTTGTTGGTCTCCTGATGAAGCAACAGCTCGTCAGATCCAAATAGAACGTGACCTATAGCACATGCAAATCTTGCATACCCCATGAGTAATGCAACATGTTGTATTGTGTTCTGATTGGATTGGTTTCACCAAGGTTTTACACTCGTGGAATGTACAGGAGAACAAGTAAACAATGGTGTTTTGAGGCTCATGGTATGTCAAATTTCATGTTCTGAACTCAATATTAGACTATATACCCAGATTTCTTTATAGGGCACCTTTAAATATCGCTTTATACGTCCCTTTGGATGATGGCATCTGGTAAATGAGTAAATTCTAATGTAAATTTAATGCCATTAAAGCAGCCAATATACAAGACACTTCACACTTGGCAGGTTGGTTTGATTTAAAGTAAACTTTGCTGTGTTTTATTTGTTGGAGCAATTCTTTTGAATAAGAATGAAAGCTGCCACCCAAACCTTGGTGTGCACCACGCAAGAGGAACATAATTGCTGGAAAGATGGACCAAAGATGTATGAACTAATCAAAAGCTGGACAAGATGTTACAAGATAAAAAGGACAGAATGATCAAGCATACCTGTTTTATCTCCTCATGCTCAAATTGTTGCTCATTAAAGTCCAATACAGGCATCAGCAACAAGTCCCCTTGAATTCCATGGTGCTCACATGGATTGGCAAATTATTACTGGTTAACTTGTTAAAAAGTGTGGTCACATTTACCACTTCTGGGTGAAATTTTTATGTTCAAACCTTATCACTCTTTTGGTGAATCCAAAGACTTGATAGCTGCCATCATTGTAGCACCATCAATCATGTTTGTTTAGTCTTTGGCCGACTTGGTGGATCCATTAGAGCTCGCCAAATCAGTCTTTCTGGCGTGGGGCATTTGACATCGAGGTGCAAGGATCAGAGATAGCCCACAGAACAATTTAGCTGGTGTGACAATAAACTTGGAATACGCTGTAAACTATGTATTAAGTAATTATTAATGTATAGGTAGTATGTAAGGCAAGGCAAGTTTATTTATATAGCACATTTCACACACTGTGGCAATTCAAAGTGCTTTACATAAACAGAAATGAAAGAGACAAGTATAATAAAATAAAAACATATATAGTAATGTATAGTATCTGTAAGTAGTTTGCAGAGCTCCTGAACTTGAGACTTCACATGGCAGACGTTAACCACAAGTCAACCCTTATCATTCTAATAGAAATCTGCACAGTAAAGAGTTTTCACATGAGGATTAACATTACCTCATACAGGTTTCAAGTTTCTCCGTCAAATTTGCCTCATTCACTTACAGAAAGCTTCTTGGTTTGAAAGGGACCTCTATGTGAGATCTATGTATCTCTACACTGTAGCAATAGACCACAAATCCTTTTGCCCGCAAAAATGTTGCAGTAAGTTCACTAATATGACCATACCTACAGTATAGTCATGATACATAGACAATTTTCAGGCTCTCTGCCATGTCCTGACAGTAAGACGATTTGAAAGTCTGTGGAAATATGGCTGCTATGCTTCCAGCAATTGTACAAGACGTTTCATTTGCACTATTCACTTATGAGCGACTGTGTGTGCTCTATGTGTCTCTTGTCATAATTAAGGCTGTGCTGAAGTGTGCTAGCAAACCCCGTAGCTGCAGTAAATCTGTACCTGATACTCAAATGCCACGTGTGGTAACAGCATCGCTCTCCCCATCTCTCCCTCCTTCAGGCCGCGCTGATGGACTCATCGGCCAGCCTTATTAAGAACCTGGAGAGACTATGAACACTTGTGCTCAGCTCTGGACTATGCCATGCTAATTATTTTACTGCACATGCCTCCACTTATGATATGGGGGTGGGGGGGACAGCGAACAAGAAAATTATAATCAGAGGGGGAAGACGAGCTGCTTTTGAATTACTGCAAAATCTGTAATGAATTTAACAGTAAATATTTGATTTTACATTTGAGTCTGAAAAGCTGCTTTGCCTGTGCGAAAGAGAGAAAATTATTTATTTTTTCTAACAAAAATCTTTCATTGTACCTTTGTCTTGCATTAATAAATCCAAAAACACATCATGCTTATAAATCAATGTTTGAGCTGTTATCATATGGCAACTTGTATTATATTATGTTAGAGGTTTAACTCGGACCCTCTTCTGTTTATTGCTTTGTTTGGCGTAAATCATGCTTGACATTTTGTATCTCTTTTCAGACATTTATCAGACATATAAGAAATGTAAAAGTGACACAGTTCAGTCTGATGTATACTACCTGTTTCTATAATCCCAGAATGACTGGCATAAAAGGTTAAATCATAAAATATGGAACAAATGCAGACTTGAAACAGATTCAAGGGAATGGTTCGCCCCAAAACATCCTGTCAGTGGCTTATTTGTCTACTCTTTCATTCCAAATTAGACTGTTGGGTGACACCAGAGCACCTGGAGGAAACCCACACAGACACAGGGAGGACATGCAAACTGCTGGGACTCGAACCAGCGACCTTCGTGCTGAGAGGCAATCGTGCAAACCACTTAGCCACCATGCCGCCCTGAATTAAACTTATCCAGCATGTGTTTTACGCAGCGGATGCCCTTCTAACTGCAAACCCATCACTGGGAGAACACCCATACACTCTCATTCACACACATACACTACGGAAAATTTAGCTTCCCCAATTCACCTATAGCGCATGTCTTGGACTGTAGGGGAAACCAGAGCACCTGGAGGAAACCCACGCGAACACGGGGAGAACATGCAAAACTCCACACAGAAATGTCAACTAACCCAGCCGAGACTTAAACCAGCGACCTTCTTGCTGTGAGGCGATCGTGCTACCCACTGCGTCACCGTGACGCCCCTGGATTAAAATCTATATTTAATTAGGGTTTAGAGCCGTTAGCCTACTTACAATTCACATTGAAAAATTACATAAATAATCTGAAGATTACAATCATCAATGGATGTATTTTCGTTAGGTTATATTATCTGTGTGTTATGCTGTTTCCTTTAAATCTGAAAAAGTTTGATAAAAATCAAACACTAACATTACCTAAAGAGTCATGGTTTTTTTTGTTTTTTTTTTTTTTTTTTTTTTTTTTTTTTTACAGTTTTTGTCTATACTTATTATGTCAGGATTCTGCCACTTTGGTCTTGTTAATTCTTGTTTTGGACACTAATCCTGTATTGTCTAGTATTTTGTCCTCGGCTCGAGTTTTCTCTCTCGATATTACCTGTCATTGCCTATCTTTGTCTTGGGCGTGAGGTCCGGGCGTGCTCAGCATGCGTGCCCTCGTCCTGGTGTGTTTGTTTGTTTTGTCCGTGGCATTTTTTGGCCAGTTTGTTGTCATTCTTCCCGAGAGTCATGTCCTGTCCTTTTCTAATCTTGTCAGCTCAGCCCAGTCTAGTCTAGTTTGTCTCTTTAGTTATGTTTTTTCCCCCCTTGGGGTGGTTTTTGTTGGTTTTTGTTTAAATTTTAATATTTAATAAAGACCCATTATTTACTGCATTTGAGTCCTCGCTCCTTTCCCCACCCATGACCGTGAAAAAATAGGGGTGCATTGTTGTGCAGGATGATTTGGTAACAGTTAGTAACAGGACATAACCTCAATTATGATGTGCTGAGGGTTTTCGGATTATCATTGTCATGGTACATATGCACAAGTAGCATATATGGCAACTGAGGCGAGAAGCACATAAGTACTGTAGCATATTATGGTGAGGGAGATAGACACACTGAGTAGCAAATAGGCTATGTAATAATGAGCAATAATGCTCCAGCTATTTAATTTATTTTTATATATTTTTTTTATTAGAGTTTTCACATTTAATGGATTGGACAGTAGAGTATTGACAGAAAAGCGTGGGGAGCAGAGAAAGGGGAAGGATCAGCAAAGGACCCTTGTGGCTGGAATCAAACTCTGGTCGCCGTGACCATGCTGTCGATGCACTAACACACTACGCCATTGGCGCCAATGTGCTGCCGCTATTTTAAAAGCCCACATCTGGGCACACTTCTCTGTTTGTGAGTTGTTGGGACAGTCTTTAACTGACACTGAAAGTAAAGTAGAACCCAAGACCTCCAGTGTCACTGCTAAGGGCACATTGAAAAAAATCTAGTTGAGCAGTGGGAACACAATGCTGAACATGTACAGTAGTTATTGCTCATTTGTTGTTTGATACATTCAACAAGGTTGTTTTCTCAGAGCAGGTAAAATTAAGGATTGGTTGAATGACAAAACCGTATACATAAATTAAAACTGAAAAATGGTGGATGGAAAGCATCTTCAACATTATCATGATGCACCATGAAATCAAATTGAACCGAAGCGATGAAATGATAATACGTATTCGAGCCGAAGCGCTACACCCACCTCTAATATTCATTATGTGATCTTATCAAAAACTGATGAGCAGAGAGAATGACAGTTGGAGAAGAATATTGCCAACACAGGCTATTCTCAGTAGTAGGATCTTATGGTTACCCTGAGCCAGGAACCAAAAAAAAAACAAGATGGCTGGCAGAATATACCCGCTGTGTTTTATGGCTGTCGGGCGTGACCTCCAGTTTGTCACTAAACGTGCAAGGTACTGGAGGGGCTCCCTCTGTCTATTCATCCCTCCATCCCTTCTGTTCTCTCCTACTCTCATCATCCCCTTCCAGTTTAATCTCTCAGATTTAGGCAGGAGCTTAATGAGGCAGTGGGTGAGTCAGCCGCTCTGCTGCTGGAGGTGAGAATTACACTGAGAGAGACAGAGAGAACGAGAGGAGCAGGGCACGAGGTAGAGGAAAATGTGGAAGGACCAGAAGAATAGTGGGAACAGAAAAAAGAATATTAATCAGTGGTCAATGGCCAGATTGATTGACTGATAGAAGGTCTGCAGTGAAAATACCTCCTACAGTTTGAAGTATTACAGTACTGCAGTTCAGACTAGAAGAGCACAATAAGAGGAATAATATAAAGACAATATGAAGATATTGAGCGAATAGCAGTACACACATAAAGACTGATGGTTACTGTAAGTATGTAAGTATTACACACTTGCAGAATACAGTTTTTAACCAGGTGGAAATGACCTCAGATCCAATGGTCCCACAAAATGGCAAGCACTTCAGGAGTTTGAAAGCCATCATTTTATGGTGGAAATCTAGGATTTTCAGGAGTGATGTGGAAAAAAAAAACATCATGACAGCAAACTTTCTCATACAGAAGACGAAGCCGTCGTGATTACAGCTGTGACTGTTAAAGTTTATTATGATCAACTAAACACTGAGTTTCCAAAAGTCTTTGTAGTTTATGGATTAGATCAGTGGTGTTCAAACTCTGTTTGGGAGAGTCATTGTCCTACAGAGTTTAGCTCAAACTTACCTCAATATACATATTGGATGTTTGTAGGAAAGCTATTAAGACTTTATTTAGCTGTTTCATATGTGCTTAATTAGTTTGGGAGCTAAGCTATTTAGTACAGCACTATGTTTCTATCCAAAGATATGAATTTGACTTATATGCAAAACTGGAATATAGTGTAAACCATTAAACAAAGCATAATAAATAAATAAATACAGCACCAGCTAATGATCCAAAGTGAACAAACCAGGGCTTAGTTTGTGCCTGAACACGTCGGATTCGCATCCGGCACCTCTGAAATGTGATCCGGCACCTCATTTTACCGATCCCCCTCCTCAACCGCCCTCCTCGCCCGTCCGCTGTTCACTTTCACTTTCTTCCGAGACTCCCCAACCCTCTTCATTTTCATCCTCGACACCCCTCGCATCCAACGCCCCGCATTGGTTTTTAAAACTATTGAGTCATCTATAAAAGAGTCGACTCATAGTGGTTCAAAAGAATCGCCGCTGTAACGAGTCGTTAATAGTGTCTGCGTGACGTCAATACGGAACTCAAGCCCCGCCCATTTGTTGAGTGTGCAGATTCAGGAAAATTGAAACCCCCCACCCACAAACACTGTAGAAAGATCTTGGCTCATTTGGGACACGAACCAGCAACCTTCTTGCTGTGAGGTGACAGTTCTAACCACTAAGTCACCATGCCACACTCCTGCATTACTTAAAGTTCTTAATCACACAGCAGTTCTTTAAATAACATTTCTGCTTTAATAACAGTAGTGTTATTTTTAAATACATTTAAATAAAGTGCAAAGGTAATTACATCTGTTGTCATCAAGAGCTCTATTTTAACGATCTAGGTGCAAAGTCTAAATAGCATGGCGCAAAAGCTTGTCTGAATCCACTATTGCTATTTTAAGGACTGAAAAATATGCTTTGCCGCCTGGTGCATGGTCTAACAGGCTTGTGCTTATTCTCTTAATGAGTAATCGGTGTGTTTTGAGCATAACGTGCATTAAACCAATCAGAGTCTCATTTCTCATTCCCTTTTAGAGTCAGTTGCGTCACGCCATGGCACATTTGCTATTTACATGGCGGACTTTGTAGGTGGAAAAACTGAATGCTTCATTAGTGAGAAAACCATTAAACAGACTATCTGCAGCGTGAGGATAAAGAAAGAGCCTCCTCTATTTGTCCTCTTTAATACTTTCTCTTTACTTTACTTTTACTCTTTACTTTACTCGTTTACTTTCGTAGATAAGGAAACGGTGTTGTATGCACTCCACTGAAGACATCCATTAGTCTACTACATGTTTATTTTGTTTGTTAAGCACAAAGATTTGTTTCAAAACTATTTCTAAATTCAGTTTTAATTTCCAGCAAACAAATAAATGAACAATAATAACAACTATAATAACTTATTATAATAATAATAAGTAATATAATAATAAAGTGTGGTCAGAAAATGAGATGAAGAAGGCATGGAGGTAGTAGTTTTTATATTTATGTAGAAAATAATAATTTTAGTAACATTTTAATTCTTTAATTTTTTTCATATGTAAAGATATTTGTGTATTGCTGTACATCCTGTGTGTATTAAGCAATGTGTTTAGCGTTTGGACTCGCATAAGTGCACAACCAACTGTTGCTGGACTTTAGACTAGGGTTTAGATGGTCAGTTGCGCAGTCTATTTCAGTTCCTCAAAATAGCAATGCACCAACAATGCGCCTTAACACACGTCCTTTATAGACCAGAACACCCGTGAGTCAACAAAGTGGTGCAAATGGAATTGCTATTTAAACAACGTGGCGCAAAATGTGAAATTTAGGGTTACGCATGTCAGAAAATAGCAACAAAACGTCTTGCACCTTATTCTGCCAGGTGTATGATAGGGCCCCAAATATTTATCATTGAACAAAGGGCACCCAATCACATCTGACTTCATAAGAAGTGGATGAAACAAATGACTTGTGTGGTAACATTAATGTGTCAAGTAAAAAAGCAAGTCCAGCCTCGTGGCTGCCAAAATTTAAAGTAACTGTTCAAGCAAAACAAAGACTATAACATATGTCACTTGTATAGTTTTGAATTTAAAATGCAATGGTCAGTATGGCCAATCTAGTAAGGGAAGTGCC
Source organism: Danio kyathit (assembly GCA_903798195.1). NCBI lineage: Eukaryota > Metazoa > Chordata > Actinopteri > Cypriniformes > Danionidae > Danio > Danio kyathit. The sequence continues at coordinate 38,713,821 of LR812525.1, forward strand.
TCCTTCTAGTAAGGAAGCCAATTATCAATCACTTTCTGATTGATGATTCTCCAGAAGAGAGGCTTTGATCAGATGAATGTTTTTACAATAGTTTTTGACCCTATAGGTGCCAGCGTGAAAAAAAGTGAGTGGAATGCCTACAGACTTGTAAACAAAGCAATCACTGTCATTTTGAGAGAATACTGTATTTGCTCTCAGGAAGTAGATTGAAAATACCTCAGAAGACCAGATCAAATTTTAGGCAGGGTTATAGATTCATTCTTCTCAATGGTCGCACTGGTGTAGCTAAATTTCTCAAGAGAAAGAGCAAACTCAAGCCGAGCACTGCAGGACAATAAAGAGCAGTGTCCAGACACAGTGTCAGTGTCCACCAAAACAAGAATAAACAAGACCAAAGTGGCAGAGCCCTGACATCTTTATCAGTGTTCTGATTTCCAGCTACTTCATTATTAATTTGTTGTGTGCTGTGCTACAGCAAAAATACAAAAACTTTCATTTGAAGATGAAGTTTTAGAGATGGTTCTTGCTGCAGTTTCTACATTTATGTAAATAGTGTAGCGAATTTATTTTAAACGCAGTGTTTTATATTTATATTTAAAGGTGCCATATACTGCATTTATTCAATAAGTTAAATTGTTCTCTGATATCTACATGTACATAGTAGGCATTTGCCTTAGGTAATAAAAAAAACTCCAGAAACAGTTTTATATGCTCATGTATTACTTTATAACATACTCCTAGAATCAGAAGCTATATTTAAAAATCAGAAGTATCTGAATCAATGAATAATCATGAATCTCTGCTCTGACACAGCTCTGAGTGCTCTCTTTCTCTCTCTCTCTCTCTCTCTCTCTCTCTCTCTCTCTCTCTCTCTCTCTCCCTCTCTCTCTCTCTCTCTCTCTCTCACATACACACACACAGCATGCTATACTCACACATGCAAATATTTTAACATATGGAGTAGATTCCTTGTTAACTTAAGTGGTAAAAAAGTTTATTTTACTTATATTGAGCGATTGAGCTATCTAATATAAATCCCCAGAGTTACCTGTTTTGCTCCTGAGTTGTGTTGTGGATAAAATTATAATTAAACTAGTAAAAGAGATCAACAAAAATGTATTTTGTATTTTGAATCTATGTAAATGTAAACACAGCCAAGAATTAATATCAACCTCTGCATAAACATATGAGGTTTAAAAAAGTGTATTGCAATTAATTCAGTGTATTGCTATTATTACTTCAGAAAAATCAGAGTAAGTGCTGAGGGATGAGACACGACGCTTAAATGTGCATTAAATACAATACTCAGGAGTCTACATATGTTTGTTACCTCAAATTACAAACATATCTAGCTAATTTTACAATAAACCTGATAAATTAACAAAAGGTCAAATTAAACATACCTAATGCCTCTCCTTGGCAGAGTGGAGTAAATTTGTAATCTGTATATCCTGCATTTTGCATTCCGAAAAGCTCAAAAGCGATAACTAAGTCGTTGCTTAGTAACGCATAGAAACAAAATGGTGTGGCTGGTTTTGACTTGTTGCATCTCCAGTTTTCAAAATAAAAGATTTATTTCAGAGTAAGTTTAATATAAACTTTGATACAATTCAAAATAAGGGAGGAAAATGATCATTGTTGTAATCTCATAACGCAGCCTTTGGTGTGCATATTAATGATTCATTTTGTTGGTCTCCTGATGAAGCAACAGCTCGTCAGATCCAAATAGAACGTGACCTATAGCACATGCAAATCTTGCATACCCCATGAGTAATGCAACATGTTGTATTGTGTTCTGATTGGATTGGTTTTCACCAAGGTTTTACACTCGTGGAATGTACAGGAGAACAAGTAAACAATGGTGTTTGAGGCTCATGGTATGTCAAATTTCATGTTCTGAACTCAATATTAGACTATATACCCAGATTTTCTTTATAGGGCACCTTTAAATATCGCTTTATACGTCCCTTTGGATGATGGCATCTGGTAAATGAGTAAATTCTAATGTAAATTTAATGCCATTAAAGCAGCCAATATACAAGACACTTCACACTTGGCAGGTTTGGTTTGATTAAAGTAAACTTTGCTGTGTTTTATTTGTTGGAGCAATTCTTTTGAATAAGAATGAAAGCTGCCACCCAAACCTTGGTGTGCACCACGCAAGAGGAACATAATTGCTGGAAAGATGGACCAAAGATGTATGAACTAATCAAAAGCTGGACAAGATGTTACAAGATAAAAAGGACAGAATGATCAAGCATACCTGTTTTATCTCCTCATGCTCAAATTGTTGCTCATTAAAGTCCAATACAGGCATCAGCAACAAGTCCCCTTGAATTCCTGGTGCTCACATGGATTGGCAAATTATTACTGGTTAACCTTGTTAAAAAGTGTGGTCACATTTACCACTTCTGGGTGAAATTTTATGTTCAAAACCTTATCACTCTTTTGGTGAAATCCAAAGACTTGATAGCTGCCATCATTGTAGCACCATCAATCATGTTTGTTTAGTCTTTGGCCGACTTGGTGGATCCATTAGAGCTCGCCAAATCAGTCTTTCTGGCGTGGGGCATTTGACATCGAGGTGCAAGGATCAGAGATAGCCCACAGAACAATTTAGCTGGTGTGACAATAAACTTGGAATACGCTGTAACTATGTATTAAGTAAATTATTAATGTATAGGTAGTATGTAAGGCAAGGCAAGTTTATTTATATAGCACATTTCACACACTGTGGCAATTCAAAGTGCTTTACATAAACAGAAATGAAAGAGACAAGTATAATAAAATAAAAACATATATAGTAATGTATAGTATCTGTAAGTAGTTTGCAGAGCTCCTGAACTTGAGACTTCACATGGCAGACGTTTAACCACAAGTCAAACCCTTATCATTCTAATAGAAATCTGCACAGTAAAGAGTTTCACATGAGGATTAAACATTACCTCATACAGGTTTCAAGTTTCTCCGTCAAATTTGCCTCATTCACTTACAGAAAGCTTCTTGGTTTGAAAGGGACCTCTATGTGAGATCTATGTATCTCTACACTGTTAGCAATAGACCACAAATCCTTTTGCCCGCAAAAATGTTGCAGTAAGTTCACTAATATGACCATACCTACAGTATAGTCATGATACATAGACAATTTTCAGGCTCTCTGCCATGTCCTGACAGTAAGACGATTTGAAAGTCTGTGGAAATATGGCTGCTATGCTTCCAGCAATTGTACAAGACGTTTCATTTGCACTATTCACTTATGAGCGACTGTGTGTGCTCTATTGTGTCTCTTGTCATAATTAAGCTGTGCTGAAGTGTGCTAGCAAACCCCGTAGCTGCAGTAAATCTGTACCTGATACTCAAATGCCACGTGTGTAACAGCATCGCTCTCCCCATCTCTCCCTCCTTCAGGCCGCGCTGATGACTCATCGGCCAGCCTTATTAAGAACCTGGAGAGACTATGAACACTTGTGCTCAGCTCTGGACTATGCCATGCTAATTATTTTACTGCACATGCCTCCATTATGATATGGGGGGTGGGGGGACAGCGAACAAAGAAAATTATAATCAGAGGGGGAAACGAGCTGCTTTTGAATTACTGCAAATCTGTAATGAATTTAACAGTAAATATTTGATTTTACATTTGAGTCTGAAAAGCTGCTTTGCCTGTGCGAAAGAGAGAAAATTATTTATTTTTTCTAACAAAAATCTTTCATTGTACCTTTGTCTTGCATTAATAAATCCAAAACACATCATGCTTATAAATCAATGTTTGAGCTGTTATCATATGGCAACTTGTATTATATTATGTTAGAGGTTTAACTCGGACCTCTTCTGTTTATTGCTTTGTTGGCGTAAATCATGCTTGACATTTTGTATCTCTTTTCAGACATTTATCAGACATATAAGAAATGTTAAAAGTGACACAGTTCAGTCTGATGTATACTACCTGTTTCTATAATCCCAGAATGACTGGCATAAAAGGTTAAATCATAAAATATGGAACAAATGCAGACTTGAAACAGATTCAAGGGAATGGTTCGCCCCAAAAACATCCTGTCAGTGCTTATTTGTCTACTCTTTCATTCCAAATTAGACTGTTGGGTGACACCAGAGCACCTGGAGGAAACCCACACAGACACAGGGAGGACATGCAAACTGCTGGGACTCGAACCAGCGACCTTCGTGCTGAGAGGCAATCGTGCAAACCACTTAGCCACCATGCCGCCCTGAATTAAACTTATCCAGCATGTGTTTTACGCAGCGGATGCCCTTCTAACTGCAACCCATCACTGGGAGACACCCATACACTCTCATTCACACACATACACTACGGAAAATTTAGCTTCCCCAATTCACCTATAGCGCATGTCTTTGGACTGTAGGGGAAACCAGAGCACCTGGAGGAAACCCACGCGAACACGGGGAGAACATGCAAACTCCACACAGAAATGTCAACTAACCCAGCCGAGACTTAAACCAGCGACCTTCTTGCTGTGAGGCGATCGTGCTACCCACTGCGTCACCGTGACGCCCCTGGATTAAAATCTATATTTAATTAGGGTTTAGAGCCGTAGCCTACTTACAATTCACATTGAAAAATTACATAAATAATCTGAAGATTACAATCATCAATGGATGTATTTTCTGTTAGGTTATATTATCTGTGTGTTATGCTGTTTTCCTTTAAATCTGAAAAAGTTTGATAAAAATCAAACACTAACATTACCTAAAGAGTCATGGTTTTTTTTTTTTTTTTTTTTTTTTTTTTTTTTTTTTACAGTTTTTGTCTATACTTATTATGTCAGGATTCTGCCACTTTGGTCTTGTTAATTCTTGTTTTGGACACTAATCCTGTATTGTCTAGTATTTTGTCCTCGGCTCGAGTTTTCTCTCTCGATATTACCTGTCATTGCCTATCTTTGTCTTGGGCGTGAGGTCCGGGCGTGCTCAGCATGCGTGCCCTCGTCCTGGTGTGTTTGTTGTTTTGTCCGTGGCATTTTTGGCCAGTTTGTTGTCATTCTTCCCGAGAGTCATGTCCTGTCCTTTTCTAATCTTGTCAGCTCAGCCCAGTCTAGTCTAGTTTGTCTCTTTAGTTATGTTTTTCCCCCTTGGGGTGGTTTTTGTTGGTTTTTGTTTAAATTTTAATATTTAATAAAGACCCATTATTTACTGCATTTGAGTCCTCGCTCCTTTCCCCACCCATGACCGTGAAAAAATAGGGGTGCATTGTTGTGCAGGATGATTTGGTAACAGTTTAGTAACAGGACATAACCTCAATTATGATGTGCTGAGGGTTTTCGGATATCATTTGTCATGGTACATATGCACAAGTAGCATATATGGCAACTGAGGCGAGAAGCACATAAGTACTGTAGCATATTATGGTGAGGGAGATGAGACACACTGAGTAGCAAATAGGCTATGTAATAATGAGCAATAATGCTCCAGCTATTTAATTTATTTTTATATATTTTTTTTATTAGAGTTTTCACATTTAATGGATTGGACAGTAGAGTATTGACAGAAAAGCGTGGGGAGCAGAGAAAGGGGAAGGATCAGCAAAGGACCTTGTGGCTGGAATCAAACTCTGGTCGCCGTGACCATGTGTCGATGCACTAACCACTACGCCATTGGCGCCAATGTGCTGCCGCTATTTTAAAAGCCCACATCTGGGCACACTTCTCTGTTTGTGAGTTTGTTGGGACAGTCTTTAACTGACACTGAAAGTAAAGTAGAACCCAAGACCTCCAGTGTCACTGCTAAGGGCACATTGAAAAAAATCTAGTTGAGCAGTGGAACACAATGCTGAACATGTACAGTAGTTATTGCTCATTTGTTGTTTGATACATTCAACAAGGTTGTTTTCTCAGAGCAGGTAAAATTAAGGATTGGTTGAATGACAAAACCGTATACATAAATTAAAACTGAAAAATGTGGATGGAAAGCATCTTCAACATATCATGATGCACCATGAAATCAAATTGAACCGAAGCGATGAAATGATAATCGTATTCGAGCCGAAGCGCTACACCACCTCTAATACTCATTATGTGATCTTATCAAAAACTGATGAGCAGAGAGAATGACAGTGAGAAGAATATTGCCAACACAGCTATTTCTCAGTAGTAGGATCTTATGGTTACCTGAGCCAGGAACCAAAAAAAAAACAAGATTGGCTGGCAGAATATACCGCTGTGTTTTATGGCTGTCGGCGTGACCTCCAGTTTGTCACTAAACGTGCAAGGTACTGGAGGGGCTCCCTCTGTCTATTCATCCCTCCATCCCTTCTGTTCCTCCTCTCATCATCCCTTCCAGTTTAATCTCTCAGATTTGGCAGGAGCTTAATGAGGCAGTGGGTGAGTCAGCCGCTCTGCTGCTGGAGGTGAGAATTACACTGAGAGAGACAGAGAGAACGAGAGGAGCAGGGCACGAGGTAGAGGAAAATGTGGAAGGACCAGAGAATAGTGGGAACAGAAAAGAAATATTAATCAGTGGTCAATGGCCAGATTGATTGACTGATAGAAGGTCTGCAGTGAAAATACCTCCTACAGTTTGAAGTATTACAGTACTGCAGATTCAGACTAGAAGAGCACAATTAAGAGGAATAATATAAAGACAATATGAAGATATTGAGCGAATAGCAGTACACCATAAAGACTGATGGTTACTGTAAGTATGTAAGTATTACACACTTGCAGAATACAGTTTTTAACCAGGTGGAAATGACCTCAGATCCAATGGTCCCACAAAATGGCAAGCACTTCAGGAGTTTGAAAGCCATCATTTTATGGTGGAAATCTAGGATTTTCAGGAGTGATGTGGAAAAAAAAACATCATGACAGCAAACTTTCTCATACAGAAGACGAAGCCGTCGTGATTACAGCTGTGACTGTTAAAGTTTATTATGATCAACTAAACACTGAGTTTCCAAAAGTCTTTGTAGTTTATGGATTAGATCAGTGGTGTTCAAACTCTGTTTGGGAGAGTCATTGTCCTACAGAGTTTAGCTCAAACTTACCTCAATATACATATTTGGATGTTTGTAGGAAAGCTATTAAGACTTTATTTAGCTGTTTCATATGTGCTTAATTAGTTTGGGAGCTAAGCTATTTAGTACAGCAGCTATGTTTCTATCCAAAGATATGAATTTGACTTATATGCAAAACTGGAATATAGTGTAAACCATTAAACAAAGCATAATAAATAAATAAATACAGCACCAGCTAATGATCCAAAGTGAACAAACCAGGGCTTAGTTTGTGCCTGAACACGTCGGATTCGCATCCGGCACCTCTGAAATGTGATCCGGCACCTCATTTTACCGATCCCCCTCCTCAACCGCCCTCCTCGCCCGTCCGCTGTTCACTTTCACTTTCTTCCGAGACTCCCCAACCCTCTTCATTTTCATCCTCGACACCCCTTCGCCATCCAACGCCCCGCATTGGTTTAAAACTATTGAGTCATCTATAAAAGAGTCGACTCATAGTGGTTCAAAAGAATCGCCGCTGTAACGAGTCGTTAATAGTGTCTGCGTGACGTCAATACGGAACTCAAGCCCCGCCCATTTGTTGAGTGTGCAGATTCAGGAAAATTGAAACCCCCCACCCACAAACACTGTAGAAAGAAAAAGAGGAAGACAAACACTGATGAGGCTGTGAAAAGGGGAGTGGGGGAAGAGATGGGTAAAATGAAATTACAGGTGTTTTTCGAGAGAAATAACAAAACGGGAGGATGGCAGGAGATGGGTCTGAAGTACGGGAGACTCCCAGGAAAAATGGGAGTGTTGGCAGGTATTCTCACATATACACACAGCACTCTGACTACTTCAAAATTGTTGATAAGCCGTGGTGGACATTTCTCTCTGTTACGCACTGAACGCAGTCGACCAATCACAACAGACAACAACTCAGTTGTGTACTTAAGTTGTTTTGCACTTTTCAAAATGTATGCACATCATGTGATTTCCATGACACATTATTTATGCAATATTCTAAAATGCTCATAAAGATAGGTGGATGAAACATACTCTACCTACTGACCCTTCAGGAGGTGGTTTGAACATCCAAACATATCAAAATACAGTACAACAAAGTGCTTGTAATAAACATTAACATTACATTACCACTCTGCTAAACAAGACATTGAACATCATAACTGTAATTGGTTATTTTACATGTTGGTCAGCAGCCTCTTGCGTAGTCTTTGGCCAGTGAAAGCTGAGATGATTTAATGAAAGATGACAAAAAATATCTTCCTTTGGAATGACATGAGTGTGAGTAGCTTTTCATTTTTGGGAGAACTAAGAACTATACAACCCAGCATTTTTTTTAGAATGTACCTTTAGATGTAATGCCCCATATGCTTGATTTCATTTGGCTGATCACAGTATCACTTAAGATTTAAGTTTGGGATTTTCATAGCATAATAGCTGCCTTGTGATTTGTTTTTTTGGTCATGAATTATAAAAATCATACATTTATTACCGATTCTTAATGTTCACAGTGCAATTTTTAAGACAACCTAGGTTTTTATATTGTATGGAGTGTTAACCTACGTAAATGTGCTTGTTGTATGTGCGTACATATGCTGGTATTTTTATCAGTTGAGAACTTGTGAAGAGCTTATAAAATGTGTAAAGAAGTCAAATCAGCGCCAAGAATTCTTTCATCACACACACAAAGATCTGCTGCAAGGAGATACTTTGCAATGCCAGTATTGAACTATTGTGGGAAGAGTGGGTGAGAATACAGTAGTGTGACATCACATCCACTTTTTTGATTCATTTAGATGTCTTTGTGTTTTATTGTATTTATACTTCAATAGAACAAAAGTCTTCTTTTAAGAGTTTTCTCCCTGTGTCTGCCTATTTTGTGCACTACAGGGTACAAAGGGAAGTTTCCATTCTTATTCAGCACTAACAGAGCCATTACGCTGGAGTTTGTTTCAATTAAAAAAAAGCCTGGCAAGTGTAAACACACCTTAAGTTGACATGTAGTTTCAAAGTTCATAACCAGCAAAATGTCTAAAGGGCACCATCAAAATATACTGTACTGTAAATTAGAAAAAAAAAAAAAAACGTGTAATACGCTATATTCTCATTCATTTATTTTCATTCGGCTTAGTTCCTTATTTGTCAGGGGTCACCAAAGCGGAATGAACCGCTAACTATTCTAGCATGTGTTTTACACAGAGGATGCCCTTCCAGACACAACCCAATACCGGGAAACACCCACACATACACTCATACACTACGGACAATTTTGTTTCTAATTCATTACACTGCATGTCTTTGAACTGTGAGGGAACCTCACTGTAAAGAAAAACCGTTATGGCAGCTGGGGTGAAGAAAACATAACGCTGGGGTGCCAGAAATTTACCATAAAATATCAACCATTAACCCCCAGAGGTTTAAGGGTGTTTTGGGGCCATGGAGAAGTTTTGACATGCACTGACATTTGTGTTCTTTTCAGTATCTTAAAAACAAATTAATGGCTAAAGTGTGATAACACCGTAAACAGCACAAACTGGGCTACAATAATACCTAAGCAGCATGTATGTATGTGTTTTTAAGAAAGAAACGTTTATGCGTGGTTAGTGAAAAACTAAAATTTTAGCGTCACTGAAACACTTTTTCTAAGTCACTAATTCATTTTCTTTTCGGCTTAGTCCCTTTATTAATCTGGGGTCGCCACAGCGGAATAAACCACCAACTTATCCGACATATGTTTTACGCAGCAGATGCCCTTCAGCTGCAACCCATCACAAGGAAACACCCATACACTCATACACCACGGACAATTTAGCTTACCCAATTCACCTATACCACATGTTTTTTGGACTTGTGGGGGAAACCGGAGCACCCGAAGGAAGCCCACACCAACACGGGGAGAACATGCAAACTACACACAGAAATGCCAACTGACCCAGCAGGGGCTCGAACCAGCGACCTTCTTGCTATGAGGCGATTGTGCTACCCACTGCACCACCATGCTGCCCTGTCTTCATAAATAAGCTAATTAAATAACTTAAACTCCATGTTCATTTATTTCACAAGTAAATTTGTAATGTAGGATTAAACACTTCTAACATTCAAGTACATCGAGGCACATTTTTCCACCAGAAAACTTTAACAGATGCAGTTGAAGTCCGTTTTTTTACCCTCCCATTTATTTAAAATAATGTTTCCCAAGTGATCTATTTTTGATTTCCTATAAAACACAAATAATTCTTCTGGAGTCATAATAAGTCTTATTTCTTACAGTTTTTTTCTTGAACAAAAACAGTTTTTATTTTTTTAAAAAACAATTTTAAGTCAGTATTATTAGCCTTCTTAAGATATATTTACTGTGTATTTTTTGATGGTCTACACAACAAACCAGTTATACAATAACTTGACTAATTATTACAACTTTCCTTGTTAACATAACCTAGTAAAGTCTTTAAATTACACTTTAATCTGAATCAAAGACTATAGAATAGGACTTTGTTTGTATACAACTATCTTGCAAAATAACTAGTCAAATATTATGCACTGACTGTCACCATGGGAAAGATAAAAAAGTAGTTATTAGAAATTAGTTAGTTAAACTATTATGTTTAAAAACATGTTGTAATAAATTATGTGTTGAAGACTCGTGCTTTGTCACGACTGAAATCAAAAACGAATGAAGGCAAAACTAAACTGTTAAATATGACTTTTACATGAACATCACTGAAAGCTAAACTGGATCACTGTGTTACATCTGTTCTCCGGCACTTGCCGACAGGATAAGTTCAAGACTGCATTTCCTAACGTAAAATTATGTACACTCAATTTCTAAATAAAAATAACTTCTGCATAGCCGAGGACTTCCTTTATTAAAGGTTTTGAATTCGCTATTGAAAACAGAAGTCTAATATAATCAACAATGGACATTTTGATAGTGTTTCACAACATGAACATGACTTTGTTGAATCTTTTTATTACCTGTCTCAATTTGGGGGTTAACTTCTGACGAATTGAAGTGAAGTGCAAACTGAAGTGCGCAGCACCGTCAAACTGACAGAGAGCGAGAGCATGCGAAAGCAGAGAGAGCGAGAGCGCGCGCCACCGAGGGGGCACAGGGGGGGCCAAGCTTGTTGACACGGGGGCAGATTTAGTCCAATTGCAAATCATGGCTAAAATATGCTAATGTAATCAAGCTATGATAAAACTCTTTCACTAAGGAAAACACACTGCTGTTCATAAAGAAAACACTGCTTCATCTCTTCTTTTTAAAGTGTTAGTTATTAAATGTATGTTATTAATTACTGAACCTTATGTCATTCCAAACCTTTGAGACCTTCATTCATCCTCGCAACACAAATTAAGATATTTTAGGTGAAATTTGAGTGTTTTCTTGTCCTCCATAGGCAGCAATGTTCCCGACTCATTCAAAGGTCAGAAAGATATACCAAAAATTAGTCCATGTGTCTTCAATTGTTTAATCTGAATATTATCAAGCTATGAGAATACATTTGTGCCTACATAAAATAAAAATGTTTAGATTTCACTTAAAATATCTTAATTCGTGTTCCAAAGATGAGCGAAGGTCTGAATTCTTAGTGTGAATAAACATAACCAGCTTGAATTTCTCAGGGAAATCTTTACACAGTTGTCTGTGTGTGAGGGAGGGAATACAGAGTGTGGGTGAGAGAAAGAGAGGATGTGTGTGTGTGTTCTCATTACATTTTGTTATGGCATGTTGAGCATCGTGAGAACAAGGTGAGGTATGTGGTTCGTGCCCTGACACACGCGCCTCTGTAAACATTACTGTGAGGTATTGATGTAGAGCTGAGTGAAAGTGGGAGGCGTGGGCCAGGACTGCTCCATGCTGTCCTCGACTGTTCCTCTTCCTAACTATGGAAGAGCTATCACTGGCGAAGGAATGCTCGATATGCATCGCCCCCGAAGTCACTCGCTATGACACTTTTTTCCATGACTGTGTTTGGGCAATGATCCGGCAGCTCAGTGGTATGCAAACACTTTGATTCATGCTTTAACTTTGTCCATTTTTTTAAGGTAATAAAATGGCTCTAATCCAACGTGTGGCTATTTTTAGTTGATGAAAGGAATGTGGATAATGTTAGATAGGCTGCGCTAGGTTAAATCATCGGGCTGACGTAATGGTTAGTTTGCAGACAGAAGAATGCTCTCGGCAGGGACAGATATCTTCTGTCACTGTTTGGAAGGAATGGTAGGGATCTCCACAGGGTATCTGGCTTGTTTCTGAAGAGCTAGGCCAAATAAGTAACTTGGCTTACAGGCAGACCTGCCATTGTTTGAAGGTGGAGAATTGAACGCAGTGATGTGCAATGAACCATTGCAGTCTCATGAGGGATGCTTTGTTGTAGCTGACATTTTTTTCCAACTAATACCAAAAGGTCACTTTCCTGACATTGGTGGCACACCCACGACCTAAAGCAAACATTTTGCAAACACACAACCATCTATTACTTTTTACCAGCCTAGAAATTATTTATTAACAAAATATAGGCACAAAACTCACTAATGCATTTCTGACACTTTTTTTCAGGAAAGATAGTTGTTTAAACTTCAAATATACAATTTATTGATTAAAGCAGTGCCTATTTGAATATGTGGTTCAATGATTTTGGAGATGGGACTCATGTTTGTGTCTGTTCGTTGCTTTTATTCCATTGCGGTATCCTTTTCATGGACGTTTACTGTATTAATTTTTTAATGAATACTTTTTTCTGGGATTTTCACCTTTAATGGAGAGGACAGTGGAGAGTGAAGACTGGAAAACATTTGCGAACAGAGAGAGGGGAACAGGATTGGAAAAGGACCTCAAGCTGGGAATGGAACCTGAGTCGCCATAAGCATCTCAGTGCCATGTGTCGTCTCACTAACCACTAGGCTATTAGTACCGGCACTTTCTGTGTTCTTTAGTCTGATTTAAGTGACTTTGAACGTGGCGTGGTTGTTGGTGCCAGATGAGCTGGTCTGAGTATTTCAGAAACTGCTGATCTACTGGGATTTTCATGCACAACCATCTCTAGGCTTTTACAGAGAATCCTCCGAAAAAGAGAAAATATCTAGTGAGCGGCAGTTCTGTGGGCACAAATGCCTTATTGATGCTAGAGGTCAGAGGAGAATGGCCAGACTAATTTGAGCTGATCGAAAGGCAACAGTAACTTAAATAACCACTCGTTACAACCGAGGTATGCAGAAAAGCATCTATGAACCTTTAGGCGAAGACCACAACGGGTGCCACTCCTGTCAGGTAAGAACAGGAAACTGAGGCTACAGTTTGCACAGGCTCACTAAAATTGTACAATAGTAGAAAACGTTCCCTGGTCTGATGAGTCTCAATTTCTGCTGCGATATTCAGATGTTAGGGTCAGAATTTGGCGTCAACAACATGAAAGCATGGCTGCATCCTGCCTTGTATCAACGGTTCAGACTGGTGGTGGTGGTGTAATGGTGTGTGGGATATTTTCTTGGCACACTTTGGGCCCATTAGTACCAATTGACCACCATGTCAACGCCACAGCCTACCTGAGTATTGTTGCTGACCATGTCAATCCTTTTATGACCACAGTGTACCCATCTTCTGATGGCTACTTCCAGCAGGATAACATTCTCAAATAGCCTTCACAGTCACCAGATCCTAGTCTAATAGAGAACCTTTGGGATGTGGTGAGATTCGCATCATGTATGTGCAGTCGACAAATCTGCAGCCACTGCGTGATGCTATCATGTCAATATGGTCCAAAATCTCTGAGGAATATTCTCAGCACCTTGTTAAATCTAAGCCATGAAGGATTAAGGCAGTTCCGAAAGCAAAAGGGGGTCCAACCCGGTACTAGTAAGGTGTACCTAATAAAGTGGCCGGTGAGTGTATATCTGTATAGTGGGTAAAAGTGGTGTAAAATAATGGCAATATTTGTTCAGGAGCAAATCTTGACTGCAATGTTAAGTTTTACATGTAAGAATATATAAGTTTTTGTATTCATATATTTTTAAAACTATTCCTATGTTTTTATTATCATATTAAGTATTAAGTATTCTTATCGTATGGCCATTTTTTGACTGCTCCTAACAATTCGATGCATGAGTGAATAATTCAGACTTAATCATCCTTCAATTCATTAAGAACTTATTCATGATGTGCATCAGTTTGTCAGTTTATTCCAAGACTTAAATGTGATTCAAAAGGATACATTTGAACCTGGTTTATTTGAAATTGGTGTGTTACAATCAGTCACAAAACGACCAAGAGCCGAAAGCATTTGACATCACTGACATCAGACCTGCCACAGCACATCTTGAGGTGACAAGTTTTGAATGAATGAGTGTGAACTGCAAATGAGATTTTGAGTGTTTTGAGCGGATGGGGATCATTTTCAGTGAACAGTCTGTTCTTCACACATTTACATTTTGCATTAACATATTTTTTTTTGAGCAGATGCTCAGATTCAAATCAACTTTAAACCAAGAAGGATTAACAAAATAAGTGTGGCGTACATATAGAATTGCAGCAGAATAGACAATACATTTCTCATATGACATTTGAGCTGTGAAATGAGTCATGATTCAAAAGGCCATGATTCAAACACCAATGCAGTCCTATTCCATCATAGGTAATGCATGTTATGTAATCAGATTACCTGTTCCAAGTTACTAGTTACTGTATGTTACTTTTCAATAATTAGAAAATATCTGAGTTACTTTTTAAAACATATAATGCCTGCTACAGTTACCTTTTCCCATTTTTTGATGAACAGTTCTCCTGTCCCCATTGAAAAGAATTAGGAGTATAAGTACAGAGGTGTTGGTTATTGTAGCTCTAGCCTAAATGTGAACATCAAGGTTCACAGGTCATGGATTTTCTGGAACATTGTGGAATTTTAAAAGGTCCAATATTCCAGATATTTAAAACCAGGGAGATTTTTGTCTGTCTATGAATGTTTTTTCTTTTGTCTGCCCAGTGCTCAAGCAGTCCCTCTTGGACTTTGTGGGGGAAAAAAAATATTGCAGCCTAAAATGACTTTGTGGCGGCTTTTCTTGGCTTTTTTTTTTTTTGTCATTTCTTGTTATTTTGCTGTGAAAAGAAGTGCAGCACAGTGATGTGTCTATGACAACTTAAGATATCACACACCGGCTCTTTCTGTATACAAATATAATGTTATTTTATGCAAAACAATGCAGATGGCACTGAAGGAATTTGAACATACGTTCAGACATTTGAACATATGTTGAACATTTGTCACGGTTGTTCAAAATCTGAAGGAAATCTGAGGCAATTAAAAAAATTGCAAGCTCCTTTAACTTTTGCTCCATTTGCTTAATGTTTGCATAAATTCAGCAATTGATGAATCACGTTGATTACAGGTCATGGATTTTTTTTTTTAATAATGAATGTCAGGAAATGTTACATTAACTCATCTCATTTGCTCAAAACAGATTCACTGTTGTTCAAAATGAATAATAAAATGCAAACTTTAAATATTTATTGCTGAATAGTGCAGTGTTGTCAAAGGTAGAAGCGAGTATGAAACGATGATCATTGTAGCCAATCACATAAATATCCGTTGAGCATGTGAACACAATAGGCAATCAGCAGTGTTTAAGAATTCACTCAGTACTGGCCAAAATTTAAGCACAATATGCTAGTTTTGTGACATATTTAAAATTTCATTATCAGTTGGTGTCAAAGTCTGCACTTATGACAACAGGAGTGTCTGTCATGTCTGTAATGCAGAGTGGTCACACAGAGGAAAGGTTTGTTTGAGCTGCGCCCTCTACTATACAGATATGAATTTGCAGTTCCATCCTTGACAAGTGTTATGGAGCACATAATTCAAATCCGCATTTGTGTTGTCACTTCAAAGCCTGTTGAAGGCAAGCCTGAAATCTTTAGCCTAAAAAGCATAACAGCTAATGCTATCTCTGCCTCTTTGGCAGTACACAGGAAAGGAGATTAGAAGATACTGTGTAATTGGCTAAGATGTGCTTCACGTGACCAAGTTACAGTAGCTTTACAGGTTTTCCAATGGTAATTAACACAGACCTTTTCATCTCCCCTTTAGTAAGAAAATATCTGGCCAATGTTACAAAACATCATATTACCACAAAAGTAGTGGCAGTAGTTTACAGTTCATATATAAAAACTGATTTCTACAGTAGCGATCAAAAACTTAAAGAGAAAAACAGTTTAAATTGAATTGAATTTCATTTAAACCATTCATTTGAGAAAATCATTAAAATAAGTGAATTTCTCAACGAAACAGGTGAAGTCTTTATGAGTAAGTCATTGAATCATTAAACAATCGCTTAATTAAATACTTCCTAAATAGACGGCAGCAATTTAAGTGTTGTCAGATCTTCTACTGAACTAAATGACTTAAACTAATTGTCTGTTTAGAATCTTAGGAGAATTGTGATTTATTTGTTTTTATTCTAATTCTCTATTTATCCAAAATCGTGCAGCTCTAAATTGCATGCTGACAAATTTTCCAAAGATGCAAAATATGCTTTTTTAGGATATAGCATATAGTCTTAATTTCTGCTCATTTTGTAACCCAGGCTCATTATTGATATGTACCCCTATATACATTTCTGGAGAGCACGAAATATGTCCCAGGAGGAGTTTTTTTTTCGCAGTTTTTGTTGAGTCTATGTACGCTTTTTGAGATCTCAAATTTCACTCGCGCCTGCTGTTTCAGCGTAAAGGCTGCTGTCGACTGACTGACTCACTCCCTGACTGACCGACCGATCCCCCCACTCACCGCCTTCCCTAAACCCATCCAACAGTGTTTTCAAAAGCCATTCAGAAAAAAAAGCCTTCACAGCCGCCTGATTTCTACCACATCTTACCATGTTCTCACTCTGTTATTTACTTCATTCATTCATTCATTTTCTTTTCGGCTTAGTCCCTTTATTAATCCAGGGTTGCCACAGTGGAATGAACCGCCAACTTATCCAGCCCTTTTTTACGCAGCAGATGCCCTTCCAGCCGCAACCCATCTCTGGGAAACATCCATACACACTCATTCACACTCATACACTACGGACAATTTAGCCTACCCAATTCACCTGTACCACATGTCTTTGGACTGTGGGGGAAACCGGAGCACCCGGAGGAAATCCGCGCGAACGCAGGGAGAACATGCAAACTCCACACAGAAACGCCAACTGACCCAGCCGAGGCTCGAACCAGCGACCTTCTTGCTGTGAGGCGACAGCACTACCTACTGCGCCACTGCGTCGCCCCTCTTATTTACTTGTTTATTTAATTTTTTTTGCCTTTTGTTTTGCTTGCTTTCTGGAATTGTCCTTTGCTGGACTCAAACCCCGTTGTCACGATCAACTCCTGCATCTCAAGTTTGCTGACGTACATGGTGAGCTACTGGGCAAACTGGTAACAGTGGAAAAACAGTCCACATGGAGGTAAGCTATCAGCTGGTAGTGCGAAAAGAAACATACCGCCTTGTAGCATTCGTTTTAAAGAGGAAATGCAGCCATACGTAGCTCTGGCTACATATTCACACTCTGCAGAAATGTATACTGGGGAACGTTTTCACAATGAGCCTGTGTTGTCATTTTAAATGTTTGGGTAAACTAGTACCATCGTCCATACTTCGTTCTGTCATCAAAATTACATTTTTATGATCCTGATGTAATTTTCTCATAAGAGTCTGTGCGATAAAAGCAACACCGCGTCTCACATTTAACATACCACAGCTTATTGGATTGCTATAATTAAAGCAATTAACCATTTGAGAAGTTTAACTCCATGGACGATTGCTACATTTCCACAAACAAACACAGTAGGCGAAATGATCACCAGAGGGCATATTATCGTTCACGACATAACCACACTAAGATCAGAAGTTGGCAGCGCATCTGAGACTTTGACTGAACTCGGCATCAGCATCAACTCCCATCTGCTATGGCTGCTGAAACAAAGGAAATAGATGTCACACACACTCACGCTAGTCATGCTCTCTTCAGACGAAAAAGCTCTCACACCCCACGAGGGCAGCCCGAATTCACGCTAGCATAGCAGAGAGCGCAGGTAATTACAAGACAGGAGCAGGCCACCATCCTTGAAGGGTCACTGAAGTGCACTCCAAACGCACAGCAGCTGCCGTCTTTTATTGTCCAATCTGGACTGTCTTCACTTCTGTTCTCAGTGCTGCTGCTTTTCCTCAGACACGTATCGCTCCATTGAGACCCGTCTGCTGCTGATTCAAACACTGAAGGCCTTTGAAGGCTGTGACGTCAAATCAGGGCATCAGGCATCATCCTCTGGATTTGAGCAGTGTTAGAAGAAATGCATCAGCAGGTCATTGAATAACCTTCAACACAGAGAGAGAGAGAGATAGAAAGCGGAAAAACACTGAGCTGTAGACTGAGTGCTATGCCTTGTTGTTAATTTAATGATTTTTTTATTCATATTGGAGGATGATAATAATAGGAAATAGAGAGCGAACAATACATCATCAATCATTTTTCTTGGTCTACATTTTCTTCTGAATGAGGCCTGTATATTCAGCAAGTTCATGTAAACACTCAAGAATCTGAAGCACTCTCAGCATGAAGGCATTTTTAAAGGACCATATCAAAATTCTGAATAAATTCTTTGTTTGTGTGGATATAAATTGCTTATTTTAACCCTTGTGCACAGTTCAGATTTACTACCCTTTTGTTATGTTAGGCATGAAAACATCCACTGAATTAAACTGCTGTTAAAATGCATCAGATAAATATTGTTTTCAATTTTATTGCATAAATCTGTTAATCAACCTCAGTCCTGATCAAAACTACTAAATTGTTTCGAAAATTACTGGATTTTAACTCTTTAATTGCCAAATTCACAAATTATGTCATGATTTGATGAAAAAACACACAAAATTACATATTTTCAATATAAAAAGTCATTGTTGACTGGACTTTTTTACCTTTTATCACAGTCTTGGACATGTGAACGATTTAGTAAGGCAAGGCAAGTTTATTTATATAGCACATTTCATACACAGTGGCAATTCAAAGTGCTTTACATAAACAGGAATAAAAGAGACAAGTATAATAAAATAAAAACAAATAATAAAAAAACTGATAAAAACAGATAAAAATGTGTTTAAACAGGTTATAAAAGAATGAAAAAGGAGAGAAAATCGTAATAGTGTGATCTGTTGGACGTAGCACAGTGCTCATTCAGTAAAGGCACAGCTAAACAGATGTGTTTTCAGTCTGGATTTGAATGTGCCTAATGTTGGAGCACATCTGATCATTTCTGGAAGCTGATTCCAGCAGTGGGGACGTAGTAGCTGAAAGCCGATTCACCCTGCTTTGACTGAACACTTGGATTTTCTAGTTCTGGTCAGAATCCTGGCCGCAGCGGTCTGGATGAGCTGTAACTGTTGGACTGTCTTTTTGGGAAGGCCCGTGAGGAGGCTGTTACAGTAATCCACCATGCTGCTGAGTCATCAATGGAAGCAAAGCATCTGATTCTTCCAATGTTTTTGAGATGATCGTATGCTGATTTACTAACTGCTTTGACACAACTACTGAAACTCAGATCTGACTCCAGAGTCACACCAAGATTCTTGACCTTATTTTTTGTTGTTATTATTTTTAGACCTTATTTTAATTTTTAGAGCCAAAGTACGCATTCACCTTGAGAACCTCATCTCTGTTCCCAAACGCAATGACTTCAGTTTTCTCTTTGTTTAACTGAAGAAAGTTTTGGCACATCCAACTGTTCATTTCATCAATGCAATTCAATTTAATTCAATTCACCTTTATTTGTACAGTATAGCGCTTTTACAATGTAGATTGTGTCAAAGCAGCTTCACATAGAAGATTATAGTAAGTTGAAACAGTGTCAGTTCAGTTTTCAGTGTTTAAGTTCAGTTTACTGTAGCTCAGTTCAGTGTGGTTTAATAATCACTACTGAGAGTCCAAACACTGAGAGCAATTCCATCGATGCGCAGCTCTACAGATCCCGAACCATGCAAGCCAGTGGCGACAGCGGCGAGGAAAAAACTTCACCAAGTGAAGTATTTAAAAAACCTCGAGAGAAACCAGGCTCAGTTGGGCACGACCATTTCTCCTATAGCCAAACGTCTTGTGCAGAGCTGCAGTCTAGGCACAGGAGGCTGGAGAATGCTGGACCTCAGCGAAGACACGTCAGTGCATTGGCAGAAGGTGTCAATGGGGCTGTAGTCATTAGGCAGTAAGGCTAAATAGAGTCATCAGCATAGCTGTGGTCGGAGATTTGGTTCTGTCAATTTTAGTTGAACAACATTGGCTAACAACATTTTTGATGCATTGTTAGATTTAAATTTTTTCTCCCTAATTTACTGTTGGTGGCTGTTTTTACCCTACTGACTTCCATTATAACCACATTTGATGGTGCATAAATACACAGTCTTTGTTTTTGTTTACTCCATGTAGTTCTGAGAGCTAATGTGCATATTTTGATTTTCTCAGACACGTCAAGGTGTGCGTAAAGGTCACTTTCACACACTTACAGACACACATACACACTTTAATTAACTCCATAAATCTAATTATACTCCATATAAAATCCAGAAACTAACCTTTTTTTTTGTACGGGCCTATCTAAAAGGTTATTGGTGCCAACTGATGATCAACAGCAAAAATGACTAATTTTACCTCTTCCCAACAGGGAAACCATGAGAAATCAAAAATGCATGATTATATGGTGTCAGTAATAAATAAAAATGTGGTTATAATGGAAATCAATCGGGCAAAAACAGCCACCAACAGTAAATCAGGGAGAAAAAAAAATTAAATCGATCAAAAAGAATGCATCAAAGGCAATGTTGTTTCACTTGTCCAAGCCTTTGATAAAAGGTACAGTAAATAAAAATCCAGTCCACAATTACTTTTTATATTGAAAATACGTCATTTTGTGAATAACAGTTAATTAAAATCCTGTAATTTTCTAAGCAATTTAGTGGTTTTGATCAGGACTGAGGTTGATTAACAGACGTATGCAAAAACAAAATAATAAATAAATATATATATATATATATATATATATATATATATATATATATCTGATGCATTTTTACAGCAGTTTAATTTAGTGGATGTTTTCATTCCTAACATAGCAAAAGGGTAGTAAATTTGCCCAGAGTGTATTGTTGAGTATAAAAGGAATCAAAGTATTTTCTCCAAATATGTGTCACAATAAGATTTGTCACCAAAAATCATTCTGCTAGCTGAAACACAGAAAAATTAAGCCAAATTAAGACACAAAATCAGCCCAGAGTGGATGAAAACATCCCCAACAGTACATAAGGGTTGAGTAAAGTACTGTATCTGATCACATTTCTTCTGGATTACTTTTGATGCAACACTTTAATAATGTCTATATGGATGTTCTACACTGTGAATGTTCAAGATAAAGTATATGACATAGTATTATTTTTTTGGAAAAGTAAAAAAAAAAGTTTGGCTGAAGATTTGTTTTATTTTTTGACTGAACTAAACTGAACTAAATTTGTGCCACAGATTAGCTCTCAAGCCCCATATAAAAAAAGTTAAATATTGTAAGTAATATCTTTAAGAAAGGATGTGGTGGGTGGAACAGGGTGTTTGCCGAGAATTTTGAAAAATATGCTTTATTTTTTTACTTCCACTCCTTGACATTAGTATAGCAGAAACCACATAATTTTATTCCTGTCGCTATCTCTTCTGTTCATCATTTGTTTCTTCGAGTTAAGAGTCAGTTTTTTTTTACTGTCAAATTTATCAAAAAAAAATCCTGTATAACATCACAATGGGTAACAATTGCTAAGCCATTTATCAAATTCTACAGCTTGTCCAAGTTAAAAACTGCAACATATTTCCCGGTGCTTGTCTGGATGTGTCTTAGTCATTCACTAAGTGTTAAAAAAAAGCTTTGTTTCATATGTGGCTTGATTAATGAGGTCGTTGAAAAACAATGTTACTTGCCAAGTCTGGGAAAATATGTGAATACCCCAAATGACTGTAAATCCAGTGTGGGTGTTCAGGTTTGAGCCAGGACCACCCCTGCTGCATGCCCAAATATGACTCACTGAACCGTCTCAGGTAGAGGAAAACCCAGCCTTCCTGCAGGACCGTGAAATGACATCACCGTCATTAAATTGAAGATGGTTGTTAGAGATAATATGACCTGATTACTATTATGGTCACTTTTACAGGGCATATGATTCCTTGTTCTTGTAATCCATAAAGGGGCATGCAAAAGTAGGTCAGCGTAGCTCACTGTCTGCAATGAAGAAGTGTTAATTGCTAAATTTTTCTATATAATATAGGTCTTAATGACCCTGACCAATAACTTGCATGTTGTTTTCAACTTAAATGCCTCACTTTTTACATTGTCATTGACTGTGAAATGCTTCAAATATTTTTAGACCTGAAAAAAAATTAATGGTTAACGGGAATATCATTTGCACTCAATAGTTATATATGGATTGTGAACTATATATAATATCTGTTAATTTAAAAAAAAATTAAAACACCTGTCAATTACAAGCTATACTGGCAGTTTTTAATCAACAGATTATTTTCAAATTAATAACAATATGTATAGTATGGTAGCATATTCTTACTCAAACATGCTACTCAGAAAATTTGTATTTCTGTAGTGCAATGCATTATTACATTTTTTAAGGATACAACTAAATCTGACAAAAATAATTTAAAAGGGATAGTTCACCCCAAGAAAGTTTCTCACTATTTAATCACCCACAAATGGTCTAAAACGTTGAGTTTCTTTGTCATTGAACACAGAAGAAGATATTTTGAAGAAATCTGAAAAAATGACCTTTGTTGTTTCTTCAATCTCTTTATTTAAAATGAGCTCAAAAAAAGCAATTATTGAAAGTTTTTTTTTTTTTTGGGGTCAACTTAATTGTTTTATGTTCAATTCATTAAATTTGTAAAAACTTCAGTTACCTTCATGTTGTCCCAACACAAATTGATTTTGTGGAACCCAGCATTTTTTACAATGTGTAACAATTGACTTATATAGTAGAAAAAACAAATACTAGGGAAGTTAATGGTTACGGCTTTCTCCAAAAGATATTCTTTAGTGTTTAAAGGTGCAGTATGTAAATTTAACACCCAGTGGTTGAACTATTGCACTCCTGGTTCAAAACACGTGCAAGCACAGGTTGCCAGAGTCAAAAACTTACATACAGCATCTTTAACAGAGGAAAAAACTAAAGGTTTCGAACATTTATTAAAACATGAGTAAATTTTGACAAAATTTATTTTTAGGTGAACTTTAAGACCTTTAAGACCAATATCATTAAACGGTAAACTAATCAGAAAACAAAAATCTGATTCATTATATTTATTATATTCATTATCTGAGTCATAATAAATTGGACACCCTGATCAAGCAGGTTTTATTCCTAAATGATTCAATGTTTTTGGATTAATTAATTGAATAATTTATTACATGACTCACTTGTATATAGATGGCCAATTGTTTGACTCCTGCAGTAAACGAATCAGTTATTTAGCAAATGGATTGGAGAGAAAAAATTCAATGACTCACTCCTTTGGCCCATGTAAATGGAACTGTAACCCCTCTCAGTCCTCCCCTGAATCCACATTTTTTATGACATAATGCCATATTTACTGTCTGCTGCAAAGCGTGGATCAGTGCAGTCTCAACACTCTTCTCAAAACTGAAAAGATGAATCAGAAAACTACAGTCTAATGTAAAACATACAGTTGAAGTCAGAATTATTAGCCCCACTTTGAAATTTTTTTCTTTTTTAATGTTTCCCAAATGATGTTTAACAGAGCAAGGAAATTTCCACAGTATGTCTGATAATATTTTTTCTTCTGGAGAAAGTCTTATTTATTTTATTTCGGCTAGAATAAAAGCAGTTTTTAATTTTTTAAAAGCCATTTTAAGGTCAATATTATTAGCCCCTTTAAACTATATTTTTTTCGATAGTCTACAGACCATCATTATGGTCCATCATTATACAATAACTTGCCAAATTACCCTAACCTGCCTAGTTAACCTAATTAAGCCTTTAAATGTCACTTTAAGCTGTATAGAAGTGTCTTAAAAAAATACAGTAAAATATTATTTACTGTCATCATGACAAAGATAAAATAAATCAGTTATTATAAATGAGTTATTAAAACTATTATGATTAGAAATGTGTTGAAAAAATCTTCTCTCCATTAAACAGAAATTGCGGGGAAAAAACAGGTAGTTAATAATACAGGGGGTTAATAATTCTGGACAGAGCCATGAACACTTTCATTTGTGAATCGGGGTTTTTGAACAAATCATTTGATTCGTCAATTCATTGTCACCTACTAACATTCAATTTCTACCCTGTAATTACAAGGTTTGCAGCTTTATCCCCAACACTAATACTCAAACCGAAAAACAATGATAATACATGAGCATTATCACACAAGTAGCAGTGCAATATGGCTATATATCAGCACTAGTGGGAGGTGTGTGTTGGCCTTAGTGTCCCACCAGTGACGATATACAGCCATATTGCACAGCTACGAGTGCGATATTGCTTTTATACAACAGTTCGATGGCATAATTGTGTATATAAAAAAGAAATTCAAACACTATAGTCTAAAAATACTTTTGTATAAGGAACTACTTTTTTCAGCTATTCATTCAAATCTGCAGCTGACAGCAGAAGCCATTACTAATTCACCAACGTCACTTAGTATTTGAGCTAGTATTTGTGCTAGTATTTGAAGATTATAAGGCTGAACGGCATGAAATGCCATCAGTCTAGAAACATTTTCTATTATTTCTCTGTTGCATTTGGGATATCACAATAATTAATCCTGAAAAAGCCAAAGCAATGCAATTCCTACCAGATTGCTGTTGTGTTTGTGATAAGGAAAAAAATGCTAAACACGTGCAGGCATTTCTTCTTTCTTTCTGTTTACTGAACTAGTCTGCAGTAACAAAAAAACAAGAGATGCATTAGAATCAAACAGATGGCACAAAGTAATGATGGTTATACAAAGAGTGGCCAACACAAAATACATACATTCCTGATATGTGAGTCCCATCTTACACTCAATACACTACAATTACTATAGTATAAATACAGCACTGCAACAAAAAAGAGAGATTGACTTAGAAAGTCACTCACCAATTTTATAATGATTTTATTAGCTGTAGTTAAAATTACGTCAACCTTTTCTCCTCTAAAAGCTTATTATGTGGTCCCTGTCGCCATCTTGTGGATGGACAACATCAACCATTTTTGCTCTGCTCAATGACAGACTGATGGATGCCAATGCGCTGTATCTCCGAAATTATTAATATTTTAAAAAGGCGCTATCCTTAAAAATAAACTGCATAGTTGCAATCTTAACAACTACATCCTCGCCTAAAAAAGCCTCAAAAGTACATTATGTTGCCCAACAGCAGCACTATCAAACTGTAATGAGTTTATTCATCTGCTGTCACTCTATCCAGGTAATACAGAAGGGTGGGGAGGCTGTATGAGTGCTGATATTGCATAATATCGCACAGCTATCAGCCAATCAGATTTGAGAACCAGACAGAACCAACGCTATCTCACGGCAATTCGTAACTTTTTCATTAGTGGCTAATTCGTATGAATTTGTACGATCTAATTCGTACAAATTAGTATTGACGGTTGGGGTTAGGGGTGGGGTTAGGTGCCACGCCTCCTTTTTAAAATCGACTGAACTCGACGAATTAGCCACTAAACTGACAAAACGTAAAATACTTACGTTTCCTCGTGAGATCAGGCTGGACAGAACTGTTGTATGAAAGAAGATATCTGTATATAAGTAAATGAAGGGTGACTGCTGCTATTTACACCACTGTAGTGCTGCAGGTATGTCCACGCAGACAGATCCGTGTCTACGGGAAGAGTTAATTAGTTTCAGGATAAGAGCCCAAGGCGGATCTCTTTAACTATGGTAATGCCTTAAAGAACATTAATCACCACATGCGCTGCCTCTCTTTTCGTGCTCCGTTCTCTCCCCTTCAAGCTCCATTACACCGAAGATTGACAGATGAGGCAGAGAGAACGTAGGCTAATGAAAGCTCTCTTAGGCTGATGCTGGTTACAGAGGGACAAATGAGGATTTTATGAGAGCCTCTTTAGTACACTGTGGACCTACACCACACACAACAGAAGCTGCTTGCCCTGAAGGCAGAGAAGCAGACACGGGACAAACTGTTTAGACAGGCGCACTACATCAACACAGACACATCTTTCACATGCGCTCATCAGCACACTAAGAAATATACAAGCAGATGATCTAGCCCTGGAAAAATCTGAATATGGGATGGAAGGAGAAAGCTGCAATATTCATAAATCAGACTTAAGATGATTGACTGAGAGATTATGATTTGTAAAGGTGTGGAGTCGTACAGTAACAGGATGATCTGAGCTGCCTGGGTGAATTTGGGAAGGGATGTGCAGTTGTCTTTTGATATCTTTAAATTCATAGACAAATACATATTCATGAAGCATCAGCTTACAAGACAAAGGAACAAAATTTTAGGCCTGAAAAAGTCTTAAATTCACAGATTATTAGGTTGTAGGTCATTTTAAACAGGTCTTAATTTTCCTATGTCCAGGTAAAGCTACACTATCTGGCTAACACTCAATGACCAATAATCCATCTCAAAACTTTTTGCAAAGAGTTACAATTCACAACAGCTGTTAAACCTTTTACAGCAAATTCTCCAAATGAAATTCCCTAACTAGAGAAAGAAAACTAAAGCAACACATCCCTTTACATGATCTTCCATTAATACAAATACTATTTACAAAAGTAACCGACCCATAAGAAAAAATTCTCAATGTTTCGTCCTAAAATTTTAGGTTTAGTCTAAAATTTCATTCATAATGGCCTTAAAAAGTCTTAAATTTGACCCGAAGAAACCTGCAGAAACTCTGGATGAATAAAATACAGAATTGTTGTATAATAATTTGAAGTTATGGATACACCTAATCCTTCGAAAGTGATCATAAGTTGATAATACAGTGTCATTATAGCATTGTAGTTTGGTGTTTTAATGTATTACTGTCATAAAGTAATAATGTGAATAATCCTGGAAATAATTCGGAACCAGTAAGCAACAGGTTCAGATGTCACAATTATTACAGTACGTGATTAGCTCTTTTCAAGAAAATATTATACATTTTACAGTGCAGTATCACACTGAAAAAATGATTCAAAGAGGATTCCTTGGATTTAATATATATATAAAGTAGGGATGCACCGATCCCGATACTTGGATCGGATATCGGATCGATATCGCATATTTTTGCTGGATCGGGTATCGGCCTGCTGGTACCGATCCAAATCCGATCTTGCGCATGCGCTGTATTTTGTGTAATTTATAAGCCAACAAAAGCCACGAAGGAAGTCTATTATAAAGCACTAGAAAGTTGACAAGCAGACCTACTATATCATAAATGTTTTGAAGCCATTCTATAGTTTAATGTGAAGCACAGATGAATATTCACTTGGTTAAATTCATGTTCACTTCAGCGCTTCCCGCCGCTGCGCCTGTCAATCATTCTCCATTCATTCACAATTCAAACTGCGTGTCGCGTTCATGACAGCACGAAAAACTTTCTCCAAGACTATTTGTTCTTGTTAGTTTAAATAATCAGTGTGGAAATGCATTTAGTTTTGCATTAAATGGGTTCATTTTGACCTGAAACATAGAGATCATTGCCGTTTCTAAAACACTGTCTGTTATATCAGCAGATCGCATTCACAACATTGGAGTAAGGTTAGCCAGCCTATTATCTTCCCTTCACACACAAAGTAGGCCTACCTGAAACTTTAAATTAGAAAAGGCTCAATAATCATTGGACATCCTCAACGCACTGATTTCTCCCCTTTGTGCTGCTGTTTTGGAAGTGTCCGTATACCGGAGGGCTGCGCGCTGTGTCCAGTGATGCAAGCGCTTCATTCAGGCACCGGCTGCGCAGACGCGACATGCGCCGCTCCGTAAGATTATTCTTATAATAGGCTAAGTTTATGTTATTATGTTCCTTCCGCGAATGTTTGTTCCTTCTTATGTTTGTGCCGCGAAAAGTTTGTAAAGCCTGGCTCATTGTGGTTCAGTTGATTAAATTATTAAAAGTGAAAATGACGGCCCGGGGGGCATATGAATTTTCATTAACAGAAAATTATTTAGCCTAATATAGGCTACTCTGAAACTGTGAATATTTCGCTGTAATTTTATATATATTTACATTTTATTTAACAGACCTGTTTGTCAGATTGTGCGCTAAAGCATATAAGCGGACCTTGTTTTAAACTTCACCTCAAATATTCTTGTTTATTTTGTAGATAACTGACCAACAAAAATACATTAAAATAACCAACAAATTATACCAAACGAAATTCGTTTAAAAAAGATAATTTTTCAGACAAAAAATTATTTTACAGACATGCTTTCAGTTTCTCCATCTCACGCGGCTATAGGCGAGGGAATGTTTATTAAGTAAAACTGGCCTCAGACGGTTTAGTTTAGTCTGCTTCAAACCTGCAGGAAAATATCATGCTTTGCTAAAAGGCCGATTGTTTTACCAATGATTAGGGTCAATAGTGGTAGCCTATTACAGATTTCAAAGAAAAATCTGAATATTAAAAAGGAAACATAGGCTGGACCACATCAGATCAATGTCATAATGAATGCTCAAATAATGTAGTCCATAGTTTATAGCAAGCATCATATTTAGTTAAATTGTGCCATCTGTCATCTACAGTAGGCCTATAGGTCTGTTATTTTTACTGAAGAAGATATATTATTTGAGTTAATCAGCAGAACTATAGAAACCATATTATGTTAATAAAAAAATAATAATAATAAACAGCACAATATCGGGATCGGATCGGTATTGGTCGATACTCAGAATTTTAGTATCGAGATCGGATCGGTTTCAAAAAAATGGTATCGGTGCATCCCTAATATAAAGTTAAGTGGTTGTAAACAATTTATTTGGGTTTAATTTAAAAAAACAAATTAAGTTGAACATTACAAAATTTTATTTGTTTAAATTCAACCCATATACATTATTTGCAACAGTTTTGCAGACATCTTTTTTTTCAGTGCAGAAATTATGTCGATGAGCTGATGTTCAAATTATTTCTAGAATTTATTATTTATTAAGGCTGTGGACTACAGGAGAAATTCAATCAATCATTCATTT
The DNA here is from genome assembly GCA_903798195.1 of Danio kyathit. Lineage (NCBI taxonomy): Eukaryota > Metazoa > Chordata > Actinopteri > Cypriniformes > Danionidae > Danio > Danio kyathit. The sequence goes on from LR812525.1 coordinate 38,743,050, forward strand.
TCTTTTCGGCTTAGTCCCTTTATTAATCTGGGGTCGCCACAGCGGAATGAACCGCCAACTTATCCAGCACATTTTTACGCAGCGGATGCCCTTCCAGCCGCAACCCATCCCTGGGAAACATCCACACACACACTCATTTACACTCATACACTACGGACAATTTAGCCTACCCAATTCACCTGTACCAAATGACTGTGGGGGAAACCGGAGCAAATCCACGCAAACGCAGGGAGAACATGCAAAGTCACACAGAAACGCCAACTGACCCAGCCGAGGCCCAAACCAGCGACCTTCTTGCCGTGAGGCGACAGCACTACCTACTGCGCCACTACGTTGCCTACAAGAGAAATTGTTGTAAATAATGTTTCTTGCACAGACCTTTTTTTTTTTTGTTTCAGGAGCCATGGGTACAAATTCTGTTTTGCCTGTTGTATACTGTGTTTTTTGGTAACACTTTATAATAACTGCACACTATCATGTATTAAGCATTAGCATCCAGTGAATTCATTATATGTTAAGTATTAACTCTACATTAACAAACATTCGTAAGCAGTTTATAACTGCAGCTACAAATGCTGTATTCTTGACTTATAACCACATTTAATGAAAAATAAATCCTTAACAAAGAATGAAAGTACAACTATTAAGCAGATTATAAATGTGGCTGTAGATCAAGAATACAGCATTTGTAGCTGCAGTTATAAACTGCTTACTAACATTTATTAATGTAGAGTTAATGCTTAACAAATAATGAATTCACTATTTGCTAATGCTTAATAAATGTTTTATAGTGTGTAGTTATTATAAAGTGTTACCACAATTATTTGTAATGTTTTGCTAAAGACAAAAGTCACTAAGATCTAAGATGGCTTAGAAGGCTGAAAAAATTCACAGAGAATGTCTGAGTACACTATATCTTTAATGTAGTGCTTTTAGGTTATCTCTGTATAGATTAGGTTAGTTATGTTTGTTAACTGTGTTTGGAAATTCATATGTGTATTTCTGCTATAGGTGGGCATAGATTCATTTTTTAATCTAGATTAATCTAGATTATTCTTGGAATTAATCTAGATTAAAATGGCTTTCAGAATACGTGTGCTACCCAAATAATAAGTCTTTGAGAACGGGTTTCTCAAGCCAGGTGGCGCATTAGACCAGGGGCTCATCTGCGGTTTCCAAAATGCATCACAAACTGCTTGAGAAATTGTTCTACTATGATAATTGGTGATGAAAATAAATTATGTGCAATAAGATGTACTTGTGTTTATTGTTTATTCAGTTAAACATGAATGTTGAACTGTAGGCCTACATAAGCTCCAAACAGCGATTTTTGATTACCTTTAATCCGACTAAAGTCATAACTGAACTAAACAGAAATGGATTTAAGACATGTAGAGTATGCAGATATTAGTGGCATTATTGAAGTAAACACCGCAGTCTTTAGGACCTTTCACCATATTTTCCGACAAAATCCACACGCGGCTGTCAGTAAAGGACTGCACACACACACACACATCGTGAAATACGGAAGTATTTTTTTTTCCATTTGGCGTGCAATATTAAATTCCATAACACTCTCACCAGTCCTTACTCCTTATTTGCGTCTAATACCCCAGTTTGTCACGATGGCATGGATGAAATGTTCGTGAGTTAAAGTGTAACTGCCGAACTGCAGTTAGAGTCAGGCATCCTGCTGATTTGATTCAGAAGGGCACTCTTTTGTCAGACAGCTCACCAGTCTAGTATACATCCGCACTAATATATCAAGGTGAAAGTCATAATAGCTTGCATAGAATAGACCCAGCTCCCAACCCAACTTTGAGAATAGATTAACGGCGATATTTTTTTTATCGCGCGATAAGAGTCTTGCGTTAACGCAGCACGTTAACGCCGATAACAGCCCAGCACTAATTTCTGCATACAGAAAATTTGGAATGGTCTGGAGAGATGAGAGAGATATAACACAAAACTGACGACCTAACAAATTCTGCTGTGTGGTTCAACTGCCTTATAAAACTCTCTTGTTTTTTTTCTATAAACAGCGTTGGCAATGTGGCATGAAGTACAGATGTCTAAAAGATGCAGGGTTTTGTCTGAATAAATAGAAAAGAGTTTTTGTGGAGCTGGAGGCTTGAGTCATGTTGACTCCAAATTCAGATGTTAGAGCTTGAGATCTTCTCTGTGGTCATAGAGCAAAACACAGAAAAAGGCAACATCTCATGCCAGCAGCCTGTTGCCCTGTGGCTCTTGACTGGTTAACAGCTGAAGATACACAGGGTTGATCCTGATCAGCACATGGATGGGAAAGAGAGAAAGAAAAATTATATAATAGCATGAGTCTCAGAACTGAGAAAAACAGAAAGAAAGTCTTATAAAAAAATGACTCAGACTGTAATGAGTGTGCTCTGGACCGATAACTGGCTGTGGATTAAGGACAATAAAATTGTATATAGAATACAGTTCATACAGTTGCACACACCGATTGCTTTGTTTCATAACACCTCTAAGTATTATCTTAAATGGAGGGTAATTAATGAACAGAAATGAGTGAACTATCCTTTTAAATGTATAATAATTGTTATAATTATAATATATGGCAAAAAGAGAAGAATGACATTGGCACAATATTTTGTGCACATTATTGCACTTTATTAAATCATTAAATCCGTTAAGGAACTTTCAGCGTTCTCAAGAGAAAAACTAAACTTCCTGAAACTACAACTTAACAGATCATTTGTGATTAACAGGTGTTTTTGCACTTTCAGATTGCATTGTGGGACTTTTATGCTCCGACAACTTTTAATGTTTCAAATATTTGCAGATTTACATAGTGTTTTTAAATGACCTTTTTAGTTTGAGACAATATATTTATAGTAACTAATATGTATAGACATAAATCCAAAAAAATAAGTCCTGGCAGTTCATTGAAATGTACTGTAATTTATATGACCAATCCAAACAACATACAGTGCTCAGCATATATAAGTACACCGATCACAAATCTCTCTTTTAAATTCATATTTTTAAAAGGGAGCTCTACAATATTATATTTGTGCATATTAGATTAGTCAGTACTGAAGCCAAATCTGGAGCTTATCTAACAAAATAACTTACAATAACGGTCTAAAAACTAGTACAGCCAAATGTATATGTTATTTAAAAATATTAAATACAAATTTAAAAAAGAGGAAAAATCAAGAGAAGTAAAAAAATAAAATAAAAAATGGAAGTTTTGTAGGTTATAATTTTTTTTGTGCAATATTTAGCTTGAAATTAATTGTTTTATCTTTCAATTTCTAAATATGTTTGATGACTAAAATATTATTTGAATAAATATCTGTTTAATAAATCTGTTTTGTTTAAATGCACCAAAATACATTGCCTAAATTCGCTAAGAAATGGATAAAAATATTATTTTTCAAAATGGGCAGTACTCAATTATGCTGAGCACTTTAGCATTTCAAAGTTGTAAATCGGTCAATAAAAGTAATTATGTTAAATATTTAGCTTTTTTTAAGATAAAATGTTTGGTGTTTTTGCCTTTATTGATGTTGTTAGAAATAGAGGGGATGAAACCAGGGAAAAGTCTACAAAACAGGACTCAAACTCGGGCCACCCAAAGTGCAATACAATATAAATTTGGTGGTTTTTAACCCAACTGCTGGGTAAATATAGGACAGAATACATCAGGGGTTAAATTAACCCAAGTAATTGGGTTATTAATTTTAACCTCACAAATGGGTTGTTTTTTCTACCCAATAATTGGATATTTTTACTTAAATAATAGGTCAATTTGATTTAATTTTTCTCAGTCGCTTTGGTGCATTTCTCACAACACTATTTACATTTGCACAACAGTTAATGCATTTCTCAAAACAATTAGTCATTTGTGCACATCACAGTAGCAGTTTCTCATTCCTTTCAACAAATTGCAAATGCTTTTGGACATGCATCAATTGCTTTCATACAACTCTCTGCTGTTTGTAACATTATCATTTGCTTATGTCATGTCAGTCAAAATGAACTGAACTTGTGGATGCTGAATAGTCATTCCATATAAAACTAATAGTCCTCATTTCATTACTTGAGTCATTACATACAAAAATGCTGAACTAGTTGTCAAAATGCAGGCACAACTCTTAGCAATAATTACCCAGAAAATAACCCAGGTTTGGGTTACATAGCACTACCCAAGACTCTGAAATTAACCTCCAAATATTACCCAAATGCCTCAAGCCAGCATTTGGGTGGACAAAATAACCCCAGATTTTTTTAGTGTATGTTTGCAAACTGACCACAAGGCTATTTTGATCTTGAAAATGTGTTGGAGCAGAGATCGAGGTCCCATGATACATTTCGAAAGCATAAACAAACCGGAAACATGAACTATAAACTGATATTGTTTTCATTGAGTCACAATGTGCTTAGAAAAGAACATCAACATACAGTACTATATTTGAATCAAGTGCAAAGAAATCATGTACATCACTTTTGTCTATGACGGTACGTTTCCAATCATCACAACAAAAGAACCAAACGTCACCAGCCTACAACTAAAAACAAAACAAGACTCCACTCACACCAACTAGAAAAACTATGGACTGTGGACTATCCACTGCAGCAGAAGCAAGAAAAATCCTTTGTTTCAACAGTACATTACTTCTTTCACCCTCAGGAAGCCACTGCATGCCTTTATAGACTCCCTTAAATACACAAGGAAGAGCCCTGCGTTGGCCAATAGCCGCTATAATAAACTGTACACTGTGCATTTCAACTGCAATGGTAAAATCAAATCCATCACATCTAGAATTCCAAGGACTTTGTTGACAAAATCTGGGACCCAAGAATGGAAACAGATGAGACAGATGGTTCTCTACAATGTCACAACGCTGTTTATATGCATTCCAGCAACGGAGGCGGTGAAAAGCGTGAAAAACAGCTGTGACAAGACAGCACCCTGAGAAACACAGCATCCCATAACTCAGGCCAAACTCTTCGGCTATGTTTAAACACTACAAGGCAGTTTCCGCAGACAGACATTAAGCTTTCAATTGGGATTACTAGTGTCTACATTACACACTGTAGGATCCTAATGAAAGAAGTGGAATGGAACCGTCTAAATGTCTGGGGAATGGAACTGCCATTGGACTATAATGGGGCTCAACACAGAAGGCCAAACCCCAGTGGGCAGGACTAAGCCATTTTCTTACAAGGACAAAAATCTCTTCTTTCGGGTCAGCAATGTAAAGATAATAGATGGGGGTTTGAGGGACCGAGAGGATGACAGATGAAATGAAGTGTTATAACCTCAAATAATGAGGGAGGTCATTGTTGTATGTATCTTTAAATTGGTTTAAACCTGTATGAGTTTGCCATCGCTGGCAGAACGCTAATAAATAGATGGTAGGAATAAAATTTACTATCTAGTCAAAGGGGCCCTTCACACAGAATGCATCTTTGCATTTCAAAACGAGAGACGCTTTGGTTAGAAATATTTCAGCTCTCTGCTAAGGTTTACGATGGTGTTTTACTCCCTGACCCAATGATAGCAATTTTTGGTTGGTCAGATTTTCTGGAGACTCTCAACCTAAATGTATGGTTACCTGTTCAGTATGGCATGATCATAGGTAAGAAAGTTATCCTTTGTTTCTGGAAGAAAAATGTTAGGCATTTTTTTCTTACTGGCTTCTTGGAGTTACCTCCTTTTTTCTAACAAAGACTAATAATTTCTAGTGGATCACATGCTTATGATTGTTCTCAGCTGCTCCCACATCAGCTCATAATTGATTCTCCAATCAGATTATTCCTAACTCACTATAAATAACCAGTGTTTTCTTATCTCAATATCTTCGTCTTAAAGAATCCCGCCCTACCCACCCCTACTCCTCCTCCTTTCCAGATGGGCGACACGGCGGCCCAGTGATTAGCACTGTTGCCTCACAGCAAGAATGTCTCTGGTTAAAGTCCCTACTAAACCAGATGACATTTCTGTGCGGAGTTTGCTCGTTCTCTCCGTGCTTACGTGGGTTTTCCCCGGGTGCTCTGGTTTCCTCCCAGAATCCAAAAACACACAACCTAAGTAAATTGAACATACCTAAATTGATACCATAGCCAAGCTCTTAGTGAGTACACCTCTCCTCAGCCATCCATATCTGCCGGGAAAACTTCATCAAGATCTACCTGAGCTCAAACTCCCCTCTCGCCCTGCAAACGGGAGGGAGCCCAGGGCTCGAGGATCTCATAAGCTCAGGGCTCTCTCCCGGGACAGCATGCCAAGCAAGCTTTAACATCCATTTTGGTGTCAGTGAAAATCTAATAGACATCAAAGAACAGGCCAAAACTAGACTAGTAATAAAAAAAACAGAAATGAATGACTACACATATAAAGTCTGTCTAATCTTGACTGCATTTACTCTGTAAACAGCAAAGATGCAATAACTAGGAAAAAAGAGCAAGAGCTGTCTGACAGCTGATAATAAAATGATCCATTCCTGTATTTAATCTGTTCGCAGGGTTTCATTTTTTTTAATTCTTTTTGATGAGTTGTTTTACTATAGTTTATGGCAGAAAAATTCTCATTCGGCCATCTTCTTTTAATCTAGGCTTTTTTAAACCAGTAGGCACCTTGATATCATTTCCATGGCGTGATTTATGCACATGATGTATGCAACAGTTTTAGTTATATTGTTTACCTGGCGGACGTTGTGCTCCCTCTCTTTCTCTCTCATTAACATGCTTAAATCCTTATGCTACATAACAATACAAAAGTTTTTAGTCCTCGTATGAGATTTAAGGTTTGGGACTCTGCTGAAGTCTGTTCTGAAATGAAAGCGTCAGAGTTGACATCATTCGCTATGGTTTTTAATGACTCGCATTGACAGGTGAAAATCCGATCTACCTGCCTACACTGCATATATGATAACACAGATCCGATTCATGTCGGATAAATTTCCACATATGAAAATCTGATTTGAGTACATTGGAATCCATGTGATTTTTTTCCTGCTTACACGTACATGGGCTATATCCGATCTGTGCCACATGGGAGAGAAAAAAAAATCGGAATTGGGTCACTTGAACCATGTGTAAATGCATGTGTAAATGCATCCTTAGACGTCTATTAAACACAAAATTGTTTGCTGGGATATGTCTTCTATGTCACTATTTTCACATTTTTTCATGCTTTATTTTACCTTTTGCACAGATTATTGTTACGCAATGGGTTTGCCTGTCTCTTCTTTGTTTTTTTATGTCTGCAAAAACTACTAAAAAAACGAGAAACACAGCGCTCAGGAATGTTTTTTTAAAAGCACCTCCTCTGCCATGTTGCCATTAAATAAAACAGTAATCATGCCAACTTGCTATCGTCAACAGAACGCTTTTTTTTTTGCCTCAGACATGTTCTGATTGGTCCACTGCTTTGGAACTGACATAGAGGAGTGGTATTGCATGTAAAACTTTGAAATTCTTTTTACTTTACATGTCCATAAGACATGATATGCGAGCTTAATGGTCAAGCGTCTGTCATACACATTTACATAGAAAAACAATGGAAAGTAAACCCATTGGAATGGAAAAACACATTGTGTGAATGACAGCAAAGGCTACAGTTAGCAGTTTGCTTACCACAGCCCTGTATAAAGGGATATTCTACCAAATTGGCAAATTAGTGGCTAATTTGTATGGAAATGTATGTATTACTTTTTGAAAGAAGGATTTACTAAACTAAACCACTCAACACTAAACACAGCTGTCAATGAGGGCATAGACATATCAAACAAAAATGCATGAAAAAAAATGAATGAATGAGACTGTGCATCTAAATTTAAAAAAATTATGAAATGGTGTGAGATTGTGAATGCTGTGAGATCTCATTCATATAGGTTTGAAAAAAAGTATCTCTGGAATTACCACCCTGGTAAATGATGATTTTTTTCCATTTAGTTGCTTTGTTCACAGATCTTTACGTGGTAAGTGATGTTTTGTACAAGTCTATGCAGAAATATTAAACAGATTTAATTTACTTGATTTGTTTCTATCAGCACAGGATATGGAATATTCCTCATTACTATACTAATAATTAAAATACAGCTGCGTTATAGCACTTCATAAACAAACATCATATATCAAAAGTTAAAGGTCAGACATCACTTTTGGCCATTTACAGTAATGACTATATATTCAGAAAAAATCTGCATGTTTCTAATTGTTCATATAGCATATAAATAGACCGTCTGAGGTTGAAAGCTTTTCTCAGAGCTCCAGCAAATACCTTTGGCTTCCAGTGTCTGTGTCCTCTTTCAGAGAAGGTCAAGAAAGATGATTGACAGCTGCTGAAAAGCTGGGTCTAGGGAAACGTTGCTCAGATTTTACATTTGGATCCTGGCAGATCTGCAGAAGACAGATATAATAATGCAAAGAAATAGTTCTGTCAATCAGAAAGTGCTCTACATTACGTCTGAAATCAGTCACGGATGATGCCTCTTGCCATCTGATTCCCTCCCATTCCATGTTAATTAGAGTCTAACTGTAATTCTTTGGACTGACTGGCCTCACAAACAAAATTATCACAATTTCACTAACGTTCTGGTGCCAATGTTGATGTATTATTGGCTTTATCGTTGACTCTTTGATGTTGAGCTGCTTTAAAGTACTCTGACAGAGCTGGGATTCCATTTAGAGCCTCCAAAGTGTTCCTAGAATGGAATGAACTTAAGTGCCTTTGGCCTTGCTGCCATAGCTACCAGATGTTGCTAGGAAGTTATGCATGATGTGTCTTAAGCTGCACGTACTCTGTACAATTTAAACCATGTTTATTCTAAATCCCAACTCTCACCGAATGAGTAAATTGCATGCAATGTAAAGCCAAAACTTCTGATTTATGTGCTACAGTCTGATATACAGATATACAGTCTGATAGTGGAGCTGTGACTTGACTGCTCGCACTATATGTGTGAAGTAAACACTCGGGACCTGAAACTGGAACTGCATGGCTCCATAAGAAGAAGAAACATGTTTTCCCTTGAGAAATGCGCTCGTGTGCAATTTGCTGTGCTGAAAAAAAAAAACTAGAGTCAGTATATATGGATGTGCTGGTGGCTGAGAAGATGTGGGCAATATGGTTTATGTTTTGCAGTAAACTGGCGCTAAGCTTCATTTTTTCCCCCCAGGCTGCTTAAAAAATAATGTCTAAAAATAATGGTTTAGTTTCTGTTTTCACAGACACAATGAGGGAAAATCAATGAGTTTAGGGCAACCAACTCATAGCTCTGCTTCCACCTGGGTAAGATACTCAGTTTGTTTTTTGTTTTGTTTTTTATAAGGACCTCTTAACTTAGGGTGTGCAAGATTGAGAAAAACATATTTTAATCATTCGATTTGTTTGGGGAAATAATAATCACAATTTTGTGTATTTGTGATAGAACCTTGGCGGGTTTTGGCTTACACTGGCTAAATAAATATGAAACAAAAATCATGTAGATGACAGCAAACCTCATCTCAATGATTGATTCAGTGAACCATTCATCCAAATGATTCCTTCAAAAAATGGCTTATTAATTTAGAAATGAAACAGGTGGTGGTTTATATGAATTGACCAAGTAATCATTGACTATATTGATTCAAAAACAGGTATTAAAAACGAAACAATGACTATGTTTACATGGACATCAATAATCAAATTATTTGATTTAATCTGATTAAGACAATAATATGATTAAGGTGTTTATATGAGTTGCTTTTTGAATGTTCCGTTCGTGATCCCGTTTTCCATGTTATAGCACATAGATCTATTAATGTCATTGCGTCATTGCGCTATCTAAGTTTTCTCCGGAGTTCGATGTAAATTCAGGTGTTTCATTTGTAATTTTTTATTTTAACTGCAGTTTGGCACTTTCACTTTCATTCAGGAACATTTCAATAATGCCCCCCGTGACAAACTGGGGTATTAGATGTGCTATGAATTAAGGACTGGTGGAAGAGTGTTGTTTTAATGGAATTTGATACCGCACGGCAAATGGGAGAAAAGACCTCCGCATTTCGCTGTGTGTGTGTGTCCCTTACTGACTCGGTAGGTGCAGAGATTAGTGTCAAACAGCCATGTGTGTGTATGGAATATCCTGTTGCAAAACGTGGCGAAAAGTCCTATATGATGATAATAGTTTGCGGTGTTTACAGGTCTGTGCTGCACTTCAATAATGCGACTAAAATTGTCTTAATTCGATTTCTGTTTAGTTGGTTTATGAACTTAATTGGTTTTAATTAATCAAAAATTGCTGTTTACATGGTAGACTCTTAATCAGAGTATTGTCTTAATTGTATTAAAATTGGATTATTGGTGTCCATGTAAATGTACTCACTGTTGCTCGGTAATAGCTGTTTGTTGAGCTGCTGTATAATATCCAAACTGTATTTGCAGATGCAGTCATGCACACACTATTATTAATTTAGCAGTTTTAAATTACCATTTTAAGTCCATTTTGCTGTGCTTCAAAGATCTAACATTGAATGGTAAAGACGGAAATGATAAGGTGATTATTTGTGAATGGAACACAACATCTCTCGCTCTCTCTATCTTCTCTTCTTCTCTCCCAGTCACACAAACATCACACGTTGTGTTACGCCAGGGGAATGTTTCTAAAAAACGATCAATGAATTATCATACCTTTTTTCTCTTTTTCTTACAGAATACCAGGAATTGTGACTGTTTTCTTGACTCTTTGATGTTCGAATATTCCAATTCTGAGTTCTGATTGGTCAATTGTCATTATTTTCTAAATTATGGAATGTATTCCATACCTGGAACCCCCTGCAACACAATAGACAACTAATATACAGTTGAAATCAGAATTATTAAACCCCTTTTGAATGTTTTTTTTTATATATATTTCCCAATTGATGTTTAACAGAGCAAGGAAATTTTCACAGTATGTCTGATAATATTTTTTTTTTCTGAAGAACGTTTTATTTGTTCTATTTCGGCTAGAATAAAAGCAGTTTTTAATTTTTTTAAAAACATTTTACGGTCAATATTATTAGTACCTTTAAGCTATATTTGTTTTCGATAGTCTACAGAACAAACCATGATTATACAATATCTTGCCTAATTACCCTAACCTGCCTAGTTAACCTAATTAACCTAGTTAAGCCTTTAAATGTCACTTTAAGCTGTATAGAAGTGTCTTGAAAAATATCTAGTCAAATATTATTTACTGTCATCATGGCAAATATAAAATAAATCAGTTATTAGAGATGAGTTATTAAAACTATTATGTTTAGAAATATGATGAATAAAACAGAAACAGAAATTGGGGAAAAAATAAACAGGGGGGCTAATAATTCAGGGGGTTTTATAATTCTGACTTCAACTGTATATCAGCCCAATTTGGATGGAAAGGCACAGCGTATGTGTCTTTATGCTTTATTACATTCTGAAGAGTTCATCACTACGTCCTAATTCTTATGAAGGGTTTACCCTCCGGAGTGAGAGTACGTATCACCCTGCAGCCCAAGAACGATTGCTCACTGAAGCTAAACAGGGCTGAGCCTAGTCAGTACCTGGATGGGAGACCACATGGGAAAACTAGGTTGCTGTTGGAAGTGGCGTTAGTGAGCAGGGGGCGCTCAACGTATGGTTTGTGTGAGTCCTAATGCTCTAGTAAAGTGAAGAGGACACTATACTGTCAGTGAGCGCCGTCTTTCGAATGAGATGTTAAACCGAGGTCCTGACTCTCTGTGAACATTAAAAATCCCATGGCACTTCTCGTAAAGAGTTGGCGTGTAACCCCAGTGTCCTGGCCAAATTCCCTCCATTAGCCCTCATCATGGCCTCCCAATCATCCCTATCCACCAAATTGGCTTTAAATGTGATATATACTGTAAATACACATTATATTACTGAAGCGATGAAGGCTAAAAAGGCACCAAAAATATGTTCCTTATTCTCACCTTGGTTAATCTGCATCACAAATGTAACATTCATAATAAATAATGGAAGCAAGTACTCATCAGTTGTCACCTTTCACAGTGATGTCATAAGTTCTGGGCTTGGAGGTGAACTTTTTGGTTGTAGTTGGATGGGGGGCTATCCGAATGAGAACAAATATGACTGTCAAATCAGTCCAACCTGAACAACTTACAATTCTTTAAAAAGGATTGCAATTGTGCAAGTGATGGACTCTTATCTGTTCTTTGTGCACATTTAATCTTCCACCAGACCTTAACGAAGGGGTCTTGACGGATCAAAGCCACACTTTTGACCTCAGTCATAAGACCTTGACATTTTACAGGACTGTGATATGACAAGGCAACATCTGTTTAGAAATCAAAACCATGTGCTCCTATTAGCATATCAGATGTGCTATACAAGGAACCCAGACAGAGCTTTGAAAGACTCATCAAAGTATTTGAAACCGCTCTTGTGTCTCAGTGAGTAATCGTTGTAAGCGATCTCAGAGCAGGTCGATATGGTTCTGATCTTATCGCGGGGTTTCTCCTAGTGTTGTAGTTTGTATTGTCCTCTGCTAATTGTTTTATGTAAAGGTTCTCTTATCTCTGAGTGCCACAGAGCGATTTTGTCTCTGTTACTCTCTCACACACACACACACACATACACATGAACATACACGGGTCATTTGCACTTGCCAGTTAGCAAGAATAATTTCCTTGTTTAGGGTCAGGGACTATCTTTGCCTTTAATTTGAGCCAATCAATATCTCTCCAAGTGGCTTAATCTTATCTCGTTAATGCAGTAATGAGGCTAACATGGGTTAAGGTTCTCAGACAATATAGGCCAGTTTGTTGATTGGTTGAGGTGTGTGTGTGTGTGTTGCGGGGGTGATCTGGGTTTTGTCTAATATCTATTGATTATATGTCCCTAATGTTAGTGCTACAAAACAGATTTTGCACTCGTAATGGTCGAAAACGTCTGCATGACCGTTAACTTCACATACACAAACACAATATTACAGTGATAAGTACACATGATATGCACTCAAACTCACACACACCCCTACATTCACACACATCCAAATGAATGCAGTCACATTTACTCAAGCACACATGCGCTCACTAGTGTACTGGTCTTTAAATGTTAGCCTTCAGTGCCAACTAGTGGTAGGCTGTGAGATTGCAGTCTACTAGCTTCAGCCGGAGGTTAAAGAAAAAATTCTCAGTACTCCTAATAATCAAATTACATCCCTAATCCTTGCACAAAAACCTGTAGATTGTCGGTAAATTAAAACACTGATGTGTGAGCCCTTTAAATAGTATGGAGCACTATAAGCATTCTCACAAAGTGTTCAATTTATCTGTATTTGAGGACATTTGTAAAGATCGTATAACCAAATCCAGAGTTGTCCACTATATGGTGGGAAAAAAAAGAGTTTATGTTTGACAGGAATGAAAGTGCGATTTGTTGCAGTTTACACCCTCATTTGTCATGGTGTAACTCTGAGCATGAAAAAAATTAAGCAAATATGTTGTGAATAATTAGACCCTGGATAAATGACACTGTTAATATGGCCCTTCTTAGGAAGGAGCACACTGCTTCCATAATTAATTGCAACAGTGAGCACAGAGACAGCTGGTGACAGCAGCTTGGCCAGGCTTACAATGCTTTAGTCAGTGTTGTGCTGTTTGTTCATTGTGTTTGCTTGTTTGTCATATGTGTACTTGTTTTTGTTTTGTTTTTGTTTTTTATTTCTGTCAGAAGCATAGAAAGGTTTTCATTCAGAGGATGAATCATTGCTCTAATTAAACTAAACTGGCAGTGCATCTTGTGACAGGTTGATTCATTCTTACTTTAAGTGGCATTAGGATTTTTTTTTATTTGAACCTTGGTGAAATAAGGTGGACCTCAGTGCCTACTTAAAAAAATGAAGTACATCCATTTATAATAAATGACACGAAACTATGGATGCAAATTTTAAGAAAATAAAATGCCATCAGTTTCATTTGACTAATGTGAATATGTCTGATCTAGCAGAGTATTACCATAATTGTTTCCAGTGATGTTTAAAGTTACTTTTAAAGGTAATATATTACAATCTTGAAGGCATGATGGCTCAGTGGTTAGCACTGTCACCTCAAAGCAAGAAGATCGCTGGTTCGAGTCCCGGCTGGGTCAGTTTGTACTCTGTTTGGAGTTTGCATGTTCTCCCTGTGTTCATGTGGGTTTCCTTGCTCCTGTTTTCCTCACAGTCCAAAGACATGCGCTATAGGTGAATTGAATAAACTAAATTGGCTGTAGTGTATGTGTGTGCATGTGTGAGTGTGTATAGATGTACTGGGTTGCAGCTGGAAGGGCATCCGCTGTGTAGGTTGGTGGTTCATTCTGCTGTGGCGACCCCTGATGAATAAAGGAACTAAGCTGAAGGAAAATGAATGAATGTATATTTCAATCTTAAGCCTATCCAACTCTTTAAAAAAATACCTAAAAAACAATACACGCTTTTACATTACTTTTCTTAAAAAGTAACTAAGCAGCAAATTTAGCTACTAAAAAAGTCAAGAGAATAATTTATTACTTTTAAAAGTAAATTTACCCAATTTTGACTTTCTTTATGATTCACAAGTGGAAATTTGTCTTTTGCTTCACCTCATAATTATGTTTACCTTCACTACATATGTCATATAAAACACAAGCAACACAATACATTTAATATCCCATATATCACATTAAAAAACATAAAATTAACACTACTGAAACTCAAATGAGATTGGATCCAAGCAGCATAGGTGCATGTAAAGCATTTTTGTAGCTACTTTGCTAATGTATCCAAGATCATGTTCTGATGATGATGATGATGATGATGATGATGATGATTTCCAACATAATTTGAAAATGTTGGAAATTTTAACTGACAGAAACTGAATCTCAGATATGATCAGTGGGTGCTTATATTGTGTAGGGACGATGAGTAAAGGCCAATCAGAGAATGTTTTACAATGTGAGTGTACAAGTTGACTGCACAGATTGACAGCTTTTACAGTACATTTAAGGTTCACCCCAGAATAGAAGTGCACAACTAAAAGATCAGCATTCTTTCACTGGGATCTTATTACTTTTTACCTTTAAAAATAATGCTTCTACAGTATATTGGCATCAAATATTTCATGAAGAACCTTTGTCATCCATGGAAGCTAAACACTTAATTCCACAAAATGTTCTGGTAACGCTTATTTGATGGTCCATTTGAGAATTAGTAGACTGTCTGCTTAATA
Source organism: Danio kyathit (assembly GCA_903798195.1). NCBI lineage: Eukaryota > Metazoa > Chordata > Actinopteri > Cypriniformes > Danionidae > Danio > Danio kyathit. Next base: position 38,758,272 of record LR812525.1, read on the forward strand.
TCTGTTGAAACTGCTTCTTCAACAAACATTTAACTGACTATAAGAAACTTTGCAAGTACATGTCAACTTACACTAACCCTAACCCCAACCTAACAGTCTACTTATAATCTAATGAGAATTAGTTGCCATGTAGATGCACTGTAACTTCAAGTCAACCAACGGACAATCAAAATAAAGTGACCAATGTACTTATTGTGGAAAAAGTTGAAATGTTCTTCACACTAAGAAAAAAAACGAGTTTTTATACTATATATTACACACACACACACACACACACACACACACACACACACACACACACACACACACACACACACACACACAAACACACACACACACACAGATTTTTGTTTTTGGAACTTTTATTTATTTATTTATTTATTTTTTGTCTGTATAATTTATTTATTTTTTGTCTGTCTGTAATTTTGTTGCACTGTAGAAGCTCTATCTACAACAACCCACACTCCATACACCGTGGCGAAACGGCAATACTGTCTAAAATGAAACAATTTGTCTTATCAGAAAACAATAAACACAATTATCCCAGGCACAGCATTGTATTAGATTTTAGCAAATATAAACACAAAACATGAAGAAAACACCTCCACCTTCCACGGAGAAACAGCCACCCACGGTATCGAGTTCTCCACATTTAGAATTGGCCACTACTGAGAATGAAGCTCGGCTGCCCCCTAATGGTAATGTAATTCCTGATTCAGAGAATTTCCCTGAGTACTGCGGTAAATCGCGGTTAGTCATGACATTCTGTTCTCTGAGATGTGCATTTCTAAAGGCCCCATCTGTACAATCCTATCTAGCCCCACCAAACAAAACAATCCACAAATAATGCTGAAAAATATGACTAATATCTGAAAAAAATCAAATAAATAATAATAATAATAAATTAAATAAATAAATACAAATACAAATACATAAAAACTAATAAAACACACCATATACATACATGGACATGTACCTGCACTCAATCCACATCTAAGGTTGTTAAATCATTCAAGAATGCAATAAATTGTTGCCATTTTTCAAATAACTGTTCACTCCTACCTTTGATATTGTATTTAATTTTCTCAACTTTTAAAAAGAAGACCAAGCCTTTGAGCCACAATGAAATAGAGGGAGGTTGTGGGGACGTCCAAGACAACAGTATTCTGCACGCCAGCATGTCTCCGGTTTAAAGGTTGACACTGAGAGGGAACACCAAAGGTCGTGATTAAAGGGCAAACAGCTAACCAGACCCCCAGAATATCAGAAACAATTTTGGAACTTTTATTTTTAATTGTTTAAGTTTTGCAAATGTAAGTGGATTTCAGACAGTTAAAACTAAAAACCTTGCAGCAGCTTGCTTTAAAAATGTATGTAAAATGAGCAAACTGCTTTTCCTTAATACATTGAGGTGTCACACATTTTCTTCATCTCATCTTTTTCTCTTGAGGTGCATTTGCATTTAGTGTGTCGCACAGTCTGTCAATTCTGTGAGGTAAGAATGACATTTGTTCTCTTGGGGTGGTTTGATTTCCTGTTTATCAGCTGTTTATTAAATCTGTGAGTGTTAGGATGTGTTGTTAGTAAGTCTGTCAATGAGTCATAAATGCAGCATCAGTGAAAAAAGTCACCATCATATTTATCATTCTGAAATTAATCATTGCCTAATCCACTCATTAAATGCAGATTCTGAATGAAAGTAACCTTTGTTTCCAGTCTTTTCCCCTGACTTGCTTAAAAAAAGCAACAACAAAAACAAAACAGACGTTTGATTGATTGGTCATAGACGAGAAAACTTTCAGGAGGGTTTTAATTAGCCAGTGCTGTAGACGAAGATAGAAATATCTGGCATTTTCAGGTTTTCCAAAGTAAAGAGATTACTTCTCCAGAGAGGAAATAAAAAGGTAAAATGTAGATGTTGCTTTATTCATGAATCCAACAAAATGGGTGCATCAGCACTATGGATATGCAATAAGTGCAACAGTAAGTCAGAAGTTTTAAAAAGCATTCCACAGCAATAAAACCAGGAAGAAGTGCAATGGAAAAGTCAATTGAAGGTAAAAACTAATGCAATCTTAACTTACTTATTCTGTTTTGACTTATTATCAATATCCCGCTTTATGAAGACAGAGAACTGTAATTTTTGTGTGTGTCAGTAATCTGTAAGCTTGAGCAGCCAAGCACTCAGACTTGTGCTTTATCAGGTCAGCTTCCCTAGTTAACCTCTGTAGAAGCTAATAACCCTGAAGCCTTATCTCGGTAGCATAAAATTGATTCTACAGCTGGTACATAAAAAAAGATGCTTTAAGGATGTTGACTTACACAGGTCATGTCAGCACTGGTTGAGCGTGACAGTGTTATATTGACCACTGATTGAAGCTGGCTGCAGTTTGACTCGACAAGTGTTACTATGGGAGCCCTGCACACATCTGTTTCAGGTTTTTTGAGCAGAAGAGGCACATTTAGACTCTGCAGGATACATGAAATGATTTTGTTGCATTTTTGTGTCCCTATACGCATATCCAAGTCTTATGACTGAGTTATTGACTGTTTTACCACCGACATTTTGTCAAACTTTCAAGACGGTGGTATCACAGCAACTGCGAGACACTGAATTTTCAAGACCTTCAAGTGAAAGCTTGCATCGCCTGAATCACAGAAGATGGAGGACTGGTTGTTCAGCTTCACAATGCCAAAAATACGCAAAAACTGATGCAACTTTAATCTTCAGAGACGTCACAAGCATCGAGTGGCAAGACAGAAAAATGACTGCAGAACCCTGAAGAAAAAAAATAAGAAAAAAGTGGATAATCTCCAGCAGACAGACGACTGCACAAAGAGACATAAATAGTACACCGACTGTATACAATAAATAGATGTAATAATAATAATAATAAAATAATAATAATAGCAATAGGTGAATGTTTTGAAAATGTACTACTTTGGATTTACACTCACCGGCCACTTTATTAGGTACACCTGTCCAACTGGTAATTAACACAAATTTCGAATCAGCCAATCACATGGCAGCAGCTCAATGCATTTAGGCATGTAGACATGGTCAATATGATCTGCTGCAGTTCAGACCAAGCATCAGAATGGGGAAGAAAGGTGATTTAAGTGACTTTGAACGTGGCATGGTTGTTGGTGTCAGATGCGCTGGTCTGAGTATTTCTGAAACTGCTGATCTACTGGGATTTTCACGCACAACCATCTCTAGGGTTTACAAAGAATGGTATGAAAAAGAGAAATGAGCGACAGTTCTGTGGGCACAAAAGCCTCATTGATGCCAGAGGTCAGAGGAGAATGGCCAGACAGGTTCGAGTTTTTAGAAAGGCAACAGTAACTCAAATAACCAATCAAGGTATGCAGAAGAGCATCTCTGAACACACATCATGTTGAACTTTGAGGTGGATGGGCTACAGCAGCTGAAGACCACACTGGGTGCCACTCCTGTCAGCTATGAACAGGAAACTGAGGCTACAATTCGCACAGACTCACCAAAATTAGACAATAGAAGATTGGAAAAACGTTGCCTGGTCTGATGAGTCTCGATTTCTGCTGTGAAATTTGGACGGTAGGGTCAGAATTTGGCATCAACAACATGAAAGCATGGATCCATCCTGTCTTGTATTAATGGTTCAGGCTGGTGGTGTAGTGGTGTGGGGGATATTTTCTTGGAACATTTTGGGCCCATTAGAACTAATTGTGCATCGTGTCAACGCGACGACCTACCTGAGTATTGTTGCTGACCATGTCCATCTCTATATATATCACCACAGTATACCCATCTTCTGATGGCTACTTCCACCGGGATAACGCATCATGTCATAAAGCACGAATCATCTCAGACTGGTTTCTCGAACATGACAATGAGTTCACTGTACTGAGACGGCCTCCACAGTGAACAGATCGCAATCCAATAGAGCACCTTTGGGATGTGGTGGAACGGTAGATTCACATCATGGATGTGCAGCCAACAAATCTGCAGCAACTGTGTGATGCTATAATGTCAATATGGGCCAAAATCTCTAAGGAAAATTTCCAGTACCTTGTTGAATCTATACCACAAAGGATAAATGCAGTTCTGAAGGCAAAAGGGAGTCCAACCCGGTACTAGTAAGGTGTACATAATAAAGTACACAATGTCTCCAACTATAAAACCAGCACATCTTTTTCTAACAAAACAACATCAGGACAACATGTATAGCTTTTGCAATTATTCAAACATTCAATCAATGCTCGCTTCCAGATGAAAAGTGATCAATGATTCGAACCTGTCAAAAGTTGACTATCAAAAACAAAATTGAGTGTTTTCAATATGAAGAAAAGCTAAATATGTTTTCCAATGGTTTCTTAATACTGACATAACTTTATAGATAATGTTATAGAAATCTACAGGTGGTCAATGTACATGCTCAGGTCCAAAATAATTTGTTCGTTCATACACTATATAAAATGTATGAATATCATTCATTCATTCATTTTTTTGTCGGCTTAGTCCCCTTATTAATCTGGGGTCGCCACAGCGGAATGAACAGCCAGCTTATCCAGCACATTTTTACGCAGCGAATGCCCTTCCAGCCGCAACCCATCTCTGGGAAACATCCATAGACTCATCCACACTCATACACTACGGACAATTTTAGTCTACCCAATTTACCTGTACCGCATGTCTTTGGACTGTGGGGGAAACCGGAGCACCCGGAGGAAACCCACGCGAACACAGGGAGAACATGCAAACACACAGAAACGCCAACTAACCCAGCCGAGGTTCGAACCTGCGACCCATCGACCTTCTTGCTGTGAGGCGACAGCACTACCTACTGCATATGAATATCAATTTATGAAAAACAGTAATATTTTTACCCTTTTGTAAACAAGATTCTGTTTCCTTGTGTTATTTCCTCTGTCTCTCTCTCCATCTTTTTGCAGTAATAGGGCAGCAGGCGACATATTGCTAGGGTACGGTTAATTTGGTAATGGTCTCCCATGTGGCGAACCGTTAGATTAATAATTAATTAGGCTTATTGAACAGCAGACATGACAAATAGGAGAGAGAGAGAGAGAGAGAGAGAGAAAACGTAAGCATGCTCTAAACGTATGCAACATGGCGAAGGATGAATATATAGAAGAAACAAGTATAAATAATAAAAGACGCTAAGACATGGTAACATGTTGAAATTAGGCTCACGTAGCATGAGGTCTGGATGCAGAATTAGGTGTCAAGTCACTGGTTGGGAGAGTGCAAGGCAAAAGCTGGCAGTGTGTTGTTTGCGAGTGGAGAAAGTACAGATGGATGTGCTGTTTTAATGAATCTGGATGTGGTGTGGCGTCACAGTGTGGACTCACAGAGCCAATGGGATCAGCTCAGAGCTGCACAGCGCTGACCTTGAAACTGGAATTAGTAGGATGACGCACAGGCCACAGGTGTAGGAAAAGAAAGACAGAACGAGAAATGCAGCTGGAGAGACAGACAGAGAAAAGACAAAGACAAAGTGGGATCAGCCGCAGACTTTTAATGAACACGTAGGGCTCCGCCAAACAGGTGCAAACATCTCGTATCGTACACCTATAGCTACGTGCCAATATTGAGAGAACGGTTTGCTTGACTTCATATGCATGTCGTTTGCTTCCCTTCATGCGTATGTGTCCTTCAGGGGCTGGATGTGAAGCAGATGGAGGAGGGGTGGATGAGGAGAGAATGAGAGTCTGCCTGAAATACAGAAACAACATGACGTGAAAGCTAATAAATGGCATTTTTTTGATTAAGTAGACACTATTATAGAATAACAACAGAAAACTTTTCCTGCATTTTGACCCTTCATTTATGAGACAGTGGAAACTTTTGATTTAGTGGAAACAAACAATCTGTGCTACCTGTTTACCTGTCTATAGGCATGTTTGAGCACATGGCTGTCTGAAAGATTAGACAGTTGACTTGTTGCCTCACTGACCTGTTGGAGACCTGCTGTAAAATAAAATGGTACAGTTTATTGTTAAAATAGAGGTACAATTTATTTGCAACCTATAATTATTTGCAACCTATAATTAGTACCTATAAAGGTTCACAATAGTTCCTTAGGGCAGTGGTTCCTCAGGACCCCTTGCCTTGGGTAAAGTCTAGATTGGGTACATAATTTTCCTTCAGCTTAGTCCCTTTATTTATCATTAGTCACCACAGCAGAATGAACCGACAACTTATCCAGCATATGTTTTACACAGCGGAGCCCTTCCGGCTGCAACCCAGTACTGGGAATCATCCATACACGTTCATCCACACACATATGGACAATTTAGTTTATTAAATTCACCTATAGCGCATGTCTTTGGACTGTGGGGGAAACCTGAGTACCCGAAGGAAACCCACGTGAACACTTTGTGTCACGATTCAGGTGTGTCTAGATGTTGTCATTAGGTGTGTTCGACTTGAACCATGGTTTTATCCAGTGATCAATGAGATTAGCCGAGCGCAGGCTGGGGCGGATTTGAAAACGCACCTGTCGAGCCGGACAGCCGCACACTTTGGGGCTCAAAGTTGCGGCATCATGATGACTGATCACATGGCGTCATCATCATTTTTTTATTTTTATTTATAACAACAAAAGATTTACAGTATACATAAAACAGAATACAGTCTCTACAAACTATAGTTCATTTTAAACAAGGGAATTATTCATTAAATTTAAGTAGCTTATAAATAAGGGGAAAACGAGAGGGCACATAAAAAGGAAATAAATATCCACGAGTAGGCCTATTAAACAAAACAATAAGCACAAATTCTTGAAGTTTAAACATCTTTGTCTTCGTCTTCATCTTCGTCTTTGGGCTACTAGTTGTTGAATGGTATGTCAATACTGTTCCAGTGCTTGTTTGAATATGCTAAAAAGGGGTTTACATTTATTTACATTTATAGATATAAAACTTTCCAATATATATTAGTGTAAAACCCAAAACAAGGTGTTTTGATTAAGTGTTAAACAATGATTATTGTGGATAATAAAAACATTTTTTTTATTTAATCCAAAGAGATTAAACAAAAGGACCAAAATAAGCTACACCCAGAAAGAGCAGGTACATCAATGTCACTTTTAACATTTCTGCATAAATAAAATATTTTATAATCATATATTTTTATATTTAATAAAATATTTTTTTGCCTAATTTGTTGAGAAATCTTCATAGTGGTGTCAGGATCAATGATGATAATTATTTTATTATAAGTCTGTAAGACTTATTTGAGTTAATATTTGGTTATTCACTAAAATGTATAATGCAGTAGTCTGTATAAAAAGGCAGAATAAACCTGTTCAAACAATCTAGACATTATGAACAAATTATTTAACAAAAGATAATACTGCAGTAAAATATGTGTAGTCTTTTATAAGCATGATGTGTACAAGATAGAGATGGTATAAAAAGTTGATTGTTTGTTTTAAAATTTGTGAATCGGAATTTGTCCAATAATAAACTCGAAACACACGTGGTTGTTGTCATCCGGTGAACTCGGCCAATCGTGTAACATCAGTGTCGTCATCGCAGTTCCAGCAGTCGCTCTTCAGGTGCTGCGCGGGCTGACTCAATCGTCTGATCTCGAAGCGCTGTCGCGGTAATTTGATGCCACATGTGACCGTCACGTGGCATAGCATCAATCCAGCTAAAATTTCTAACCAGCATGCACCGCTTTAAGACAGATTTCGATCGATCTGCGCAGTGCTACATGAAGCCGAACGCACCTACTGTGTATTTGTTGTGTCATGTGATTCGCCATGTGTTGTGTTTCATGCATTTTTTATGTCATGTGATTCCTTTGTTCTGTTTTCCCGCCGTTTGTTAATGATTAATAGTTCCACCTGTGTCACACCGCTGTATGTATTCAGTTTAAAGGTGCTGTATGTAAGTTTTTGACTCTTCTAAAGCATAAAAATACCATAATATGTGTACAGATATTTAAGAAACATCCCAAGTGAACATACTTGTTTATCTGAAAAACAATGCTGAAGTCAGATATTCTGCTTTGAAAATGGGTTTTCCGTGCCGGAACGCTGTCTTTGTTTAGATAAATTTCATATGCACGATGCCAGTTTAGCCAATTATAATTCAGCACCCTGGGTTGCCTTGTTGGAAAACAGCGTATTTCATTCATTCATTCAGAAAGACTCTGAAAGCATGCGTCCGTGACCAAAAAGAACAGTATGGGAGACAGATGCAGTTCCACATGAGGTCATTAATTAGCAAATTACATAAATATTACGAACGTAAACATTAGGTGAGCAGGTTACATTGTAACCGCGTGTCCTAACAACACGCTGTGACGAGAGAGGCAGTGATCAGCTATTTGGCTGTTTGCACCAGACGAAACACGGCAGAAATGTAAATACAGCCTTTCAGAAGCACAGAATATGCACTCACTCACGAAACGGTGAGGTTTAGAATCTATTTAATACATGTTAACCCACTTTAACATCAGTGTAGATGCTGAATCACTCATATGTGTTTAGTTCTAAAGTTCAATTTCAGACGGTTTATTGTATTTTCAAGATCTGAGGTGAACTTCCTGCTTTCAGTATATGGCAACAAATGCCATGTAAAATGCATTCAAACTCGCATTGTTAGCATTTAGCACAGAATAAAGCACACAAGGCTTACCTGAGGTGATCTAGCTGTCATAGGTTTCTGTTGTTCAGCTGTGAGAAATAGAAGCCATTTCTAATATATCAATTCGAGGTGTTGGTTAGGACAAAAACTCCTTTTAATATGGAAAATATTCCCTCTATCGCGTGTCGTTGCTTTTATTTAGAACACAGTTTAAATCACTCGCTCCTGTACACAATCTGGCATCCCAGCGTACTTTTATTATGATCCAGGAGTGCAATACCTAGTTCAACCACTGGGTGTCAAACTTACATACTGCACCTTTATTCATGTCTTGTGTAAAGCCGCGGTCACACTGGACTTTACTCACCATAGACTTCCATTCATACGCACGCGAATGCGTCAGACCGGAAACGCAGGGTCATGCGTCGAGTTTCGCATTTCGCTGCGGTGCAAAGTTCAAGCTTGGTGAACTCTGACCTGCGAAATCGCATCACTTGACTGCGTGAGACCAATCCAGGATCAAAACATGACCTCTCTGAACAGAAATTTAAAACATGGAGCAATCACTCGCTTTTTTAATGTCTAATCATCTAGTTTAATCCCGCCCCTTTTCGCCGCGCCGTACGACAGAATTTCGCAAGCTCAAACTCTAGTGTGACTGCGGCTTTAATCATGTATTATTTTGTCACAACTCCTTGTCCTGCCAGTGTTTGATGTTCTAATTCTTGTTGCAAGTGTTATTGTGTAAATAAATACGTGTTTTTAATAATTCCTGAGATCCGTGCTTTTGTGAATGATCGTGACGCTATGCAAATTAAAGTGTATTGACAAACGGAATTGGTAAGTGACAGCACATCTTACTCTTTTGGAAACATTGTTTTTAATAGTGCTATTTTAAAGGGGACCCATATGTAAAAATCACTTTTATAAGGGGTTTAAACACAGTTATTGTTGTGATCGCCAGCAGTGTGCTCTCTGCTGAAGATTACTTCCTGTAGTTTGTTGTAATCACCAGCTGTTTTCTCCATTGAAAATCACTTCCTACTGAACTCCATATCCCAGAAGGCTTTGTACCAATCACTCCTGCCACAGCTGACAGTCATTGGACACACACACACACACACACACACACACACACACACACACACACACACACACACACACACACACACAGCTGATACTCATGATCATTGATTACTTGGACTATTTAAACCCCTTTGCTTCACACACATGTTGCTGAGTCTTGTAAACTGTACTGTGAGCATTACGACGGGTTTTCATTGCCTTCCGTGTTTTTGAACCTTGCTTTGTTTTGCTTTATTTTGTTTTGCTTTGCTTTGCTTTGCTTTGCTTGTTTTGTTTTGTTTGTTTGTTTGTTTGATCATTCGTTCGTTCCTGTCTGCTGCCTGCATTCTGACCATCTGCATGTTTATCGACCATGACTCTGGATTTCCTGTATACATTTGGTTGCTCCGGTTTTGACTGTTGCTTGCCTGACCATTCTCAATGAACCTGCATTTGGATCTGCACCCCTGTTGTCAGCATCACTTTACGTTACAGTTATTCATTGGAAACTGTGAATATAGCCAATCTACATATAATGGTAAAACATGATTAATTTTAATAATCATTGTTTCATAAAAACAACAGTGCAGATACACTTTGATTGACGTTGTCTCTTTGTACGTATATGTCATCAGATGGCGAAAGTCCCGCCAATCAGTGATGATCTCTCCCTCATTAGCATAGACACTCCAGAGTAAGAAGCAGGCTTCATTAGAGTTTTCATGTCATACCTGCTGAAGATAATGCCAGCGACTAAGAAGCAATATAAATGTTGCGTACTATACTGTAGCCTCCATAGACTGCCTTCCTATAGACTGACCTTTTCATTTTTTTCTAATTTGAATCTCTCACTATTCTGATGCATAGGTGTTTGTAGCTCCGCCCCCTTTTGAAAAGAGCACAATTTCATTGGAATTTAAAGTGACAGTCACCAAAACAGCACAATTTGGATCAAAGTTTCAGTTTTAAAGAGTTATAAAAAAATATTTGGATGATATTTTGAGCTTCACATACACATTCTAGGGACATCAGAAACTTATTTTCCATCTTGTAAAAAGGAGCATAATAGGTCCCCTTTAAAATTCAATGCCGTGTAGATCATCAATCTTGTCATGCCATCATAAGCAATAAGCCAGAAACATGCAAGACATGCTAGTTGTAAATCTGTGAAAAGGTGGACATGTAAATCCACTCTCTAAGGTTTTCTGAAAGATCCAGCAAAACTAATAGTCTTTTCATCAGCCCAGTTAACACATTTGCCAATACTGAACTGTGGATTGCTTCCTTTAGGCATGGATACAAGACAGCATGAAATGTTTCTGCGGCTGCTTAGACCATGAATATTTGATAAGGTAAGCACCGACGCAGTTTATTATTGGTTGTCTGTTGTTAACAACTCATGGTAGCATTCTAGATCAATATTGTGCCATTTTATAGACATTTTGCATCAATCAGAATATGTGTGAAATGTGGCCTAACCAGAGCCTATTTATAAGGTTTAAGTAGTTGTGTGACTTAACATATGCTGTGTTTGGTTTGTTTTGGTAACCTGGCTATTTGTATTTTGCACCTCTACTTTATTAAAACAAATCACCCTAGTATGAATATTGAGTCATCATATGCTGGTGTCGTCCTAATGCAGTATAATATTTTTTCATACTACAAGAGCAGAAAAAAGTAGTTTGTGTTCAGCCATATAAAGAAGGCGAATAGTGACCAGCATTAAGCCTTAAAAAAGAAACAAAAGTATTTTTAAAAATGGCTCCTTGCAATGTGTCATTTTTATTGTTCAGGGCTATATAAAGTAGGATTTAATGAAAAAAAAAAAGAATGTGTTCACAACGGATTTAACAACAATTTGAAAGGGGCACTATCCACTATGACAATAAAGCATACAGAATATTTATGAATGTCTCCAGTAGACCTACAGAGCGGCATTAAAGCGTCCTCAGGTAAAGTGAAATGGCCATAAAATCCAGTAAGATAAAGTCATTGTATGCAGAACCGTATCCCTTATCTATAAAATATAACTATGGAAACTGTGTTTATCATAACTGAAAGCTACGTCGTGTTTGCTAGTCTCACGCATCATGCACCTGTCAGTCAGTCAGTCAGCATGTCACCTTATAGACGAATTACCAACCTACGTCACACATGACGTCACACGGGTACCCGGTTGCAAAAAAAGACCGGCTGCAATAGCAAACACTTCGTGTTGTGCGGTAGGATGCCAAATTCGAGAAAAAAATAAAAAACTTAACATTTACCATACACCACACTGCTTTTATGCCAACTGCAGACGTATTTGATTAAAAGAGAGCTGAATGAAGTAACAACCTAATTAGAAATGCTCAACTCTGCAGTTCTCATGTTATATCAGGTAAGTTCACGCTATGCTGAATCAGACACATTACTCGTTTTTGATCGCAGCAATGATTTCAGCAAAAACAAATATGTTTAATTAAACTGTGGACACTGAAGGCTCAGAATGAAACGTGAAAGTGTAAGTTATTAAAGTTGGTTTTATATTCACACATTTATTCAGTGACAACTTGTGACACACTTCCTATATTGTTTACCATGGCACTTTGAATATTCGGTCTGAAATAACCTGCAAGTGTGACTTGAAAACAACATTAACTGTTTATTTGACTGTGAACAATGTTGTACTTTGATAGTCATTGGCTGCTAATATGATTTTGCTATTAAGAGTTTACAAATAATACTTTTATGAAATTATATTATTAAGGAGAAAGTCTGAATGTGCGAATATAAAACCAACTTTACCTCTATATGTAAGTTGACATAACCTGCCGTACAGGTGCAGTTCGCTGTCAGAATGCAGTTGTTCTGCTTGTTGATGATTACCCAGACTTCGTATAACGTTAGCTCCGTCTTTTTTTCCTTGTCTTCGGCTAGGCAGAACCTCGGTTTTTAGCACTACATAGTTTTGAATCTGGTAATCATGGAACATTATTTCTTGCACATGACCACACAGAACACAATTGTTGGCATCCAAAGACTTGTAGGCCTTTAATATTTCGGGCTGGATGCTTGGTCATTTTGTCTTATCCAATATCCATTGGGAGGGTGCTATCTCAAATGGACCTGTCAGACAAACGCAGCTCACTTTAACGTTAATTTTGTCGAATCACTGTGCTTATCACTGGGTGACAAGCTGTTATAATATGCTGAAAGCATTATGTAAATATTATATATAATATGTCATCAATATAACGTATTTCTAAGACAACAACAAACTGTGTACCGCATCGGATGTCATTCCCTCACTGTAAATGTTAGCGATCCCAGTATTTTTTCTGCCACCTCCCTGTGCGCGCATCCTGAATGTTTACAAACATGGTAATTAGTCTATAAGTTAAACAAATAACGCACAGCACTACTACGGTTACAGAAAAGTTTGCGATGTTATAGTTCACTTACCTTTTAATACGTTTTGGTGCGATTTTATAACCCGCTATTAAAAAAAAAAAAACAATGACTGAAGGTTTTGAATGAGAAGCTGTAATGTAGCCGTGGCGGGATGAATTTTGGTGTGGCGCCCCGCCATGGAAGAATGAATGTAGCGGAAACCATGCTTGTATTGACCTTATTCTTCCATGCAGAGGTGTGCTACTTTTTGCTATTGTTTTAGAACTTTCGATTCAGTTGCCTATGGGAGAAATGACTAGGAATAATAAACGTCAGAAAACAGTCAAACTACTTGCTCTACAAACAAGTGTGTTCATGATTATACAAAGCAGATTAATATAGTAAGAAAATATCAGTTTGCAACATCAAGCAGCAAAACCAGCAGTTTTTAACATCTAAAAATGAATGGAAGTGAAAGAGGCCGGAAGTCTCGAGCCAAAAAGATTCCAATAGCTGCACCCGCTTGTACGCAAAGAATAAGGTCAATAGTACTTTCTTCCCAGGAGTAAACTTATACTGAAACTCTGAAAAGTGTCTTTCAAAGCTTAGATATGGTTGTATTATTTTAATAAATGTATCTGTAGTTCAAAATAGAAAGATAATTGATGACTTGTGTTGTTTAGAATTTTGTCTAGTTTTTCTCAATATTAACAGATACTGTTAACCAACTAATGACATCCTGTACCCTTATTTGCAACTTGAACATTACTTGGAAAATCTTTGAAGATCTTTTCAGAAAAAAATGCTCATCTACATCTTTACCTTTATTTAAATGTCCTTTAATATCCCATGCCATAACCCCTCAATTGCATTGCACTTTATCCCTTCATCTGCAAAAATGCATTCCCTACTTCAAGTTTTTGTCTTGTTTATAGTCTAAATATATAAAAATTCTTAAATCAATAAACATTTTTTCTCAAGAAATACCAAGATGTCCTTTCTGCAGTCTGTATCACGATGCTGTACTAGACCAGGTTTAATATGTAGTGGACATTGTACCACCCACTGAGGTAATGGCCATACTACTGTGACTGTTGTGTTTAGGGTTGGGGGAGGTGTAGGCGATCGACCTGGTCCAGTATGTCATCAAGCTGCGGGCTGCAGTGAGGACTGTCTCAGAAATACTGGGTCTCATTCACTAATAATTGTGGACGTTTTTGTATTTATGTGCACATTAGAACTTCTCGAGAAATCTTTCTGCCTGAAGCCTCATTCACACTACGATCGACTCGCAACGGCAAAGTGACAGGCATCCGTTCATTTCAACGAAGAGTAAGTGACTTCCGGTGAACTCCATCTACGTAAGCGACAGCGACCGTTGGCGACCAGGTGGGCGTGTTAAGCAATGCGGCGAATCCTTTAACTTTATGCAAATAAAGAACGACTTTCTCGAGCAACAGCCAATAGGAGCACCACTAGAGGTCATGTGATCCTCTCTCTCTCTTTCTAGTTGTATTCTCTGTGCTGTAGACCTACACAGACCTGCATTTGCAGCAGGTCGTCACTCAGAGTGACAGGCAGCTACCATAGATATATACACTAGATATCACATAGGGACCCTGAGCATGCATCAATAGCGCCGCCACATTTGTACAGTGCTCCCAGGACAAAAGTCATTCAACCGCACTAAACAAGACAGTGTGCCAATGTGAAGATGCTAGACTTTAGCGCTGTGTACTGATGTAGTAACGAGCAAATAAAGAAAACAAAGCATAAAGGCAGAACATTTCATAGGTAAGATTTAGTTTTTTATGTTTTTGTATGTTATGAGCTTTTGTGCTAAACAAGTAATGTTCATTCATTCATTTTCTTTTCGGCTTAGTCCCTTTATTAATCCGGGGTCGCCACAGTGGAATGAACGGCCAACAAGTAATGTTATTGATGATAATACAGTCTCTTACTGCATTTACCATAAGACAAAGTAGCACCAACTCGCACTAAATTCTAGACTTATGCTAGTTTTGTTTAATAAAATAATCAAACAATGTTATAAATATATAACAACAAGATGCTGTGGTGCTAACTTGGATTATTGTCGGCTAAGTGAACGAGTCGTTCATAACAAGATTAATTTATAAACGAATCGCTCCCTCCGTCAGAATGAGAAGTGAAAGCAGGAGGGGGGGAGGGGGGGAAGATAATACATTTCCATGCACACAAACACATGCTCTTTGTCGGCAATGCCCATGCGGTCACTGATCCATTCATGTGGTAAAGTGACGTAAATAAAGATTTTCGTCATTTAAAAAAATATTTGCACACTGACCACCGGGTAAACTCCCGATCATAGATATATGTGTATATCTCTGGCTTTGGATGGACACAGTCCTCCACTGCACCTTGGTCCCGCATTCATTTCAAAGGAGCACTACCCTGTAGGCGACATCTAATGTATATATCTATGGGCAGCTACAAAGTCGCTGCTAGTGTGAATGTGGCATAATTGAGAACACAACAACGTGCATACAGTACGCACATGGGTTTGTTCTTAAACTCGTTTTTCTGTTACTGAATTTGGAGTGTTCGGCTCTGTTCTCAATTAGTGTCCGCATGCACAAGGTTAGTCATTTGCATAATTCACACCCACACCAGCTGCATATAAGCGGCACTTGTCCAGAGTAAATGTAAAGATGTCGCACTTTTATGATGCTAGGCAACCACACTTTATCAACGGTCTTGGTGCTCAGGCACTTTTTCTGCACAAAGTTGACTTTTTCCAATTGCAGGAGTGCTGTGATCACCAGCGATGTACAGTAGCCCTCACGTGTCACTGTAGAGCACTTTCTATCATTCACTTAAACTACATATCCCATCATGACCTGCGGTCACACGACGGTTTCAGGGCACATGTTCAAGAATGAGCTAGATTCTGTGCCTGACGATCGGGTTGTCATAGTCCTAACCTTCGACCACCACCCGTTCCACAATGCACTGACCCCTTACAGCTTCCCCTGTGGGTGGTGGGCCTGCAGGAGGATGGTCCCACATCGCTCCTTCAGGCTGAGCCCGGCCGGGTTCCGTGGGAAAAAACCTGGCCACCAGGCGGTCGAATATGAGCCCCAACCCCAGGCCTGACTCCAGGGTGGGGCCCTGGCTGCACCATACCGGGTGATGGTATGCACCTCCAAGTTTGAGGCCATAATGAAAAAGGTGGTTTGCCATCTCCAGGTTGGAGGAAAGTCTCTTGGAGTTTTGTTCACGAGTGAGAAAAGGATGGAATGTGAGATTGTCAGGTGGATCGGTGCAGCAGTAATGCGGTCGATGTATTGGTTCGTTGTGGTAAAGAAGGAGCCGAAAGGCAAAACTCTCGATTTGATTCTCGTCAATCTACGTCCCTACTCTCACCTATGGTCATGAGCTTTGGGTCATGACCGAAAGCATAAGATCTTGGATATAAGCGGCCAAAATGAGTTTCCTTCGCAGGGTGGTAGGGCGCACCCTTATAGATAGGGTGAGGAGCTCTGTCACCTGGGAGGAGCTCAGAGTAGAGCCGCTGCTCCTCCACATCGAGAGAAGTCAGTTGAGGAGGCTTGGGCATCTGCTTCGGATTCCTCCTCGACGCATACCTAGGGAGGTGTTCCAGGCATGTCCCACTGTGAGGAGGCCTTGGGGAAGACTCAGAACACAGTGGAGGGACTATGTCTCTCAGTTGGCCTGGGAACGCCTCAGGATCTCCCCGGAGGAGCTGGAGGAAGTGTCAGAAGAGAACGCCAGACTTCCTTCTCCCCAAAGACTGCTGCCCCTGTGACCTGGCCCCGGAAAAGCGGACGTAAATTAGTTGAGATGAGATGTTCGTGAATGAAAGTGATTGTCTTGTTTTCCAATATAATGTCAAAATGTAGTGTGTATTTTCTGACAAGCAAAATAATCACTTTTAAAAAATTCACTTTAAAATATGATTATTTTGCTTGTTTTGACATGTCATTTTGACATTATTTCTGAAAAATACACAATTTTTTGCTTGTCTAGAAAAGACAAGACAAAAATTCTAGTAGGAAAAGCATTTTTTGCAGTGTGGACAGTGCCTGGGCAAACTTCTTGTTTTCAGGGAATTAGTCTCTGGATCATGATTTGTAGATCTGGATGTGGAGATCTGAAAACAGTCTCCCCCTCCTGTTCCCTGTCAATAGATGAGTCACCAAACCTGCACAGACACAGTGAGACGTAGATGAGAGGGAGAGACAAATGGGACATATAACTTCTAAATACCTGTTTACACATAAAGAATGATAACTGTAATGCAGAAGTTTGATAATTGTTATTATTCAAGTATTGACCTTTTCAGTCTCATTCACTGCTACTCAAAGTGCTTGTTATGTTACTTGATATTTTCTAATTATATTCTTATTCTTTTTATGTATAGTCATGAACACACTTATTTGTAAAGTAAGAAGTTTGACCGTTTTTCTGCCATTTATTACAGTCATTTCTCCCATAGGCAAGTAAATCAGAAGTTACAAAACGATCGAAAAAACGTCAATAAAAATGTGCTAAAAGGACAATAGCGAGGTCAACTCTACATTTTCAGAATATTTGCAGCTTAAACATAGTACATATAATATAATATTAGATACTTTGGGGCATTTGAATGCTTGATTGGCTGGTGAACATTCTAAGGTGTGGAATTTCACATAACCACACAGCTAAAATAGTTCCAGGCAGTTTTTTGACCACATTACAATTCCAAATCACTTCATCAAAGCATTCAACCGTCCAAACGCAAATCAAAACAAACAAAAGGTTTTGGATGAGATGTGTAAGAAAATAGTACTATACGCAGGAGCTGAGAACAAAAGCCTGACAAATGTCTTAAAATTCAGCGTCAATGAGTGGGAACCATACTATAATCTGAATTTCAGTCTGTTGAATTATTTAAAAAGATGCACACCACATTAAGTTGTATTTTGTAACACCACATTACTATATGAGTATAAAAAATGTTACAAAATATTTGTATGTTGTAATATTTGTATAACATCACTATCTCACGCCAATTTGTAGCTTTTTGATTTAGTGGCTAATTCATATGAATTTGTATGATTTAATTTGTACGTTTTAGTAGGATTTGCTCATCTCCCAATGACAGTTGGGTTTAGGGGCTGGGGTTTGGTGTCACACTTCCTTTTAAAAATCATATAATTTTGTACGACTGAACTCGGAATTATGAATACATATGAATTAGCTACTAAGCTGACAAAATGTTAAACCGTTAAATTTCCTTGTGCGATCAGGCTGGTAATTCATTAGACCAACTGAGATTGGTCACTTCTATATTTTTGCTGTTTTGTAGATTTTAATTGCAGATTTTGATTTGTCCGCTGTGTCTTTAATAACTCTCTAGAAACAATTTAAGTCTTTAGTCTTTTCATCAACACTTGACCTTCTGTTACTAACACTTTCTATTTTCTAAAAATGTTCTACATCTAAAAAAAAATAGCTCTGGTCCTTTAACACGAACTGTTCTATGTTCTTAAAAAATATATTTCTCTGAAAATTAGTGATTTAAAAAATCTAACATTAACAATGCCTTTTTATTTCTTATTGTATTTTAACTTTGTTTATCTGACCTTCTAGCAATATTGTATTTGTACTTCTACTATATATAGAAAAAAAAAACTTAACAAAAAACTTACCAAAAAATGTATTATTTTAAAAATGTTAAATAGTTTTTTAATTCACATACTGCTGAAACAAAATATTTAAATATTAAATAAAATTAAATATGTAATAGCTAAAATTTTATTATATTTATAAGTTAATTTAAATAATATAATTAATCTGAAGGTTGTGCGGTGGCGCAGTGGGTAGCGCTGTCGCCTGACAGCAAGAAGGTCGCTGGTTCGAGCCTCGGCTGGGTCTGTTGGCATTTCTGTGTGGAGTTTGCATGTTCTCCCCGTGTTCACGTGGGTTTCCTCCAGGTGCTCCGGTTTACCCCACAAGTCCAAAGACATGCGGTACAGGTGAATTGGGTAAGCTAAATTGTCTGTAGTGTATGAGTGTGAATGTGTGTATGAGTGTTTCCCAGTGATGGGTTGCAGCTGGAAGGGCATACGATGCGTAAAACATATGCTGGATAAGTTCATGGTTTCCGCTACATTCATTCTTCCATGGCGGGGCGCCACACCAAAATTCACCCCGCCGCTGCTACATTACTACTCATTCAAAACATTGCAATAGTGGGTTATAATCACACCAAAACGTGTTAAAAGGTAAGTGAATTATAACAGTGCGAACGTTTTTGTAATCGTTGTAGTGCTGTGAGTCATTTTAACTCTTTAAGGTGACATGCTGACTGACTGACCGGTGCATTATGCGTGAGGCTAGCAAACACGGCGTAGCATCCAGTTAAGATGAACACAGTTTCTATAATTAGATAATGCTCTAAATACTTTAAAATTTATAGATAGTGACTTTATCTAGCTGGAATTTATGGCCGTTTCACTTTTACTTCAGGACGCATTAATGCCGCTCGGTACGTCTATTGGAGACATTCATAAATATTCCAAGCAAATCTAATAAATGTTGGAGACATACTTGTTAGATAAACACACTAAATAGCACTTCAGCAGTGTTTCTTTGAGAGCACATGAGAAAACCTGCACGTAAGCAACGAATATTTGAGGGCCGTGCAAGAAGTTTTGTGCATGAACAGACGAAATTGGCGCACAAGCAAAGAGATTCGCATGCTCTTATTACATAAATGTGATCTCGGCTTGTAATACTGCGCTTAAGACATTTATTGAAATAATACCACAGGTAGTCGGTAGATCTGTGTAAAAGGCTCAACAGAGTCTGCCACCACAGCTGGAAAAAATCCGAGAGGAAACACTGAAGTTCATTCCACTGTGGCGACCCCTGATGAATAAAGGGACTAAGACAAAAGAAAAATGAATGAATGTATCTGAAATATAAATTGTATCTAAATATTTCAACCCAGGCTCATTCTGAAAACGTAGTCCCGTGGACGTTTCTGGAGACCGCGACATACGTCCCGGGAGGTAGGGGAGAGCGGGGCACAAAGTAACACTTTTTGGTTTTGGTTAAATAATGAACAAAGTAATAGGGTTAGACAAACCATTTTTTTTACCAACAACACACAAGCGTCTCCTACAAATGAGCACTGGAATTATGATCGCCCGACCTTTGGTTTCTGTGCAGTATTGCCAAAAGTGCCAGGAGTAAAAATGTTACCATTTACCCCACCTGCGGGGCAAGTTGTAACAGACAAGGGGTTAGTTGTAACACATGCTTATAAAGGCAGATTTCACACAGTTAATTTAAATTCAGTCTACTTTAAATAGTAGCTATATTTCCTCAATAATTGTCTGATTTCTTTTTTATTCTACAGAGCACAGTATGTTTATTTATTTTTTTGTTTATTGGATAAACACATTTAAATCTATTTGCATTATTATCCATTTATTCATTATTATACAATGCATTTATTTGCATTATTAGCAATAAAATATATATTTTTTCTATTAAAACAATATTTTCTATTAAAAAACATTTTTATTTAAAAAGTTCTCAACGTTACACTCAAAATTCAAAAAAATGATTTTGTTAGTTTAATTGGTGTCCAACAGTGTGTGGCTTAATTGTAACACCCTGTTACAACTAACCCTGCTGTGTCATGTTTTACTCAAAACTGTCTAGCAGTCACTGTGTTTTATACATCTTTCAAAATGGTTTCATCTTTTAGCCCAGAAGACGGTGATCACAACAATATAAGATTTCACTAATATACTTTCACAGATTTTTTCAAAATAAAAAAATATCGACTGTAATACAAAATACTTTTATGCTGCAAAAATGGTTTCTCATCCAAATTTCGCCGACAATTTTCAATAATTGGCAGGAAGACGTCTGCCGACACTGTGGTGAAAACCTCGGAAGCATGCCATGTTTAACCCTGAGCAAATATCTTAAAACTCTGTGTTACATTTAACCCCGCATTACTTTGTACCCCGCGCTCCCCTACGTATTTTTGCAGTTTTTGTTTTCGCAAATCCGCGAGAGGCCACTGTGTGTGCTTTTTTTCCTGTATCAAACGTCTCTCGAGAGTGCCGTAAACCGACCAGAGGCCGCTGTCGACCTACCGTCTGTCTGTTTGTCTCACTGAATGATTGACTGGGCGACAGGCCAATCGACTGACCCACCCTCCTCCTTCCCTAAACACAACCAATTTTACCGATTGACCCGTCCACCCACACACTTCCCTAAACCCAACCAACTGTTTACAAAAGCCATCCAAAAAAAGAAAAGCCCTCGTCTGATTTTTAACACGTTTTCGGATTTTACCACATTCTCACCCTGTTGTTCACTCGTTCATTTTATTTTTTTGCATTCTGTTTTTTTCTTACCTGATTTCTGGAACCGCTCCTCCGCGGACTCGAACCCGGTCGTCGTCGTCATGGTCAATTCCTCTCTGCGTCTCAAGTCCGCCAATGTACACGACGAGCTAACGGAACAAACTGGTTGTGGCCTGGAAAGGCCTCCACAAGGAGGTAAGCGATCAGCCGGTAAGCTCCAAAAGGAACGGCGTCATACCGCCCTTTAGCGTTTGTTTAAAAAATGAAATGCAGCCATACGTACCTCCTGCTACTTAATTCGCGGTCTCCAGAAACGTCCACGGGACTACGTTTTCAGAATAAGCCTGTGTTGAAATATTTCTGCCCTTCTAAGAACAACACTATATTCAGTTTACTTGCATTATTTTTCCATTTCTCTCTGGGCATTCATTCATAGCACAACAATTATACAGTGTATCCACCTTAATATGCTATTTGTTTTTAATCTATTTCACTTTTTTTTTTTTAATTGCTGCAATATCTACAGAATGTTTACTCTCATTCTTGCTATTGTTTTTCAAATTTCCTCTCATAAAATAATGCACATACACTTTATAGTTAATAATGGCTGTCCTGTTTTATTCACTGAAATATGACGAGGCTCAGACAACATTCAGAAAAAAAGCTAGGTAACTACAAAAAGGAGAAATTGAATACAAATAGACGGGAACATGATGTTCAAATCAATATGACGTTGTTGCTTTGAGAAAAAAAATGCTGGAATAAAGTTTACAGAGAGACACTCACTGGAGAGTTCATTGCTTCGAAATGACTGTGAAATGTTCAATTCGTAGTCAATAGTCTTGCCAACGTCATTTGGAGCCCACACAAAGGTGCGTAATCATAACAAATTCATAATATCTCATAACTCTCCAGCCCTTTACTAGCACACTAAATGAAAATAAGATTTCAGTAGCACGTCAGTGTTGCTGGCTCTTTGGCAGGGTCTCACTGCAGAAATGAGTGTGTCAGCAAGTCCCCGCACACCTACACACACACACACACACACACATATTTGAAACAAACACACATTGTGCTCATTCCCTTATTCCCAGTAGATTTTTGACACTGCGGATGCTATGTTTTTCAAAAGATTGTTAAAGACAAGATGACAAGAATGGTTGCTGAACATGTTTGGATTTGACTCCAGCAACAGGATCTGATCCTTGGCCAGTGCTTAGGATAAAATATTAATGAATGTCAAATGATATTTGTGTACACTTTTGTCCACTGAAGTCCCTTGATAGTGAGTCATTTCACTCTGCAGACATTTTTAACACTCTGTTTCGATGTAGGAATTAGGGATACAAGTGCAGATAGAGGAAAGACTAAAGCTGTTTGCAAGTATTGGGTTCTTATATAATTTTTCTAATAGTGTTAGACTAAAACTAAAAATGCTAAAAAAATAAATAAATAAAAATAAAAATAAAATGATTACAGTTTTAAAACTAATGCTTCATTAAAATATTAAATGAAAAAAGTTCATCTTTAATAAGATTTAAAGAAAAATAAGAAATGTTGCCTTGCAATGCTGACTGAAATAATAAAATATTGAAGGACTAAAATAGCAGCAAGTAAAACTGAAATATTTATATTATGAAATATGTAAAAATATGACCAAATGTTCAAAATAGTAAATGACCAAATAGTAAAGTACTAAATATTATTATCTGAAAAAAGCCAGTGAAAGTCTGTTACATCTCTCATTATTTTGTATCTGTCGGTCATTTTTTTTATTCCTTTTAAAACATTTGGTACCACTTTAGTTCATAATTCACAGTATTACCAAACCATTAACTAACACTTCTAGCTTAATAAACTACTAATTAGCTGTTTATTAATAGTTAGTAAGGCAGAAGTTGGGTTTAGGTTTTGGGTAGGATTAGGGATGCAGAATAAGATCATGCTTAATAACTACTAATGAACAATTAATATTACAATAATAGAAAGTTAATAAGCCAGTAGTTAATAGCATGAATAGTGACCTGAACTAAAGTGTTACCAAACATTTTAAACAGTTATAAATCTGTTTTTAATCATTTTAGTTCTTTGTTGTTTTTATTTCTTGTACTTATTGTGTGATTATTTAATGATCCTGTCGTTTATGTAAAGCACTTTGTATACTATTGTGTATGAAATGTGCTATATAAATAAAATATAGCCTATTTCAAATTATGTTTCTACACAGGACCAGCTCTATTCCCTCACCTGGGTGCTCGAGGGTTCATTGGAGTATGCCCAACCAGCCCACATGTGTTTTGTGAACTTGGAGAAGGCATTCGACCGTGTCCCTTGTGGCATTCTGCGGAGGGTGCTCTGGGAGTATGAGGTCAGAGGCGCTCTTTTAAGGGCTGTCTCATCCCTGTATGAACAGAGTAGGAGTTTGGTTCGCATTGCCGACAATAAGTCAAACTGGTTTTCTGTGCATGTTGGAGTCCAGCATGGCTGTCCTTTGTCACCAATTCTGTTCATAATTTCAAAGCGCAACCTTGGGCTGGAGAGGGTACAGTTCGGGGACCACAGGATTTCATCTCTGTTATTCGCAGACAATGTTGTTCTGTTGGCTTCATCGGCACCTCGAAGTCCGAGGCCATGGTGCTCCACCAGAAAAAGGTGGTTTGCCATCTCCAGCTTGGAGGAAAATCCTTAACCTTGGTGGAGTTCAAGTATTCTGGGGTTTTGTACACGAGTGAGTGAAGGATGAAACGTGAGATTGTCAGGCAGATTGGTGCAGCGGCAGCATTAAAGTCAATGTTCCGGTCCGTTGTAGTAAAGAAGGAGCTGAGCCGAAAGGCAAAGCTCTCGATTTACCGGTCAATCTACGTTCCTACTCTCACCTATGGTCATGAGCTTTGGGTCATGAGTGAAAGGACAAGATCTCGGATACAATCGGCCGAAATGAGTTTCCTTCGCAGGGTGGCAGGGTGCACCCTTATAGATAGGGTGAGGAGCTCTGTCACCCAGGAGGAGCTCAGAGTAGAGCCGCTGCTCCTCCACATCGAGAGAAGTCAGCTGAGGTGGCTCAGGCCTCTGTTTTGGATGCCTCCTGGACGCCTACCTAAGGAGGTGTTCCAGGCATGTCCCACCGGGTGGAGGCATCGGGGAAGACCCAGGACACGCTGGAGGGACTATGTCTTTCAGCTGGCATGGGAACGCCTCGGGATACCCCCAGAGGAGCTGGAGGAAGTGTCTGGGGAGAGGGAAGTCTGGAGTTTTCTCGTAGGACTGTTGTCCCCGCAACCCAGCCCCAGATAAGTGATGAAAATGACATGACATGATGCCAAATGATGTTTCATTGTAGAATGATGGAATAGGTCTCACATCTGAGTATTTTTAGGGCCACTTTATTATTTCATGCACTTTGTTAACTTTCTAATATTTCACATAAAACAGTGGCTACGTTAACAGAGGCAGGTACAATGTTTTCTGCCACCATTTTTCAGTCACATGACCTGCGCAGGGACATGGCCGGCAAATAAACAATGGTGCATAACAGGATGTAATTTCCATCTGTTTCAAGTTATAAATATTTGAATCACATATCAACAGAGATACGTATGATCACAAACTTTAAATTGTGGATCCATATACTGCACCCTCAGCCATTTTTCAGTAAATTAAAACCGTCATATTCCTGTCAAGCTCCAATTCAGCAATATTTACATCTATCCTGTGGATATTTTGGCATTATAGGGCGTAAGTGTCTGCTTTCATATTTTGTGTCATATTGTTTTGCTTAGATTAATGTTTGCTGGTAGGGAAAATCTATTCGTTCACTTCTGCTATTTACACTTTGACTTTGCATTTCAATTTGTACTTTAATTGCACTTGACCTGCAAATTGGAATAGAAACTGCATAAAAAGTATACAAACGTACTGACGGTATAGGTACCATACAGTAGATTGTTATGGGTCAATGATACTACCATTTGGCACAAATTCATAAATTTCTCCATTCTACCTGTTTTTATGAAGAAAATATTTAGAAGCACAGCCCAGGCATGTCTACTCGTAGGCCAGTAACGATATCTAACTGCACAACAATTATCCAGTTGTTTTTGCTAAAATAAAATAGAAATTGCTCAGCTCGTGAATTGGCTGTTAACAGGAGATGGTAATGTTTTGCCCGCCAGGCATGGGCGTTCCCCTAATGGTGTGACGTCTTGTAAAAACTATCAATTGCCTTATGTAGAAATCAGGATCAAATTAACATATTTCTTTAATACAATGAAAGCAAAACAGCTTTTTTTTTTTTATCTATAACACTGACACACAGAAAAGCTGTGGAGATCGTGAGCCCCAATGAATCCTGGAAGCTTTAAGTGGCTCTGCTGGAAGTGACACCACAAGCTTCAAATGCGGCGCACAGGGAATATGCGATGAGGCAGTAATCGAGATCCTTTGTCACGTTGCTTTTTTCACACTGAGAAAACAGAATGAACCCAAAATTACATCTCACCATGATTATTAAAGGTTACAGTTTCAGGAATATTCGTGCGGTTTGCTGATCCTTGGCATCGAAAGCCACAGATCTGATTTATGTTCTGTTTGCTTTTGTGTGTCCTTTCAATCAGATCTGCAAACCACATTTCCCAAAGCCCCAAACTCTCATTCCAGGTTGCAATGCATGTGGAGGAACATGATGTATAGATCTGATCTTTGTATTCTCTCTCTCCTTTTTCCCTCTGCATTTTCAATGCGCCGCCACAGTGTGTGTTGTGAATGAAGCGGAGAGCGAGCGTGATGGAGAGAGAGAGAGAGGGAGAGAATGAAATAAAGCATTTGGAAGGTGAGTCATAACTCAATAGCCTTATACGAGTGCAGCATGGTGGGTGTGAATGACGTACAGACTCTATTCTAGAATCAGCTGTGGCCATGAAAATAACATTCCAGGGTCCCTGACTAACCTGCTGCTCGGCTCTTAAAGCTTCACACCTCTAAGTGATAAATTGTCGCGCTCAGATTAAGATGTTGCTTTCCTTTCATTGGATACACACACACACGCGCACACACAGAGCCGTTTGCATTGTGCATCTGCTGTTATTGCTGCCTTCAGTTTGGGTACATGCTTTAAGCTTTGTGGTCAGAGAAACTCAGTAAACCAGAGCGTGATTGCATTGCAGATGTTGTTCGGGGCATTGATGTGATGATTATTCCTTCTGTCTTGTCTATCAAAAAATGCATTAGATACTTAATTAGAAGTGTACAGTACATGTACTGTATATTGATATCTTACTCACCTCTTTGATGATATATGGGGGCACGCACTAATTTAAAATTAGTATTAGTAAATTAGTAAAACATAATTACATTTTTCAAAGTCATGTTACACTAAGTCATGCTTCAGTGCGTACCTCGGTTTTTAGGTCACGGTTCAATACGTGTAGGGTAGTGGTCCCCAACCTTTTTATCACAGCGAACCAGTCAACACTTAACAATTGCTAAGTGACCATCAACGGTTTTCTCAGAGGATGACAAGCTGACAAAACATTGCTGTCACTCTGATACAATTACAAAGCATTGCAGTGTTTGGGTGTTCTGTGTTTGTCTGAGATAACTAATCAACAGAGATGTGGATATTCCATACACAGTATGAAGCTGATCGGTCAGTTCTTCTCACTTGACTCGCAGTGCGCTCGCGGCATTCATTCAACTGCGTGCGTCTGGCAGACGCGAGCGCATCACGCCACTTGAGCACACAAGCCGTGCACCTCCATTGGAAATAACGAACTTGCACAAACTCTAGAAAAGCGATATGCAAACGGCCCCTAAAAGGCCGCCGTCATTAGCGGTCTACAGCAGTTGATCTTTGTTGACAAATGCGAATCCATTACTTGGCAGTTCACCAGTTCTTCACTGAGCCTTTTTTTTTCCTCAGCAAAGAAACTTTTCAAAGAAGTTTCTTACTCATTTTGCTGCTTGTGGTTTACATGTATCAAAATAAACTACAAAATACAGCAGCCACAAATGTATCAAAATAAAACACTGTATTTTGTATTTTGAAAATGCTAAATCCTTTTTTTTTTAGATTAGATTAGATTTAACTTTATTGTCATTGCACATGTACAAGTACAAGGAAACAAAATGCAGTTTAGGTCTAACCAGGAGTGCAATAGCAGCAAGTACAGGATACAGGTATAAGTTATAAAGTGCAGTTATAGAAATACTATGGTGATATTTACAAATGGATGTACTATGAACATTATATACAGGTTGTATTAGCTATGAACAGAGATTTACAATAGATGGATATACTGTATGTACAGGTTGCTATTAATAATCAGAAGTGTGCAGATAGATAAACAATTACAAATGTATATGTACAGTGTGTGTGTACATAATTACAAATGTGCAGTGGGTATGTACAGTTCAAATAAATGAATCAGTGCAATGAATATGTGCAATTTTTAAATGTGCAAATGTTAAATAGTGCAGTGATTATGAGGAGTATAAGTTATGAGGAGAGTGGGGGGTGTATTAGGGGGGCAAAGAGTCAGTGGGGGGCAGAGTTCAAAAGGGAGACAGCTCTGGGGAAAAAGCTGTTCCTTAGTCTACTGGTTTTTGTCAGGGGGAGCCTGAAGCGCCTGCCAGAAGGCAGGAGAGAAAACAGCCTGTGAGCAGGGTGAGAGGAATCTTTAAGAATACTGCGTGCTCGGCGAAGACAGTGTTTCTTCTGGATGTCCTCTATGGTTGGCAGTGTGGTCCCTGTGATGCGTTGGGCAGTTTTCACCACCCGCTGCAGTGCCTTACGCTCCGCAACAGAACAGCTTCCATACCAGACTGTGACACAGTTCGTCAGGATGCTTTCTATTGTGCAGCGGTAGAAGTTCACCAAGATGGCTGATGACAGCTGGTTCTTCTTAAGTTGCCTTAAGAAAAATAGGCGCTTCTTGACCAGGCTGGAGGTTTTGGTGGTCCAGGAAAGGTCCTTTGAGATGTGGGTCCCCAGGAACTTGAAGAATGAGACAGGCTCGACGGCCATCCCATTAATGTGGATGGGATTATGTAAGCCTGTTCGTCCCTTCCTGAAGTCCACAATGAGCTTCTTGGTCTTGTCGGTGTTAAGGAGCAGATTATTGTTGGTGCACCAAGTGGCCAGATGCTGTATCTCCTCCCTGTAGGAAGTCTCATCATTGTTGCTGATTAGACCAATCACTGTGGTGTCATCTGCAAATTTGATGATGGTGTTGGATCTGTTTACAGGCCTACAGTCGATGGTAAAAAGGGAGTAGAAGAAGGGGCTTAACACGCAGCCCTGTGGTACACCAGTGTTGAGTGTGACGGTGGTGTAGCAGATGTGGTCTGATCTAACATTCTGAGGTCTGTTAGTCAGAAAGTCCATAACCCAGTTACAGAAAGATGTGTCGATATCCAGGTCTCTATGTTTGATCATTACAAGGGAGCATAAAATTCCTTTGCAAACCGTCAATCGATAGGCATTTTTGTTTATTATACATTTTGTACAAATTTCATACAGAAAGTCTTGTCTTGAAGATGATCTCCTTAATCACTGTAAAAGCCATGTTATGTAGATAATGAGTTGGAATATAGTACTATATCTCTTTATTGTGTTTCCATCCATTGCGTGGCCATTGAAATTGCAACCATCTGTTAACAGTCTTATATTTTAAAGAGTGACATATGAAGATGTTATATTATTTATTTTTGTTCAATAATTGTAGATCTTTTTTGCTATTGATATCTTCAGTACTTGATGTAAAAACATGATGTCTGATAACATCTCCAGTTTTAGTAATTTTCATAAATCATGTTTTTTGCATTTATACTCTTCAATGTACAGCATGAAACATGATCTCTAAAAAAATTAGTTATTTTTTTAATCGCTTTTTGCAAATAAACTGCTCATATGCATAGACTGAAGTATTATTTAATATTCGTGTCTCATATACTGTATTGTGCCATTTTGACATCTCTTCATTAACTGTGCAGAGCACCTGCCGATCAGTCTATGAAGTATTGTAGGAATTGCCACTGTAGGACTTATCGTATGTTGTTTGTATTATTTTTTCAGCATCTACATCCGCAATCCACCTAAAACTACAATTATTTGTACAGTATACTTATTATTCCAATATGTTTTCAGTTCTTCTTTTAACTGGAAGTCTGTTTACCCTCTTAGTGAACACTAGTACACAGTCTTTAGGTGTTTTATATTTCTAAAGTTCCTCTGCATTTCCACCTGCAGCACCGAGACTCTGTTCTTAAGGACTGATATTTTATTCCATCTCATTTCTTAAGCAAAGATCCTGATGCCAAATTGTACACTAAACTGCCTTTACATATTACTGGTCTTAGCACTGTTGTGGACTTGTTTCCAAATCTACCCATGCCATTTGTCTGTTATTTTCTTTGGGCCCTATCATATACCCGGCGCAGTGAGACGCAAGATGTGTTTGCTGCAACGTTTTGCTATTTTCAGACCAATGCAACCTTAATTTTCACGTTTTGCACCACGTTGTTTAAATAATAAATCCATTTGTGCCACTATGTGGACTCGTGGGTGTTCCAGTCTAGAAAGGAGGTGTGTTAAGGTGCATTGTGGAGCGTTGCTATTTTGAGGAAAATACTTAAATAGACTGCTTCATTGATCAATTGAAAGCAGATCTAAAGTCCAACTCAGAGCATGTTAGTTGTGCGCCTTAAATGCGTACACATTGCTTAATACACACAGCATGTGTATTATACCCCTGCAGTTTGCCTATAGAGCAAACTGGTCTGTGGATGATGCAGTCAACATGGGACTGCATTATATCTGGACAAACCAGGGAACTACGCAAGGATTCTGTTTGTGGACTTCAGTTCTGCTTTTAACACCATTGTTCCATCACTGCCCGAGTACAAACTGCCCCAGCTCTCTGTTCCTAGCTCTGTCTGTCAATGGATCACCAGCTTTCTGACAGATAGACAACAGCTAGTCAGAATGGGCAAAATCACATCTGACAGCCGCACCATCAGCACTGGTGCCCCACAGGGATGTGTTCTATCCCCACTGCTCTTCTCCCTGTACACCAACGACTGCACTGCAAAAGACCCCTCCATTAAGCTCTTGAAGTTTGCGGATGACACTACTGTTATCGGCCTCATCCGGAACGGTGTAGAGTCTGCATACAGACAGGAGGTGGAACGACTGGCTTTATGGTGCAGATACAACAACCTGGAGCTGAACACGCTCAAAACAGTGGAGATGATAGTGGACTTTAGGAGAAACCCCCCTGCACTCCCCCCACTCATCCTCATGAACAGCACTGTGGCTGCAGTAGAGTCATTCAGGTTCCTGGGCACCACCATCTCTCAGGATCTGAAGTGGGACATTCACATAGACTCTATTGTGAAGAAAGCCCAGCAGAGACTGTACTTCCTTCGTCAGCTGAGGAAGTTCAACCTGCCACTGGAGCTGCTCGTACAGTTCTACTCAGCTGTCATCCAATCCATCCTCTGCACTTCAATCACCGTCTGGTTCAGCTCAGCTGCCAAAACTGACCTCCGTAGACTTCAGCGAATAGTTCGGACTGCTGAACGAATCACTGGCACTGCCCTTCCTACACTTCAAGAACTGTACTCTTCCAGAGTGAGTAAAAGGGCTGGCAAAATCACTCTGGACACCTCGCACCCAGCACACTACCTGTTCAAACTGTTACCGTCTGGTGGGCGCTACAGACCATCAAGCAGCCAGACACAGCAAAAGTTTCTTTCCTCAGGCCATCTCATGAACAGTTAAATATTCCCCTACTGTGCAATAAACGTGCAATACTTTCTCATACGCATTTGTACACAGCACCTTATTACAATTTACAATGTATTACTTTCTCCATTCGCATTTGTACACAGCACCTTATAACCTGTATATTTACAACAAATCTGTACATACAATTCAACATCCAGATCTTTTTGACTAACTGCATCTCTGTTTAATGTCTTTTTTTCTCATATTTAATTTTGTGTTGTCACTCGTCACTTTATGTACACTGGAAGCTTCTGTAGCCAAAACAAATTCCTTGTGTGTGTGAAGCACACTTGGCAATAAAACTGATTCTGATTCTGATGTACAGCAATACACAAATATCTTCACAAATGAAAAAGAGTTAAATAATTTAAAATGTTGCAAAAATTATTATTTTCCACATAAATATAAAAACCACTGCCTAAAGTACTAAACTATTTTGATACAAAATATTAACCCATTTTCATAAACCCCATAACATACAAATTACAAAATACTATTTTGTATTTAAAATACATATTTTAAATACATTTATCATAAATACTGCCCATCCCTGGTCATGTTGAGGAACATAACTTACAGAGAAAATTTGTGTCAATGAACATGAATTGATAGATTAAATTGTGATTATATAACAAAATGGGTTGAAGGTATAAACTTTTAGTGTGTTTTTTTTTTTCACAATTGTAAGATTACATCTCCTGAATCACAGCAGTTTCTCTGAATCTCAAAGTTCTAATTATTCCACTGAATTATGAGAAATCATTTTGGTTACACTTTAGGTCACAATTCATGCTTTTAACTACTGGCTTATTAAACCTGAATGTTTATTAAGATATTAACTGCTCATTAGTAGTTCATCTTATTCTGCAACCCAAAACCTAAACCCAACTTCTACCTTACTAACTAATATTACAAAGCTAATTAGTAGTTTATTAAAGGGCCATGAAACCCCCCTGTCTCAGCAGGGTGTTTTCACACCTCTAGTTTGGAAAAAGTCAGGAAAGTGGGCGTGTCCAGCTCTGTTTAGGTGGGAGTGTCAGGGAAGGGAAAGAGGAAAGGATTTGCAAATATGGGAGTTTCCCTTTGGCAACGCAGACGCAAGGGAGAAAGACAGTGACTGTGTTTACATGGATATCAGTAATCGAATTACTTACCAAATTATTAATTTGTCGACTTTAACTGCAGTTTGGCACTTTCACTTTTTATTCAGGAACATTTCCTGCATGTCGCCAGTGACAAACAAGATATTGAAAGCGAGGAAATTTCGTCCGCATTTCTCTGTAACTTAGATGCACTCGGTAGGTAGCGTCAGAAAGCCGTGTGTATAGACTATCCTGTCACAAAATGCGGTGAAAATCCTGCACGACTGGAATAGTTTGATTAAGGTGTTTACATGTTTACATTCGGAGAGCAGCATTTACAGCTAATCTTTCAGTCTATAGTATTGTACTATAATATTGGAGTGATATTAACATACTGTAAACTTAGTAACTAAGTCATTTTGACTGAGGTATGTCTTTAAAAACTGAAAGAGCACTGCTGACGATACGAACTAACTTTGCCATCTGAATGAACAAAGAAAGGGCACTGCACTCACACACACTTACCAAATCTGTAGAGACAGGACAATCAAACTGGAATAGTGTCTTTTTTTTTAAAAGAGATGAGCGGCAAATCCGGATTTCATCATTGCCAGGTGCGAAAAGCTCTCGGGTAAAAAATGTTCCTTACAAACGCATTTCTGTCGCGTGTCGCATGCACTGTAATCCACATTTGAGTCCAGCAGCACTCTCATAGCGGGAAAATGCAAACAAAACCTTCGTTGCAGCACAATAATAAATGCAACACTGACGACCCATGTCTCCAAATTCTTGTTCTTTCACTTGTTTTGGCAACACAACGTGGCGTCTCTCTGTCGTCTGAACACTGTAACAGGTAAAACAGTCTCCGAAGCTATCATGCATATTAATGAAGTTGCATGTCATACACAATAGAGTGCGCTGATTGGTTTGAACAAAGTCTTTCTCATGAATTAATGCCGCACCCTCAGAGACATCACGATGTACTCGCAGGTACAGACAGCCACTCTCCACGCTGGATTTACACGCAAGTATCTCATGGCCGTGACGTAGCTTTAAAAATTCGTTTCAAACTGGACGAACGAATTTGCTCAAAATAACGCAAAAACAACCAATTTTCACTTTTTAGTGCAATATATGTGTCCTAATAGTGTTTATAGCAGCGTGGGACACATATATATGACTGTCAACAGCTCAAAAAATGTGTTTTGGTGTTTCGTGACCCTTTAAGTTAATGGTTTGTTACCGTGAATTGTAACCTAAAGTGTTACCCGAATTTTTGTCTGTCTCTTTCCTGTGGCTGTGGATTTCTACTTATATATGTATGCATGTTTATATGCGTGACATACTTTATGGACAGTCCTGTTTAAAACTCTGCTTTATGTTGATGACATGTCAGTGTGCATGTCTCTTATCTGTGATATGAATCAGGAATCCAGGCCAGATTTATTCCATCTCTGTGGAGTTTAAGAGGTGTTTGGCTGTCTCTGCATTAATGAACGGGATTTGGCCTAAGCCCTAAAGATCTCACGCTTCCGTCTGTTAGACATCTGCGGAAATTACAAACGCACAACACTCACTCGCAAAGCAATTTACAACACTGTAATATATAGTCAAATGAAATCTAATGGAGATGAAACATCAGATTGACAAAATAAGGGACATCTGCTTTTGATTGGTGATATCTAAACACTTTCAACTTAAACCTGTTAAAATGAGGAAGTCACTGGTGGGGTTCTACAGCCGTTGACTCAGATGCAGGTACTTACACGACAGAACTACCAATTAGGTACTTCACAGGGTCTTGTTAGCCTGTCTTCTCTGTCCAGCACAGAACACTGCGCCTAGAGGGAAGGAAAGCAAGAATGAGAGAGCAGAAATCACATGTCTTCATGTACTGTAGTGTGGACGTGAGGGATCAAATGCAAGACAGAGTATGGCAGGGCTTTTGAAAGGTTTTTGGACCCTAAAAATGAATCTCTTGTGAGGCACCGTCTTATTAAAATACAGGGTGGTGAGTGCAAATGCTATGCAAGCTATTTGAGAGAAAAATCACATGAGGCCTAAATAATGAAATGTTAGGAATATATTGGTTGATGACTTGATGTTGCATTTTGACTGTTTATGACATTTATGAATGTAATAGATATTGACATCATTTAAATTGCAGTAAATGGTTAAACATTTATTTATCTTCCATAGACCTCTTCTTATAAAAATTGCCATATAAATATATATTAAAGCCAATTCTCAAAACTGTTCTATGGTGTGACTGTCAAGCATAGTTTAATAAATTACAACTTAAAAATAAATAAAAACAACGTCAAAAAATTTATAAATACCTCAGATCGTTGTGCATTTGTATTTTTTGGTCCATAGATGATTTCTCTAACTATTTCTCTAACAAATGAAAAATGTGTTGTTACTACCTAATCTCAATTGCCAAAAATCACATTGTATTTCATACTAATCTAATGTAGCTAAATCAACTTAAAAGAAACTGCAACTTAATATTTTCATTCATATTTCATCTAAAGATGTAAATTCCAAGTCACATTTCTTTGATGCCGACACAGTATGCTCAAAGTAAACATTATTTAGTGGCATTTTATTAATCAGTGAATATTTTAGAGGGAAAAGTTTTATCATTTTATTTGTTTTTGTTATTTTTTGCCCTGTGCTTGCCTAAATTAAGCACTATGGATATATACATATACTCAATGGCCATTTTGTTAGGTACACCTTACTAGTAACGGGTTGGACCCCCTTTTGCCTTCAGAACTGCCTTAATCCTTTGTGGCATAGATTAAACAAGGTACTGGAAATATTCCTCAGAAATTTTTGTCCATATTGACAAGATAGCGTCATGCAGTTGCTTCAGATTTGTCGGCTGCACATCCATGATGTGAATCTCCCGTTCCACCACATCCCAAAGATGTTCTATTGGATTGAGATCTGGTGACTGTGGAGGCCAGTTGAGTACCGTGAACTCATTGTCATGTCATGTTCAAGAAACCAGTCTGAGACGATTCACGCTTTATGACATGGTGCGTTATCCTGCTGGAAGTGTGGACATAAAGAGATTGACATGGTCAGCAACAATACTCAGGTAGGCTGTTGAGTTGACACGATGCTCAGTTGGTACTAATGGACCCAAAGTGTGCCAAGAAAATATCCCCCACACCATTACACCACCAGCCTGAAATGTTGATAGAAAGCAGGAAAGAGCTATGCTCTTATGTTGTTGATGCCAAATCCTGACACTATACCATCCGAATGTCGCAGCAGAAATCGAGACTCATCAGACCAGGCAATGTTTTTCCAATCTTCTATTGTCCAATTTTGGTGAGTCTGTGCGAATTGTAGCCTCAGTTTTCTGTCCTTAGCTGACCGGAGTGGCACCCGATGTGGTCTTCTGCAGCTGTAGCCCATCTGCTTTAAGGTTTGACGTGTTGTGCGTTCAGAGATGCTCTTCTGCATACCTCGGTAACGAGTGGTTATTTAAGTTACTGTTGCCTTTTTATCAGCTCAAACCAGTCTGACCATTCTCCTCTGACCTCTGGCATCAACAAGGCATTTGCGCCCACAGAACTGCCACTGGATGTTTTCTCTTTTTCAGACCATTCTCTGTAAACCCTAGAGATGGTTGTGCGTGAAAATCCCAGTAGATCAGCAGTTTCTGAAATACTCAGACCAGCCCGGCTGGCACCAACAACCATGCCATGTTCAAAGTCACTTAAATCACCTTTCTTCCCCATTCTGATGCTCGGTTTGAACTGCAGCAGATCGTCTTGACCTTGTCTACATGCCTATATGCATTGAGTTGCTGCCATGTGATTGGCTGCTTAGAAATTTTGCATTAACGAGCAGTTGGATAGGTGTACTTAATAAAGTGGCCGGTGTGTTTGTGTATATATGTATGTATATATATATTCATTCATTCATTTTCTTTTCAGCTAAGTCCCTTTATTAATCTGGGGTCGCCACAGTGAAATCAAGCACCAACTTATCCAGCATATGTTTTACTCAACGGATGCCCTTCCAGCTGCAACCCATCACTGGGAAACACCCATACACTACCATTCACACACATACACTACGGACAATTTAGCTTACCCAATTCACCTATAGTGCATGTCTTTGGACTTGTGGGGGGAACCGGAGCACCCGGAGGAAACCCACGTGAACACGGGGAGAACACATATAAACACACACACACACACACACACACACACAGAGAGAGAGAGAGAGAGAGAGAGAGAGAGAGAGAGAGAGAGAGAGAGAGAGAGAGCGCGAGAGAGAGAGTATAGCCCCTTTGACATTATAAAGATTTTTTTCATATTTCCAGTCCAATCTGACAAATATTTATATAATATAATATATAATATCCAGATAAAACAATCTGTTTTAAATTTCTGTCTAACATAGTAATTACTTAAAGGTGTGAACCTTTAAATATAATTCATTCTCACAATGACAAACTATTCGCTTGATGATTTTCTGACTAGTCATTAAACAGTAGAATGAAAAGGTTTGTGTTTGCTCAATACCTTAAACATAATTGAAAACTTTTAATGAACAACTTTGACAACTCTAAATATGAAATTTCTCAAATCTAAAGTGCATCAGAGAGTTTATAATCCCCTGTAATAAAATACAATGAAATACAATACAATGCTTAATACATAGTACATGTAGTAATAGAGAGGGTAGTTACACAATTTCATTGCTACTAATTTAATTTTAAGCAGATTAAGCAACACTGCTCTCCACCACACACAACAGTTTTTTAGTTGCAGTTTTAAAGCAGTTGTGGTAACATAATGTTGGCACCAACAGAGAATCCTCTTGGTTAGAAAAGAGTTTAATGCGGTCAAAATTCGATTTGAAAAAAGTCACGTAGACCAGCTGCATGCAAAGTGTCAACAGCTCCACTTAGCACTTAAGAAACAAAGTTCAACAGCTTCACACGAGGAGCCAGACCACATCATAGAGTTCAGAGAGTCTTAAAGAGAGCCAATATCTGCAGCAGATAGCCAAAAAAGAAGAGGAAATTGAATGTAATCACAATAAGGACCCTTACCTGCCAGGCATGCTCATGTCACTCACAAAGACATAAAAGCAGCCACACGTTTCCCAACAGGAGAAAGTCTGCAGGTGCTTCTTCTAAAGGACTCCACCGGGAAGATTGTCTGAATTCTTTTTGCATTATAAGATGCCCCAAACATGACCAGAAGCTGGGATAGGAGAGTCTGGGAGAGGCAGAGCTCCACACCTTTATACACTGTCATCAATACAGCGATCCCACGAGGATATGCCTTATTGCACACCTGGCTCATTGCACTTCAATTGGGCCCCCAGGATATTTATGATGCACCTGCACAAACAGGCCATGTGGGTTCTTGCCAAGACCCTCTAAGATGCATCCTTGGGACTCAGTCCAGAATGTGCTCAAGGAGGTCTCCTTCAGCCCACTTACATGCCCAGATTTGCCCCGTCTTCACTTGAAAGATGCAGTTGTGCCTGAGGCTCACAGTCACCACACCAAACTAATACCCTTTATTTCCCTGCGCTCCTCACACCAAACACACACACACACACACACACACACACACACACACACACACACACACACACACACACACACACACACATTGCTAGCTTAGACTTGATCATAAAAATATATAAAAATGGTCCTTTAGAGTAATTTTTATTTATTTTTTTGCATAAAATAAAACGATGCTATATGTTAAGATTTATTTTTGGCAACACAGTAGAAATGTTCAGAAGAGTAATTTTATACAGTATTTGTGGGATTAAGTCTGATTTTCAATCACAGCAAATAAAAACCTGTATTATTCTGATCAACTGTCATTTTGTTATTGACTTTTATAAGGGGTTTAAACACAGTTTGGCAACAGTGTGTGGATATAGCCAGCTTTTAATTGTAAAAATAAATTCACTCTGTTTTTATAATCACACTTGATAAAAAACAGTCTGTAGAAACACTTTGATTGACAATATCCCTTTGTACATGTCATAGGAGGGGGATTAATGATGCCCGTTACTGACGATCTCTCCCTCATTGTCATAAACAGCCCTGAGTGAGAAGCAGCCGTCCACTAGTAGAGTTTTAGCAGCGTACCTGCTAAAGATAGGGCATTATTAATGTGGAGTTTTAGGATGCACACATGAACACCAGAATCTTTATGGACTTCCTTCTTCTGAATCATTTCTTTTGACATTTTCAGTTTTTCACAGAGAAAATGTTACGCCTGCTTTGAATATTCCTCTATGCTTATGCATAGGCATTTTTAGCTATGCACAATCTCGTTTGAATTTTAAGCAACAGTAACCAAAGCACCCAATTTAGGCTTATTCTGAAAATGTAGCCCTATATACATTTCTGGAAATCATGAATTATGTAGCCAGAAGTATGTATGGCTGCATTTTATCTTTAAAATGAACACTACAGAGCGGTATGACACTGTTCCTTTTCGCGCTTACCAGCTGACCGCTTACCTCCGTATGGACTGCTTTTCTGTTATCAGTTTGTTTAGTAGCTCGCCATGTATGTCGGTG
The DNA here is from genome assembly GCA_903798195.1 of Danio kyathit. Classification (NCBI taxonomy): domain Eukaryota; kingdom Metazoa; phylum Chordata; class Actinopteri; order Cypriniformes; family Danionidae; genus Danio; species Danio kyathit. The sequence continues at coordinate 38,797,124 of LR812525.1, forward strand.
GACTTGAGACGCAGAGAGGAGTTGACCATGACGATGGGGTTTGAGTCTGGTGAAGAACGATTCCACAAAATATGTAAGACAATAACAGAAGCCAAAAAATAAAATAAACAAGTAAATAACAGGGTGAGAATGTGGTGAAATCTGAAAACGTGGTATAAATCAGATGAGGGCTTTTCTTTTTCTGGATTGCTTTTTAAAACTCTCGGTTGGGTTTAGGGAATTAGGGGAAGGGAATTGTGAGGGTGAGTAAATGGTAGCAGAATTTTAATTTGAATCAAAAAGTAAGGGCTTAATCGACTCAGTCCCGTCTTTTACACTATTTTGTGTCATTTTAACTCAACCATTAACCAACAAAATCTATGATGCAAGTTGGATTTTACATTGAATAAAGTAGTTAACGGATTGCTATTTTGGGAACACAACGGATTAGACATTATAAATAGGTGTGTGTGATTGAATGGATTATCTTTAACACTCATATCCATCAAAATAAGCTGATCTTTGTACCAGACTGTGAGAACTCTTTTCAGTTGTGTAAGAGGTGAACAGGCACCTGAATTTTAGTGTTGTGTAATCCTGGTGAATTGCTATTCTCTGTCTGATGATAACCTTGAACGTTTGTTCTGCAGACGTAAAAAGCAGAATGTTAGTCACACACAAGTACTTCAGCCTTCTGTGTGGAGTTTGCATGTTCTCCTTGTGTTGGCGTGGGTTTCCTACGGCTGCTCCGGTTTCCCCAATAGTTCAAAGAATTGGATATGGGTGAATTGGATGAACTATAAATCATGATTTGGAGAATATGGGTGAATTGAAAGAACTAAATTCTGTAAATTATAAGTGTGTGTGTGTGAATGAGGGAGTGTATGGGTGATTACTAGTAGTGGGTTGCACTGGAAGGGCATCCGCTGCTTAAAACACATGCTGGAATAGTTGACTGTTTGGCATGCTGCGACAACCCCTGATAAATAAGGAACTAAGCTGAAGAAAAATGAATGAAACCACCAAAACCAGTACACACACTCACATAAACTGAACTCTGATTGTTTCAGATGCTTGTTTACAACTTCTTAAGCCTTTGCGGTTTTTCTTTGAAGAAATTGGAATGAGTATTTGACCACAAGAGTCCACCACAAGAGGCGATGAAGGGCTGCTTATTCCCTTGGATTCTGAACTAACAGGACCATACTTGCTAACCGTCCTGTGATCGAGCTAAAAAAAAACCTCATCTTTCAGTTATAAATGTGACAATAATAGCTATTTATCCAAAGCTAATGGACTTCAAAACATTCCCAGACCATATTTCAATCAGTGTTTTGTTCCTTTGGCAACCGAATCTAGGGTAATAACATTTACTAATGGTCTTTAGAATGATATAATTGGTGACTGAGACACACATAACGTGCACAACATCTCTTTGTCATTCAGCCGACGGCGGTTTCTTCAATGGCCTCATTCATCGGCGTCTAAGAGGGAACCAACATGACCACAGAGCCCGATGCGGCAGATTTGCATAATGTCTGCTGAGTAATGTGACAAGTGTTTGGTGGTCAGCTACTTTTGTGCCCACTCTTCTGCTTTTGAAATTATTAAGCGAGCAATTTGAAATGTCTGACACACGATTGCTCATTTCTTCTGAGCTCTGTCTCTGTTTTTGTCCTCAATTTCTCCATCACCATGCTGAGGACAATGACAGTTCTGTGAGGATACGATTCAGCCTGAGTTTCTGTCTTATATTTCTGTCAAACATTTCAAGGATGCTTGTTTTTGAGAAGCGGGTGATGAGCGCCATCTAGGACTAAATGCTGTGACTTTATTGACTTCTTACTGTTTTCCTTTTCAGAACTACTCAAATGTAAACATCTGCCTATCTTTCTGCCAATAATTCTGCTGATTTGTAGCACTTAGGGTTATAAACAGTTTAGAGACGTCGGTCGCATTTATAGGTGTTTTGAAGCGAGGAGGGAAGAATGGAGCAGGATGACGGGGATTAAATGTTGGGAACGGAGGAGATGGATTTATCTGACGTGAAGAATGTGACACGCTGAGGGGTTTTATTTCTGATTACTCAACTGCTTACTGTTGATCATGGCCTGAGAGACTGTGGAGGAAAGGAAAAAAAGAGTGAGAGACAGATGAAATGAGAATGAGAGTAGTATGAGGTGCTGCAAGACCAGACATGCATACAAATTTCACACTCATCCGTGTAAGTGCAATGCTATCTACGTCAGTGTGACTTCAAATACATAGGCTTTGATCAAATTTTGTTATTCAAAAAAGGTCTGATATTATTTCATCCAAATGTCAAATTAAAATGGTCATGTAGTGTTTTTTTTTTTTTTTTCATAAAAATGGCAATATTCATTAATTTCTTAACCCTTGTGCACTGTTCAAATTTACCACTTTTGTGTTAGAGATGAAAACATCCATTAAATTTAACTTGAATATTTTTCCTTCTTTGGCATAAATCTGTTAATCAGAAAATATTACAGCATTTTTAACTCTTTTATTGCCAAATTCATAAATGATGTCACTGGTTTGGTGGTAAAAAAAACACACAAAATTACTTATTTTCAATATAAAAAGAAAGTGTGAACTGAAATTTAGAAATGTGCACAACTGTCTTAGACATGTGAAAGATTAGTTACAACATTACCTTTGATGCATTGTTATTTTTTATGAAGCATAAGATTTTCATTTTTTTCTCCCTAATTTGTTTGTGGCTGTTTTTTGGCCCATTGACTTCCATTTATAACCACATTTTTTGATTGAAAAGCCGTGACATCATATAATCATGCATTTTTGATTGTTTGATATATATATATATATATACAGTTGAAGTCAGAATTATTAACCCCTCCCCCCCTGATTTTTTTTTATTGTTTTTTAAATATTTCCTAAATGATGTTTAACAGAGCAAGGAAATTCACAGTGTGTCTGATAATGTTTTTTCTTCTGGAGAAAGTCTTATTTGTTTTATTTCAGCTAGAATAAAAGCAGTTTTTAATTTTTTAAAAGCCATTTTAAGGTCAAAATTATTAGCCCCTTTAAGCTATATCTTTATCGATAGTCTACAGAACAAACCATCATTATACAATAACTTGCCTAATTGCCCTAACCTGCCTAGTAAACCTAATTACTCTAGTTAAGCCTTTAAATGTCACTTTAAGCTGTATAGAAGTGTCTTGAAAAATATCGAGTAAAATTTTATTTACTGTCATCATGACAAAGATAAAAGAAATCAGTTAATAGAAATGAGTTATTAAAACTATTATGTTTAGAAATGTGTTGAAAAAATCTGCTCTCCATTAGACAGAAATTGGGGGAAAAAATACGGGGCTGGGGGGGCTAATAATTCTGACTTCAACTATATATATATATATATATATATATATATATATATATATATATATATATATATATATATATATTCATCCATAACATAAAAAGTATAGTAAATTAGCCCAGAGTGTATTGTTGAGTTTTTAAAAGATTTCAATGAATTTTTCCCAAAATATGTGTCGAAATAAGATTTGTCACCAAAAAATCATTCTTCTAGCTGAAACACAGAAGAAGTTATGTTCAAATTAAGACTCAAAATCAGCCCAGAGTGAATAAAAACACCCCCAACAGTACATAAGGTTTGAAAACAAAGTTGAAACATTCATAATCTGTCTAAAAACATCACATATTTTTTCTTATTTTGACCAATTTATGTTTTTGTTTTATAGCTAGAGGAACATGCAATGTTTGTTTTGTTCTACAAACTACTGATTTGTTTCATATTTAAAATAAAAATTGTCATTTAAAGCATAAAACGAGAGTTAAGATAACAAAAAGATGCCATTTTTAAGACATGTTAATGACCATATTTTAAAACATTACATGTCAGTGAAAGTCACATTGTCTACGTCAAAACTTGTTGAAGGAGAGATCAAGGTCTTTTACTGTAATTCAAAAGTGCCAATAAGCGGAAAACATTCATTTGTTTTTGTGAATTGTGAAGACATTACATACATTACATCAATGTCCTCATATTTCACCACCTTCTTGTAATATCTGAGTCATACCTATGTCGTTATACAGATTAGTTTACAGAAAAGCATGTATACACATACACACACACACACACACACACACACACATACACACACACACACACACACACACACACACACATACAGTACATACACTCATACATTTATTTATTTATAATATTACTATTATTATTATTATATTATTATCAATTATTATAAATAATCGCCTATAAATAGTGAAAATAACAAAAAAAAGATGCTGTTTTTAAATCATGTTAAGAACTATATTTAAAACATTAAGGGCTCTATTTAAATGATCTAGATGCAAAGTCTAAAGCGCACGGCGCAAAAGCATTAAGGGTATGTCCGAATCTACTTTTGCTAATTTAAGAATGGAAAAATATGCTTTGCGCCTCGGCGCATGGTCTAACAGGGATGTGCTTGTTCTTTTAATGAGTTATGGGTGTGTTTTGAGCATAACGTGCATTAAACCAATCAAAGTCTAATCTCCCATTCTCTTAAAGAATCAGTTGTGTCACACCATGGCGCATTTGCTATTTAAATGGCGGACTTTGTAAGTGGAAAAACTGAATACTTCTCTAGCGAGAAAACAGTTAAACAAACCATCTGCAGCACAAGAATAAAGAACGAGCCTTCTCCATTTGGCTTCTTTATTGTCTCATTACTTTACATTTACTCTTTACTCCTTTCGTGGATGACGAAACGGTGTTGTACGCACTCCACTGAAGATATCCTTTAGCCTACATATTTAATTTCATTTGTTAAGCGCAAAGATTTGTTTCAAAACTATTTCTAAATTGAGTTCTAATTTCCAGCAAACGAATAAATGAACAATAATAATGAAGTGTGGTAAAAAAAAAAAAAACAGAGTTATATCCAAACACACGTCCTATTCTTATGCCCCATATGGTGGCGCATACATCTCCAAAACCCGACAGGTGGACAAATCTAAACTTGTTTTTTTCCAAGCAAATGTAAATATGTATATAATAAATAATATTCCTAATAATAATAACATTATACAAATCCAAATTGTCATGAATAAACTGACAAAACTTGTTTTTTTCACTCTGGATGCCTCGCACCCAGCACATAATAACATGCCATTTCATGCTAGAATCATGCTAATAACATGCTAATTGATGCTAAAAACATTCTATTAACATGCTAATTCATGCTAGAAACATGCTAGTTACATGCTAATTCATGCTAGAAGCATGCTAATTCATGCTAGAATCATGCTAGAAACATGCTAATTCACGCTAGAATCATGCTAGTAACATGCTAATTCACGCTAGAAACATGTTAGTAACATGCTAATTCATGCTAGAAACATGCTAATCCATGCTGGAAACATGCTAGTAACATGCTAATTCATGCTAAAATCATGTTAACAACATGCTAATTCATGCTAGAATCATGCTAGTACACATGCTTATTCACGCTAGAATCATGCTAGTAACATGCTAATTCATGCTAGAATCATGCTAGTAAAATGTTAATTCATGCTAGAAACATGCTAGTAACATGCTAATTCATGCTAGAATCATGCTAGTAACATGCTAATTCATGCTAGAAACATGCTAGTAACATGCTAATTCACGCTAGAATCATGCTAGTAACATGCTAATTCACGCTAGAAACATGGTAGTAACATGCTAATTCATGATAGAATCATGCTAGTAACATTCTAATTCACGCTAGAAACATGCTAGTAACATGCTAATTCACGCTAGAAACATGCTAGTAACATGTTAATTCACGATAGAATCATGCTAGTAACATGCTAATTCACGCTAGAAACATGCTAGTAACATGCTAATTCATGCTAGAATCGTGCCTAATAACATGCCATTTCATGCTAGAATCATGCTAATAACATGCTAATTCATGCTATAAACATTCTAGTAACATGCTAATTCATGCTAGAAACATGCTAGTTACATGCTAATTCATGCTAGAAACATGCTAATTCATGTTAGAATCATACTAGTAAAATGCTAATTCACGCTAGAAACATGCTAGTAACATGCTAATTCATGCTAGAAACATGCTAGTAAAATGCATAATTCACGCTAGAAACTTGCTAGTAACATGCTAATTCACTCTAGAAACATGCTAGTAACATGCTAATTCACGCTAGAATCATGCTAGTAACATTTTCATTCATGCTAGAATCATGCTAGTAACATGCTAATTCATCCTAGAAACATGCTAGTAACATGCTAATTCATGGTAGAATCATGCTAACAACATGCTAGTTCATGCTAGAATCATGCTAACAACATGCTAATTCATGCTAGAATCATGCTAGAAACATGTTAATTCATGCTAGAATCATGCTAATTCATGCTAGAAACACACTAGTAACATGCTAAATCATGCTAGAATCATGCTAACAACATGCTAATTCATGCTAGAATCATACCTAATAACATGCTAATTCATGCTAGAAACATGCTAATAACATGCTAATTCATGCTAGAAACATGCTAATAACATGCTAATTAATGCTAAAAACATGCTAATTCACGCTAGAAACATGCTAGTAACATGCTAATTCATGCTAGAATCATGCTAATTTATGTTAGCAACTGCCTTGCAACCACCAGAAACATGCTAACATATATGTACTTATCTATGCTGACTGTTTCAAATTTCATAAAAACTACTTCAGTTATTTACACTTTAAAACTACTTCAGACTTTCAGACTCGGCTTTCTCAAGCCACCATAAAGTTTGTCCTCAAACTTTAATATCTAGTTTCCATTTTGATACTCTTCTTTTACATAAACCACCATAAAGTAGAGAAGTAAACCTGTTTAATTACTGTTAAATCTTTATTTTGCTTTGAAGAAACAGAATCATTCGTTGCACAGTGTGATTTGTGAATTGTCATCACTACGATGCTACAAAAGTTGAGTACAAATCAGATACTTATCTTCGGTATATGTTGTAGTGAATAAAAAAGATCACATTCAAAATAAAATCTGCTAATGGTGTATAGATAATCAAACTAAAAATGAATGTCTCAGGTAGATGGTACAATTCTTTTGCACTCAGCAGTTATGCTTGCGATGAAGGACAGTGTGCTGGCTCATGCTTGGAGTAGTAGATGACAATGAGTTTGCTCCTGCCTCTGTCTACAGCCGAATTGATGTGGCCTCTGGCTGTGGGTTTGTGTCTCAATGACATGTAGTGTCTTGCGGTTGACTTTCATAATGGACGGCGCGCTCTCTGTGATCAGTAGCACATGGCAGCACTTTGAACCAATCACACATTCATCATAATATGTAGTGGCCGTGACAGGCAGAGCATGTAGTGGTTTGTGGTTTGGTATGGTTAATGCCCAGACAGTTTGCCAGAAAGATGTGATTGGCTGGCTGTGTTGGCTGTAGGATTTGTATTTTTTTTTTTTTTTTTTTTTAGGATTTGCTTGTGGTGCAAGCGCAAACTCTATTTCATTGTACAGTAGTTTCATTGTTGGGTATTTATAATGAAGGATTAATAATTAGGTGCTTGCTTGCTGATAGAAGGTGCTTGCTGGTGCTTAAATTAGTTTTTATTTTGATACTATTTTTATATTTGCTGTAAATTTCAGTTTAGTTTTAATTTGTTTCATTAATGGTTTTGTTTGTTTTAGCTTAGTTTTTATTTTTGAGAACACAATTCTGCTTAGTTTTGTTACTTTTAGTTTCCATTTTAGTTTTAGTAATTCTAGTTTATCAAAGGGATAGTTCACGCAAAACTGAAAAATCTGCATTTACTCTTCCGTCACTTGTTCCAAACACAAAAGAATATATTTTGAAAAATGTTGGAAGCCTATAACCATTGACTTCCATAGTAGTTGTTTTTCCTACTATAGAAGTAAATGGTTACAGCTTTCTTCAAAATGTCTTCTTTTGTGTTCATCAAACTAAAAAAGAAAAGAAAAAAAAAAAGATTTTTGCTGCTTGTTCAAACTACTTATTAATAACTAATTCAAACCAGACAATTCTGGAGATTTTTTTTGGGGGGGGAACTTAATGTTGAATTAAATTTGTTATGGTAACTTGAATTGCGTTTGGACAACATGAATGAATTCATGTTAAATGAATGCATTTATTTACAGTGCAGAAGAAAGAAACTCATGAAGGTTTATAACCACTTGAAGGTAAGTAAATAGTACATTTTATATTTTTCATGAACTCTCCATTTAACAGGACACGTCCAGTGTAAACCAGCTCCAAGTTTAGTGTTTGCACAGCTTACATGAACTCTTGTTCAAACCTCTTAGTAATCAAAGTAAAATAAAAGCTTGAACAGACACTGAATTCTAAACCACACAAATGTAACTTAAATGAATAATAGTAAAAAATAATGAATAATTAAGACAAACTTCTTCATATTAAAGATCAGTTGTATAGTTAAACATGCTTAATTTAATCTTTTTTGTAAATGAAGAAATTGTGTTTGTCTGAATTTCATCACAGAACGAGTGCTTATTAATTCTAAAAGTGACCATTATTTTGCTAATTATTATTTTTTAATTTAATATTAATATTTTATTTAAAATATTCTTAAATTACAGTTACTGTTGTTAGTTTATTTAACATTTGTTTCATTTATTGTGATTTTAATTTAATTTAATTTTTTTTTCACCAGTCTTAGTTTTAGTTATTTTACTAAAATAACCTTGGCTGGTGTAGGTGGAAACATAGTGTTGAATCCGTGTGTCTGTGTGTATACAAACAGTGTTTATATGTGCAGAAGCTCTTTTCAAAACATGTACGTTTCAAATGCATCTCTGCATGTTTACACACCTAACATCTAATACACATCTAAATTCTGTTGACTAGAAAAAGAAATACTCTGTAATATTTATTCAAAGACTTTGCGTTTAATATTTCAATGTCTTCTTTGAAACAATTGTTTATGGATACTGCCATTTGGGATTCCAAAGAAGAAGTTGATATTTGAGGGGTCTTTGGCGTTAAAAAAAAACAAATAAAGCCATGTCTTATGACCAAGTGACAAGTATCAGTTAAGAAACCAAGGAACAATTTGCTGTAGTTAGTTGAATTCACTATCACATAGTTTGTGGAAAACTGTGTTGCTCATTTTATTGATGAGTGAGTGTGTGAGATTTATAAAACATGTGACTGGACATAAAATTAACCTGTTGTGGTAATCCTGTAGTTGATGTGGTAATACAGTGACTAATATAACCAAATCACCCAATACTGTAATACAATACACTACATCACAGTTTATAGTAGTAAAGAATTTTTTTGTATTTATTACAGTATATAAGTAAGTGTACTTCAGCATGTTGTTACAGCATTATACTGTAGCATTCGTTAACAAAGTGTTGTAAATACTATAATATAACAAATGTTTACTGCAACATTTTTTGCCATTATTTTACAATTAATAAAGGCATGTTTGTTTATGAATTTGTCATTATGAAAATTAACTGGGGGCGTCACGGTGGCGCAGTGGGTAGCACAATCGCCTCACAGCAAGCTGGTTCGAACCTCGGTTGGTTCAGTTGGCATTTCTGTGTGGAGTTTGCATGTTCTCCCCGTGTTCGCGTGGGTTTCCTCCAGGTGCTCAGGTTTTCCCCACAAATCCAAAGACATGCCCTATAGGTGAATTGGTTAAGCTAAATTGTCTGTAGTGTTTGTGTGTGAATGAGTGTGTATGGATGTTTCCCAGTGATGGGTTGTAGCTAGAAGGGCATCTGCTGCGTAAAACATATGCTGGATAAGTTGGCGGTTCATTCCGTTGTGGCGACCCCAGATTAATAAAGGGACTAAGCCGAAAATGAATGAATTAATGAATTAATGAAAATGAACTGTTAGGCAATGCTTGCGATCTTTAATGGCTTATCAAAAAAATTGCTTTCATGACTGTAAATCGTGATACCTTACCTAAAAAAGTGAGTAATCTCATTTTACAGGCGACAAGTTGACTTTGTTGACAAGTTGAATTAAAAATGTGAGTAAACCGGGTGTGACTTGGAACTGTTTAGTTGACAACATCATAGTATAATTATGCACATTGCACTTTTATTTAATTTGAATAATTTAATTAAAACGAAGTGGGTTCACTCACTTTAATTAAAGTCAAATAGTATGATTCAAAAACACTAACCCCCGGTTTCACAAACAAGGTTTAAGGTTAGTCAAGATTAAATTGCATGTTTGAGCTGTCTCAACTCAAAATAACTTGCGGTGAGATGTCTTAAAATATGTCAGTGTCATTTTTTTTATCTCCAGGTGCACACTAGTGATATATTTCTAAGGCCATTTTTATAAATGTGTCTTAAATAGCCTAATTTAACTAAGGCCTAGTCCTGGCTTAATCTAAGCCCTGTTTGTGAAACTGGGCCTAAAAGTACTTAATATAAATTACTGTAGCAGTATTTTTTGTGGGTTGTCACATAATTAGAAGCACCTCAACTTATTCATGCCATTCATAAGGACTTCTAAAGATAATTAAAAGTGCAAAATGTGTTGTGTTTTTTTTTTTTTTTTTTTGTAAGTGTGTTCTATTGGTTGATCAGCCTTCTTGTGCACACTTGGAGTCTTCCGTAGAAAAGCGTGGACAAGTGGTCAAATGTAAAAAGTGCAACTGAGACACAATCCCAACATGCAGTTAGAAATGTATCCAGCAGATGGAAGTAAAGGATCGCGTTATAATCTGATCTCGAGTTACTTTTGCCCAGCCTCTTTCCTAGTTTTAAACGCAATATTATTTTGGCCCATTGGTAACATATTAAAAAAAAAAACATTTTATTTGTCAACATTATTGTGAATAAGTCAATTATAGTAAAAAAAGAGGTTTTACTCATTTATCATTTTCATTGGATAAAACTGTATACATTTTGATACACTTGTTTAGTCATCAGTCAGAATGCACATTTCTGTAATATATAAAAATATTTTAAGAAACTGAATGATTGTCAAAAGTTTTGAGTTTATATGTGTTTGTAGACATTTTAATAAGTAAATGTTTCGGTTCCACTTAATATTAGTAGTTAAGTGGCTTTAACTACTGTATACTTGCATCAAAAGATAAATACTATATACTTACTGTGTTCATAATGTATTACAGAACATTTCTTAAACTTTTGAGGTGGGATACCGATAGGGTTAGGGAAAGGTTTGCTATTATGGGTATGTTTAAGGGTGAGTAAAGGTGTAAGGGATGGACAACAGAGTAATTGCAAATGTAATTACAGAATTTAATTTCATGAAGAAATTACATTTAATTAATCATAAGTATCATGCAAAAACATGTATTTACACATTAAGTACATTGTAACAATTTATTCATTTCAGTGTAAGTGCACATTAGTTAAGCCAACTTAGTATAATGTGGGATACCTTATTGTTCTGTGTGACATTTTTCAGAAGTTTTTTTGTCTAAACTTAATGATGTTGATAAATTATATATTTATATTATTTTATATAGTGTTAACTCAAAATGAGGTGACATGTAAAGTGTTTGATTTGTTATTTACTATATATTTGTATAAATATATAAATATTATTAAACCTTTTTGTTTCTATATAGGCCTGTATTTAGTAAGTTGTTGTTTTTTCAACACTGCTGAGCTATACAGAACCATCAGCTTTAGTTTTAGTTTTTTATTAAAAAACAAAGAGTATATTGTAAAAGTATACTGCTTATTGTTAATGTTAGCTGAAAGAAGAAGCAGAACTGAATAAATTGCATTTTTATGAATATCATGAATTGAATATCATGAATTATCATATTATGAATATTAAATATAAATATTTATCCACACATAATAATATCAATCAATCAATCAGTCAACTTTTATTTATATAGCACTTTAAAACAACCACGGTTGACCAAAGTGCTTTACACAAGTAAAAACAAATTATACAACCCAACAGAAAAGTAGACTATGCAATATCAATATATATATATATATATATATATATATATCAATAAAGTCCAACAAACATTAAAACATGAAGTGTCAGTGCTATGCATTAAAAGCCTATTTAAACATGTGGGTCTTAAGCTTTAAAAAGTGGCAGGTCGGTGATTGTGCGAAGCTCAATAGGAAGGGTATTCCAGAGTTTAGGACCTGCCACTGCAAAAGAGCGATCACCCCACTGCTTAATAATAATTATTTTCTTCTTCTAGACCTTCTTTAGAAGTGTAGCATGTGAATGTGTTGAGGTTTTACTCATTTATCATTTTTATTGGATAAAAGTGTCTGCCAAATTAATACATTTTGATGTACCTGTTTAGTTTGATTTGTTATTTACTATATACACTGTAAAATATTTGACTTTAAATTTACAGTAAATTACTGGCTAATAATTGCATTACTTTCACAGTAAGGTACTGTATGTAAATTCACTGTAAATTACTGTGAGGTACTTCATAATAACAGTAATTCTGTAAATATTTCTAAATGTCAAAAAAGTGCCTGTACTACCAGAAAAGTTCATGTGTATTAATTTCTGTTGAATAAAATATTAATAGTGTTTAAACTTCCATAACTAACATGCAAAAGATATAGCAATTTTTACAGTAATTTGCTGTAATCATGATACCTTAATTTCACAATAAAGTTCTGAATACATAAAATTAAACAGTTAAATCCTGTTAAGTGACACTAATGTAATTTACTGTAAAAAGTTACAGTAACATGTTGTGAAATTCTAAGAAATCATTACAGTGTATTTGTTATGAAAAATAGTAATAATTTTAGTACACCTTAATGTTTCTATATACTGTAGGTCTGTATTTAGTAAATATAAGGTTTGTTTTTTAACACTGCTGAGCTATACAGAACCATCAGCTTTAGTTTTTTTTTTTTTTATTTAAAAATCATTAAGTTTTGGTCAAATACTGTCAAATGTACTTTATACTTAAATTTCTTTCACCAAACCGGATTCCGCTTTGTTTCCACATGATGTGCTCTTCTCAATAATAAATCAAGTTTGTTCAATTAGCAGATACCACAATAGTTGATCTTCTCTCTCCCTGTTTCACAGCTTTGATAACCCTGTTTTGATAGTCACTGTCTATTTGCCATGGGATCTTGATATGTGCCATTCAAATTTGCTCTCAGCCATGTCATTTCCTCTTTGGGCCAGGTTGCACAAGTGCCTTTTCACCACTCGCTTGCCACTGCTACAAATGCAAATTGTATTTGCATGAAAACTCATTGCCTTGTGGTCCCTTCCTGCCCTTGGGAAGCGAATCGCATATCGACAATCAGATTGAACCCCTGCATTAAAACCACAATATTACTGCCTCTATGAATCGATCTTGTGTAACCGGTCAAAACACCATCCTATATGCGTGTCAGATTTCCATACTCACAAAATCAATTAAAGAAAGTGGTGACAGATTTCGACACAGGCGCTGGAGGTGATCCAACGCTCATCTGTTTCCCAAACAAGCTAACTTAATGGTGGCTGCTGACATACAGAGTGTATGAATTCAACAGACCTTATAATTATTCACATATCCAAAGCAGACGCGCCTCCATTAGAGAATAAATCAGATGAACATCAAAACAGTACACTAAAAACAAAACATAACTTTGCCAGGGCACGGTCATACGCTTGACAGTGTTAACAGAATGGGGAGATTTAATTTACCCCGAGAAGACTGCCTAGTTCACTTCAGACCATTTCGGTTTACATTTGGCCAACGCAAGGTTAAATGCAAGCCCGTGGAAAAATCTGTCCCTGTAGGCATCTGGGCATAACAGAAATTGTGATAAAAATGCTGCAAAATAGCATAGTCAAATGCAATAGAATGATAATGGTGCGAGGCGTAGCGTTTGGCAGATAAGATAAAGAGCCACAGTCTGGACAAATATCTGCCTATAAAAGCAAGCTTTAGTGATTTCAGATAAACCTGACGTCAGTTGTGTCGAGGAGGTAACATGGAAAAACTTACAAAGCACACACACCATTGTTATTATACTGTACAAATTACATTTTGTATTAAGCCTACACCATACAAAAACGGTGCAGTTTTACTGTCTGAAAAAAAAAAAATCATTATGACTTTATAAAATAGGGGGATTCAAGTTTACTTTTATAGAACTTTTCACAATAATTAAACAACTTTACAAAAGGTACATGTTATTATATTACAGACAAAATCAGAAAAGTTAAACAAGGTTGTGCATAAGGGTGAACAGTGTAAAAACATTGTTAATCTGCAGTTGTACAGTAAATACACTGTAAAAAAAATGCTGATTTCCACACAATCGATTTATGTTGGAACAACTTGAAGGAATTTAGTTAACTTAGTTTTTACAATTTTAAGTGAATTGAATATAAAACAATTAAGTTGTCCCCCCAAATCTCAAGAATTGTGTTGTTTCAGCTCATTTTAAATCTGTAGTTTAAACAAACAGCAAACATTGTTTTTTGAGTGCACTGTTAAAAAAAATGCTGGGTTTTACACAATCGATTTGTGTTGAGACAACTTGAAGGAATTAATTTGACTTTAATTAATTAATTCCTTAATTTATTAGTTTTTACAATTTTGTATAGTTATTTTTTTAGGGGTTTTTTTAACCTTTAATGAATAGAATAGTGTAGAGAATTGACAGGAAATCATGGGGAGCAGAGAGAGGGTCAGGATCGGTAAAGAACCTCGAGCTGGGCATCGAACTCGGGTCGCTGTGAGCAACAAGTTGACTTCACAAAGATAAACCCATTGTAACTTGGAACTATTACATTGACTTAATTTTTATAATTATGCTAATTGTGCTCAATTTTTAAAATCAACTAATCCCTTTTTACAGTGTCAGACTGCTTTAGCATGTCTGCTTTCAAATAATTATTGTAATTATTACAATATTACATATTTGGTGCTTCATTAAGTTAATAAAAATACAATCATAGCCTGCATTAAATTTAGAAGACACGCTGGAGTCTGGAAGAGCAGATTTATTTTAGTTACTGTATGTCATTTTGCTAGATACAAAAAAGCTAAAATAAAAAACAAATATAATAAAGGTGTATTGGAAAAAAGTGATTAGTTTGTTTATAAAAAAAGTGAGCAATTGGCATAGTTAAGTCAACTTAACAGTTCCAAGTTACAGTGGGTTTACTTACATTATTTTTGTAAAGTCAACTTGTTGCTTTTAAGGCAATTGGTTTACTTGCTTATCACTTTTTACAGTGTATTGGCGCTGACTAGTTTTTAAAATTTTAAGTGGATTTTAAGTGGAACAATGAAGTTGTCACAAAAACCTTAATGATTGTTGTTTCAACTCATTTTAAACAAGTAGTTTAAACAAGCAGCCAAGTCATTTTTTGAGTGTAGTGTCCTTTCCAAAAAGGTGATCTGTGTAATACATTTTCAATTAAGTGTATTTGTGTGTTGCTTAAGATTTTGTGTTGTCCTCCTAGGGTCAGTGTCCTCATAATTCACAATTTTCTTGTAATACCTGTGTCACACATGTCAGTATACACATTTGTATCCTGATATGTCACAAAAACATGTACACACACACACACTGGCCACAACATAAAACTTTTCTTTTCTTCTCTGCCTCTCTCCTTTTACCCTTTTAGTTTATGAGTCAGTGCCATGTAATCCCATGGGTGGTGCAGCAATGTGTGTAGCTGTGCAGACATTTATGATAACTTTAATTTGGCTTATAAAGCCGAGAAAAACAGGAGTATTGGCAGACTAGGACAGCCTTTCTCTTATGTTATCACAGACAGCTTATGCTAATGTGCTGCCAGAATAGACGTGAGTGTGTATTGTATGCTCTTGGCCTTTTCAAATGGGAGCTTGAAGACTAAACTTTGGGGAGGAGAAATATTGCAGTAAATATCTGCAAATAGTGCTTTCAAACATGCAATACTTTGCAAAAGTGTTTACTTCTTACAGTGAAGTACTTCTTGTTTCACTAAATTACATATTCTACATTTTTACCCAGGACATTTTGCCAATAGAAAGTGCTGCACGTAAGATATTGAATTCTTATTCCATCTTATCATATGTCTCTTTTTCCCCTCTATTTCTACACGTTCACTCCAATTTATCATTGTGAAACTGCTTTGTACGTTTGTATGTATGCATTTGTAATTAGCATTGGGTAAAATTCAACCCAGGCTCATTATGAATACACACCCCTGTATACTTTTCAGGACAGTGCGAAATATGTCCCAGGAGGTATGTTTTTTTGCCATTTTTATTATCGTGAATCCACCAGAGACCGCTGTGTATGCTTTTTCAGGTCTCAAATTTCTCTTCCGAGTGCCTGCTGTTCTCGCGTAAATCCACCAGAGGCCACTGTCAACTGACTGACGGACTGACTGACCGACCAACCGTTACCCCATCCACTCTCTTCTCTAAACCCAATCAATAGGGTTTTCAAAAGCACTGATTGACCCGACACCACCTTCTCTAATGCCAACCGTCAGTGTTTTCAAAAGCAAATATTTACTTGTTTATTTTATTTTTTGCCATTTGTTTTTGTTTTACCTGCTTTCTGGATCCGTTCTTCGTCAGACTCAAACACTTACGTCATGGTAAACTCCTCTATGTGGCGAGCCACTGAGCAAACAGGTAACAGGAGGTAAGCGGTCAACTGGTATCGCGGAAAGAAACAGAAACCGTCGCTGGAGTCATACAGCGTTATATAGAGTTCATTTTAAAGACGAAATGGCTACATTGAGACAGTCCTTGCTGCAGCCTGCAGCTTGATGACATACTGGACCAGGTCCACAGTAATGGACGATCTTCTACACCTCCCCCAACCCTAAACCCAACCATCTCAGTAGTATGAGCGTTACCTTAGTGGCCGGTACAAGGTCCACTGCGTATTGGACCTGGTCTAGTATTTCATCGTGATACAGACTGCAGCGAGGACATCTTGACATAATTCGTGCTCTACAGAAATGTATGCTGGGGTACGTTTTAACAATGAGCCTGTGTTGCAACAATGCCTGTTCTTGTAAATGAAACAGTTTTTGCAGTTGTCATTAAAGAAGTTTCAGTGATTATTCATTAAAAGAACCATCTTTTTTCTGTGAAGAACATTCAAAATAAATATTTCAAAAAAAGGAGGTTTTCACAATATCATAGATGAATCATTTGGGTTCCATAAAGAACCACAATGTGAACAGTTTAAAAGAACATTTGTTAACAGAACAGTTGTAAAAAAACATTTTAACAATCCAAAGAACCTTTTATAAAAATAAATAAATAAATAAATAATAATGGTTTGTCATGGAAACTCTGATATCATTAAAGAACCATTATTAAAGAAACTTGCTAACACTTAACAATAAGGTTGTACATGCATTAGCTAATGTGAGTTAATGTGTTTACTAACTAACAATTGTTCATGTTAGTTAATGAAAACAGTTGTTCGTTGTTAGTTCTTGTTAACCCATGGTGCATTAACTAATGATAACTAGCTTGAATTTGAATGTTTATAATGCATTAGTAAATGTTGAACTATGATTAATAAATGCTGTATATGCATTCATCAAAATTAATGTTAGTAAATAGATAACTAATGAAACCTTATTATTACACATACGTGTGACCAGAAGCTTTTGTGTAATGGAAAACTTTTGTGTATAGTAAAGGTTCTGCATGAAAACATCAGCTCCTAAAGGATTTTCAAATTTTTAACACTAACTTACACCACACCAACAGACACTTTGGCCAGTTTTGATCAGTGTGTTACCATTTTCTATGTCTGTTATCTTCTGTTGAAGCTTACGTTCCGTGAACATTGAACATTTTTGTCTACTCATCGGTCGTTGATAATTTATATACTATTAACAACATCTTTTTTTCAGAACACCATAATAGTCAGTAGCACATTTTCAACTATATTCTATTTGAAGAGGTTTTGAAAGGCTTTAGTTGTGGCTGTCTACGTCTCTGTCATGGTCTCATCTGTTTCATCTGAAATATTTTCCCATATAGAAACTGGGTCACTTAATGCTTTTTTTTTTACTTAGTCTGTGCGCACACATGACTTTTTTTTAGGAAATTGTTTTTTTGGGAACACAATTTGTACAGGCCTATAACCAGAGCTCCAGAAAGTATGGATGATGGTGTATCTTGGTGATGGTGTATGTCAGAGATTATGGATGACTATTAACACCAATATTATGGGTTCATCTCCTTGGGAATGCAAGAGCTGAAAAATTGTATTTTAAATGCAATAAAAGGATGTCCTCAGACATGATGGGTCTGGTTCAAGTGCTGAATATATGGGTCTCAGACTGCTTTCAAACTATGGAGTGGAGTTACAAAAATGAATTCAACACAGACCAAATCTAATATGTATTTGTGTGTGTGTAATGGTTTTGGTGGTTTAAGAGGTAATTTATATAATGACATGGGTATGACCTGAGTATCACGGTGTTAAGGTGGTTTATAAGAACATGCCCTGTGTCCTCAAAATTTAAAACTTAAACATTTAGCAGGTTCTTTTTACATTCAAACTTGGCCACAGGTTCACTGTGAGTGTTAGGTTTAGGGGTAGGGTTAGGGCAAGATGATAAAATAAGTGGTGTTTAGAGTTTAAAATGCATTAGAGTGGTCATAAACTACCAAAACGTGTGTGTGATGGTGCAATTATTAGGACAGTTTTGACTTAAATGTATACTTGCATATACATTGGATGTTAACATATACATATAAAAATACAGGGATTGTTGGTATAATACACAGAATATAACATAAATGTTTTTATTATATATTTAGTTTGGGTCTTAAAAAGGATATCATTAGTGTTAAGTGAGCCAGTGAACTAAACATACAGTTGTCGTCTTATTTGGCATTCTACCAAGGGCACTGAAATACAGGTGCAAAAAGTCGCTGCAAGTAAAATCCTCAATCACAGGCTGAAATTTAAGTTGTGCATCTAATGAACTGTGTGTGCTTCGCTAAAGGTATATCTTTTTAAAAATGTCTCACTTTTTTGTGGTTACTTTCTAAATCTGACCTAATAATGCCCACAATTCTGTGATACATTCATCCAGATTATTGAATTTAATTTGATTAACCTGAAGTGTTTATTTTAACAGATTTACAGGTAAATGTCCTGCTTTTTATTTTATTTTTTAGAAATACTGTTTTATTGATTCACACGCCGTAATAATTTGTATACTTTTATATGTATGCTAGTTGGATCAAATTCACTTTACGACTCCTTTCTACTTACAAGTAATTTCTACAAAAGTTATTAATTTGACTTAAACATCTGCTCACATTTTGTTTGTCTTTAAAAACTGAATCTGAAATCATGATTATTTTATTATGTTAAATAACATAAAAACATATGTTGTCATTATTTATGAATCATATACTTTCTTACAATGCAAAACCATCTCTTTGTAATTATGTACAATTTAGGTAATGCATATATATATATATATATATATATATATATATATATATATATATATATATATATATATTTAAAAATGTTATTATTATTTATAATAATAGTAAAAATAATAACACAGTTTCTTGGTTCCGCGGGTAAATATACAGAGGATTTGAATATTTAAGTCACAAGTTGACTGCCCCCACTTTCATTCTATAGAGCTGACGTCGAAAAATCATTAATATGTAGGTCTGTATTACCATATTCAGCACCTCACTGGCTATCCTGCAGAGAGGGAGAGAGAGAGTGTGAGAGAGAGAGAGAGAGAGAGAGAGGAAACGTGAGGCTCGACGGAGAGCTGACCGTGTTTTCTACAGGAAACAAATCAGAGAGAGAGAGAGTGAAAATACTGTTGTAACCCGTCGTGTTTCGTCGCGGTTTGCGAGTGTTTTCCTGGAAGCGGACGCTTAGCGAATCACGGCAATCTGGAGCCCCGTTTGTTTCGACCCCGGAATCTAATCTAAAGGTGTTTGTTTTGTTTTTGGAGGTGTGAGGCTCGAGACTCCGCGCAGAATGACCGTTGACTGGCTCGGTCTGCTTATCGTTCGCGGGCATTAGGTAAGAGCACTTACTTACACCAGCCATGGCTGAAAGAAAAGCAGGTAGCTAAACCGTTTGTTTTGGGGCACTCGCACACACAAAAAAAGACATGTTGTGGCTTCATTGTAGTCCGTTAACTAGCCCTCACCGTGTCTAAATCTGCGAATTCAACCTAAAGTCTTCTGAGAGTCTGATAATGTACTTGTTCTTAGGTTGAAGGAACTATCACCACCTCTGTTTGTGGGCGAAACAAGCGCCACGCATTTGCCTTCGAGGGTCTTTTGGGTGAAAAGCAAGAGAATAATGGCATTGCTGGCCGTCTGGATGCTGGTGCTGGGGTTGTGTGTAGGGGGACAGGCTGCCGCTGCGGGAGAGGGACAGTCCACTCCGGCCACATGCTCTCCGCTGTGCCGCTGTGATGAGGACGGAGGAGCGGACTGCTCTGGACGGGGACTGACCAGCGTCCCCACCGGCCTCAGCGCTTTCACTTACTACCTGTAAGTAACCACAGTAACCTTTAACAATCAAGTGCATGACGGGAACAAGTGCATACTGCAGTTAAGCGCTACACATGTTACACGAGTTTCATGTTTTGAGAGATATCACCACCATGTATCAAATCCGCTAAATAATGTCACGTAAACGCACTTACATAAACCAGCCAAAACTAACTCTAAAACAATGTTTTCATACGTCAAGATCACTGATCATGTAATATCAAACATTGATCAATTCCTCTGTGACGTGTATAATCACTTTACTGCCAGTAAGCAGTACCACATTTTTAAGATTATGGCTGAAAGATTTACACTGAGTAATTTTTGGTGAACATGGAAGGCACTTATGAATTATAAGGTTATGTCTGCATTAGGCATGGGCCGGTATAAGTTTCGAACTGTATGATAACCTTGGATAAAAGTATCAAAGTATTGTGGTAACTGCTGTAATATATGCTCTTTTTAAATATCTGAGTAAAAAAGCAAACAAAAAATCCCCTTTGTACACAATATATTTTATTTTGAGAAACATGTAAAATATTTTGGAGCAGTAAACATGGAATCATTGACTTCTGCTGTCTTCATTAGTTTCAAAAACACAGATTTCTTTACAATTTAAAAGGGCATCTTTGGAGATCTTTTCTGCTGGAGATACTGTTGTATAGCAGAAAATTTTGGCGGTATTAAAACCTTGACTTTTCCAAACGCGGTATGACTTGAAAACGGTTATCGTCCCACACCTAGTCTGCATTCTGAGTCGTTATTGAGCTGAAAAGTTTTTCTAATCCACATAGAAAGAAAGTATGTGGGGATACATTTTTCTTAATAAAACCTCCAACATGCACACAACTTAAAAATTGTGATGTGATTAACTAACAAGACAATATTAGAATCTCATAAAATAACTGTGATTCAAGCTAAATGTCTTCACTCTTAATACCTGCAGTTGTTTTTAGATTGAAATTTTTGTTTTTCTTTTGCACAAAGTCCATCTTGGGCCACTTTTGGGTACTTTGTGTGAGTGTAACAGACTAAATGACCCATACAGTTAATATAGAGAGGGTTGCTCATCCATTATTGAATGCAGCCAGCCTTTAAAACCTCGCTTGCCTGCTTTTAAACCCATGCAGCATAAAAAGGTATTTATATTTTGAGGTGAGTTAGGGTGCTTTTCTATGAATAGTGCTTCCCACAAATGTCTCTCTCTGCAGTTTTTTTCAGGGCATAACAGACGCTAGTATTATTTCTTCTATTTAAAAAAAACTGATAGAGCGTCTCTATTTCTGAGTAAAATTGTGGAGTCACACACAATTGAGAAACAATTCAGAAAAGAAAATTTTACTAAAAGTGTCACGTGCAAGCTCAAAAAACCTTAACATGGATTAATTTGGCTGCCAACGTTTTTATTGTTTATAATTTTTTTTAACAAATTCCACCGATAACGTTATCATCATAACTGTTTATGTGGCCTTATTTTTAAAGAACTCAGTAATTGAACGGGTGACTTAAAAAAAATCAATAGCTGTAGGTATTATTATAGTTATCATCCCTTATGTAAATGGGCTTTAATTCTTGATCTGTCTGTGTCTGTGGAGCATTTGCATTAGTTTGATGTTTCACTAGTTGACTGAGAAATTTTTGCTCCTCAAGTTTTTCCATCTGCTAATACAGAAATACTGGTTTATAGCAGGACTGAGCCAGAGCCCACTGTCTGTGGCACGTGTGAATCATGTCCTTCACCTCATTAGACTTCACCAGCATTTATTGTGTTTTCATTCAGTTGTGATTAAGTGTGGTACTTTTCTGCCAAATTGTTTGTAAGCTTCGTCTGGAGGCGAGTGTTTATTCTGAAGCTCTCTCTTGGAGCCCATACGTTTTGAAAACAGCTTGACCGGGCTCTCGAAATATCTCTGCCAAACTGCAGCGTGTAACCCAACGCCAAGCTAAGTCCAGTCTGGAGAAGCGATAAAGCCAGAAATAAAGCCACAGAGTTAACACTAGCTCCAGCAGTGGCCATCTTAGATATCAGCAAATTATATGCAAATATAGGACCACCCTAATGGTGCTAACACACTGCTTCAAGTGTTTTATTATTGTTTTTTTTACCTGTGAAATATTTTGTGGATTCCCCGATATATTGTCTCTTAATAAATGCATGTATTTGTTTATTTTATTTTTTGCACTATGTAATGTTTAACCAAAAATGTACAACTAGGCATGTGAAGGTTTTAACATTTGATAATTGTAATGTATTATCACAGGATTTGGAAAAAAAAATTACAAACAGAGGTTGAAGAGATAATAGACTTTAGTGCTGTCCAAGTAATAACAAGTTAAATGGTTTTCAAATAACAAAAACACTCATTACTGACATTAATTACATAAGCTTACCCAGATGAGTGTGTTGTCAGTAAACCGGCAGTACCTTGAAACATGTTTTTCTCTTGTATAGCAGTGTCACACATATGCATTTACTCCATTAGATAGAAAATGAAACTAAAATCAAAGAATAATTCACAGTATTTTGAAGTGTCCAATGGTAAACATATTATGTATATTCTTTACCATAATGTAGTTGTATTACTAAATACCGGCACATGTTTATAAGTACAACAAATTTCTACATTTAACGGCAGTGGCCAGATTTCAAAACCCAGTCAAAAACCAACTGAACATATTTTCTGAAATACAATACAGAATAAAAGAGCTGTTGTAACATTACATTTAGTCAATTTATCATTTAGCATTTTAGTCATTTAGCAGATGCTTTAATGGTTGACTTCCAGTTTGTCATGATTTTAAAAACCTGAAAAGAAAGAGTATGAGAGTATCTTTTTGAACATATGATATAAGGGGTAAAAAGTACCTGTACTGAAATGGTTATTATGTTAGCATTAGGCTTGAACCAGATTAAGATTCAGATGGTATGGTAAGCTTGAATAAAAATATCACAGTATTAAAGGTCCTGTGAAATTAAAATAAGAATGTCAGATGTTAGTTTCAGTCTGTTAGTTTTAAGGATATATATATTAGCTAGTGTGCTCCAAAACAGTGACAAAATTTGCGTTTAGAATTTTATTATTATTATTTTTTATTATAACATTTTAAATTTGCGTTTAGAAAATATAAAACTGATATAAACATTCATTTGTCAACTAAATCGATAAACGTTTTTTTTTTCACGTCACCTCTCACTTCAGTTTCTCATCAAATATTAACCAATCAAATGCTCTCTAGTATCTGACATGCCCCGCCCCCTTCAAGACACTTCTCATTTGCTTTTCATTTCGTTGCTGTGCGCTTGATTTCAACTGCTCTGACCGGCAGAGCTAAGATAAAAACGAAACGCTATCCACTTGTTAAGTGTGATGTCACGTGAAGCGGCTTCCGGGTCCAAGTGCTAGATCAAACTGTATGGGGAGACTCAACAAATGCTAATAATATATGTTTACAAAGCAATGTAAAACTTAAAATCACGATCGCTATATATATATATATATATATATATATATATATATATATATATCAAGGTTTCCGCTACATTCATTCCTCCGTGGCGGGCCGCCACGCCAAAATTCATCCCGCCACGGCTACATTACAACTTCTCATTAAACATTTAGTCGTGTTTTGTATAGCGGATTATAATCGCACTAAAACATATTAGAGGTAAGCAGCGCAAACTTTTCTGCAACCGTAGTAGTGCTGTGCGCTATTTGTTCAACCCTTTAAGGTGACATGCTGACTGACTCTCTGACAGACTGACTGACAGGTGCGTGAGTCAGGAGCAAACACCGCGTAGCTTTCAGTTTAAGATGAACACAGTTTCCATAAGTATATTTTATTGATAAATGTCAATGGCTCTGCATACAATGACTTTATCTTGCTGGAGTTTCACTTTACTTCAGGACGCGTTAATGTCGGAAAACGCACAAAAACACACTAAATCGCGCTTCAGCAGCGCTTACTGGAGAGCGCACGAGAAGATCTGCACTTGAACGTGTAAATTTGAGTGCGTGCAAGAAGTTCTGTGCACGAAGAGGAAATCGGCGCGCAAGCAAAGAGATTCGCATGCTCGTATTACATGAATGCTATCTCGCCTTGCAATAATGCGTGTAATATTGGTCTTTGAAATAGTTGGCAGATCTGTGTAAAAAAAAAAGTCCTGCCGCCACTGCTGGAAAAAATCCTAGAGGAAACACTGTATATATATATATATATATATATATATATATATATATATATATATATATATATATATATATATATATATATATATATATATATATATATATATATATATATATATATATAGAACCCCCCCATATATATCGAGAACCCCCCTCCGCTGAGTAAGGATTGTTACGAGGATATGCTGTTGTTTGAAATTCATCTATGGTACTGATTTGGTTTATTCAATTTACTTATGTCTCATGTTTTGGACTGTGGGAGTAAACTGGAGAACCCAGGGGAAACCCACACGAACATGTGGAGAAAATGAACTCTGCACAAAAACGTCAACTTGCCGGCTAAAGACCCAAACCAGAGACATTCTTGCTGTGAGGCAGCAGTGCTAGCCACTTTCCCTATAGAGGAAAAGAGGGGGAGAGGGGGTGGAAGGGGGGATTCTTCAAGATGAAGTATGGTAAGACACTTTGGTTATTTATACTAAGTTAGGATTCATCTGATTGATGAATCATACGTTAGCTAATGCAGGACCAGCCATGTCAATCATAAGCACGTGATCCTCTTGAAATTAGTTTATAAATAAACTTTACTTCATATAAAATTCACTTTAATGTGTGATATGACTAAAAAGTGATCATAAACTAGTATTTTCTCTATTCTAACGAGTAGCAGCTTGAACCCAGAAACAGTGTTTCATACATCATGACTTAAAAAGCCGATTGGCTGTTTTTTAAAAAGGGGAGGAGCTACTCTTACTCCCACCCTCTCTTCATTTTTCAGTTGAGATTACATTAAACATAGAATAAAAGACACACATTTCTGAGCTCTTCGCTGGACCTTTAACAACAACTTTTTTTCCCATTGAACCCAATATATCTTATTTTAAGAAACATTTAAAATATTTTGAAATAGTAAACATGTCAGGCTTAGTAATTAAAATACATCATTCACTTCTGCTGTCTTCATTAGTTTAAAAAACACAGACTTTGTTAACTTTCTTTTCTTGGATATATAGTAAACCACTGCTCTGTTTAGGTCCATAGCATGCTTGGGTATTGGTGTATAGTGTAATTGTAAACTGTATACTGTATTTATTTTTCAAATGTTTGCTGAATCGTTTACTGACCACAAGCTTTTTATTTGTGTGGTCCTTTGGGAGGTACTGTTGCCCTAAGAATATAAATAAAATAGTCTTTGACAACACAAAAAATCTCAAAAATTAAAAAACTTACATATACCGCAGGTCAGGAACGGTATAACAGAAAACTTTAGCGGTTTTAAAACTGTTACTTTTTCAAACCTTACCATCTTCATGCCTAGTTCGCATGGTCCTGTTTGTGATCAAATGCACATTACTGATCAATCCACCAATGATGCTGAGCAGATGATTGGGCATCTGTCATTCAGTCTGTGTGGTAATAGTCATGTACCGTGAAAAATCCCTGCCACCGTTCCAGCCGCATTGCTGCATTCGTCTGCATCAGCCCTGCTGCACGCTTTACTGCATTTGTGGTATTTATTTATGTAATTGATAATAGTAGGGCAGTTCTGTCTGCCCGTCCTCTGGGTCGCCTTCAGCTGTCGCCACACTGTCTCTCCCCGCAGAGAAGAACAGAATTGGAGAATTAGCGAGAGAAAGGACAATAGAGGGAGGGAGTCAGAGTTTGAAAACTGGTAAAGTGACAAAGAAAAATATGTTGGAGAAAAGATAAGAGAGGGACATTTGTGTGTGTGTGTGTGTGTGTGTGTGTGTGTGTGTGTGTGTGTGTGTGTGTGTGTGTGTGTGTGTGTGTGTGTGTGTAAAAGTGTGAGAGAAGAAGAGTAGGCACAGTCTAGTTGATCATTATTCCCTAGTCTAGATAGCAGTCTTGCGAGGTTAATATAGTTTGCTCACTTCAGCAGGTTGTTGCGCAATGCTTCAGGTTAATCATACTCTGTTTAGGCGGAGTATCGGAGCAGGGCGAGTGAGAGACTTAGCACCGGCTTAAGAAACAAATATGCACTGTAGTATCGCTCCACACCAGGGAAACTTTGACCTTGACTGAGCTGTATGGGCGGATGTAACTATATACTTAACTCCCCAATACAAGTGGTTCATTGCTTATTACGCCGCACTTTGGATCAAATGGTTTTGATATTTCTTTTTTTTTCCTTTTTAACAAGCACCTCGTAAACGTTTGTCTATTGTGTTATAGTGTTAACCACACTTTTTCTTTAGTGGCAGTATTTTGAATTCCTTGTTAAATGTCTGTCTTTTATTAACTTACTTTTTTTCCTAAAAGTTTTATTCATTTATTTTATTTAATCTTATTATTATTATAAATATTTTTGAATTTGATTTATTTATTTTTTAAATTAAACTAGTGGCAACATATGTACAGTTTAAAAAAACTTAAAGTGTTAGGGCTAGGTTTTAGAGTCCCTAAATGACTTTTTATTTTAGTTTACACTTTTATTTCAATAAAATATCCAGGAAGATTTTTCTTTTTTCGAAAATAAAATGAATTAATTCATTATTACTTTGAGAAGTACAGTCTGCTGTACAATAGCAATATATTTCTGTCACATTAAACCACATTTTTATTTTGATGGCTTGTTGCTTGAGTTTATGTGTGTACATAATAATACACTGATAATTTTTCTGACGAGAAACTAAAATGCTTGTAAAGAAGTGATGAGATGAAGTTCATGTTTTCACATACCATGGTGTCTTCAATATGTGTCTGTATTAAATAAAAGCACATCATTCACTCACACAGATGCGTGGAGCATGCAGACTTCATATTTAAAGTCAGTTAATTATTCACAGACACTAGACCACATCACAGTTTGATTAAATGCACATCACTCCTTTTTGTTTATTAATTCATTTACATTTATATTTACATTGTTCTGGAGATATTTTGGCCATTCTTTTTTTATTTTACTTAGAAACTGCTATTGTATTTTACCAAACAAACATTTATGAAATAGAAAACTGCTAGGTATGGGCTGGTAAAAGTTTCTGACGGTATGATAATCTTGGATAAAAGTATCATGGTACTGTGATTACTGCTTTAAAATAAGTTAATTTTAAATGTCTGGGTAAAAAACAACAACTTTTTCCCCCATTGAACACAATAGACCCTTTTCACATTTACGGGTTTCTTAGTAGCGGGAGTGAATAGGAGAAATCAACAAATAATTTTTTTACAATCCTATTTGCTCAAATAATAAATGAAAAACTTCATGATGATATTATTAAGACTTTCAGAAAAAGGAAAAAAATAGTGTGAGACTGATGACGGCAGCCAGAGGAGAGAATAACGTCAAATTTACTGTCCTGTCCCATAGATGCTGCATTAGAAATGCCTCGCACAAGCGGTAATTCGTTTTTTGTATTATGAAACAAAGATGATATACTACATACAGTTGAAGTCAGAATTATTAGCCCCCCTGATATTTTTCCCCCAATTTCTGTTTTCTGTTTAACACATTTCTAAACATAATAGTTTTAATAACTGATTTATTTTATCTTTGCCATGATGACAGTACATAATATTTTACTAGATATTTTTCAGGACACTTCTATACAGTTTAAAGTGACATTTAAAGGCTTAAGTAGGTTATTAAGGTTAACTAGGCAGGTTAGGGTAATTAGGCAAGCTATTGTATAACGATGGCTTGTTTTGTAGACAGTTGAAAAAAAAAATATAGCTTAAAGGGGCTAATAATTTTGACCTTAAAATGGTTCATAAAAAATTAAAAACTGCTTTTATTCTAGCCGAAATAAAACAAATAAGACTTTCTCCAGAAGAAAAAACATTATCAGACATACTGTGAAAAATTCCTTGCTCTGTTAAACATCATCTGGGAAATATTTAAAAAGAAAAAAAATTAGGGGGGGGGGGGGGGGGGGGGGGGGGGGGGGGGGGGCTAATAATTCTGACTTCAACTGTACATAAATGCATATAAATGTACATACATTTAAAAAAAATAATCTAAATATTAAAAACTTTCAAGGATTTAAGCTGCTGATGACTGTTAAACGCGTCATAACAGGCTTGTGAAAAGGGTCCATATATTTTTATTTTAGGAAACATTTATGATATTTTGGAACAGTAAACATGTCAGGCTAAATAATTAAAATAAATAATTGACCTCTGCTATCTTTATTAGTTTTAAAAACAGATTATTTTACAAAACATAAAAAACACATTAAAAAATCCTCACATATACATTAGGAACGGTATAACAGAAAATTTAAAAATAAAAAAACTGCAATTGATTTTTTTTTTTTTTGTAAAACATACTCCAGTAATCTTTGTTTAATTTAGAAAAAAAATATTATTTTACCATGTAGCTTTTTAAATGTACTTTCTTAGTTGTCTTGTGCATATCTTGTAAGTTCAAACAATGTGTTTGTGATTCAGTGATGCATCTTTCATAGCTTGTGACCCCTTTATTTTTGACTTTTGCTAATTTTCAGCTCTTGCTTCTCTTTTTTTTGGTGTCCCCTTAGTGGCTGAAAGAATTTCCCTTGTGTATTTGTGTATGTATGTGTGTGTGTAGGGATATCCCCCCTTAACCGTCTGTCCACACGCCATTAGCCCACTCTTGTCTCAGCCTCAGTAAAGCCCTTCAGCATTGAGGAGCTGGAATGTGCCTTTGTGTCCTATTAACAAAACAGAGACGCCATGTTCCTTTCCATCTTAAAGGCTGTGGGAAGGGTTGCACGTCTACAAGCTCAGTCAGATGGAACCGGCAGCACCATTTTTCCACACCTTTCCTCGACTGAATGTATAGAGCGATTAGTGATCGCTTTTTTTTTCACATTCACCTCTGAAGACAATAGTGTTTCTGTGCAGTCGGGGGTATGTGACGGAAAATGACTGGTGAGGTAATGCATGGGTGTTTGAGAGTGAATTAGAGGATAAAGGTTTGTCATTGCTCTTTTTTTATGTGGGTCTTTTTTTGCAGGCCACCAGAGAGAAAGTCGTTTCTTTTAATCCGTCAGATAAAATTACTAGGGTGAAAATCGTGGTTTGAGATGCAGTGGTGCACCTTGTGTGGTTTTAATGCTGCATAAATGATTTATCGCTCAATCTGAAGTTATGAGGTGAAGTGGGATAACTTCAGGATAAAGGTTGTTTATGTAAATGGACACAGGCAGCCTTCAGTCATACCTGCACACACGGGTCATGAGAAGAGCTCTGAAGGAGAAGAGGGCCCTCTGTGTTCAGCCTTCTGGCAAAGACTCTCTCAGCCGTTAAAGGTGAAGCCTCATGAATGTCTCTGATGGCATTTTTTTTCAGAGCAACGTCACGTATCCAGTTCAAGTCACATTAAAACTTAATTCCATGAAATCGAATTAACCAAGTTGTTTTTTAAATGTAGAATGTTATTTTTGTCTAGAATATTACAAACTACACTGTTAAAAAAAATCTGCTAAATTTACAGAAAAATCTTGGCAGATGGTTGCCAGGATTTTTCTGTAAAAAAATACGGAAGTTTATAGAACTGTTAAAATTGATGGAAAATAACCGTATTTCATGTACTGATACAATGTTCAGTTCACAAAAACACAGCTTAGTGCACAAAAATGTAGTCATTAAATGCATTAATGTGTTAATGTGTGTTTACAATTAACAAACAGATTTTCACTGCATTAGTAACTACACAGTTACATTTAAACAAAAGAAGATGCAGCATAACATCAGATACTCTCAGTTCATCTTGGACTTGCACACAGATGCTACTATCCTCCTCAATGGTGACACAAAAAAACGTTTTACAGTATTGTGCTGTTTTATTTTTCTTGATTTTACAGAAAAAAATCCTGGCTACTGTTCCTAAAAAATCTACTGTTTTTAACATTTTACATTCGTAAACTCAATTTATAGAATATTTTTGTTAAAAATACATTCCACAGTCTGTATTTTTCATCGAACACATTTAACCCCTTAAATCCCAGAGCAAAATCCTCACTAGTGTCCTCACTACAGAGGGTTGAACACTAAGGCAGTGTTGAAGTTAATGAGATAATTAAGTGTCTAATTAAAGGAGGATTGGTAATTATTGATGAACAACTGTTAACAAGCAGAATCACTGAAGAAAATAAACACAAATTACAGCCAAAACCAAAGATGAAAACAACTGAAAATAAAACTCTAAATAAAAATAATAATTAATAAAAATAAAACAAATTACACAATAAAAATGTTATTTCTCAAGATCTCAGCAGAGATCATTAAAGAACTCCACAAACATCAGGAGCTTCACTTATTATTGACTTTTGGCTTTATTTCTGTCACACGTGAACAAAAGCTCTTTATAAAAGTTTTTTTGTTCACTTGAAGTCACCATGATGGAGGTCAGCGTCTGCTTTAGTTGGGCTCTTCAACTTCTTGTTTTAAAGCTAGTTTTCATTTTGGCTGCTATAATTAGTTGTGTTAATCACACTATTTGTATAGCATGAAAAGCCAAAAAAAAAACAAGAATAAGTCTGATGAGATTAGCTATGATATCAAAATCACCATCACCTGCCTGTGTACTCATTCAATATCTTGATAGTTATGTGTGAGAAATTAATAACATACATAAATAAAACCACTGGAGCTTCAGCAATCAGTGATTGTTTAACAGGCCTAAATACACCATTCACAATGAGAATGTTTGAACTATAGCAGAACTTAATAACACACAGACATCAACAATTAGTCTTTGAATCTCAATAATGGGAAAAAAGTAAAAATTAAAAAAATGAATAATAAACAACCCAGAACAATACAAAACAATCTACTGAAATATTACACCCCAAGAACAACATAAAATAAAGGCAAAGAAAGAAATTGTAAGAACTTTAAGCTGCAAAATGTATTCGTGCTGCAATGCATGCTGGGAGTTTTGTACTATGCTGGCACCCAGCATGCATTGCGGCATGAATGAATTATGCAGCTTTTCTTTTCTTTTTAGCTACCATGGTTGAGGTTCATATCCTGATTCTAGATGTCTGCGTGTCTTAATGTGCTGCTCGAGCTCTCAAGGTTTTGTGCATGAAATTCTAATTATTATTTTTTATTATTCCCTTCCTCGTTGTTTGTTGACCCTCAATGAAAAGCTGCAGTATTGTCCCAAACAGCATTAATATAAATTTGCAATTCTTTTTTATGACCTAACTTATAAAAATATTATATTATTTATAATTATATCTGTACCAATTAAGTACAAACAGTACAGTTTCTCATTGCATTATATGCTATAACCGACGAGTTTCAGAAACACAGTTATAACAGCCAGAGAAACATTAAGATAAGAGAGTAAAGGATCAAAAGTCTAACTAAACCAGCCTCTGATCTCCATGATGGTGAGGTCAAATGAAACATTTTCAATAAAAAATATATATAACACCTCTGTTAATTATCAAATATTCTTGCAGAAATTAAGTCAAACTGTAATCAGTGGAGCTGGTAATGCTGTTTGTGGAGTTGTTTAATCCTCTGTTTTAATTGAGTTTGTTTGGTGAAAGGGTCTCTTTATAGTCTTGTTCTTTCCTTCAGTGATTGTGCTTGTTAACAGCAGGTGTTCATCAGTGTCTGAAATCACTCATTTGTGGTCATTCACTCTGTCTAGTGGACTAATCTAATCGACTAATTTAGGGACTAGTGAATTTGGGTGTATGGTGAGATTTCAGACATTCTGCCTACTTTCTCGAAAACAAAGGTTAGGTCTATTACAGTTATTTTCCGTATATTGTACAGAAATGAGCTGTTAATCATTTAACAGGTTTTCACTGTAGATTGTACAGACTTTTACTGTTCAAATCACTGACATTTTTTACAGTGAAGGGCTGCACAATATATCTTTTTATCATTGATATCGCAATGTGGCGACGCAGTGGCGCAGTAGGTAGTGCTGTCTCCTCACAGTAAGAAGGTCGCTGGTTCGAGCCTCGGCTGGGTCAGTTGGCGTTTCTGTGTGAAGTTTGCATGTTCTTCCTGCGTTCACGTGGGTTTCCTTCGGGGTGCTCCGGTTTCCCCCACAGTCCAAAGACATGCGGTACAGGTGAATTGGGTAGGCTAAATTGTCCGTAGTGTATGAGTGTGTATGAATGTTTCCTATAGATGGGTTGCAGCTGGAAGGGCATCCGCTGCGTAAAACATGTGCTGGATAAGTTGGCAGTTCATTCCGCTGTGGCGACCCCAGATTAATAAAGGGAATAAGCTGAAAAAAAAAAATAATGAATGAATATCGCAAATCTAAATTATTAAAAAAAATTCACAAATAGGGCTATTCAAGCCATCTGGTGAATTGTATTCCTATCGCTATATATATATATATATATATATATATATATATATATAGATTTTTTCAATATTGTGCAGCCCTAATATAAACCATTAAACAAAAACTTCTGAGATCGTTCTTTTTAGTGAATCAAATACATACGGCTTAAAACTTACTGTGTGACTCGAATCAGTTTAGTTGCTGACTAGTTTTAAATTTTTAGAAGAAACACTTTTTACTCAAAGATAAAAAAAAATTTTAAGAAAATTTTTACTGATTTTGTTATTACAGTGAAGACTCTACAGTGTTACTGTACACTGCATTATTCAATTTCTGTATCTGAATACTGTTTGACTCCATAAAGAAAAACCATAAAGAACTGTTTATTTTACTTCTTCTTTGCTCTAATGTAAATAATTATTCTTGCAATTTTATTATTATTTTAATACATGATTCACACCCTACAGAATTGACCCATAAAGAACATAAAGAACTGTTTATTTTACTTCAAGCTAAACTTTATTGTTTCAAAATTTTTAAAAGAAACAATTTTTTACTAAAGTTTTATTCAAAAAGCAAAAAAGCAAAAAAAAAAAAATTCCAGTAAACTTTTCTTATATTATTAGTATCTTTAAAATATATATTTTTAATTTAATTAAAAAATTCAGTGTTTGACTGTGTTATTGAAAGATCGGCATTAAGAAGTTTGTTACTAGAATTTGATAAATATTAATGAAATACAGTTTAAAAGACAAATGAGGAACTGCTTGGTATTGTTATTTAGTTAAAGCCAAATATTACATTCTTTCTAAAGGCTTTTTAACCCTTTAACTGCCCCACCAAGAAAACAATATTTGGATTGCATTTCTTAACTCCTAAAGTCGCTAATTAACACACTTAATGCATTTTTTCAACACATCCCATAATTTCTAAAATATCAACCTCTACCAAATAGTTGATATGTCGGTTTTATGGTAAAAGTACCACAATTAATACGTCTACCATGAAAGTGTAAGACCAATTTATTAAAAAAATAATCAAAATAAAACATTTTTATAAATTACAACTACATCTTTATTTTTTGAAGTATGCCATAAAATATTTCAGATTCTCATTTAGCATGTTTTCTTATTGTTGTTTTTACAATAAAACCAAAATCAAGTGTAGTAGTGCAACAGGATTACTTTTTCTTACTTTTTTTTGTAAACCAACAATGCTGTTCAGTGTAAACCATTATTTAAAATTACTTTAACAATCATTATTTAAAATAGTCAAAATATGGTCAACCATTTGGTAGAGCAGTCAGTTAAAGGGTTAAAAAGACAGAAGCCTTTAAAAATCTGCATTTGTCGGTTCTTACAAATGACCGGATTTTGAATCCTGTCACAATGTGGCAATGAAATATTTAGCAAAAAAATGCATAAAAGAGAAGTAAATTAGTTAAGAGGAATTTAAACTAAAATGTGATTCACATCCCTAATAAAATCTCCATCATCCTGTATCCTTTCCAATTTTGCACTCTATATTTTTGATGAGCATGAATGAAGCCCCATAATGATTACAGCGACACGTAAGAGATTTCCTTGCAGTCACAAATGGTGGGTGTGGGACAAAGAGACAGACTGTTAGGCTGCCAAAATTTCTTAAAGCATTGCAAGTGTTTACACATGCAGCACTCAAACCTCAAATCAAGCCGTATTGGCCATGCCCCTGTCCTGTGGTTTCTGTCTCTCGTGAAGAAAATATTCACCGAATGTCCGTTCTGCTGCAAGAACTGGATTAGTGGACTGACAAGTAGTCCCCAGTAGGAGCCTGACCGGAGATGAGCTCTAATCCAAGGTTTGCACGTCGTGTACTCCTTGAGAAGTGTCCAGCAGCTGAAGAAGTGCGGATGTCTTCTCTGTCCAGCTCTTCCAGTAAGCACTGTTTAACATGGCACTTGTCCTCCTCACTGATCGTTTTGGACGTGCGTGTGTATGTGTGCGTGTGTGGTCCTACGCAGTGCCACTTGGCTGGCATTCCCCATGTGCCCGTGTTAGTGACCCCCGGTGATCCCGGGGCCCATCATCACCCAATGGCCGCACACTTCCTGACCCAAAAATGACCCTCCGGGGTCCCCCGCATCTGTCCACGCGCTGCCCCTGCCAACAATTTGTGTGTGTGTGTGTGTGTGTGTGTGTGTGTGTGTGTGTGTGTGTGTGTGTGTGTGTGTGTGTGTGTGTGTTTATGAGCGTGAGAGAGGCAGAAAAGCAGAAAGTGTTGAATTTATTTAAACTGAGCTGATGATACATTATGTCTACAGGGCAGTAAAATAAACAGTTCTTCGCAGTTCATCATTTTCGGAAACCTCTGCTGTCTCCGTGTCTGTGTGGCATGTCATATTTTAGTCAGTCATGCTTCATTTTTTTTGCTTTGCTATTTTTAAGAGTTTGCAATATTGTGTGTGTGTGTGTGTGTCTGAAAGAGAGAGAGAGAGAGAGTCATTTCAGGACAGGGTTTTTAAACACTTGAGGTAAGTTCACATTGACAGCAGTTTGCTGTGGCAAAACAACCATCATTGTGTATGAGATTTGAGGTGACAAGTGACCATGCAAATCTAATGACACGCAAGCACTCAGAGGGGGAAAGCAGCTCAAGTAGGTTAGGAATGAGGAACAGATTACTGTAAAAAAAAAAAAACTATGGTGAACTACTCACAAAAATCTATATTTCTTTCAGTGTTTAATGAGGATAAGCAGGGAGGAAGAAAATGAACATAATCAATGTTTGCATGCTGATATTTACATTAAATATTCAAAAATATTAAGCAGAGCAAATACTAAGAAGTCTAATATTTCACATATACATTTTTCTTTAACATCTAAATATTTGACCTTGGCCAGAAAAATTAAAACTGTCTATAAGTTTGGGGTCAGTGTGATTTTAGCCTTTTATGCTTATCAAGTACACTGAAAAAATTATTCAAAGATGATTCCTTAGATTTACTATTTTTTTTAAGTTAAGTGGTTGTAAACAATTTATTTGGCTGAAATAAACAAATTAAGTTAAACTTTACTAAACTTAATTTGTCTGATTAAATTTGATACATAAATTGTTTGCAGACAAACCTGCTCGATATTAGAAACAACTAACATTGTGATATTTACTTTTTCTATGATAAATATTGCGATGTGAATATAATTTCAGAAGATGACAGCTCTATTTGAATGAATTTATGATTTTACATTGATTGGGATGATTTTGAAGGGCAGCTTGCATGAAATATAATAAACAAATTACAAACATAGATGAATATAATAGAACTAAGATTTAAATTAGATAGTGCTTTATGGATTTCTGTTGACTGTAGAAGTATTGAGGTACAGAAATTCAATAATCAAATGTAAAATAACACTGTATAGTATTAATTGTAGAAATAATTCAATACAGTGAATCTTTGTTAAAGATACAAACATTATAAATTCGTGTGCCAAAATGGTTTAAATAAGATTGAATTTTTAAAACTCATTCAAATTATTATTATTTTTTCTTCTATTAAGGTTAAACTTTATGCAATGTCTCCCCAAATAGCATGTATTCTGAACTGTGCAGATCCTGTGATGTGACTATTGCAGATTTGCACTTTGCGATAATGTCGCTGAAATGATATTAAGACTGCATTTATTTGATGAAAAGTGGTAATATTGAAGAATGTTTTTATATATTTATATTTATACTTGCCTATAGCTGATGATGACTGTTTTCTATTTTAATATTTTTAAGTTTAAGTTTTTAGCCTTCTCTCTAGTCTTCAGTGTCACTTGATCTTTCAGAAATCTCTCTAATATGCTAATTTGGTAGCTGAGAATCATTTATTTTTGTTGTCAATGTTGACAACGTTTATGCTGCTTAATAGTTTAGTAAAGCTGTGTTCATGTTCATCCAGGAATTCTGATGAATAGAAAATTATGTTTATCCCTTTTGTAACAATGTAAGTCTTTTCTGTTACTATGTTTGATCAATTTGTTGTCTTCTTGCAGAACAAAAGTATGAATTCATTTAATATTTTTGTAAGACTGTGTTTACACAAGTGCATTTTTGTTTTGATGGAAAACACTCCTCATCCAAAGTAGCTTTTTTATGGCATTAAAAAAAACATCTCTGTATACACTATGCAGACTAAAACGCTTTATACAGTATGACCATTCACACTCACCGGGCATGTGCATATCTTACCACAAAACCTTAAAATGGACTAATGTAAATGTCATCTAATAAGTTTAGTAATTTTAACTTTACACTAATACTTAATCTTAATCCTCACACTCAATTGAATGGCTTTATGGTGCAATTCAATCTGAAATCAAGAGTGTGAACAGTTGTTTATACATTTCATCACAGCTGACGTCATGAGCTTTTTTGAATATGAAGTGTTGCAGAAAAGTTGTAAATGAGGCTGCTCATTATATCACAAATTGATCGTTATTGCGACAATAGTATATGCAATATATGTATCGCAGTGAAGTGTGTCATGCCTTGTTTAAGATCTGATTTCTTTAAAAATCAGTGATCTCCACTGCCTGACTGAGATATGATATAAGGTGGGTCTCAGACTGAACAAGAAGCACTGCATTAAATTACATTGTTCCGTGCCATGTCTTTAAAATATGGACATTTATCCCAGTATTTTCAGTGGAGTTTTTGTTTTAACCTGCTGCTCCTGCTGGCGGTTGCATTTAAACGGTCTTTCATCTGTTTTATGCTTGAACAACTGAATGACTGCTTAAGTCTATTTAACTGATTATATTTGAATTACATTAAAACATTGATGCTGTAAAATGAACTTTATGAAATTGAAAATAGTCACATAAACCTTTCACTGGAAGTTTATCGGTGGCTGTGAAACACTAGCTTTGCATATACACCATTAGATCTGAATATCTTAACTATTTTAATATCATTGTATAAATAAATAATTATAAAACAGAGCTGATAAAAATTTCATTTATCTAAGGAAATGTTACAGTATATTGTAAGAAATATAATTATCGCAATACTTAACAACAATACCATATATTTTCCCAGTAATGTGTTGGAGAGAGTATGTGGAAGTGAGAGCAGAGTGTGGCGCAGGCACTGAAATACTGAAGAGGCCCCTCTATAATTCATTCAGAGTGCTGAACTGTTGTCAAAGTCAGTCTGATTCACAATGTTTGGTCTGAAGCAGCTGAGAGAGTCAGAAGGACAACTCCTCACGCCATTCACACGCTTGACTTCATCTCTGTCCAGCACAAGCGGACAGTTGCGGATGCTCATAGAGATGGCCAGTGATTATTTTGAGATCGGTCACAGTCAATAGTGTTGTTGGGACGCAGGCAGGTTGCCCTGGCAGTTAATGGGTTTGTTTAATGTGAGCTTCCTGATGGAGGCTTGAAGAAGGCCATCTGCTGCGTTACAAATGCCTGTCTCCCATCACATCTTCTTTTTCTAATGGACACCAGACAAATGACAGGATGAAGCTCTGAGATCAGTGGAAAGGAATGAAGGGGAAGGATGGAGAGAGAGAAACAGAGGGAAAATGATGGGCCGAACGATAAACAGAAAGGTTTACTGAGTGAGATGGACTGGGAAAACACTGAGCCACACACGCATTCAGTCTCTTGGTGTCACAACACACACAGACGCGCAAATAGGTGCCGCCACAGACAGGTCTGTACACACACTTACTGGAAGGTGGGAAGCCTCTCTGGTCTCACTAGAATGTGAAATTGCTTCCCAGAAAGCTGCTTTTTATTTGGGTTTTGTTCCCATCAAGCTTCCGTCCAGCTCAGCTCACCTCTCCAGAGAGAAAGTGAAGGGAACGCATGGTCCAGTTTGAGTGCTGTGGAAAAGAACTTGCTGGCAATAAGACGTGGGTGTTTTTCTGAATCCTGTCAGTATCAAACTCTTATGGGAGGCAACTTGCATTTAAGTGATCCTGTCAAAGACATCTGGTCAGCACTCGCTGCCAAACATTAGCAAGCATGTGGAATTTTGACCTTGCTGATGTTGTATTAAAACAACTGTTATTTTAAGCTGTCCAGATATCAGCTGATAAATGTCAGGTATTGGCTGATATTTTTATGGCTTATCCGTCTTTAGTGTAGGAATGTTTCCTTCTCACCACTTTTGTTTTAATATTTGATAACACTTCATCATAAAACAATTATGAGATGTTTATTAGAACTAAAGCATTGGTAATTATTACTGTTTTATTAATGTTTAATATGTGCAAATGTGAATTGAGCACCATAGCAAAAGGAAAAGTTTGATTTTTATTTATTTTATTTATTTTTTTGCTGCTGAAAGAAGGCTTGGGTCTGTAGTAGGGCTGCACGATTCTGGCTAAAATGAGAATCATGATTATTTTTGCTTAAATCAAGATCACGATTTTCTCACGATTCTGTAGATAAAATTAAGGTTAATATGAATAATGAATATGAATTCAAATCATTCATGTTTTTAAAAGCGCGAAAGAGTGCATGCTGTTGTGTGTGTGCGCTCAGCCTCAGAGACGAGCAGAGCACACACATATAAAGTCATCTTAATGTAAGCGCTTTAATGGTCAAATACATGCAAAATTGTGTCAACGCGGTGTTTAGTGATTATTCATATTAACCCTCATTTGTGTAATAAACAAACGAGTTGAGAATCAAAAGACACGTCAAAGTGAAACCAATAATCAGAACCGTACTGCTCTTAAATTGACGGCCCACAATATTCCTGCTGCCGACTGTTTTTATCATTAATCAAACAACAAAAGGAGAAAATCTCTCACTGCTCTTAACTGAAGGACTTTTGTAGCTATAATTAAAGTTTTTTCATTACAGTGAAGATGCTTAAAGCACAGTTTGTTTCATAGTTTTATTCTATTCCTTATGCAGGGAGAAAAAATAACTGTTTATATACAGATAAAGTCAGAATTATTAGCCCTCCTGAATTATGAGCCCCCCGTTTCCCCCAATTTCTGTTTAATGAAAAAAAGATTTTTTTTAACCCAATTCCAAACATAATAGATTTAATAACTCATTTCTAATAACTGATTAATTTTAACTTTGCTATGATGACAGCACATAATATTTTACTAGATATTTTTCAAGATACTAGTATTCAGATTATAGTGCGATTCAAAGGCTGAAATAGAGTATTTAGGCAAGTCATTGTATAACAATAGTTTTTTTCTGCAGACAATCAAAAATATATATTGCTTAAGGGGGCTAATAATATTGACCTTAAAATAGTTTTAAAAGTATTTAAAACTGCTTTTATTCTAGCCAAAATAAAACTAATAAGCCTTTCTCCAGAAGAAAAAATATTATAGGAAATACTGTGAAAAATTCCTTGCTCTGGTAAACATCATTTAGGAAATGTTTATTTTTAAAAAAAAATTCAAAGGAGGGTGAATAATTTTGACTTCAAAAATAATCATTTTGAATAATCGTGATTAAAATTGTGACCAAAATAATTGTGATTATGAATTTTTCCATAATTAAGCAGCCCTACTGTTGGTTAAAATGCTACATTTTATATAGACTTGTAATGGTAGACTTGAATAGACTTCTTATGTCCTGTTTGATAATTCACAGTAAAGTGATTACATCAGAATACAACTATTCATAATTCTAAAGTTGAATTTTTATGTTTGAGACATGTGCTTGTCTTTTGTCATTGACAACACTATTAAACCATTTTTTTTCACTGGTAAAGATTCCCTTTTGCATTTTATTCAACATTATACTGTATAGGCTAGAGTAATTATACTGACCCAGCAAACATTTATTTTCATGCACAACACGTTGTGTTCGCTATATAAGAAAAAACATCAAATTCACGTCGTAATCATAACTCTAAAATGCGATATGAACATTTAAATGATCTGCGTGCTTTGGTTTCACTTTCACTGCCGAGTGCGGCTCATGTCATGGCTGCCGTCATTTTTAGGTAAAAACACAAATGCCCATCATACTTCTCGCATGGCTCCCAAACGATCGCACTGTGCAACAAACTTAATGTTATTTACAACTTTATTACCTGTTATTCACAGCCTATGCAGGTTCTGTTCACTAAAGTAGACATCATTGGTGTGCAAGCAAGTGTGATTTTGCAGCCGCAAATACATCATTACATAAAGACAAATGCCATTTTTGGGTCAATTATACCTTATAAATACAGTATGTGACACTTAACACCATTTGGAGGTGTCCATGTTGCTGATAAAACAATGTGAAGACTTGTGTGACCGTCTATATGCTTCTCTCCTGACCTTGAAAATATAATTGGCAGAATTAAGATCATGTGTAGGGTCGAATCGAGATTACGATCTTTTTCGATTAATCGTGCAGCCCTGTATCTATAATATTTATTTATTATGCTTATGATGTATGGCACTCTAATTATGTTTTTTTTCTCTTTTGTGGCAACAAATTAGCCATTTCATTAAATGAAAAGGAGCACTCCTAAACAATTTTGTTCTCCACAGTAATGAAAATCTATCAGCCTGTTTTTTTTTCTTTTCGTGTTTTTATTATTTATCTTTTACCAATTTTAAATTCTGGTTTTCAATTTTTATATTTAATAATTCAAATAATGGAAATCATGAGACTTAGATTTTCACAAAAAAGTAACATTTAGCAAAAATAAAAATTGAGAAAAATTCACCCCAAATTTTTATTTTATTTTATTCCAGGTTCAAATTAAAACCATAAAGAATGTATGTGTTTTGTGCATCACAGAAATCATAGCTCCTGGTAAAGTGAGAGTATTAGTTTCTGGATCACTTTGTATTATGCTAATACTATTTGAGTAATGTAATGCATTTAAGCACATTTTTAAATCATACTTTAGGTAATTAAAGTGTGCATGGGCGGTGGAGAGCTCTACATTTGAATGGTTTGTTCTTGGCTCTTGTACAGTCTTAACTCAAGTGTATGTTGTTTGTGTGGATCGGCAGTGTGTTCAGCCTTGTCCATATCTCATTACAGATAGACTATCAGCACAGCCCCAACACACTGTGTGCTTACGGCCATGGTGTTCCAGTGGAATTAGCAGCTTAATACACTTCCTTTCTCGCATTCCTGCTGTCTTTCTCTTTCTGTAAATCCTTTGCTTTCTCTGTCTCAGATTTGTATTTTTTTTTTCAGGTCGACATGTTTGCTCTCAAGGCTGAGTGTTTGTGTTAGAGCTCACGTGAGGGAATTGGCATCTCGCTCTGTGACTCCAGAACTGTAGCCCTTTTTGACTGGACATAAAGCTGCCTGTGTGTTGGTGTGACCTGCTGAATATATTTTATGTATTTTTTTTTCATTCCCTTATAAGTTATGCATGCATGTGTGTGGTCGTCTTCTCTACTTTTAGTATTGGGCGAGCTTTTTAGGATCTCAGGTAGTTTAGTTCAAAGATGGTTTAGACTGGAACTCATTACTCAGAGCTTAAATCCCATGTTCTGCGTCAGACGGCGCTCTTTTCCCAAACAATTTAAGAAAAACATTTAAGTGGCGTCTTCCCAAACATTTAAAGAGCCAAGTACAGTGTTTGACTTCGTATATCCTATCTTTGAAACCATCAGGCCTAATTTCTTTAGAGAAAACACTGAGCTTGTGGTTTAGAAGGTAATCAGTTCACTTATCTTTCTGCTTTTTATAATTGTGTGGTTCAAACTGTACAATTGACTTCTCAATGGCATATGGCTTGCTGGAGCTCTCAAATATGACTCAAACTTTTCTCTTGTGTAGCGAAGGAGAGGAATTTGTCAGGCATGACATCATTTGACCCACCGATAGGCTTCCAGTGTTTAGTGTTCGGTCTCTACTGTATGTAACACTGAAGGAAAAACAAATCATCAGCCTTCTACTTGTGAAGAGACTAATGTACTTCATATTCAGGGTGGAGGTCCTGCTTAAAACAACAAACCCTGAGCTCTGCTTTGGCCCTCAAACTCGGTGCAGGATTGCTGGTTTTGCACACATTTTTAATCAATCCCATAAGTTAAATGTATTAACATTTTATGTAAAAAAATAATCTGTAATTTGTCTTATTTATACTTGATGTTTACTTTTTACCAGCACATGTGCTCCTAATTTGAAAAATGCTGGAACCCATAAGGGCATAGGGTACCATAATCAGTTAGTTTGTTTTTCTTTAGTTATGAGTTATAAGGAGAATTTACAAGCAACTTGATTTCAAACTGTGTTTAGGTTCAAACTGCACTTACTTAATGTACATCATATT
Source organism: Danio kyathit (assembly GCA_903798195.1). NCBI lineage: Eukaryota > Metazoa > Chordata > Actinopteri > Cypriniformes > Danionidae > Danio > Danio kyathit. The sequence goes on from LR812525.1 coordinate 38,840,332, forward strand.
CTGCTTTCATTAGCTATGTTTCCATCCAAAGATGCAAATTTAAAAAATTATGCGCAAAACAGGAATATCGCATAAAACACGTTAAAATACAGCAACTTTTTCATCAGATTAGTCAAAGCAAACAAAATGATCATTTTCTGATTAACTAGCGTCAAGTATTTAAAGTAAAAACAGAATTTGCTGAGGTAGAAGCTGCGTGAATCTTTTCTTTATTTAATAAATTACTTGCGCCTCAGAAGACAAATGCCGATATGCAATGAACATTGCATTTGAAGGTGTGAGACGCGAAGCACAGACGCTCTTGACAGTTCTAAAGGGTAATTAATAATATGTTAACACTACGCGTTTTTTTTTTACCAAATAAAAAGTTTATCCTACTCAGTTATGCTCATACATGTTTTATTCGCATTTTGGCATTTCCATCAACCTTTTTTTATGGGCATATCCAAAATGCGCATAAATTTTTTTTGGATGGAAACATAGCTATTGAATTAAATGGCAGAGTTTCATGCTCTGCATAATTATAAACAAACCAAAAATATACCAGGGACTATTGTTTTGAAATTACTTTCAGCAGCTCATTCAAATATATGAAGGATATAAAACATATGTGCTTTTCTACAAGATGTTATGATACAAGCATAAACTAAACATAGTAAAAATTTATGAACCATTGTTAACAAACAATTGCTTGCCATATATACGTATGTGTCATTTATTGCAAACTGCTCTAAAATTGCTGAACATGGCTTTTTCACTTTGAATCAGCATATTTTGTTTAATGAAGTCATTGCATTTTAAATCTATTCTTCGAATTAAGCATCAATTTAATTTATTTCTTGATATAAAGTAATGCATAATTTATAGTAAATGGTAACTTGTATATATAAATTTCAAACTTTTTGAAAATCGATTTAACAGATCTTTTTTAGTCATTAAATTTAACTAATATTAGGGATGCTTCGATCAGGATTTTTGCAGGCGATACCAAATACTGATTCCTTGTCATGGTGATCGGAGGATCCCTAATTAATACATTTCAATTAAATTTAATTCATAAATTTGAATTAGCTCCAACCAGCTCCTAACATACTTGCCTGGAAGTTTCTGAAGTCTGGAAGTTTCTCTGAAGTCTAAAGGTGTTACTTTGCTGGTTCAGGTGGTTTTAAACTTTGCTAAACTGTAGAGCACAGTGACCCCCATTAACGGATTTGGACACCTCTTATTTAAATCCATAAGAATGAAATGTGTCTTTGTTTCCTGAGCACATTTCTAAACGTTTTAGCCTTGTTCCTTAAAACACATCATTTGCAGAGCTGTCAATCAAAGTGATGTTGTCACAGAAATGCCTCACCCTTCTTGGCCCAAAAGCCAGTGGGTAAATGAGACCCACCCATGCTCTAAAACACATACACACACGCGCTCAACAATCACATCTCCAAGCCTTATCATGGGGCAGGCTGTGGCTGGGCTCCTTCAGGGCTTGGCAGGGCTGTGAGCGGGCAGGCCCAGCTGTGATGTGGGGCTCTGTGGGCAGCTGTGGCCACTGAAAGGCCTGCTGCGGTGCTGCTGTGGTTTGCCGACATGCGGATGCACCCATGTTTCACTGATGCAGTGGAAATGTAAAAGTTAACCCTCAGAGTCTGAGCGGAGGAGTTTAGCCTGCAGAGAGGAACTGCTGTAGAGCACATTCCTGCAAATGCTTAGGGACATTGCATTGTTTTACCATCAGATTCACCAAAAGAATTATAAAAAAAGTCAAACAAAATCTGTTGAACACAAAATAAGATATTTTAAAGAATGTTGGAAATTGGTGGCTATTGGCTTTCTCCTATGGACGTCAACAGCTAATTGCCTTTTCTAAAATGTCTTCTAAAATATCTTCTTTTGTTAAAGATTTGAAACCACTTGAGGGTGAGGAAATGCTGAATAAATTTGTTACTATCTTTTCAAATGAGATTGAGTCACATTAATCAGGAAACATTGGAGTCAAAACATATTTCAACTTGTTGAAAACTGTTGAAAATCGGCGAATGCCAATAATCTAAGACAATTCCAAGAATTTCAGGTTGATTCTAAGGTCTTGTCTGCTAATAGGTTTTTGTTTGAAAACTGGTTTAACATTCAATTCATATTGAGTTGGCATTTTGAGAAGCTTTTTGAAAATGCTCTCTGCATTTGGAAATATTGTTGTAAAAATTGTAACAACAGAAGCTTTTGAAAATCATGTTGCATTTTTGTCATTTGACATGTGACAGAACATGCAAACTCCAAACAAAAAGGTCTTTTGGTTCAGCCAGGACTCAAACCAGCAACCGTGCTAACCATTTATGGCTCGTTTCCACTGAGTGGTATGGTATGGTACGGGTTGGTACGGGTCACCTTTATCAGGCTTGCGTTACCACTGCCAAAAGGGTACCAATGGTGGGCGTGGTGTATGATAGAAAGTTTTAGTCGACGTCATTCTCGCTCAAGGAAATGTCAAAGTAAATCTGTTCACATATCATATGAGAAGCACTTCTCACAAAACAGATGCTTTATACACATAAATACTTGTGTATAAATGTTCATTACGATCCTTTCTATGAACAGAATTTGATTATAACTGCAGATCAATGATAATCGAAATAGCCTATTGTAATGTCTGCAATTATATAAAATAAATAAGTAAATGCAACATATATGAACACATACAGCCCCTTACAGTCTCCGATATGTTACCAATTACAGAAAAACTACACACAGCATACATTTAGTCCTTATTTGGGTTCAAAAACAACACGCAACATATAACCCAGTCAGTGCAAACCTCTCATCTGCATCTTTAATCTTCACCAGCACATGTAACCTCTTGTTAGAAAGTAATTCTGTCATTCCGAATTCATAATAGTACAAAAGGTGATGATAATACAGTAGTGAAGCATGGCAGTTTGTTCAGCTTTTAGGTTGCTTAAAGAATTCATTTTTTTCCGTCTTCTCCTTTGTTTTTTTGCACTTCACTGTCGCGTTTGTCCATTTCTGAAGAGATCGGATGTGAGAAGCACGTTATTATTATCAGCTCAAGAAGTTTATTATTTCAAATATAGATGTGCATGTGAGCTCTCTTGAGAAAATGAAACTGCTCATGCTTTAGACCGCCTTGTAAACAACAACAGGGTAGAGGTAGATTCTGCTCTTCTTCTTGGCTGTATGGCTGTTCATCAAGATGATGACAAGGTTTATTTGAGCTTGTGTTGACCATGACTCGTTATTATATGTATATATTATTACGGTGTAATGTCTCGGCTGTGTATTTACAAATGGCGCTTCTTTTGTTTTCTTTATTCTGTCTTGTGACTAGTGATGTTTCTCTGTAAACCAAAAGCGTTCAGCTGCACTTCTCCGCCTTTTGGTACCCTTTTGTTGTGCTAGATACCCGTTCGAAAGGGTACCCAAAAAGTGGTAAGGCACAGTTCGCTTTTAGGTACCTTTTGACAGTAGAAATGGCCATAAAAGCGTACCAAACCGTACCTTACCGTACCACTCATAAAAACGAGCCATTAGCCACTATTTTGCCTGCACTTGAATCTGCTGTTCTGAATTAAGAAAGTGTGCCTGTCCACACAATCTGGATTGCCTGGCTTTAACACTAAAATTTGTTTGATAATTTCTTTTAAAATAATTTTTTGAAAAGTTCCATGAAGCTGGAATGCATGTAGTTGTGAGTTTTTAATGCCGAGTAGTAAAAGTTTAGTGAATTTGCCCCTGAGTGTTAAGGTTATGGACAAACAAGCTTGTTGTGCAGCTTTCAGAGTGATTAAGAGAGAGCGTCTCACGTTAAGCTCTTAAAGAATAACTGTTGGTTTAGAGTCAGGGAATGACACTACCCTCATAGAAAATGAGGCTGTCATTCATAAATCAATGTTCTCTGTCCTATAGCGCAAGTTTAACTAGGCTTCTTTCTCTTTCCTGCTGTATTTTTGTTACTATTACTGACAGGCAGAAAAGCTGCAGTGCTCTGTTGAGACTTGACATGTTCCTGAGCTCTCCTAACACAAGGGTTTTTCTTCTTCCTTCCATGTTTGTAGTATGTATTTTCCATTCAGTCACGCTCCATCTGTAGCGCTTAGGGTGGTCCTTATTTGTATTCCTAGAGTTAGTAATTTCATGACAATGCCAAATTGTATCTGCATTTGCGAGCTGAAATCCTCAACTGTTTGAGCTTGTTGCCGGATTTTATCTTCACAACACTCTGCAGGTACTACATTAGAGAGAGGTACTACATTAGATTAAACCTTTTTTTTTCCATTAGTGTTTATAACAAGGTTTTTAACGTCTGCAATGAGATCAGAATGTTTTAGCTATAATTTTTTTTTATTAATATGAATCAACCTGATGGCAGTATTTCAATAGAAATATACATTATTGGTCAGGTTATGAAAAAAAAGCTTCTTAAAGGCATAATAACCTAATGTTATAATTTTGTTATGTTTTTCTAAATGTATGACTTTCATTTTTTTCAAAAAACAAAATTACATTTTAAATATTATAGTACACCGTTATGAACACCATCAACAACAATAAGAAAAATCGCACGACTAAAAATTGTGTGTATTTATTTCGGCATTTGAATTGCGTTATGGGACCTTGATATTTGCCTGTCAAATTTTCATGTTTAAATTTTTATTTTCTATAGTATAACAAAGTGATTTTAATTTATTTCACATTTTAGTTCTTTTGGTTACTGTTTATTTTAAATAATGTTGTATACTGTTTTTGTACTGTAATTCATGACAACCCAGACAATGTATTGTTTTTAACCTCTTAAAGTCAAGTGCTATTTTGGGGTTTCTGCCTGGATTTTGCCTACCCAAATTTACAAGCTTCCCAAATCCACATGCAGAGGTGTAATTGCAAAGGTTTGGTATCATAATTTTAAAGAAAACCTTTTGAATTTTAATAAAACACTGTAGAAATTGATCAAAATAAGTGTATATGTTGTCTGTGTTATAATAAACCCCTATAAAACCCCAATAAAAAGAGGCACTTTTTTTTTTGTAAACTCAAATTTGAAAGTGTACCTTTTAGGTTCTTTGTGGTCTAGTTTGCTGTAATTAATTTTGGTGATTCCAGCACAGTAATCAGGTAAAAAAGAAAAATGTCTCTATCATAATCTATGCAAAAGTTATTCTATTCCAACTGATGAGAGAACGGAACCATTTATGGGGGTATTGGGCCAGCACAGACGTTTAAAATTTAAAGAATGCGGAAGTAAATGATGTCTCGGTTCCAGTACCAGGTCCCAGAGTTGATACAAACTATGCACGTTTTATTTTTGAGGTATAAATAAATACACTGAACATCCATTCATTTATTAATTTTCCTTCTGCTTTGTCCCTTATTTATCAGGGGTCACCACAGCAGAATGAACCGTCAACTTCTCCAGCATATGTTTTACACAGTAAATGCCCTTCCAGCCACAACCCAATATTAGGAAACATCCATACACTCTCATTCACATGCAAACTCCACACAGAAATGCCAACTGGCCCAGTCAGGACTTAAACCAGCAACCTTCTTGCTGTGAGGTGAAAGTGCTAACCACTGAGCCACCGTGCCGCCATGAACATATATATAAATAAATAAAAGGATTCAATTGTTATATTATTGAAGTAAATTTGACAAGAAAATACTTTATGAAATACTTTATGAAATTCTTTTTATAAATAAATACTGTAAAATTTATTAGCAGTTTCTTAGTGAAAATGATTCTACATCAATGTGTAGAAGTTTGAGACATTTGTGATTGATTTTGGTGCCATAAGAATGAGACGTATCACTTTTCTGTCCAGATCCTAATGCACAAATAACAATTGTGCTATTTCAGTATAACTTAAAATGCTGTGGAAATGGAGTCATTCAGTCAAAAGCACACAGTCTTTAAGAGCATGCGTTATCAGTCTCATAGGATAGAGTTTCCTTCAGTGAAGGCTCCAGTAGGCCTCTGTCTCCGTCCCTGTCTTTGTCACTGCAGTGCGGCCCCTGGCCCCTAATGAGAAAACCTGCTACTCAGGGATAGAGATCACATTCACAGACCCAAACACACGTACTCTTCTTTCTCTCTTTCTCTCTCTCTCTCTCTCTCTCTCTCTCTCTCTCTCTCTCTCTCTTCTCTCTCATCCTGCTCCCAGGCACCCCAGCCAAAAGACTGAGAGAGTTTGCAGTGGGGCGAAAGGCTTCGGGTGTGGAGGAGTTTGTGTGTGAGTGTGTGTGTGTGTGAGTAAAGGAGGAACAGGACTGTCAGTAATACATAATGTATCCAGAGGACCACCGGGACCGCTGCACAAATAGGGGCCCAGGGACGCCACCGAGAGAGAAAGAGAGAAATAGCAAGTGATAAGGAAGGAGAGGAGAAAAGGGGAGTGTTTTGGGGCTACTTGGTCCATTGAAAGCAGCCTGAAGGGTAATTGGATAGGGCAGGTAACCTCAGATCAAAAAAAAAAAAAGATAGCGTAGCAATGGAAGGGTCATAGCTGCGAGGGGGATTGAGAGGCCTCTTTGGGAGCTTGTGATGGGGGGTAATCTGATACACAGTGTGGCCAGAGGCCCTCATGTTCATGTATATGCTTTCAAGACTCAAGACAGCCCTTGCAAATAAAATCCAAGATGGCGGATTCTCTCGTCCCTTGCTTTTTGTCATCCTTTAGGGTTGGGGATGTGCCTCATTAGCTTGTGTAGCATGTTTGTTGGGCTCCATCTCCACGTCTACTGTGTGCGGCCTGGCTTTTGAAGCCACACATAATGGATTCCTAATCAAGATCTCGCTCGGCCCCAGCTGAAAAAAAAAAAACCTGCCTGGGCTTCAGTGCATCTCCTCCAGAACAAAGACAAAAACACACACACAATTCTGGCTGGAATACGGCAAGATAAATAAACAAGAGGGCTGAGATGTATAACAAGGAGAATGCCACATGAAAACACACTTCTTATGATTTACATGTGCTGGTTCACATTTCGTTTTGGCGAGTTTGTGTTGTGGCGTTTCTAACGGAGGGTGTTTTAAGGTCAGTGTTCTGACCTCTCACTGTCGATCTGCCATTTGCTTCTCTTGCTGCCCACACACTTCACCTTTCAGCCCAAATGGAAAAAGAGAAAGAGAGAGAGGAAAACACTTTGTGTACTGCCTGCATTTTTGTCATGCTGCTACATGCTATCTCTCCGTCTCCTTGACAGCCTCTTCTCTCTCTCTCTCTCTCTCTCTCTCTCTCTCTCTCTCTCTCTCTCTCTCTCTCTCTCTCTCTCTCTCTTTCGCTCTCTCTATTTCTATCTATGTCTATCTTTCTCTCTCTCTGTCTTTATGCTTAGAGCCTCAGTGCCTTAGGGAGAGAAGGAGAGACAGACAGTTTTATAGAAAATATAAGAAGAAAAAAAGAGTGAGGGAAAACTAGAGGATTTTACTCAATTAAAAGAGTAGTTCACTCTCATGTGCTCACTCAAATACTAAATTATACATTTTTTCTGTGTAGCTTAAAATTCATAATAAAAGTAATGCAGACAACATTTTTGAATCTTTTCGCCATTTAACATTTATTATGTAGGAGAAACGAGTCTGTAAAGCTGTATAAATAGAGATCAAGAAAGTTTAATGGCACATTACAGATCTGATTAAATTCAGATGATTTAGCTCTGTATAGTCTACTCTTCGGAGCTTCACGATCGTATTGCCAATGAATTTTTAGCCTACAGGTTTTCATTTTTTTTTTTCTGCTGTACATTTACATCTTTACATTTTACCCAGATTTACAGTTTCTATGCTTGGAATCTCTGTATAAGAGCTATCTTAAAAGACCACTCATCTGGAATAGAGTGTGCTGTTGTGGTGAAATATGATTCTGTTGTAGTTGGTGTCCATCAGAATTTTTTTTATTGGCCCAATCGGGCCAGTGGTTCAGATTTTTACTTGCCCTGCCAAAATTTACACTGGCCCCACCAAAAAAAGAAAGTTAATAGCTATTTCTTAGCAACATATTTTAAATAAGGTGTCAAAAATCTAGACTTTACATATTTAAAAAATGTTAATACATGTAAAGTGAGCAAATTTCAAAGTGTTATGCAAACAAAAAAAGCAGTATGGAAAACGTGCAGGTATTTTATTGCAGTTCTAAAGTATTTAACAAAAGGTGGCTGACTTGCCGAACTGATGGCAAACTGTGCAAAACTTCACTTCATGTTTTCCGACGTGATGTACCCACGTACATGTCTGCAAGACGTTAGAAACAGATGTTTTTTTTTAACCTCATAATTTGATGTTGCCGTCTCTTCACTGTACTGGTTGTTACTAGGTTATGGGGAAAAAAACTACTGGTTGTTACTAGGTTATGGGAAAAAATAACATGCTCACAACATCCAGTCAGATAAGAGGAATGGAAAAGCAATATGGTGTTTATGACATCACAGAGAAGATAGCATTTAAAGGCTTAAAAGCACAAACTATTTCTCAATTCAAAGACTGCATTTGCACTCAATTGATAAATAGCCGCAGGCAAACAAAACTTTAGTCCTTATTATAGCCACCCTGTCTATCATCTTTAGTCATTTTAGAATTGCTGACACACCGGACAAGTAGTGCAGCATGGCATCGCATCTATGACGACAAGGTTTCGCTTTCAGGTGCATCCTGAATTCGGCAGTATGCGTAGTTGCTCATGTCAATGCTTTTTCTTTTTCTCTTTAGAGCTCGTGCCTGCGCAGGCCACCATCATAGCAATCTAATTTGAACTTTTGAGAATTGATTTAGAATCAATAGAGAAAGAATCGCAATGCATTGATTGATTTATTTTTTTCTCCAACCCCTAGCTTGTAATGGTTCTCAGTAACTCTTTTTCTTAATGGGAAAACTGATTGTGCAACCCACTCAATTCATGTGTACACCAGAAATCAGTTTGTTTTTTATATAGTGCCAAAGTTTAAAAGCTGAGGTCATCATTATTATGCAATATATTGATGTAAAAGAATGTATTGAGAATGGTGTTGCATTATATTTGATGCCAGTAATGTGGGTTTAAGGTGAAAAAGTATAAATTGAATTGAAAGACTTGAAATAATTCTCTGATGTCATACTTGCATGACAAGAGAGGTAAATCAGGTAAATAGTGCAGCACTGATGTCATCAAATTCACGTTACTTTTTTCAATTATTGTTGCGTGATCTCACTGTCTGATCTGGATTCAGGTCTTATCTGTCATCACAGACATACAGATCTCTGTTTGAACTTGTAAAGCGTGAACATCAGCTCTGGGAGGAACCGCTCAAAGAAATGTGTCAAATAGAAATAATGTACAGTATGTAGGCTTATTGGGTTTTATTTTTTAACCGGGTCAAAGAAGTCATTTTAGTCTGTCTTTTCTTTATTATCAACTTGTTTCACATTTACACTTTGATTATTATAATATACTTAAACTCAACTTATTGTTTTTGTCAAGGTTTGAAATACCATTCTATTTTCACATGCCTTTTTATTTATGTATTTTGTTATGAAATGTTAAAAATAAATTGAGTACTGCTCATGACATTACCAAGAAATCTGTTTTAAATGATTGTCCACACATGGCCAGATTTGTTGGTAAGTCTGGTCAAACCTAAAGTGAGTCTAATTACAGTATAAATAATCGGTGATCCCTTTTTTCCATTATAAAATGGTGACCCAGCCAACAAGAAAATATATATCTGAAAAAAGAAAATGCATCCAAACAGAAAATGTAAATGTTTGTGCTGTATTAAACAGTAGAAATGCAACTGCTAAACCACTAACTACAAGCATTTGTTCTTTTGTTTCCATAGGGACATCAGCATGAACAACATCACTGAGCTGCCTGCTAATGTCTTCAGAAACCTGCCGTATCTGGAAGAACTGTGAGAATTAATTCTGCTTTCCCCCCTCCCCCCTCTCTTTTTTTACTTTATCCCTCGTGCTCTTTTTTTCGTCTTTTCTCATGTATGGTTGATATTGTCATCAAATATCAGCATGGAAAGATGATGTGGAACATCTCCATGATTGTTTAAAACTATCCTTGGCTCTGTCTTCAATCTTGAGTATTGCCTTATTTCGTAATATTTTGCCTATGTTGAGATTTTGAAATATTTATAGAACTGCAGAAACGAATTTAAAGCTAAATACACATGGCATCCATTAAATCGCTGCTGTTTTCAGTGTCAGCTTGTTGGATCACATGCGCTCCATTGTCTTCGGTTGTTTTGGTGGTCGCCACATTGCGTCGCTGTCCATTTGCACAAATTAAAGGCTGCTCAACTTTGACGCGCAGTCGTTGTTGCTCATGTAGCCTCAGATCACCAGCTGTCATTAAAAGCAAATGACTTCCAGACGCTGTTAATACATGACTACTTTTACATAAGGCTTCAAACTTCAGCCACATCGATGTTCAGTACAACAGCATCATCACAGTTCTGATAAGGCTTTGTGTTCTGTAGGATAGCGCAACAATATAATGTTGTTTGGTTTACGCATGAACATGCATATTAGATCTTGAGGGCCCCAATGTAGTTGCAACAAAACTCTTTTCATTGTATATATAATGTTAGTACACCTACCTGTTACATAATCATCACAGACTTGACCTAATCAAGACACGACTGACCTAATCAGAGCTCATGTAATGTCACATAAACATGGTCAGGTTTAAGTAAGTACAGTGCCCATATGTGCCTACACTAACATTATATTGCAAAGTACCATACAATACATAACATTAGTGTTTCCTGGTTCTTCATACTTCAGCTTGGTTAAGTTAGTTTTAGATTTGATTTTTGCTGAGCATTTGCCAACGCTGCTTTATGGACCATTTGCCAATTACATCTGTTGTGCAAAAAACGTACACAATGTCAAATTGTTTTTTGGAGGTTTTAGTAAAAGCATAGTGGACAGACTTATTCAGTTACACAATTGTTTGAGAATACGAAATACTGTAATATCCCCACTGACACACAGCGTCATAAGACGTTAATATTAGGTTAGATTTAGGTCACCAGCGTCTAAGGACAATGTTATTTCGATGTCCAATAACGACGTGAAATGACGTTGATATTTCGTTGATTTTAAGTTGTGTTGGAAAGTGACCAAAATCCAACGTCGAGCCAACATCTAAAACCAACGTTATATTGATGTCAAATACTGACATTTATTCATCAAATATGGCAACCAAAATACGTTTGATAGACGTCATATTGGTAACGTCCACACAACTTCAAGCTGTAACGTCATTAGACGTTGATGTTTTGTTGTTTTAGGTTACCTTAGAAAGTAACCAAAATGTAATGTCTGTCTGTCATTGAACATTGACGTCGGGCTCTGATGTCAACCAAATTTTCATTTCCAAACAAAATGCAACGTCCCACGACATTGGGGTACAGCGTCAATCTGAGGTCATGTGCCTGCTGGGTAGCTTTTTTTTCACTTTCCAATTTTCACATTCGAGTTTTGTCTTCCTAAGGTTTGTAGTTTATCCCTAGTGACCAGACTGACTTGCTACTGACAATATTTTACAAATACTTTCCTAATTATATATACAGTACATATTTATTTTAGGAAATATAAATGTGTGCTCATATATTTTTGAGTGTGATTCTAATTAAAACAAACAAAAAAATTGTATTAATATATACAGTCATGTCCGAAATTATTCATACCCCAGGGATGTATAATATAAATAGTATTTTACTTTAAAAAAGTACCAAGACTACGAGTAGTAAGAATAAGCGGGTGACAGATTTGGCCACACACAGCACCATCACATCTGGAAGAGTCTCATAGCTTATAAAGTATTAGAGACAAAGTCAGAGAGTCTCAGGGTGCTCCGGGTATCAGATGTCACCAGTTCGGCTTTTGAAGCTACATCATTCATTGTGTATTAATGGCGTTGAAAGAACAAACACGTGCCATTTTACAAAGTTCTGGAGTGCCTCTGTCAGTACCTCTGAAGTCAGTTTTGAACTCTTGCTGGGTTTGTCTGATGTTTTTGCATGTTTGTCTTTTCTACGCTCATCCCGCGTCTGCCCATCTGCGGGAGGACCAGATAACATCTGTCTAAGTGATATCAGGTACCAGCGCTTCCAGACGGCTGAATTGACCAGCTCCAAAAGTCGGCTCCTCCTTGTTGTTCACCCTTCCACCCCCCCACGACTCTTTCCTTTTTTATTCATTTGATTGGAGTGTGTTTTCTTACCCTTGTGTGTCTTTCATCCACTCCAATCTCCTCCGCTCTCGTTCCCAAACAGTCCTCCAGCGCTTTGTCAAAGGCCAATTTGCTTTTCAGCGCATTGTGAGAAGGAATGCATGGCAGGAAGAAGGAGGGCAAAACAATGGTTTCTGTGACAACTGGAGTTTTGAGAAGTGTGTGCTATCTGGGAACGGGACGGGGGTGCGGGGGGTCTCCAGGACCTGCACTGCTCTGTTTTGTGCCAGATGCTCTTTGTCAGGTTGCTCATGGTTCAGTGGTCACAATGGGTGTGGTTAATCATGGGGGTCAGGAGTTCATGTTCTGGGCTTACATTTATTTTTAAACGCATACTGGACTAGAGTAACCACTCAACAGCTACATGCACATTGCAGCATCAGAAGCTTGTCTGTATGCGTACATGAAAGAAAAAATGAGTAAAATATTGAGTTTTATCTTTAACAATTACTGCAATTTAATTGTGTAAAAATGTTTGTGAAGAAAGCAGAAGAAAAATGTAGGATTACTAATTACTTGCTCTGTATTGGACTGAAATAATCTATTTTTCCATGCCATAGGCTTCGTCCCAGTTTGCATACTTATACTACGCCTTAAAAGTTTATGCTTTTTTTGTGAAGGAAAAATATATACTTTTGAGTGTGTAACAGAAGAGTATGCAAGCTTTGGGACACACTACTTCCTCGTTAACAGATCGTTGTGTTTCTTAGTTATGAGTCCTGTCAATCATCCACACATCATCCACATTTCTTTCATATTTAATATCCTACCTTATTGGAGAAGCAGCAGAAGGTTAATCTCCCTTTCACAAATATTTCATGGAGAGAAATCTCCTCAGGTCTTTGGATAATTCTGCATTCAGACGTTAATGTACAAACACATCTTTATATAAGTTCAGTATGACAATGCAATTTAAATATTTTCCATTTGGCTAGATATTAATTAACAGCCATACAAACATCTTTACCGAAGCCACTCTACTTAACGGGTTGGTCCCACGCATCCTTCATTTTTGTAGTTTATTTACATTTTTTACCCTCATTTGTAGTTCTAATTGAATTAATGTCCAACGCACAATGTATTGTGGGCAATATCAGCGGTTAGAGTATGGACTATACTTATAAGTTTTACCAGAAATAGTAAACCATCCGGGAACCTTTGGCAAACTCTTTTCAACATTCTACGATTTGGGACATGCAAATTCTATTTTCAAATACTATTTAGGACGGATAGTAGGGGTGTCAAAATTAATTGTTTCTTCGGTGCACCGCGATGCAGACGCGGACAATTCGGTATCAGTTATGTACTGACTGTATTAAAACACAAAATTGTTTTACAAATAGTATATAAATATATTTATACATTTTAATACAAGAATTGTTGTGCTGTGAAGAAAATATAAAACTGTTTATGGAAAGAGTCGTCAATGCACCGTGATGCACCGAGATATCGAATTGAACCGAATCGAGGGCATGATAATCGTAACCGAACCGTGAGACCAGTGTAGGTTGACACCTCTAGTCAGATAGTATGTAAATTGGGACGCAGCAAAAGTTTAATAATGAAGCAAATATATTTATTTTTTGTGAATGTCTGTTTGTGCTGTTGCTGTGGCAATTTGGTGTATGGATCTCAGAACCGAGGCAGATACGATACATATCTGATGCATATCCAACAATTTTATACATTATGTTTGCTTCCACTTTCTTTTGCAGTCTGAAGTGCATCAAACGCTCAAAACGCCCAATTCGCGCCATGTTATTCACTCGATTTGCGCCACAGGATTTCTAATTGCATTTTTGCATTGACTTCACATGTAAATTACTCACGCTTCATCCGCGTCTGCTTACTGCACAGGCTGCAAAACAATTTCCCCCTACTTCCATGTAATGTTAGGATTGTGAGGGTGCAGGTGAGACATCATTTTTCGAGAGATGTCATTTTTCGAGAGACAAATAAATCAGGTGCGTTGCGTATGCAACGTCTATAAGTCATGTAAAACAATTAATTGCAAACTGAAATAAATCTAATTTGATAATATGGTTTGGAGTTGGATGTTTTATGAGATTATTTAAAATTGTTTGCGATTATTTTGCATTTAAATTAAGAATTTTGTAGGGTGGCAAAATTTTTTTACTTTTTGTTGATTTTGCGTTTGATTCAGCAATCGCTAAATCACAGAAAACTAGGGGGTCTGCTTAAAGATACAAAGCAACGACCAATATGATACCATTCACCCCTATAATGATTTAGTAAGATCCAGTTTTGATTCCATACCATTCAACACAATGTTATTCACAAGTTCACACTTACAGATTTTTGACTAAATAGAATATGCATATTTGCCATGCTGACTGGGGAGAGGGCTCTAAACTTGGAAAGACCCTAACTTGTCTTATTCCCCGTGTCAGTAGAGAGAGCGGGGTGTAGGGGTCAGAGCGCAGTGTCTAGCCTGACCTCAGAATGCTCCCCCAGCTCTGCTTTAAATTGGAATCAGGTTTGAAGGTATGGTGTTGGGGTGGTGGATTCTGAAAGTTGAGAGAAAATTGGACTTGGGACATGCTTGACTGTTTGTAGGGTTTTGGTCTTATGCTGATTGGATAGAATAGATTAATTGTCAATAATAAATTGGCCTTGTCAAAACATCTGCGCATGCTCCTCCCGAAATTTGTTTATAAAATATCAATTGCAATACAATGCAATACGAAAAAGTATGATTGCTGCTTTATGTCTTTAACTGTCAGGCTAAGCTTCATCTCTCATATAGACCACTATTGTAACCGTGCAGCTTTTCTATTGGGTTTTATGACAGCTTTGAATTTTATAGTCAGCTGAAGAAAAATAGCAGAACATTAGCACATTATAAAAGAAAACTGTTCATTAAAGCATTAAAATCATTAAAAGTTAAAATCACTAAATAAAAAAGAAATTAAACAGAAAAAAAATACGTTTACCCACATGTGAAACATTCAGTAACTCATCTGAGCTGAAACATTCAGTTACTCATAGGACTGTACTAACTTACATTAAATTTACCCATTATAATTCTCCTTTTACAGTTACTGCTGCCATAAAAATGTGTACATAACAATTTAAAATTGCACACGAGGCATATTTAATGTCAAGAACAAATATTTTAGCAAAATGAATATTATACTTAGAATTATTGTTATATTCAATTAAAATATGTATGTATGACTTTTTAGCATTTACAGATAAAAAAATATATACCTGTGACATGTCACTATTTAAACCAATGCATAGCTTCACTCACATTTATTTTTACTGATGCACAGAGCGAATTGGAGAATCTTCTTATTCCTAATGACGATGCATCTGTCACTTGCAGAGTCCCAGTCAGTCAACCACTATAACCCAGAGGTTTTCACATACACACGCTCTGAGTGACATGTTTTTCATCAACCCAGTGAAATTAAAAGAGGCTTACACGCTCTGTGACCAACCTTAACAAGGATGAGGTCTTCATAGGTCCTTTTCCTTTTCTTTTTTTGGTAATCAAAAGAGTAAAAAAAGCTGGAAAATCCTGTATAGTATCGATGCAAAGAACAAGAGGTAATAAGATCTTGATGTTCTGGTGGATGAGAGTTGATCATCCTTTTTTGTGCTTCTGTCCTATTGCAAATGTAAACACGCAAGCTGCACAACAACTTTATAATTGTGACGCATCTTGGATGGGAAAGCAAGTCAGTTTTCACGTTTTAGTCGTTAAGATGTTGGTGTTCACTAAAGTGCACTTAATGACTTGGTATTTATTTTCAAACATTTGTTTTTACTTACAGTAAAATATGTTTAATCTGGACTAGAATATACTGGAAAAGATATCTGCAAATTAATTCTTTGTTTATAGTTTTATGTTTTTGCACTTTAATCTGATCTGCATTTAAAAATACGCTCAAAAGCTATTTCAAAAGGACTGTTTTTGCCCAAATGAATGAATAATAAGATTATTAGGAATAAGAAAATTCTTTTTTTTTTTTATCATGATGAAAATTTGGAGTTCTTGGAAATCTATTAAATATGATACAGTAGGTTTTAAACGTTTAAGAGGACAACATTTAAACTTCTCCAAGTTAATTAAGTTATAATGTCATGTACTGTGATAAAAGCTTCAGTAATTATCTTCAAATGATATTTAGTACTTTCACATGTGTATTTGGTACATTCATATTTATATATATGTGCATATATT
This sequence comes from Danio kyathit, assembly GCA_903798195.1. Taxonomy (NCBI): domain Eukaryota; kingdom Metazoa; phylum Chordata; class Actinopteri; order Cypriniformes; family Danionidae; genus Danio; species Danio kyathit. Next base: position 38,856,769 of record LR812525.1, read on the forward strand.
ATATAGAATATTTCCAGCTATAATATTCTGAATGCCTAATTTTGCACTAAACATGCATCGGATTGAATTTACCATTAGAATATAGGGAGAAAAAAATCTACCAAGGTACCATAGACCAGCACGGCTAGTTTTTTTTCGGTCACACCCATTACAGGTCTTTCAGTCTCTGCTAATGAGCTGATGATCTGATTCAGGTGTGTTTGCTTATGGAGACATGGAAAATGAGCAGGGCTGGTGGTCTTTCAGGAACGTGGTTGAGAAACAATGCCATAAACAACCATAAGCACACTAACTTGAAGATGGGAGTAATGACTTCCTGAAGATTTAGCTTAGCTTTGCCATCATAAAAAATTCAATAAATAACAGAAAATGCAAAAGAGTTATTTTTAAACCTTAATATTATCTTACCATATTACATTTTTCTGTATTTTGAATCATTGAAATTATGAGATTGATTAAAAAACAGCACAATATCTCCCTTAAACTTTTGAACTGTATGAATGTGTAATGTGTGAGTAATGTGCGAGTCACTAGAATATATAAATAAGCTAGCTGACTAAAGTAACAGATGTTCTTTTCAACATTAGTGGTGGCTCTCATGTAGAGGTGAAGGCACTGTGAGCAGAACACCTATTTACAAAACACATTAACCCTGACAGTGCAGCAGCAGTGATGTGTATATGTGTGTGCATCTTTGTGTGTGCGTGTTTGACCTGTGCGTGCTGTTAGGCATCGCTGTGGAGTGGAGGCACATTCTCTGCCTCAGAGTCATGCAGTCTTCTGCCATAGCCACACACATGCACACACTCTTACCTCTCTCTTCAAACATTTCCACCCCCTCTTGACAGATATAGAGCTGTCAAATATTAATCCGCTCTACATTTGTGTCTCTAGCTTGATAAGCTAGAGTAAAGAGATTGTGTTTGTTAGTTTTTTACTTGTATTATTTTGTATTATTATATTTTTTGTTTTACTATAGGTGTGTACATATTAAAATAAAATGTTGTACACAAGTTAATGATTTCAAATATAATTATAATTATAATGATTTAATAATTATAATTAATTTTGAATAATTTTTACAGTAATAAATGTGTGTGCATGCCAAAAAGCTGTTTATTGTTTTATCATTGTGCAATATTTTCTCAAGCAGTAAATTAATTATGGCTTAGGTCTGAGGTAAACCTTGAGTGATCTGTGTACCCTACGGCACATACCTTGCCAATGCTTTTGTGAGCATTTATACTGCTTACACTTCTGCTACTGCTGTGGCAGTAAAGACTGGTTTATACTTTCGTGTCAAGTGATCACCATGACCCACGGCGCCTGCCTTGCGCATAGCCTTGCATTTATACTTCTGCGTGCTGTTTGTGTTGCTCTGCAGTAACACTTCCGAAACGCTAGCTGGTAGTAAAGTTTTTATGTTCCTCTGTAGCTGTGTCTCATTTCAAGGCTGCATCCTCCGAAGGATGCAGACTTCAAAGGTGAGTCCTTGGAAGTTCACACAGGCTGAACCGAGCATCTTGAAATGAGACGATCTAGCCTACAGAGAACAGATCTCGCCACCAGGCAACCATAACAGCTGCTGTTAATAAGTGCTGATAAAATTTGTAATGACTTTTTAAAGTGATTTTAAAACCTATTTTAAGCGATCTGAAGGCAAAACAAGGTATACAGAAGGTGGTAATATATTTCCTTTGATCCATACATGTACACATAAAAATGTAAACTGTCTATAAAATCACTCTTTAGTAAGACATATCATACTCTTTTTGTTATTTCAACATGATCTCCAAGTAAAATAAACTTAATTCATACATTTAAATCGAAATTTTCATTTAAAAACGTCCTGTCGTTATCAGCGCGCAATAAATCTTTAGACGTTTGAGGCTGTGAAGGATCCACCGGTTCTGTCCTTCATTACCTGGGAAACGAAGGAAGCATTTTGAGGCTGCGTTTGAAGGAGCCTTAGAATTTTTTTGAAATGAGACAGCCTTCGTCGCGCCGCTATGACGCAGCGCACTTCAAATGCATCCTAAGCAGGATGCAGCCTCTGAACTGAGACACAGCCTGTGTCGAGTTTCTTTGCTAGTGTTTTTTTTTTTTTTCAGAATGCTACCTTAATGTACAACTAGCTAAAACTCGCTTATTCAGAGGCGGGAACTGGCGGACGTGCAGCAACTTTAATCATAAGGTAAACACAAAACAAAAGTTTCCATCTGCAGCTCCTTCACGGGACTCGACACTTGTAAACATTCATTCCAACGGGTTTGCACGGCTCTCACCCCCGCCCACACTCATCAGCACTACCAAACCGACTAATCGCAGAGCTTGTGCAACTCATCAACGCGATGTGTAGTTACATTTTTTTCTGAGGTCAGCCATGGCGAGGGGTATGCTACCACTCGAAGATCTAAGTTTCTGGGGTTTCTAAATTTTACTGTGTTAAGTTTCTTTGTCAATATTTTGGGTTTATGCCCAAATGCATGAGATGCTAATGTAAAAGTAGCTCAATCTCACACTCATTCAGGGAAGAAAGAGAGGGAACCATCAACTTTAATCAAAAAATACACGCAAAACAAAATATTCATCTGGAACTCCTTTCTGCAACTCAACACGTTAAACACTCATTCCACCGGCCTCGCTCCATGCCCACAGGTCTCTGCCTCACTCACACTTGTCTTCGTTACCAAGCCATGCAATCACAAATCCTGCCCTTCACATCATTGCAACGTGAATTAAATTTTTTGAGAGGTGTGCATTAGGGTCCATGTCAGGCTACGGCAAAGTGTATGCAAATCTGAGAAAACTACTGCGTAGACTCAATGCAGAAGTATAAATTGGCCTTTACTATGAGTAAGGGAGCATAAATGCAAAGTGCAAAGAATGTAAAAAATGAAAACTCTCGTAGATTACAGTGCATCATAAACACTTTTGACCTGGGGGAGAATACACTATTCAGAGTCTGTGATTTCGAATTGATGTCACCAATTTGAATCCAGCCTCAATGGATGTGTCTTGCATTGCCTTATTATTTCATTTTATAATTGGTTTTATATATGTAATATAGTCTCAGTGTTGTTGGATGAACTCTATGGAAGGTCACATGACTGTTGCTGCTCTCACTGAAGTGGTTACTAAAACGGAGTAGCTCTACACGGCTCTGGCAACTCACTGACCACAGAATGAGACTTAGATTATTTCCAGACAAATAAAGATCAGGGGTGACATCTCCCTGCTCACTGCATCTGACTGCTGAGCACTGACACCGAGTGTGTGCTTGACAATCCACCCATGCAGGCAAGCCTGGCCGGATCTGGTGGCTTTGAAACACAGCCAAACCAAAACGATGTAGAGCAAAAGACATGGAAGGAGAGAACGTCTCCTTTTTCTGCAAGCTAAACCAACCACACTGGTGTGCCACAACAAATGTGTTTATGTAAACAAGAAAGCAGATGGGCTACAGTGGATTGTGTGAATGGGGTTTGTGTCATGGTTTAAAAGGGACAGATTCTGCTAAATGTTGATTTGGTGGTTCATTATTTTTAACCTGCTCTAGGTTTGTTTGGATTTTATTTATTATGTTGTTAGGCTCCCCATCTCTTGTCATTTTGGATTGTTTGATTATGTTATGTTAATAAATAATTAAGTTGGAGCACTTTGGCAGTTGTTTATTTATTTTATGTTGTTTTAGAATCACGAGTCGCATTTAAGTAGGGACCGTAACAGTACACTTTAAAAAATATCCGTAAATTAGCAGTTTTCCGTATTTTGTAGTTTTTATTTATTTATCCCTGTTTATTTATGATTTTAAATTGCATAATGAGACCCTGATCTTTCTTCCAACAACTTTGAAAAAGTGACTTTTATTAACATTTTTAATAATTTAAAGTAGGGCTGCACAATATATCGTTTCTGCATCAATATTGCAATGTGTGAATCTGCAATAGTCACATCGCAGGATCTCAAGAGATTTCAAGTTAATTTAAACAATTTGGACACAAGTGATTATAACGTTTTCTTCTTAAACAATTAGATTCAATTGATTGGGTTCATATGTTTATAAATATAAAAAAATGTATATAAATTGTATAACATCAAAGAAAAATATATAAATTATGTATTTATAAAAAGAACACAGTTATTTTACATATAAAAATGTAATAATTAAATCTCAATACTGTTAGACTCCACCAAAAACCATAAAGTGTTGTTTATTTAATTTTTTATCTTTGTTCTCATGTTTGCATCTGAGCAGTTCCATGCAAATGTCAACCTTGCCATCAAAACAAACCAAACAACCAAAATAGTGAAACCGTTTCTACATTTTTTTTGTGTAAGCAAGTATTTTATAGTGCTTAAAAATACTCTAAAATGTCTTTGTCAATGTTTTCAAACTATTACATTTGATTTAGCAAAGTGACACAAGTGACAGTTTCACGTTTGCCACATCCATAACGGAGAGGTGTCACATCCATAATGAATCATTTTTGTTTTATAGTGAGCCAACACTTAACTAATCACCTTTTAATTTGCATTATTTTTTTTGGATTGTGCAGTTTAATTCACAGAATTTCTACAAAGTATGTTGTATTTTATATTGTATTTTATAAATATATACTTTCTCTGTGAATTTATGTTTTGAATTTTTACTGCAAATGTCACATCTATAATGCTGGAATTGCTCAGCTTTGCTTTAAATGATATTATTTTGTGTATTTTTTCTATAATTGTATATATTTTATGCAGATGCACTCCCCTACAAAATCATCACAATCAATATAAAATTGTATGTTTTTTCAAAATAGTCATCTTGTGAAATTATATTCATGTCACAATATATCACAGTAAAAACTAAATATCTTAATGTCAGTTTTTTTCTAGTTTAAAGTGATGCATTGTCTGGGTCGGTGTTGTATATTACAGTACAAAGTCCTTGTAATAAACTGCCAGTATATTTTCTGTAATTTTAGACTGATTTCTCTCTATATTATAGATTATACAGTACATTATATTATTCCAATCTACTAAAATGTAAATAAAAGTCACTTTGTTAACTTTGTTAAACTGTAGAGTGGAATTTTCAACATCAAAAGTCGACAGAGTAGAGATGAAGGTCCCATAATGCACTTTACAACCATAAATAAATGGAAAACACTTGTGAATCACGAAATATAGAAAGTGTTAACAGATTTTTTTTTTAACAGTGTAGCATTCTTGCTGGGTTTTCTATCTGTGTTTTTGTTCTCTACCTCCACGCTTTGTGTGTGGCAATATTTCAACACTTAAAAGCTGAACCCTTATGATCATGCGGACTGATAAGCCCCCCTGTCATGTCCTTGCTGTCATGATTTCAGTTGTATTATCCAGTGTCTTGTTGTTTTCCTCTCTCCTCTGGTTTCTGTCTCTGTTTCTCGGTCTCCAGGTTCTCATGTGAATAACAGAGACACCGTGCCATAAGATAATTACCCCCACACTTACATATATACTTTGGTATTATGGAGAATGAAAGGGTGTGGTGTAGAGAAGGATGACAGTAGAAAGAGTGCAGCATCCTTTTATTTTTCTTTCCCAAAAAAGATGAGTTTTTCATCTCATTGGCTTTTGCTCAGTTGACAGATGACCGTTGAAATCCATTTACATACTTGTCAGTGTTTATTGTACTCAAGTTCACATTTTTGGCTTGTTTTATTTTGTGGAATTCTCTGATAATACTTGTTACAGATTAAAGCTTTGGAAGATATTGTTTCAGCATTAACATTTGTATTTTTGTTCTATTGTATTTAGCCATGCTTGCAGTTTATTACATTTTAAGCAGATGCACTTTCCCACAAAATCACCCCAATCATTCTAAAATATATTTCAAGATTTCACACTTAGCTGATGATTGATAATGAAGCGTGTTTGGCATCCCGGGAGAGAGCCCTGAGCCCTGAGTTTGAGCTCAGGTGGGTCTCGAGAACTCCCCTACTTGTGAACTACTGAGATATATCTGATTAAGAGTTGCTTTAGGATGCTATTCTGAAGTAGTCAATTTACTTATGGTGTATGTCTTTGGACGGTGGGAGGAAACCGGAGAACCTGGGGAAAACCCACGCGAAACACAGGGAGAACATGCAAGCTCCGTACAGAAACGCCGACTGGCCCGGAGAGGGCCGAACCAGTAGCGTTCTTGCTGTGAGGCAACAGTGCTACCCACTGGGCCACCGTGCGGGCCTATCAGAGAAGGGGTGGAAGGGGGGATTCTTCAAGACAAAGATGACTGGAGTAGAAAGTTCTGGTAATTTATAGTGTGTCATTCATCTGATTGGTACGAATATACGGAGCTAATGCGGTACCAGCTGTGTTCAATCATAAGCACGTGATCCTCTCGAAATTAGTTTGTAAATAAACCACACTTATTCAAATATAGCCTTCCCAATTTTTTCATATATTTAAGTCATCTAGTAAAATTTTCATATCACCGGAAAGTAAAAGTTTGCAATGGCAGTGATGTACAATATTGCGCAGCCTAAATCCTGATTTTGTAATTTAAAGTGTGTACAAGGATGTTTAAATTCAATTGACTTCTATGACTGACAGCGGCTGGTTATCAGCCCTTATGAATTTATTATATTCAGATTCAGTTTTAGGTTTCTTGCTGTCAACCTGCTGGGGCATTTTTCCTCCTCCTTTCAAATTTGTTGGTAATTTATGGTCAGTTTCATGACATTTTTTGCCACAAGTCCCTGTTCAATCTCAACACAGATCCTGTATCTGATGCTTATGGAGAGAAAAAGGTGTCTTTTACGTGTGGTTAGTTAAGCCCACTCACCTACATGAAGCACACTCAGATTTGCACAATGCTTTCCCAAAAACATGAATCAAATAAATAGGGAGTGCTATTGTCGGACAACTTGATGAAACCAATGCATTTTCAGATGTTTCTTAAAAATGGCCAGACACTGTTTGCAAAGTGTTTGGCAAGTGAATATCCTTTTGACTGATTTTGTGCCCTATTAGAATGATACAAAGCAATGTACGGTAGGACATAAGGTTGAAGTATAGTGGACTCAAGTAAATGGGTGCAGAGCCATTTGTAGGCAAATGACAGCGCCTTGAATTTGATGCGAGTGGCGATTGGCAGCTAGTGTGGACTGATAAATAAAGGTGTGACATGCACTCTTTTCAGTTCGTTAAAGACCACTGTCACTGCATTATTAATCAGCTACAGAGGCATGATTGTGTTGGTTGGGAGGACAGCCAAGAGAGCAATAGTCCAACCTGGACAGAACAAGAGCTTGGACAAGCTGTAAAACAGCATGTTCTATAAGGAAGGGTCTAATCTTCTTAATGTTTTAAGTCATGCAATTGTTTTTGAGTCTTTGTATAGACATAATAGGAGTTTTGGCAGTTTTTCTGAGGCTTTTTAAAATAATATATTGATATAGAATTATATTGGATCGAGCAAAATTAAGAAATATATTGTGGTATAAATTTGAGCCATATCGTCCAGCCTTATGTTTGGGTTTAATTTAGTTTTGATATCAAAGGTAGCAGAAAGGAATAGGAATTGGCTTCATCAGGAGGATTGAAGCCAGGCATCACATTTTTGTGGACCATTGCAAATAAACCTTCTATATTAGTATTTTATTTCTTAATTTTGCATCTCCTGCAAACAATTATTGCTTTAGTGGTGATGGACATTGCTTTTATTGCATTGATGTAATCTCAGTGCATATATTTTATTTGTATGTTACGTTTTCAATGTGATTATTTCAGACATGCATCTAAGGGCCACCAAGGGCCAGTTGACACATCCTGATGCTGTAAACATCTAGATAAATGTGTACAGTCCAGCACTTCCTGTAATAAGAGGGACAAATAGAAGACTTTCTCTTTTTTCTGAAACACTGTGGACTATTTCTGCTCCTGACAGACAGAGAGGGAGATGATAAGAGAGTTAGGAGAGTGTAAAAGAGTTCTTTGACTCCAGTTTCAGTGGGTGATAAATCTGGTGTTAATCTCTCGGGCCTGATTTGGTGAAGTTATGTGCACCGTCTGCCCGCCTTGCCACACACAAGCAGACTCGCACACTAGTCATCCTTGATACAGCACGGAAAAACCCATGTATGCAAACTTATATGTTTGTATTTTTCAATACAGCTCAACCTGTGTACATTCCTTCCCACGCCATATCAAATGTAGACTCAATTCTCTCTGAATAGAAGGTGTCAGAATGAGTGTTGTCCAGTTCTAAACATATTTGTACAATCAGAGCTCATCGGCTTCACGTCACATTCATTCCAGCCATCACATTCTGACACATCCAAGGTATTTGTGCTGTCCAATCAGACAGAGGGTCTCTAGAGGATTTAACCAACAGAGAACAAGTTAGCACTTCAGGAGAGAGCAGCAGTTATCAGACACACCGCTGTCAGCACCGCAGATATCCACTGCTGTATGTATTGCACTCCCACACTGAACCTGAAGTTTGTTTATGGTTGACAAGCCACATAAAAGTTGACCCTTTGCTAAGTGATGCACAGCTTGGTTCCTGTTACTAATATAGACATGCTCTAGGCAATGTCTCTTAGGTGAACTGGAAAGTTCTGTAAACTTCCCTATTTCAGGAAAATAGTGCGTGAGTGTGTGTTTAAATTGTACAAAAATATATAAATGTATTGCTTGGCAAGACTGTCTGTTAAAGGTCCTGTAAAGTGCTTTAAAATGGGCATAATTTTTGACATAATGGGCGACACAGTGGCTCAGTGGTTATCACTGTCGCCTCACAGCAAGAAGGTTGCTGGTTTGAGTCCTGGCTGGGTCAATTGGCATTTCTGTGTGGAGTTTGCATGTTCTCTTCGAGTTGGTATGGGTTTCCTCCGGGTGGTCCAGTTTCCTCCACAATCTAAAGACATGCGCTATAGATTAATTGAATAAACTAAATTGGCCATAGATTGTGTTAATGAGTTTGTATGGATGTTTCCCAGTACTGGGTTGCAGCTGAAAGGGCATCCGCTGTGTAAAACATATGCTGGAATTGTTTGAGGTTCATTCCGCTGTGGCAACCCCTGATTAATAAAGGGACTAAGCCGAAGGAAAATGAATGAATGAATGTTTGACGTAATCTCCGCTGAAATACTAAGAGAGGATGGGACATAGTATAGCTCCTCCGCTTTTTAAAAAACAGCCAATAGCATTTTGAGAGCGGTTGAGCTCAAGTGCATCAAATGAAAAGCAAATGAGAAGCGTCTTGAAGGGGGCGGGGTATGTCAGATACTAGAGAGCATTTGATTGGTCAAACTTTGATGAGAAACTGAAGTATGGGGTGACATGACTAAAACCGTTGATCCATTTAGGCAAAAGGACAAACTACAAGCTTTACATATTTATAACAGTTTTATAAACTCTAGCTTATCGATATCTTAGAAACGAACAATACTGATACTAACATCTAAAAAACTTGATTTTAATTTCATAGGACCTTTAAAATCCAATAAAACAGTAATATTGTGAAGTACTATTTTAGATTAACATTTCTAGTCTGTATATATTTATAAAAATAATTGAATAAATATCTTAATAAAGTCATTTCTTTCTATTTCTTTTTATAATATGAAGTTTGTAAAAAGTTTGTTACTGATTACACATTTTTATTTAATAAGTTTACCTGTTACTACCAGCACTTTCTTTTCAGTTTTTTTTATTTATTTTATTTTATGTAAACTCTGTTAGATTAATTGGGATTTGGCATAGCACTTGCATATGTTATGATATGCTTTTTTTTCTATCTGAAATGTTGACTGATATTTTTATCCAGTTTATAAACATTTAAAAATAAATTAAACTTAATGTTAATTAGGTTAATGTAATGTTCTTAATTTACTTATAAACTGCACAGTATATCCTCTTGATATCATTAGTATATGTACAAATGCCGCTCTCATTTAACTCTCGTCACTTCCACCCGCAGTCGTCATTCTGCATCTGGACTTACGCTGTATCAGCCACGCTGTAAACTAAAGACCATGGGTGGTAGAGCTTTTTCGTAAAGTGCGCCTAAGCTATGGAATGGTCTACCCATCAGCATGTAGAATGCCGCTTCCCTGGACTGTTTTAAGAAACTTCTGAAGACTCACCTTTTTACCGTTGCTTTTAACTTATTTTTGTCAATTTAATCATTAAATTTTATTTTTCATATTTTATTGTCTTATTGGTGTTATGGTGTTTTTACTGTTTTTTTTATTGTTCTGCTTTGTTACTGTTTGCCTTGTATGCCTTGTAGCGCTTTGGGTCTGAGAAAAGCGCACTATAAATAAAATGTATTATTATTATTATTATTATTATTATTATTATTATTATTAAATGTATAGGCTTACATTATAAAATTAGCTAAAGTTTGTGATTTAAGCTATATAATGAATTATTTCTAGTTAAGTTCATCACCGTTTTACAACAGCATATCCGGCCTATAGTTTAGAGTCAAAGCTATCCTTTTGATATATAATAACTCTTTCTGTTCCCCTTCCCACTCATAACTTCACTCTCACACCCTTTGACACCCTTTCTCTATTATCCCATCCAAATATCTGACATTTTTTTGCTGTCCAGCTGAAATAAAGTATCTTTTCTCTCTCTTTTTCCCCACAGACGTTTGGCTGGTAATGACCTTGCTTTCATCCACCCAGAGGCTCTGTCTGGCCTCCATCAGCTTAAAGTCCTGTAAGTATTTCTCTCTCCCTCACACACACACACACACACACACACACACACCTCTATTTGATCCAGGCTTACTCGTTCACCCGGCGAGATCTTGTGCAGCACAGTGAGAGCGCAGTAGATCCTGCTGTGTGTTTTGTTGAGTTGTTAAATGGCGTTGTGTAACTAACAGGAATTTCACTGCTACCGGATCAGCAAGTCTGTCAGTGTCTGATGGAGTACCTTTCATCGTGATGCGTTCTCCCCCTTCTCTCACCCTCTTTGTCGGATTTCATATTTTGTCCTTCAGGTGTTTGGGAGCCAATTCAAATGCTGCTTATCAGCCGCCTGGTCCCCTCAGCCACGCTTTACATAAAGCTCATTTTTCCTCTTCCCGTCTTCGTCCCGGGCCGCTTCAAAGCCCTACGGTGCTCATCCAGACACTGCTGCGGGGAATTGGGAATGAGTAAGGGAAACTGATCGCTTTGACCAAAAGCCAAAGTCATTGGAACCGTAGATGATTTTGGACCATTTCTGTTTACTGTGGTCATGTGTGTCTGAATTCCTCCTGGCTGGGCTCTGTGTATGTGTGTTGCATGTGTGTAGTTGTGTGTGTGTTGTGGCCTGGCACTGAGTGGGAAAAGCTGTCCTCGCGGCCTGTGCCATTTGAGTGACGCCAGAGAGCTGATAGTGTACAGGAAGCAAGATGTGCACCGTGATTAGCTCTGAACAAGACACACACATACGCATTTAAACACATGAATACTAGAGCTGTCTGGGCTTGTGATTTGTGGAGAAATGTGGAAGAGAAGGGTTTTTCTGTTTTGTTGTGCTATGATGTCAGATGGATGTATCTTAGAGGTGAACACAGAATATAATGGTGGTTTTTGTACTTATTTTTCAGGATGCTTCAGAACAATCAGTTGAAGACTGTCCCCAGCGCAGCTCTCAAGAATCTCAATGCCCTGCAGTCTTTGTAAGCATCTCTTCTTTTTTTCTATGTTCCGTCTCAAACAAATATAGTTCAGTACATGCAATTGTTAATGTTAATGATAATTAATGATTAATTTTTTTTCATCACGTGAAGAAAACTAAACAAGCTATTCTCTGATGCCTACTACCAAGTTATCCCTACACAGACTAGGGATGCAACGAATAACCGGTTTCACTATTAACCACGCTTTAATCCGTCTCAGTTAATTAATCATAAAACTTCTCAACAACACGTTTCTGCATCGAATAAAACTTGTACAACTAAACAAAGTTATGCAAACTGTGCACTAGTTTAAAGTTCCAAGCTTGCACACCAAGGCTAATACGCATGCCTGAGGCTATTAACTAAGGGCTGTTTACGTGCTAGCTCTCTGAAACTCTTACACAATCGGCCACTGTATTTATATTTAGATATAAAATACAGTATGTATGTATATGACACAATTATATTATATATTCTAAATTTTATATGAGCAATTCCATGCAAATGTCAACCTTGCCATGAAAAAAATGACGATTTCACCAAAATACAGAAACTGTTTCTATGTTTTTTTGTGTAAACAAGTATTTTACAGTACTTTAGAAATACTCAAAAATGTCTCTGGTAAATCAAATATAATAGTTTAAAAACTTTGACAAAGTCACACAAGTGGCAATTTCACAACGGTCACATCCATAACGGAGAGACGTCACATCCACAACGACACTTTTTCCTCATAAATGCAAAAATGTCATATAAAATAAAATCAATAATTTTTGTTCCATAGTGAGCCAACTCTTATCCTTTTGATTAGTGTTATTTCATTTGGGTTGTGCAGTTTAATTCACAGAATTTCAACAAAGTGTATTGTATATTTCAAACTCACAGACTTTTTTGTCACATCCATAACGCATGTTTATTTCCCTCATTTAAAGTATAAAAATGTTTGCAGATTGATATTTTTCTGATCTCATAACTCTGTGGTTAGTTGTTTTGGAAAATATATACAGATGCTTCAATATAATGTTAACATATACTTTCTCTGCAAATTTATGTTTTGAGTTTTTACTGCAAATGCCACATCCATAATGCTGGAATTGTTCATATAAATTTAAATATGTATGTAACAAAAAATGTTGTAGTTTTGTTTCTATGTATGCGTTTCACATATACAGTTGAAGTCAGAATTATTAGCCCCCCTTTTATTTTTTTTTCGTTTTTTAAATATTTCCAAAATGATGTTTAACCGAGCAAGGAAATTTACACAGTATGTCTGATAATATTTGTCTTAAAAAAGAAAGTCTTAGTTGTTTTGTTTCAGCTAGAATAAAAGCAGTTTTTAATTTTTAAAAGCCATTTTAAGGACAAAATTATTAGCCCCTTTAAGCTATATTTTTTTCGAGAGTCTACAGAACAAACTATCGTTATACAATAACTTGCCTAATTATGCTAACCTAGCCTAGTTAACCTAATTAACCTAGTTAAGCCTTTAAATGTCACTTTAAGCTGTATAGAAGTGTCTTGAAAAATACCTAGTAAAATATTATTTACTGTCATCATGGCAAAGATAAAATAAATCAGTTATTAGTAATGAGATAATAAAACTATTATGTTTAGAAATGTGTTGAAAAAATCTTCTGTCCGTTAAACAGAAATTGGGGAAAAAAATAAACAGGGGGGCTAATAATTCTGACTTCAACTGTACATAATAAATATATATAATACAAACATATATATTCCGTCAAGACAAACTTTTATTTTGGATGCGATTAATCACAATGAACCTTTGCCCAGGACTAATTCCAGTATAACTTTCTTGTCGAGTACCCTCAGAAACTGTTGTTTATGTCTTAAGTGAACATTAACAGAACTCAGATGTGTATCATTAAATTAGATCCGTGCATTATGTCTTAAAGTAACCCCTACTAGCTGGTGTCCGTGTGTTTAATATAAAAAAAGCCAAAAATTAAATCTCTTATTTCTCCTGGCCAAATCACTTTAATAATTAATAATGTTTTAACAATCTGTTTTTTTTTTTCTCAAATCGATGTGTATCTAAAATTCTGGTGTCTCAAAAAGCTTATTTATTAAAGATAGAAGATAATATAGTTTAAAATTGCAGTGAAAATGTTTGTAGGTAGGGATGGGCGATATGTTATCATTTGCAATACACTAGTAAAAATTCTTCTGGCGATAAGAACTTGTCTACCCATGATAATAACGATGGGTCAGGGCTGTACAGTGCGGTAAAAATCAGTCTGTGCAATAAACAAAAGTACTACAGCAGCACATGTTTACAGATACAGTTTAACTTCCAGATATGGTTTTGTATCACACCATGAGAAAGAAGCCATACTATTTTATAGTATTTTATGCAGTCATAAAGGCTAGAACGGTGAACATTTGATCATACATATTCTTCATTCTTATAAAAATTCTTGAAGAATGGCTCAAAGAGAATATGCAAACCATATATTGCCACAATCATACATTTATTGTCTTCACGTTTTAAGTGTTTTTTGTCTCCTTTTTACTTACTTGCTACTCTAATATCTGGATGTATATACTTGTGTGATGTTAATGTGGAGTGATGCGCAATACACCTATTTTGGTTAAAAAAATAATAAAAGATAATACTTCTCTCCCAAAGATACAGGATTTTTTTCCTGTGTCTCAGGCTCCGTTTACACTAATAAGTTTTAGTTTTAAACGCATAAGTTTTGCTATGGTTACGCCATCCGTCCACACTATGCCGGAGTTTTTGAGCGACGAAAATGAACGTTTTGAAAACGCTGGAGAGGACGTTTTTATTCTAAAACGCTGCTGCTCCGTCTCAGTGTGGATGGGGGAAAACGGAGACATCTGAAAACGGAGGCGGGGCTGCAGACATTAGCCTATCTGATTGGAGCTTTTTACTCAATATTAAGTAGCCTACACACAGTTCAGTCCTGCATCTTCTCCTTGTAAGTTCAGACTTCGCAAGTTTGATATGGGAAAACAAACTCCCAAGGACATGTCGGGTAAATCTTCAAAGGGAACAGTGTACTTTATAACCTTATTCACATCATCCTGGCTACGTTGTTTCACTATCTTAACAATAAAATGAAAACATAATGTAAGGAACTGCCATTTTCATTTTGATATTAGCAACTTAACAGACAGCAGAAATGTTGAGGCATCGTGCTGCATATTTATATGACCGTCATCTTCACTGTATGCATATTTCTAACAGAACAGAGCCTATAACAGAACTGCCTTCTTTCATTTTCATTGAAAATACGAAACATACCCTTTCTTTTGCTGATTATCAGATTTAATGATCAATAATGGCCATTATAAAAGTATAACGTACAATATGCTTACACAATATAGGAAATAAAGGCAAGCAATCAGTCAATATAAAGAATGTACATGGCTACATTAATTATTAACTTATATCTGCGCTCAGCCAAAACACGTTACCTGAGAACAAGTAATAGATTCAAAAGACCAAAGTCGGGGAATATGTCGTTAGATATAGACAACAAGATGAATTAAATATCACGTTTAACAAATATAGTGAGATTGGATCCAGCGGTAGATCCTTGATGAACAGTCCGACGAGCACAACTCTCATCTGGGTAGATATGCTGCAGCACATGCTAGAGTGTGTGTGTGTGTGTGGTCACGTGATGTGCGTTTTCAGTGGTGTGGTGTGGACGGAGAGATGTTCAGAAACACTGGATGAAACGCTAGTGTGGGCACGGATCGTTTTCATTCTAAAACGGCATTTTAAAACTAAAACGTACTAGTGTAAACGGGACCTCAGTGTAAAACATACGTATACGATACGTATAATCGCCGAAAACAATACATATAATCATCGTGAATATCGTTATCGCAATAAATCTGAATTATTGTCATTGATGCTCCCAATATACAGTACAACAATCATTTGTATTGGCCAACACAGATCTGAATACATTGGTCAGTGACAGTCATTTTGTCAGTTACATGGAGTAATATGTTGTGAGTGTATATTTTTCTGAGTTTATTGCTAATATAAATAATAAACAGCGCTTCATTAAGAAATGTTTGCTTGGTACAAGTCTCTAATACATTAGAGTTCCTGTTACTGTGCATTGTTTTATGTGTGTGTGTGTTTGTGTGTTTGTTGAGTGTCTGTCCTCTAAATTTATGTCTCATTGAGATCTAGACCAGCTGCTGTTTCTGCCGAAGGACAATGTATGTTTAAAAAATCAGCTCTAAACCATTATCACCTCTCCAGATCTCTCTGTCTCTCTGTGTCCCACCCCCTCACGTCGTGTGTTTTTCCTCTCTGTTTCCCTGTGGTGCTGAAGTAATGTATTTTGGCACAGTCCGTCTGCTTTTGGATAAGGCCTCAGAGAATGACCTGTCAATCAGTGTGCTTTCTGTCCCACAGCATGGATGATGAGTGAAAGAGTGGGATACAGTCAGAGCAGAGGTCAGAGTGCTGTGGGATTGTGTTCACCCTGCAGGCTTTCTCCACAGGTTCTTCAGCTGCACTAATCAGGCTACCAAAAAAAAAAAAAAAACTTCTTAATTACATTGACATGGCTGTGGGGAGCAAGGTGGAGACAAAGCCTGGAGAAAACTTCAGAAAACCCCCCTTTACTTGCAGCAGTTCTGCTTGATGACAGGTGTTTGATTGACTAATTGTTTTTTTGGTAGCAGCTTATGAACTGATCTAAAACGGAATATTTTTCCTGACAGTTAAGCAACCGTCCCCATTTTAAATGAGGCTTTGTTTTTAAATAAGTATGATCTATATGATCAAATGAATTTAGCAAACAAATATGTGGACCTAGTGTATGGAATTTAGAGTGTATGGGTAAGGCTGCACTATTCTGGCTAAAATTAGAATTTTTAAATATTCTTTTAAGAATTTTAAAATGTTGTTTTGAGAATGCTTAAAATAAAGATCACGATTTCCTTACGATTCTGTAGACGTTAAATAAAGGTTTATATGTGTATTATTGTTATTTCTCAAACATATGGTAAAACAACAATAATAATATTAGGCTTATTTGTAGGTCTACTGTTGGTTAAAATGCAAAATTTCATATAGACTTTGAATGATGGACTTGAACAGATTTTAAATATGGGTAACACTTTATTTTGATGGATCATTTGAGTATTAGTAGAGTGTCTGCTTAATATCTGTTGATAATGCTCGTTCAACAGACATTTAACTGACTATAAGAAACTTTGCAAGTACGTCAACTTACACTAACCCTAACCCAAACCTTAACAGTCTACTTATAATCTAATGAGAATTAGTTGGCATGTAGATGCAATGAACCTTAAATTCAACAAACTGGCCATCAAAATAAAGTGTGACCTAAATATGCCCTGGTTGTTAATTCACAGTAAAGTGATGACGTCAAAACAACTATTCATAATTCTTTTACTGGTAAAATTAAACATTTGTCCTTTGGATTCCCTCCTGCATTATATTCAACATTATATAGGCTAGAGTAGTTATACTGACCCAGTAAACATTTATTTTTTTTGCACAACACCTGTTTTCTGTAAAAGAAAAAGCATATCAAATTCTTGTCGTAATCATAACTCTAAAATGCGATATGATCATTTAAATGATGTGTGTGCTTTCGGTTTCACTTTTACTGGCGAGTGTGCTCATGCACACATGCAAATCATACTTCCTGCGTGGCTCCCAAATGATCGCTCTGTGCAACAAATTGAACGTTATTTACAACTTTATGTCGTGTTATTCACAGCCTATGCAGGTTCTGTTCACTAAAGTAGACATCATTGGTGGGCACGCGAGTGTCCTCTAAGTAGTAAACAAACAGTGTGTCAGCTCATGCATGATTTCATGGCCGCAAATACATCATTACATGAAGACAGAATTGACATTTTGGGTTGAATTATACCTTAGAAAATGAAACAATGTGCAGATTTGTGCGACTGCCTTTACGCTTCTCTTCTGACCATGAAAATATAATTGGCTGAATCGTAGAAAAGCAGAATTAAGATTGTGTGTAGGGTCGAATCGAGATCTTTTTTTGATTAATCGTGCAGCCCTATATGGGTGTTTCCCAGTGCTGGAATGCGGCTGTAAGGACATCTGGCTCATAAAACATATGACAGAGTAATTGGCGGTTCATTCTGCAGTGGTGACCCCTGATAAATCAGGGACTAAGCTAAGGGTGATCAAAGCTTTTTTGTGACTTGTTTTTAAAAGCACTGCATTAAATATGTTGTGATTGTTGGTAAGATAACTCATGCTTTCAAGTCATTACAAAGATTTGATCTACAGTAAAAAACTGTAAATACTCCAGTTTTCAGTCACATGATCTAAACTGAACAAGTCTAAATATGCTGTTTTGGTTTTATTTAACATTTTTCAGGATACTTAGGTAAATATAACATTCAAAAACGTTTTTACATTATAAACGCTTTACTGTCGTCTTTGATCAGTTTAATACCTCTGAATAAAATGCATATTAAAATTAAATAACAGTTGGTCAGATTAACAACTGTTGTCATTTACAGTTAGTAAAAATCAAGTTTTTCTGTTCAAAGCAAAAACATTAATATTGTGCAGTCTAAAATATATTTAAGCATGTCTGAAAACATGGCACCAAGAATACCATACAGCACTACTATTAATCATACATTTTTAATAGCTTTTATCTGTCCGAGTACTCTGAAAGAGAGGTGTTCATTTCTCAACAACTATAAAACGCAACCTTTTTCCTGTCAATATATCACCCATTAACTGCCAGTGTTTACATTAAATCTCGTTAAACTTGGATCATTTCGAGTGCACTGCAGACTGCTTTTCCCTCCGTGTAAATGATTCTTTTATTGAATGTTACAGTTACTGTTTACTGTTTTCCTTTTCTCAGAAATGGCATTTTGAAGCATTTCAAGTGGCCAGAATTTCTTTGCATCCCTAGTTAGAGCAGTTTATGCTATGGATATTCTTTGGAAAAGCCTCTTTTTACTCAGAACAGTTTCCAAAGCCACAATTATAATCTTACGTCCATCTATAATTTCAAGTGGCCGTCTGTGCCACAGTTGGCAGTGAACCGGTAAACATTGCTGCCTTCTAACCTCAAAAGTCACTCCAGTGGTTTGCCAGTTAACAGACCAGAGAGCAATTCATTATCATAAACAATTATTCTCCTGTCTTCTTGAGCGCTAAAAGCTACAATCTGGTATGTTTTCAAAATTCCTTATGAAGTGATAAATCTTCGCAAACGCTAAGCCGCTAATTTGTTACATTATAACAGCTTTCATGGCCAAACGTCTCCTTTTAGATACACATCTTAAATTAATATCCTTCTCTCTCTCTCTCTCTCTCTCTCTCTCTCTCTCTCTCTCTCTCTCTCTCTCTCTCTCTCTCTCTCTCTCATTTATGCCACTCAACCCTCTTGACTGTCTGTCAATGCTGTAGTGTGTGTTTGTCAATGTGTTGCACGCTCAGGTTTGGCAGCGGCTGATTTTAAAACATGCCCAGATCTGCACATTCAAAACAAGCATGCAGCAGCTGACAGATTCATATCTCCATAGATAAGAGCCACCTGAGTCGACTCCTGAATTATGATTCAGTTCAATTCACAAATCAACCGTCCGTTCTTGAATCTATGAGGGACTGTGAAGGCCAAAGTGTGTCATTCCTTCACTGATTTCAGTTTGCTTATCACTCATCAGCACTGCGTTATGACATTGTGTGAGCTTCATGTCTGTGTAGAACGGAGAATTAAACATTCTTGAACGTGCCAAAGCCCAAAGTGAGCCAGAGTTCCTGTCCAAAAGAACACGTCAGTTTAGATGATCTCTAACCGTATCTCACAAATGCCTTGCAGTCCTGACTTTTTTCTTTTTTTTTCCTAAAGAAATTGCACTCAGATTTAAATAAAAGGGAGAAGTACGTGCTTGAGAACTGGTTTTCACTCACTGTTGATTGGTTAGAATGTGCAATCTTTAGTTCTCATTTCCCAGAATGGCCTGAGAGGATACAAAAAGTTTATTTAACAAGCGAGACTAAGCTTAAAGTACACTGTACACATACAGTTCCAGGCAGGACTATTGTGAACAATTATGAGCTGTGTTTATATTTTCGTTTAGTTGATCCACGATGCTGTAATTTATTTCCATTACACAAAGGCATTCATAAGCTCCCCAACTGTGTGTTTCTTTTGCCCAACAGTGAGCTGAGCAGCTCGCTATTTATGCTTGTTTGAAAAACTGGTGGTTTTGGTAGTGCACATATACTCTTAAGGTGTACAATTAATCGATGGTTTAGAAAAAAATGTTAATCAACTGAAAAAATTGTTTGTTGGTAACCTTAATCAAAAGTTATCCATTTCTTTCCGATATAGAATGTGCAAGGGATTTTCAGCCACCAATTAACTTCCGGTGAAAGCTTAATTCATTAATTTATTCATTCATTCATTTATTTTCCTTCAGCTTAGTCACTTTATTCATCAGGGGTAGCCACTGTGGAATGAACCGCCAACTTATCCAGCATTTACACAGCGGATGCCCTTCCAACTGCAACCCAGTACTGGGAAAAAGCTTAATGTGACCATTTCCAAATGTCTAATGTTCCTTTTACAGCATCGATAAAGTAATTGCATTAAAATGTAATCAGTTGTATATGGTATATAATCAGAGATGAAAGACAAGTCGCTGTCAGGAGCAGCAGACAAGTGCTGAAACAATGGAATATAATTTAGTGCTTTTTGTCCTGTCTGTGCCCACTTTATATTGTATCTCAATCAGACAGTGAAGATTATACATTTGTAAAGAATTCAGATCTTAAACGCAGCGTTTTTGTAATGGCATAACAATTCACTGGAAGCTCTTGAGCTGGCGTACTGAAGATTAAAAGTCTTGTTGCATAAACCCCATTGCAGTCCTTCTCTGATAATGTCAGTTTCAGGGCTTGGGCGAAATATGCTTAGCTGTGGCCCTCCAACCGTTAGTTTGCTTTAAGTGAAAGACCCCCTCTTCAGTATTTAATTTCAGCTGGAAATACATCATAAATAAAGTCTGCAGCAACTTCAGTTCATGTGGACTTATTGAGCATTCATTCATTCATTTTCTTTTCGGCTTAGTCCCTTTATTAATCTGGGGTCACCACAGCGGAATGAACCGTCAACTTATCCAGCATATGTTTTATGCAGCGGATGCCCTTCCAGCTGCAACCCATCACTGGGAAGCATCCATACACACACACACACTCACACACATACACTAAGAACAATTTAGCCTACCCAATTCACCTATACCACGTTTTTTAACTGTGGGGGAAACCAGAGCACCCGGAGGAAACCCACGCGAACACGGGGAGTATTGGGGTTATTGGCCTCTGGTGGATTTACGTGAGAATGGCAGGCGCCAATGGCAAGAGAAATTTGAGATCTTAAAAAGCATAAACAGCGGATTCGCAAAAGCAAAAACTGCAAAAAGCATAGCTCCTGGGACGTATTTGGCACTCTCCAGAAAAGTATATAGGGGTATGTAATCAGAATGAGCCTGGGTTGAAAAGCACAGTTGAATTCAATATGGTGGATGTTTTTAAAAAATGAAAGTAGTTGGTTTAAATAGCTTTGAATGTTCAAGAGCACTGCGTGTTTTCTTTAATAATAAAATTTTGGGGACTTTTCTTTTTTAATAAATACTCTAACTTAGGCATAGATATAATCGCTGCTGCCAGGTCAGTTCAGTTCTGTTTGTGTCAGGATCCCTAAGCAGTTCAGGTAACAGAGCATGTGTATATGTTTGTTCTCTTATTTAATTTCTGTGCTTGTTCATCTTTCAGTGGCAAGACTGTAAAGCACAGTTCTTGTTCTAACTGATCTACACCTACGCATAATCCAGCCTTTTGTGTGCTTAATTGTATAATCTTCAGGGGAGGGAGAGTATAGCTTAGTCAGTGTCAGCCATTCATAAACAGGAAGTCACCACCCCACCGTTATTACCCATCAAGCCCTTCCTCCCTGTGATTGGCTCCCATTACAAATCTCAGTGTCCTAATTTAGAATAGGAAGTAGAAATAGAAAATTCTCCACATGACTTGCGCACTATATCCGTAAGCCTTGTGAAGTCATATGCAACGCACGCTCGTTGATGAATATATAAACACTGAGTCAGTTCTTTCATGCATCTACAGTATTTGACACAGCAGTGTTTATTTCAGTCACAAGCCCTCGGGCCTGAAAGGTGTGGTCCCCTTTTCTCATAAAACTATTGAAGGGGCCCCGGTGAGGGCCCAGGGCTCCCACCTGGGCTGTGTGAAAAGGGAGGCTAGTGTAGTGAGATCATGGAAACGTCTTGTGTTTCTTTAACAGAACTGTGTTCAGAAACTGAGCGCTAACTGATGTTTTAGCACCTACTTGACAGAACACTGTTATTCCCGATATGTGCGCACTAACAACGGCATGTTTGTTGAAGAGCTTTCTGGAATTTCAATGCAAGGACAATATATGCACACTCTCCTGATGTCAAATTCAGTCATTTAGTAAATTCAAGTAATTTGTGCTCTATTTAAATCAACTTTAGTCAGTCTTCCTCATTATTTAAGATGAACAGATTTAATTCAGGCTTTTATTTAACATCTTAATGATCGTCACAAATACATCGCCTATGGTACATACTCATGCTTCTGTGATTTTTCAGAAAATAAGTATCGTTTCTTTGTCAAAAAACATTGTTTGTTGAAAAAAAAAATTTAATGGAAGAGATAATACAATAAAATTCACACCAGAGATAATAGACACTAGGCTCCTGATAGTCCTAAATAAAAATAAATGTTTAGAAATAATATATACATTTGAAGTCAAAATTATTAGCCCTTCTGTGATTTTCTTTTTTTTTCTTTCAATTTTTAAAACCATATTAAGTTCAATATTATTAGTCTTAAGCAATGTATTTTTTCAATTGTCTACAGAACAAACCATCGTTATATATGTACAATAACTTGCCTAATTACTCTAACTTGCCTAGTTAACCTAGTTAAGCCTTTAAATGTGACTTTAAGCTGAATACTAGTATCTTGAAAGTTGATATCTAGTCAAATATTATGTACTGTTAATATGGCAAAAGTAAAAGAAATCAATTATTAAATTTATTATGTTTAGAAATGTGTTTTAAAAAATCGTCTTTTCATTAAACAGAAATTGGGGGAAAATATACAGGGGGACTAACAATTCAGGAGGGCTAATAATTCTGACTTCAACTGTATATTATATATATACTGTACTGTATAGTATATATACATATTAGATACCAGTATTTGAATTACTTTCACTTTCTTTCACAATAAATTACTGGTATTTAGGACAGAAAAATGTGAAAAGAAATATAAATCTTGCATCTTTTCCTGCCAATTTTCATATCGATTGCCTATAAGTCTTTTTGAAACAAAAGTAATAGCGTATTTAAAATGATTTTAAAAATGTGCATATAATGTATTCTTTTGCTTTACTCCTCTCCTAATGTCTCTTTTGTCAATGTGTGGCTGAATCAGATGGTTATTTTCCACATTGGAAAAAAGCACTTGTGACTGATCTGCTGATTCCTGGCATATCTAGAATCCTCTGTGAGAGATTTTTGGAGAATGTGTATTAAAGGAATATGATTTTTGTTAATTTCACCTTTCACAGAATATTTGAATTACTTGCTGATGGATAATTGTAAAATGGATGGTTGTATGATTGAATGATGACATCAGTATATATATTTTAAAAAATGTGCCTTATTTTCCAGATATTTTGTTTGTATAATTTTTTCACTTAATTGAATTTCAATCACCGCGCTCTACCAGATAAGTGTCGTGACCAAATTACTTTTAATGACATGTACCAAAGAAAGGCACTTAATAACTTAAATAAATCACAGGAGAAATTAAAAAAACAAACGTTTGGCTATGTGCCTTTGTTAGTGTCAGACTTAATTGACATTGAAACTTTTATCAATTTAAGTGAAGTTTCACAAACTAATTTTGAGAGGAGCATGTGATATGATTGATTGCGACTGGTCTCCCATCCGTAATCATTAGTAAGCCAATCGGATTTATCCAAACCCACTATAAATAGCCTGTCTAGAATTACTCCCTTATCTAATGCCACAGTCAGACTAGATTTTGTGCGTGCAAAATTCTGCTGATGCGAAAAGGGGCGGGATTAAATAAGATGATTAGACATTTAAAAAAGCAAGCGATTGGTTCATGTTTGAAATTTCTGTCCAGAGAGGGCATGTTTTGATCCTCGATTGATCTCACAGAATCATGTGATGCAATTTCGCAGGTCAGAGTTCACCAAGCTTGAACTTTCCAACGCAGCGAATTGCAAAACCTGCCGCATGACCTTGGGTTTCCAGTGTGATGCATTTGCGTGTGTATGAATAGAAGTCTATAGGGAGAAAAGTGCAGTGTGACCGCAGCTTCAGAATCCCCCCCATCTACCTCATCTCCCCTTTTTCCTCCTTTACCAGGGGGAGCTCTTGAGAACTACCTGATCGCATACCCCCTTACATGCTTTTTGACCAGGTGGGAGCCCTGGGCTCAATTATGTCTGAGCTCAGGGTTCTCTTCTGGGACAGCATGCCAAACCTGCTAATTTTATCGAGCAATATCTAAGTGCGAACTTTTGAAGTCCTTTTTTTTGTTACCTGGATTTTCAACGAAAAGACAACATGTTTTCTGATGCCATATTTGTAGTAGTAAAATGTTTTCCGCTCGTGTATACTCAATCTGGTTTCATGAATCTCTCTGTCTTTCTGTGCAGGCGTTTGGATGCTAACCACATCACGTCAGTGCCGGAGGACAGTTTTGAGGGTCTGCAGCAGCTCAGGCACCTCTGGTTGGATGACAACAGCTTGACTGAGGTTCCAATCAGCCCCTTGCAGCACCAAAGTAACCTGCAGGCCCTGACGCTTGCCCTCAACCGCATCACACACATCCCAGACAACGCCTTCGCCAACCTCTCCAGCCTGGTTGTTTTGTGAGTACAGTGCAGCTTCAGCCACGTTCATCAGATCCTATTTCAACACTGATAAATTGACCTTCCCCTGTTGCTTTTTACCACATGTCAGTTAAATCCATCAATGCACTGCACTAACTCTAGTCCTAGGCGGCTCGTAAAGCACTTGTACAAATACGCTTAAGTACACACGCAGGTAAACAGCAGCGCGGATGGGCGATTTTAGAGAGAGAAAACAGGCGAAAGCAAAATGGCCCCTTGTGTCTTGCAAAGTCAAAAAGAGCCTATAGGCCTTTTTTTCTCTCTCTCTCTTTCTGGAAGCTTCTCTGTGGGTCTGATTTACCAATTACATTCCAGCTGCTGGAAAATATTTGTCTTAGAAGTGGAGGCCAATTAATCCGTTAAGTAGACTGAACAAACACACAGACCTGTGCGGTTGAGGAGTTATCCATCCACATGACTTCCAGTGACACAAAATGTTTGCGTTGGTGTTCCGCTGAGAAGTGCATCTTTTTAATGACTGGAAAATTCAAGCAAAGTGGACATCGCTTGTCATCTGAATAGTTATAAATGAGCAATTAATTACTGCCTAGATTACATTAGATGCATTCTTTTACCTCTTAAGTTAGATTCATTATATTATATGGGTATACATCTTGCAGACTGTTTTAAGTACATGTAGTCATTTTACTGCATAGAATTGGTTATATAAAACAAGTAGATTAATGTGGAAATTGATTGACTTTAAATGTATCATATCTATTTTTGTAGTAAAGGGTCTTATTTTTAAAATGAGCCACATTTTCTAAATTGGTACCTTAATAATTATTGGAAATATTAAAAATATATTTATATTTATTAATTGGTTGGATATTTAATGGTGTATGTCCATTTTCATTTCTTTTATATTTTGATTGTCATCATCCAAGTCTCAATGGGCTATATGCACAGCTAGTGTTTTTCAGCCAATGATAGCCTTTTGATGAAAGCTTAATGTGACTATTTTCAATTTCATAAGGTTTCTTTTACAGCATCGATGTTGTAATGTAATTACAAAACATTCAGTTAAATAGACTTAAGCATTCATTTAGTTGTTCAAAACTAAACAAAACAAAAAACTAGATGAAAGACCATGTAACCACTAGTTTCATCAGGATCAGCAGGTGAGCAGAAACTCCACTGAAAATACTGGGGTAAAATAAATTGTTGTATTTTAAAGACATGGCAGGGGAAATTTTAATTTAAAGGAGTGTTTCTTGTCTGGTCTAAGACCCACTTCATATTGTATATCTATAAGGCATCAAAGATCACTGATTTTTAAAGAAATCAGACCTTAAACGTGGCGATTTTATAATGGAAAGACAGTTTACCGGAAGCCCTGGGGCTGACTGAATGATAATTAAAAGTCCATGTGCATATACCCCATTAACGTACTGTATAATGTAAACCAATGCTCATCATGAAAATGCTAATAATTTAATAACTCTTGGATGTAATCTTTACAAAAAAAACACATTTTAAATACTTATTATAATTTGTAATACTATGATGCCTAATTTTCTTATTTTTTCATAGAATTTAATTTTGGAAATTTATAATACACTCTAAAAATGCAGGGTTCCACACAATTCATTTATGTTCTCCCAACACAAATATATTAAGTTAACTTATCAAATTTAAGTGGATTGAACAAAACAATTAAGTTGTCACCAAAGAATTTCAGGAATTGTGTTTCAGCTCATTTTCAGTTGTTTTCAGTTGTGTAGTTTCAGCTCACAAGTAGTTTGAACAAGCAGCAAAGTATTTTTTTGACTGTAATTAACAACTGTCAACTTATTGTGTCATCAACAAGAATCGTAAAATAAAAGGATTGTGTGTAAATAAAAAATGCCTAAATAAGTATTGCTTATAAATTCTTGTTTATCCATATCATTCAGGCATCTGCACAATAATCGGATCCAGGAAATTGGGAAAAACTGCTTTAATGGGCTGGACAACCTGGAGACATTGTGAGTTCAACTTCACCTACTTATGTCATCTCTTTTCCCTTCATTGCAGAGATTGTAAACTCATGTACGTTAACATCAACCAAAGTGGGTCTGTCTCCAATAGCATCATACTCCCATTAAATTTCCAAGAGATTGTGTTTGGGTAAAAGTATAGTTGCTCTGTGTGGTGTTAGGACATTTCTCTGCTGCTCTAGCGCCCTCTTCTGCAGAACTCAGGCTTGCAGGTGAGGATGCCTAAGTTGCTAGTATGCGTTATACTAGAAAATGCACTAGTTATGAAACACTTAAGCGTTGATAAAAGATCCCTGACATTTGAAGCATTGCATCAACAATAGTATTTGAGGTGGATCTTTGTAAGGTGTCTCTAGTCTCTGTTTTGACATTAAAAATACATCAATTGTTATTCTGAAATTTATTAAAGAGATAAAAAAAAAACAGTTTACTTATGAATGTTAGTTACAATAGAGTCTTTCCATGTGTTTTGCATGTTTTAATGCGATTACAGATCAGCCTTTATAAAGTTGGGTAACTCATTACTGCTTCACTTGAATAGAGTTAATCAGGATTTACAGTATGCCGATAAAGGACAAAGGAGCCTTTTCAGGACCTTGGGCTTTACCTTATTGCCTCCGTTCTCTCTCTCCACTTACCACAGTTCGTTTAGCAAGCATCCACCGCATCAGGGAGGAAGAGGCGAGGGGAAGGGGAAGGCAGATAGCCATCGCTGACTCTGCTTTATTTACTTATTCGGGCCATAATTAGGACAGGATGAGGACACGCCAACGTCCTGTGCCCCTGGGGAGGAGAGTGGGACACCGGACAGGGGCATTAGGGGTAGAGAGGAAGTTTCATGCCAGGTTGTATCGTGTGGCAGCGCAGACAAACAATAACACACTGAAGAAATCAAGAGATCGGCTGTCCTCACTGGTCTGATTTCTCGCAAACAGATTTTCTTTTCTCTTCCTTTCAAATTGTTTCGTTTTTCTTTTGAAGCGAAATCAGTTACGATTGCCTTTAAAATGGATAACTGGAACAGAGATGGCCCAGAATATTCTAATTTGTTCAATGTACACTAGTATGTTAGGGTATCACATTTCTCAGTATTATCACAGTATTTTAGCAGTTTACATAGAGGCAGAAAAAATCTGTTGTCCTTCTGATAACAAATGTAATAGTTTTCAAGTAACTTGTCATTAACATCATTACATAACATTTACCCAGACAGTTGTGTTGTTGGTGACCAATGGTACTTCGAAACGTGTCTTTCTCTTGTATAGCGAGTCACACGCAGTGTTATACATTTCCTTTACTGGATAGTAAAGAAGCTAAAGGGATCTCTATAAATATTTACCAACTCAGAGACAGAATAATACATTTACAATATTTTAAAGAGAACAAGGTAACAGTATTGTGCATATTTATTACAGCAATATATTGAATTATTGAATACAGACACGTCTACATCTTTAGTATGAGAAATAAGATGAGTTTGCTATATTAGGGGAAGTTTTTAGTTCACAGAAGTGAGGGTTAAATGAATAATGTCACCTGTTCTGTGTTCTTTTAGGGATCTAAACTTCAACAATCTGAAGATCTTCCCAGAGGCCATTCAGACACTGCCCAAGCTGAAAGAACTGTGAGTTTCTGCAAACACACACTCATTTACAGTAATTCCAGTGTTTTGTCTCAGACACTTGTTTTGGGGTTAGTTTTTGATGTGGATGGTTGGTGTTTTTACACAGAAAATGAGGTTGTCTGAACCTGTAGATCAAATTAGTCTCAAGATTCAGCTCTATTTATAGTATTTTTAGGGTGTGTTCACACTTGTAGTTTAGTTATTTTGGTTCATTTGGGCTTGATCAAATAATAATAACACATTTAGTCCTGGTTAGCTTACAAACTCCCTGTGATTTTTGAAAAGTGAATCTAAAGATACAAAATGGCTTTTATAACATGCACTGCCCAAAGTGAATATCATGCAAGCCTGTAGGGATGCTGAAGTTGGTCAGGTCTATAGGTTCAGCAATGTTATGCCCAAAAAATGAGGTTAGCTGGCTACCTGAATATACTGAATGACCAGGTCATTCCATCAATGGATGACATGAGTATGTTTACATGGACACCAATAAACTGATTTTAATACGATTAAGACAATACTCTGATTAAGCATCTACCATGTAAACAGCGATTTTGGATTAATTTAATCTGATTAAGGTCATAATTGAACTAAACAGAAATCGGATTAAGACATGCGTAGTATGCTGATTTTAGTCGCATTATTGAAGTTCAGTACAGACATGTAAACACCACAATCAAACTATTACAATTGTGTAGGATCTTCACCGCAATTTGCAACAGGATAATTTATACACAAACGACTGTTTGACACTATTCACTGCACCTACCTAGTCAGTGAAGGACCACAGACACCCGCATCATAAAATGCAGAGTTTTTTTTTTCGTTACGGTATGTGGTATCAAATTCCATTAAAAAAACATTTTTTCAGCTGTTCATACTCGCATCCAATATCTGGTTTGTCACGAGGGGCATGGATGAAATGTTCCTGAATGAAAGTGAAAGTGCCAAACTGCAATTAAAGTCGACAAATTTAAAATGAAACACCCGAAATTACATGAAACTCCAGAGGAAATGTGGATGGCACAATGATGCATTGATGTTAATTGAATTAATGTGCTGTAACATGTAAAACGGGATCATTAAAGGAACATTCAAAAAGCAACTCGTATAAACACCTTAATTATATTATTGTCTTATTCAGATTAAGGCAAATAATTAGATTACTGATGTCCATGTAAACATAGTCAATGCCAGGAGTCATCAGGCTGAAATTGTAAAAGAATGTTCAGGGAACATAAAACATAATTTTTACAGAGTCCAGACCTTCAACCAATTGAGAATCTTTGGGATGTGCTGGAAAAGACTTTGCACACCGATCCGACTCTCCCATTATCAATCCAAGATCTTGCCAAAAAAGTATACTACTCTGGATGGGAATAAATCCACTGTTGTGGACAACAATTGTTATTATTGACTTTTTATTTAAACTAACTAATTGAAAGCTTATTTAAACTGCTTATTTTTTTTTTTATTTGTGACAGATCTTAACATACAAAACAATCCTAGTTAAAAGCACTTGTATATGTGCATATATATGTGGTGTTTTTTATCTTTTGAAGAGCTAATAAAATCTGTAAACAGGTCAAAGCTGCACTGGGCTCTGTGTCACATACAAACACAAATCTGCTGCCCCATATAGAAATTTGATCTATGGAAAATATGCAAATGACATATATGACAGTTGGATTTTACATATATAAAATATGTCATTTATGTGGTGTATATTTAAAAATATTTGTGTGTGTGTTCCATCATATATAATTATATATAACGTTATAGGTATTATATCTGAACTTGTATGTAATATTTATAATTTGCATATATTGCCATATATCAGATTTCTATGTGGGACCATGAAAAGTGTTTCTGACACTACTATGACAAGAAAAAAATTGGTATAATTAAGGATTTTTAAGGTCAGATTTTGTGACATTACGTCTTGTTTTTGGCTCATTAAGATATCTCTCATCCATGTTGCATTCATTTTTCAATTGAATCACAAAATTAAACCAAGAATCATCTTTTCAGTTTGGTGCACAGCAGGGTTCCGTTTGCAGAGATCACACTTTTCAAATGAACTGCACTCACAATCACACCAGTTTTTTTTAATCAAACCAAACCTGCCAAGTGAGAACTGTACACACCTCTGAATTGCTCTAAAAAGAAACATCTAGGGAGTCCTTTCACAAGACAAAATAAGACTTTGTAATATAGCACCTAAAATCAAGAGTCCCAAACAGGTTTTTGTTAATCTCTGCAGCTTTGTGTTTTGAAGAGAACTAGTGTCAAGCTGCCCTCTAGTGTTGAGAATGAGACCTGCTTGATAATACAGAGCTGCGGTCAGTGAAGCAGCAGTTATGAATCCTGAGGGAGATTATCTCAGAGCATCTAAAAAATGTTTAGTCTAATGATTTCATAATGATTTTAATTTTTCCCTGTTTGCCAGTGGATTTCATAGCAACAACATTGCATCCATCCCTGAGGGAGCCTTCTGCAGGAATTCCCTTCTTCGAACAATGTAAGCAAACGCTGATCCCACACACACACACTGAAATATTGTGCTTCATTTATTTATTTATTTTTGTTGGCTATAAACATCCATTATATGTGTGTCTGCAGCCATCTTTTTGACAACCCGCTCTCCTTCGTGGGAACCACTGCTTTCCAGAACCTGTCAGACTTGCACTCTTTGTAAGCAGAAGCATTATTCAGTAATTGTTGTGGAACTGAAGTAATTACACACACATTTAACATGCCAGTCACTCACACTGACACCTGTCACTTACAGGCTCATATGCATAGTATTACACCGTTTACTTGGTTTTTATGTTAATTCTGTTTAGTCACACTAAAATGAAAATGAGCTTTTCCACTAATATGACTTTCTTTCATGCATGAAACAATAAACAGGGCATTTAGGAGTTGTTATTTTCTGTATAATGCACATTTTTATTTAATGCACATTATATATATATTTTTTTTTTTTTTTTTTTTTTTAGTTTTTTTTTTTAATACTATTTAGTTTTTCTACACATTGTAGTACTTTTCCACTTACCCCCTGTTTTAAAACTAGGGATGCTCCGATCGATCGGCCGAAGATCGGTATCGGCCAATAATCACATTTTATGACTCAATCGGTACTCGCTAACTTGGCCGATCTTACGAACCGATCACAATTGATGACGTCAATGCGTGAGGACGTACACGATGAGTGGGGACGTAAATGTTTTGGC
The DNA here is from genome assembly GCA_903798195.1 of Danio kyathit. Lineage (NCBI taxonomy): Eukaryota > Metazoa > Chordata > Actinopteri > Cypriniformes > Danionidae > Danio > Danio kyathit. The sequence goes on from LR812525.1 coordinate 38,888,283, forward strand.
GCCGCAGTCATGTCATCACCGGTGTAGAATTCTTATGACGTTTCGAGAAACAATGAAAAATTCGCTAATTGCCGTTTATGTTCCAAAGAAATCTCACGTGGAGGAGCATCATCCAAAACATTTAATACAACGAACCTGATTCGGCACTTAAGAACGAGCCACCGCGAGTCCTATGGTGAATACGAAAAACTGTTGACTGCAAAAAAGGCACTGGTAACTAGTAATGCGACTCTCACTCAGCCATCCATTACAGACATTCTGAAAAAACACGAACTGTACACACCAGACAACAAGAAAGCTAAGGATATAACCGCGAAGATAATGGAATTTATATGCATTGACAACCAGCCTCTGTTAGTCACAGAAGACATTGGATTTAAACGCCTCATTGAACATCTTGAACCACGATATCAACTGCCACGGCGCAAATATTTTACTGATGTTGAAGCATCAGAATCGGCATTGGTATTGGCCGGTCAGCATGACAAAAAATCGGACCTCGGTATCGGTGGCAAAAATCCTGATCGGAGCATCCCTATTATATACACAAAATAATAATAACAATAAGCCTGCCATCATTTACTCATCGTCTTCTGTTATTTAAAACCTGTATTCATTTCTTTTATCTGCAGAACCCAAAATAAGATATTTTGAAGAATGTTCTTATCCAAAGAATATCCTTATGATTTGACTTTCAGTGCCGTTTAAATGAATGAAAAAATGTCAGTGCTCCTGGCTGAATATGTTTGATGAATTTGATGAACGTTTTTGACCCACTTCAAATGCTGATTAATGTATTTCGATTTGATGTATATTAATATGTGTGTTTCTATATAAAATAAGGGTCCCACTGTTTTTGACTTTAAAAAACCCTGCTATATTTCCATATTATGACTATTTATTCCGGCGACGCAGTGGCGCAGTAGGTGGTGCTGTCACCTCACAGCAAGAAGGTCGCTGGTTCGAGCCTCTGCTGGGTCAGTTGGCGTTTCTGTGTGGAGTTTGCATGTTCTCCTTGCGTTCGCATGGGTTTCCTCCGGGTGCTCCGGTTTCCCCCACAGTCCAAAGACATGCAGTACAGGTGAATTGGGTAGGCTAAATTGTCCATAGTGTATGAGTGTGAATGAGTGTGTATGGATGTTTCCCAGAGATGGGTTGCAGCTGGAAGGGCATCCGCTGCGTAAAACAAGTGCTGGATAAGTTGGCAGTTCATTCCGCTGTGGCGACCCCGGATTAATAAATGGACTAAGCCGAAAAGAAAATGAATGAATGAATGAGTATTTATTCCACGCTTCGAAACAGAGATAAATGTCCTATAATAAAATAACGAGTTCACTGGTGATTTTTATGAATATAAACACAACATTTATGTTAAATCGATATTCAGTGAATCAAATCAAGACCTTGAAAATCAGAATCTATTCGAAACCAAGACATCTCAATGGACGTCTAGCCCTAAAACACACACAGTGGAAGTCAATGGTGGCCAGGTGCGGTGTGCGTCAGTTGAGCATCATCAGTGTGCAGTGGCCTGTCAGATAATTAGCCTGCCATCATTTACTCATCGTCTTCTGTTATTTAAAACCTGTATTCATTTCTTTTATCTGCAGAACCCAAAATAAGATATTTTGAAGAATGTTCTTATCCAAAGAATATCCTTATGATACCCTTTGACTTTCATTGAATTTTTGGTCCATTTTGCAGAAGAAAGATATGCATACACATTTTAATACAGGAGTGAATAAATAATGACTTTATTTTTAGATTTAAATGAACTTTATCTTTATCAATGCTCTTTTACTTTATATATGAAGCTTGACAACATTCACTCTCAATTTAGGAAAGGATCAGCTCAAAGTATCTGCTAAGCTTTAGCTTTTGTTTTGAACTGATGATCATGGAGTTTTCGTTTAGTTTAATTTATGTATTTCAGAATGCTGCGTGGTGCCAGTATGATGCAGGATTTCCCCAGCCTGACTGGAACAATAAATCTGGAGAGCCTGTGAGTTCCCATAAAACCACACAAAGACGAGTGTCTGTTACAATAAAACGAATGGCAAACCATTTATAAAAAAAGTTTCCTAATATGGAAACACAGTCTAAAAGTACAATCAATTACAAACATTCAAGGGGCTATAATCTTTAAGATTGTCCACGTGTTAATCTCTTTATTTATTCCCAATGTGTGGACATGACAGCTTATAAAGTCCTTCCCTGAATCTATAGTTTGCCTACGTTACGTAAACGTTTGTGACATTTACACATCTTCCCGATCGCCTTCCTGACATGACACATAAATAGAGTACTTATGCATGTTAACATCCAAGATAATGTTCAAAAGAGACATTTTGTAGTGTAATGGCAGTGTGTCATGCAGTAATAAAATAATAAAACTATAATAAAATTAATGATCATATAATAATCATAAAAATGTCATTTTAATGACCTTATCTGTGATTTGCAGAGCTATTCAAACATTTGTTCTCAAACGCAAAATAATAAATATTTGATAGCTAAAATGCAAAGTTTACAATATATCATAACATAGGTTATTTTTATGTAGACATAGGTTATTTGCATATTTGTTCACTTCTTAGCAAATAACACAAATTTAGACACGCAGTACAATTAATGGCCACTGGTGTCGCTAATAGCAAAGTTTTCTGAACTTGTCATGCAGCCCCTTTAAGGACTAGCAATTTAATAGTTGACAAAACAGTTTAATTAAAGCAAAAACAAAATTCATATTTCATTTCTCTTGCATTGTCCAGGACTTTAACAGGAACTAAAATCGGGAGCATCCCGCCAGACCTGTGTGAGGATCTAACTGTGCTGCGAACAGTGTAAGTACATATTTTACACATGTACACACTTCATAATTCTCTCCCACTTATATACGACACACGTATGGATATTAGCACTAAATGCTACATACTAATACCCTAGCACACACACACAAACATGTTACTTAGTAGTGACATACCATTCATAATCGTCCATAACACATGTCAGAGGTCCATGAGAGGCCGGCGATGTTCCAGTTACCGCCTTCAGCAGTCAGTAATTAATCATCAGTCACAGGCCTCTTAACACACAAAGGTTAGCTGTCACTCAGAACACTCACACACGGTCATGGAAAAGCCTTCAAGCCGCTGCTGTCATTCAGGAACTAACATATGCTGGGCATGTCACTCAGAACTCTATGCACTTTGCTTTCTGGCTCAGCTTTGAATACACACTAAGGCAAATATTAATAATTATTAAATTAATAATTTATAAAAAGGTAACTTCGATATTGATTCTCAAAGTCATGAATCGATTCTTTTCTAAATTCTATATTCCAATGGTTTTCATATTTTGACATTGGTAGGATTAGGCAATATATAATAACATCTATCGATAGTGCATCAGTAAACATATTCATATAGCAGCAGTGTTGGGCTTAATGACTTACAAATGAACTATTAACTAGTTCAATTAGGTATGCACTGAATAAGTAATGTAAGGGATTACTCTTTATTTTTATTTGACTTAATTACAGATACTTAAAATGTAATTGCCTTAAATACTGCAATAAATTCAACAGTTCTGTATCAATCAATTTAGGGAGGCAGAATTATTCATTTATTGCTATACAATTTACCAAGACAATTCAACATGATGAAGAAACAATGAATTGAGCCAGAAATTACTCCATTACAATACATTGAATATATTCAGAATATATATATTTTTTATTTTGGTTATTTTGCTTGATGCTTGAAAAGTCAAAGAATTACAATTTTTTTTTTTTTATTTAAAAAAAGTTATATTTTAATACATATAATGCTTTATTTTCTTATTTTGCAGAGTTAACTTAAGAATGTTATGTTGGTTATTATGAAGCTTAAGTCAAATTTTTTTATTAAAGATAAAAGGCCATCTTTGACTTAAATTTTAAGAATTAAGAGTTTTCATTTCTATTTTTTATGCCAGACATGTCCAAAGTAGGGCCAGCTGGCCAAAGTTTGCCCATGGTAACCTTTGATTTGGCCCACCATTCTATCTGAAAAGAGAGTGCGAATGATGTGGAGGGTTGGGGCGAATGCCTTTGACAGAGATCATCATTTTGAATTAACATAACCTTTTGTTTCTAATTGTTTTATTGCTGAACTATAAAAAAAAACTACCTGAAAGTAAATTATTTAATTAAATGTTGTAAATGAATCAGACTTAAAATGTAAATACTGCCACTTGGCAGATAGACAGGGTGTCCGTGGGGTCTTAACATGTCTTAAATTTCAAAACCAGAATTTTAGGCCTTAAAAAGTCATTAAATTAACTGAAATATGGTGTTGTAGGTCTTAAATCTTTTTAAACAGGTCTTAATTTTCCTTTGTTCATGTGAAGATACTCAATCTGGCCATTAACACCCATACAATCACCAACAATCCATCTCAATAAAACTTTAAACTTTTTATTTAAAAATGTCATTTTAACTCTATTTACCATAATGGTTTAATTATTTTCCTCATAATAATATTTGTTTAAAAGTTCCCCATGTATTTTTACTGCTGAGGACACCTGACCTGGACAGACTGTTGTGCATAGATTTAGTTTATAGTTTTTCCAACTTTTAAAACATTTGTCCATTTTTTTTTTTTTTAGAAAATTTGTTGAAAAAGTGTATGTTTACAACTAGAGCTTGCTTGTTTTGATACAAAATGTAAAATATTGTGCTAAGTAATATTTAAACTATTTAAATTTGTTATTATTAAATTGTTATTGTATTATTAAATGTATTAAATTATAAAAAAAAAATTTGATAGGGAAAATATATTTTCCATCTGGGCCATTTAAAAAACTGCTTAGTGTTTAGCCCTGTATGAGTCTAAAATGTGATTAATAATGATCTTAAAAAAGTCTTAAAGTCTTAAATTTAACTTAGTGAAACCTGCAGAAACCCTGGATAGAGGACAATGCACAAGTCATCTGCGGGCAAATCAAGGTGAAGGCAGGAGCAGCTCGACTAGTGTATTCCGCATTGAACTCTATTGTGTATTAAATGGGATTGTTTATGTTTGTACAGTAATAAGTTCATTATATATATATATATATATATATATATATATATATATATATATATATATATATATATATATATATATATATATATATATATATATATATATAAATGATACTGGGTTAGTTCTTTCTTCCTCTTTTTTTTTTTTTTTTAAATATTACCAAATAAATAAGGAAATTCCCCTTGGCAAATTTATTGTAATATGGTTTGGTATATATTCGGCCCACAGCCCTCAATCAAGTTTGGTTTTTGGCCCTGCATAGCAAAAAAGTTGGGGCACCTCTGGTTTTTGCATTGATATGCATTTTTGGGGATTTTTGAGTAATTTACTTTTCAGACAAAGTAATTATAAAAGTATTTAAATATAATTTCATTGATGTAATTAGTAACTTACCCAATGCTGCAGAGCATTAATACTTATATAAATCAGAGCAGCAAAGAAACATAGATGAAAGTGAATAAATATGTTTGAGTCATTAAAGTAATGTGAAGGAGACTGACAGACGCCTTTTTGTGGCACAAACTCCCACACCCCTGTGTGCGAGAGCTAAATTCACTTCACTTTTGTGACTAACTTCAACTTGAACATCAACTTCACACTTGTGTGTTGAACTGCCCAAATGAAAACAATTCAGAGATTTCATCCGTGTATAAGGTCTAGTACACTGTGCCCTTAATATTAATGACAAAATATCAGTGCTCTTGGCTGAATATGTTTCATAACTTTATGAATATATGTAGAACTTATTTGATCTGTAGTAGTCAACATTTGAAGTGGATCAAAAAAGTTCAAGAAGGGGTGCACATTTTGGTTTTGGGTTAGCTTTGATAAAAGTTTTTGATGCACTTCAAATGCTGATTAATGTATTTCGATTTGATGTATATTAATATGTGCGTTTCTATATAAAACGAAGGGTCCCACTGTTTTTGACTGAAAAACTCTGCTATATTTCCATATTATGACTATTTATTCCACACATCTGAAACAGAGATACACCGAGTTCACTGATGATTTTCATAAATATAAATACAACATTTGTTAAATCGATATTGACTGAATCAAATCAAGAGCTTGAGAATCAGAATCTAATTGAAACAAGACATCTGAATGGACGGCTACCATAAAACACACACAGTGGAAGTCAATGGTGGCCAGGCGCGGTGTGCGTCAGTCGAGCGTCATCAGTGTGCAGTGGCCTGTCAGAAGCACAGCTGCAGGGGGACGTTTAAAGTGCCGTCTAATGACCTCCCGGAGGAGAGCGAGCCAGAGTCAGACCTGACTGCTGTAACACATCACACATCCTTTAGTTCCTGTCCAAACTTCATCAAAACATTCCCACTCCTCACCAGCTCGGTGTCTCAACATTTGTGTCTATGTCTTGACAGAGACCTTTCCTATAATTACATTGAAGACCTGCCATCCTTTCAGGGCTGCGTTAGACTGCAGGACATGTACGTTTTTACGAACACGCTACATAATGTTCAGTTCTGACATTTGAATGAATAGGCACTGACTTTTTTTATATTTGCAGCAATCTTCAGCATAACCAAATCAAGCAGATAGACAGGGGAACTTTCCAGGGCATGACTAGCCTTCGAGTGCTGTAAGTAATTGCAATTATTGTGTGCCAAAATTGTGGTTATATGCAAATGTCGTAATAAAAAATGTATATAGACAGCAGGTCGTTATCACAAAGTAATCCCAGGCAGGGTGATCAGTCCTGTATTAGACGACCCTAAATTATGCCACGTATTACATGGCTCCTTACCGTATAAATAAATAAATGGTCATGAAATATTGATTCGGAGTCGATGAAAGATTTCATTATATGAGATGAAAGAGGCTGTGGAGGGATACAAAAGACCTAAAACTAGCACAGCTATAGAGGAAATTGTTTGCAACACTCATTATACAAACAAAATTGACCATGCGATGCTTAAATTAGCCAATCAGAATTAAAAATTGTATTGAGTAACTAACTGTAATTGGTCTAATGAGCTATATAACTTGAAGAATTGTTCATTGTGATTATTATTATTAGTAGTAGTAGTAGTAGTAGCAGTATGAATATAAATACTGTATAATCATCATAAATTGTTGAATATTATTATTATTATGTATCTATTTAAAAAGGCATGCCTCATGATGAACACAATGTTTTTCCCCTCTTATTTAATAACAAATACAGCAAATTATCAACATTGTTTTCATTATTTTTTAGAATTATTATTCATTAATATTTATAACTATAACAACATCACAAATTGTTGAATATTCATTCATTCATTTTCAGCTTAGTCCCTTTATCAATCAGGGGTCGCCACAGCGGAATGAACCGCCAACTTATCCAGCATATGTTTTATGCAGCGGATGCCCTTCCAGCCGCAACCCATCTCTGGGAAACATCCACACACTTTGCATTCACACGCATACTCTACGACCCATTTTGCTTATTCAATTCACCTGTACCGCATGTCTGTGGACTTGTAGGAGAAATTGGAGCACCCAGAGGAAACCCATGCGAACACAGGGAGAACATGCAAACTCCAACTGACCCAGCCGGGGCTCGAACCAGCAACCTTTTTGCTGTGCTACCCACTGCGCCATATTGAATATTATTATTAAATTAAAAAGGCATGCTTTATGATGAACACAATTTGTTTTTTAAAGGAAAGTCTCTTTATCCTCTTATCAGGGTTCATACGGTCATGGAAAACCTGGAAAAGTCATGGAATTTTGACATGGCATTTTCCAGGCCTGGAAAAGTTTTGAAAAAACAGAAAAACTCATGGAAAGTCATGGAAATTAGTTTAACAAATATCTGTATACTTGAATTAGAGCAGCACGATATTGAAAAAAATCTGACATTACGATATTTTGTATTTTTGTGATGTATATTGCGATGTGAATACAGTTTCACTAGATGATTTAACAGGTTATTTGGATTGATTGGGGAGATTTTGTAGGGGGGTGAATCTTGAATAATATATAACAAATTACAAGCATAGATAAATAAAATATAGCAAAGACAAAAGTGAATTATAGTTTTCAGGTATTCACTATTCTGGTAAAGATATTGAATAATCAACACTGTATAGTCTTCATTGTATATTATTTAATCTTTATTAAATTAAAAAAAAATAACATTTTAAAAAATTATGTTTTAAACTCTGAAATATTGAAATGTTCACACAGTCACAGGCCTTAAAGGGACAGTTTACTCAAAGAACAAAATGTACTCACTATTTACTCACCCTTCACTTGTTTCAATAGTATAGGAGTTATTAAATTGTCTTTTTGTGTTCTATTTAAAAAAAGAATGTTTGAAACAAGTGAAGGGTGTAATAAAAATGGTAAGTAATTTTTGGGTGAACTATCTCTTTAAAAATGCATGCAGATGATAAACTTTTACTCCATTATGATTAAACTCTATATTAAACTATAACCCCAATTTAACATTGCATATCCTGTGATGTGACTATTGCGGATGCATACATTGCAGAAATTATATATTGTGCAGCCCTAACTTGAATATAGGTTGGTTGTCTTAACTTAATTTCTGTCCTTGGGCAAAACCTTGCTCTCGCATTGTTAGTGCTGTGTAAGCATTATCAAAATCAATTTTACATAGATATTAAAACAAATTCAAACAAAATAGATTGTTGCGTGTTCTCTGATATGCTGTAAAAAAATTGAACGCCATTGTTTTTCTTCTTATTTATCATGTATATGTAGAAATTACATGAATCAATAGGTCATGAAAATTTACTTGAAAGTTTTGAAAAAGTCTTGGAAAAGTCATGGAATTTTATTAGTAAAAATGTGTATGAACACTGTCTTATTTAATAACAAATACAGCAAAATTAACCATTGTGATTATAAATTTTATTAATTATTATTCATTAGTAATTATAACTATAACAACATCATAAATTGTTAAATATTATTATTATTATTATTAATTACTTATTTATTTAAAAAGGCATGGGTCAAGATGAACACAATTTTGTTTTTAAAGGAAAGTCGCTTTATCCTCTTATTAAATAACAAATACAGCAAAACTATAAACATTGTGATTATTATTTTATTAATTATTATTCATTGATAATAATTATTATAATTATAACAACATCATAAATTGTTGAATATTATTATTAATTTATATATTTATGAATGAAGACATGCGTCAGGGTGAACACAATTCTTTTTTTTTTTTTGAAGGAAAGTTGCTTTATCCTCTTATTTAATAACAAATACAGCAGAATTACAAAACACTGTGATTAATATTTTTATTAATTATTATTCATTGATAATTATAATTATAACAACCTCATAAATTGTTGAATATTATTATAAATTATATATTTATTTAAAAAGGCATGCGTCATGATGAACACAATTTTTTTGAAGCAGTCGCTTTATCCTCTTATTTAATAACAAATACAGCAGAATTACAAAACATTGTGATTATTAATTTTATTAATTATTATTCATTAATAATTATAATAACAACAACATCATATTGTTGAATATTATTATGAATTATATATTTATTAAAAAGGCATGCATCAGGGTGAACAGAATGTTTTATTTTTTGAAGGAAAGTCGATTTATCCTCTTATTTAATAACAAATGCAGCAAAATTCTAAAAATTGTGATTTATTATTTTTATTAATTATTGTTCATTAATAATTATAATAGAACAACATCCTAAATTGTTGAATATTATTAATTATATATTTATTTTAAAAGGCATGGGTCATGATGAACACAATTTTTTGTCGCTTCTCTTATTCAATAACAAATACAGTAAAATTATGATTATTATTTATTATTAATAATATTAACAACAGTAATAATAATAATAATATAACAGTTTTCAATTTCAATATATCATAAAAGTACAGTTTATGTAATTCTTTACTCCAGTCATTGATATTCTACTCTGGTTAAAAGGCCTCCAAGACACACATATTATGTTATATAGCAATTATTTAAAATAACTATAACAAATATGTTGTGGTGGTGGTTAGCACTGTCGCATCACAGCAACAGGGTTGCTGGTTCGAGTTCTGGCTGGGCCATTTGGCATTTCTGTGTGGAGTTTGGATGCTCCGGGTGCTCCGATTTCCCCCACAGTTCTAAGACTAAACTGAATAAACTAAACTGGTCGTAGTGTATGAGTGTGTGTGAATGTGTATGTATGAGTGTTTCCCAGTACTGACTTACGACTGGAAGGGCATCAACTGCGTAAAACATGCTGGAATAGTTGGTGGTTCATTCCGCTGTGGCAACCCCTGATAATCAGGGAGTAAGCCAAAGAAAAATGAATGAATGAATGATAACAAATATATACAGCTATATCAAAGTAACTATAAAATGACCAAAGTATGACTTCATTTCAGTCAAATGAACAGCAGTTCAATAATCACCCTCACAGTGAGCTCGCACAAGGCTTTGTTCTGAATTTTGAACCTTTATCCAGAGCCATCTGTATGTATGTTTAGCCTGTGTGTGTGTGTGTGTGTGTGTGTGTGTGTGTGTGTGTGTGTGTGTGTGTGTGTGTGTGTGTGTGTGTGTGTGTGTGTGTGTGTTTGTTTTCTTTTCGCTCTACAGAGACCTGAGCAGAAACCAGATCAAGTTCATCCACAGAGATGCTTTCCTTTCTCTCAGCGCTCTCACTAACCTGTGAGTGTTCACTCGGAGTCTGCCTCCATTATTGCTCATATTCATCATTTTTAAGAGGACATAATTGTCACGATTGAACTTATAATAAATTGCTGTTTAACTACTTGAAGATATCAGACGTGCTTTCAGTCGTACGTGCATTTTCTCCACCAAAGCACCTCCGATTAAACAACAAAGCCATATGGGGCTTTCTTCTATGTGTGTGTGTGTGTGTGTGTGTCCATGACTATAATTGCTTTTTTTCCATCATGTCATTAGGGATCTCAGTCTGAACTCCCTTGCCAGTGTTCCAACTGCAGGACTGAGCGCACTGAACCAGCTCAAGCTGACTGGAAACATGGATCTGAGGAACGGCCTGATGTCTAAGACTCTGCCTAAACTCAGGTTAGAGCTCTTCACAGTCTTTCTCATGAGCCGTGACTGATTACAGGTCATTACGGTTGCTCCCCCGCGTCCCAGTTCAGTTTGTATGAATAATGACGTGACGTCCCAACCTTCACCCGTACTCTGTAATCACACTCACAGTGTACTCAAGAAATCAGCAAGACCTTGAGCTTTTCTTTCATCAAAACCCAGATAATTAAGTAATTCTTCAAGACCTTGCTCACTGTGTCTCTGTCCCCACAGGTCCATAACGGTTCCTTATGCCTACCAGTGTTGCGCTTTTGTGGCTTATGATAGTGCGGTTAACCCAGCTGAGGATGACGAGCGCAGAAATGCATTTGGTATGACTTTTTGGTGTGCACTTTAGCTCGGTAGCTTGCTGCTTCTGGTATTTGTGGCTGTATGTGATTGAATTAGCTTCTCTGGCTGTGTTTATGTGTGGTATTGTGCTTCTCATGGTTGACTTGTATATAAATATACATGTTAGGTGGCGAGGAGGACATGGAAAGGATTCCTATGGTCATGCACTGCTCTCCATTGCCGGGTAAATACAAAAAAGGCTTCTTTTTTATTTTGCTACAGCCAGAAAACTGTGTGTAATGTAATGTTACAGGATAGTCATAGGATTAGTGCTACATAATAATATATGTAATTGGTACAATAAATCAGTACCATACTGGGGATTGCTTTAGTTATCAGTATCACACTCTATTGTATATACAGTGGTCTCTCGCTATAACTCGGTTGACCTTTCATGGCCTCGCAATTTTGTGGATTTTTTTTGTGCGATTTGACATGCTTTTTTCTATAGCACATTGTGTTCTGCGTCCTAATTGGCTGTAGATGGGGATGTAACAATTCACCGTGAGTATTTTGAAAATCGATTCAAATCGAATCGAAATGTTGAATAAATCGCGATACATGTTTTGAACGGAGGGGGCGTATTCTAGGGTTGGCCTGATAGACAATGCCATCGTCCATCGCCGAAGGCCGATAGACATCGCAATGCTGAGACGGCATCGCCGATCCTCCACCCCGCCCCCGTCGCAAACCCGCTCGTGAAAAATACACACTCAGGCCCCGTTTACAATGATACAGCTTAGTTTTAAAATGGCATTTTAGAACGAAAATGATCCACATCCACACTGGCATTTCACCTAGCATTTCTGAACAGCCGACCAAACCCACACACACACACACACATAGAGACAGACACAGCCACACACACATTGTCATGCGCTCGTCTGAGCTCCAGAGAGCATTGCACGTCGGACAGTTTATCAAAGATGTACAGCTGGATCGCATCTCACTGTAGTTATTAAACGTGATATTTAATTAATCTCGTCTCTATCTAACGTCTCTTCAGTCTTTTGAATCTATCAGGTAATGTGTCACAGCGTCAGTACACTGCTTCAATATTTCGCTTTCACGCTTGTACTTAGTCATTTTAGCGTAAATCTCAGATACTATTGTTTGTGCATCTTTTTTACCAACCAAATTTGTGGACGTCATTATAATAACACAGATCGCTCTGCCTACTCATGCCAGAGTCCCGCGAACAAAGTGATTGACAGGTGGTAATCAGGGCCGGAGCAAGCTTAACTGGCGCTCTAGGCAAACGACAAGAATGCCGCCCTCAAACCGAAAGTTATGCCGCCTTCAATTCGAAAAAGCCGGCAGAGAGTGGGGAGGGGGGCGGCGGAGCTGTGTGTTGAGATGATGCGGGGTTTGTCGCGGACGAAAGAGAAGACAGAGGGGCGCTGAGATGATGCAGGGTTTGTTGCGGACAAAAGCCGCGGACGCCGCCCTGACTGCTCTGCCACCCTAGGCAGCCGCCTAGGTTGCCTCTATGGACGCGCCGGCCCTGGTGGTAATTTGTGTGTAACTTATCTTTATTTATGATTTGGTTATGGGTAAAACAAAGACCATGCTGGCCAGGTAGTTGAAACGGTAGGCTACAAATAATTAATTCGTTATGAATTAATTAATTATTCATAAATAATTAATTCACCTCCGCCTATGAAGACTATTCCATCGTCCATCGCGATGTTTCACATTAGACATCGTACGATGCTAAATTGGTCAACATCACCCAACCCTAGCGTATTCTCACTTTACCTGCACATAAGTGGAGATGCCGGCGAGCAAGAGGTGGGGCGGCAGAGTAAAATGACAGCGGTGAAGTGCGCCAGACAAACTGTGTGCAAATACTGCAAAAAGAGGTTTACATACGCTAACAGAAGAACGAATATGATGCACATAAACCGTCAGCACAGTGAAAAACTACCATCACAGACATCTATACGCAAAAAAATATTAATAAGCCAAACCATGCAGACGGGATGATTTGCAGCTCTGCTTGCTCCGACGAGTGCTACGGAGATGACACAATGCATTAGTGTTTTCATGACAAAAGTGTGAGGTTATTTTTCAGACTGAAAGAGAAAGTTGTTCTGTTACAGAAGCAGGTATTAAACCACTTTTATCCACTTTTTTTCAAATTAGTTTATGCATATATTAATTATTTGCTTATTATTGAATATTTAAAAATGTTCAAGATTATCTCTTAATTCTATCACACTGATATTTATACTAATTAATACTACAAGTAATATTAATTATTCACCTTCATAATCACGTTCAACTCCTGTCTCTATTCTACTGTATAATTAGTAAATTTATAATCAGTATTTTTATGCCAGTAGCCAGTCCCCTGGAGCAGACCACCTCTGTACACCTCATTAACCACCTCTGTACACACTGCTCTCTGGTTTAGGAAAGGCTCACCTCTCCACACCAGCCATCTCAGTCCCCAGTTATGGCAGAAAATATATTATATTTTGCAAAAATGTGGGGGTTGACTCGCGGTAAAATTGTCACGTGACACTGCTCACTGCATTTATTCAACTAGGTATGTTTGGAAGGTGCGCCACGCACCTCCATTAAAAATAGCAGACTCAAGAAAAGACACGATATGCCAACGGCTGCTTAAACGCCACCATCATTTGCGATCTCCAGCAGTTGATCTTCTTGCATAGACATTCTGGATTCACTTGATTTGTTGACAAATGGGTTGCGGATTCATTCCTTGACAGTTCACAGGTCCTTCACTGGGCCTTTTCCCTTAGCCAAGAAACTTTTTAAAGACGTCTGTTTCTTACTCCTTTTGCTGCTTGCGGGTTAAATTTGGGCACTCAAGTGACTGAGATGTAAGCAAGAGTATACGGTCATCTTTCAAAATAAAAGATTTTTTTAAATAAAAGATCGTTTAGACTCAGATAATAAATAAAACGGTAACAATTAATAATTTATTGTGCGGCCCGGTACCAATTAATCCTCGGCCGGGTATCGGCCCGCGGCCCGGTGGTTGAGGACCACTGCTGTACAGTACAAAATGCGTTCAGCTTGCCAAATTGACAAATCTTCGATCGCTAGCAGTATGACTCTGAAGTGCTGTACTGTATGTTTGCAAGTTTTCTCCCCAACAAACCCCACAATGCAGATGAAACGTTCTGCACCGTCAAAGGCACCTATGGTAGCACCCAAAAGGCAGAGGAAGATGATAACCATCACACAAAAGGTTGGACATGCTAAAGCAAGGTAGAAGTTACGCGGCTGTAGGGTGCCATTACAGAATAAATGAATATTTGGTTTGTTACATAAAGGAGGAGGAAAACAAAATAAGTGTTTAAACGAGAAAGCAAAGTGTGAAAATGTTAATGCCTATCTGAGAAAAGTGTATAAAGTGTAGTGAGGGGTTTTACAGCCTTAAAACTACTATAGGCGGATTTCACCTATTGCGGGTTATTTTTAGAACGTAACGAGGGACCACTGTATAATGGCTGGAAACTAGTTGCATCCCATTTTCACTGTTTTTCATTTTATATAATCCCATTACATTAAATCATTTGTTAAGGTTACAATTCTTAACAAATGATTAATGGATTACAATAGTTATACAGGGTGATTTTAAAAAGAATACCACAACTTTCTAAATCTGTATTTAATCAAAAGAAACATGATGGAATCTTGGGCAATTAATCAATGTAAAGAGTACTTAAAGATTTTCAAAACTTCAGAGATTCCTTAAATTGGTGACAGAAAGAGCTTAGCTCTCGATTTCTTCTTTGTAGATTTCTCGATTTTCAAAGTTGTGGTATTATTCTTTTTCGAATCACCCTGTATTTTGCAGTAATCTGTTTGCCATAATGTGTATTTAAAATTCATTCCTTTTTTATTTTAATAATAATTTACAATATATATGTTATTTTTAATTATAAAAGCAATGTTGGTGATCTTAGTAGACTTCTTCAGAAACATCAAATCAACCATTGTGCAATTTTTCTGCCTCTTAGGCACTTTTCATACTATGGTTTGATGTGTGTCTGTTTATGGTTTTCATCTTTCAGGGGCATTTAAACCTTGTGAACACTTGTTGGGAAGCTGGATGATTCGACTGACTGTGTGGTTCATCTGCCTGGTTGCGCTCCTCTTCAACTGCCTGGTCCTTGCCACCACCTTCTCCCCACGCACCTCCTCTCTGTCCCCATCCCGCTTCCTGGTGGCTCTTCTGGCCTCTGCTAACCTGCTGACTGGGGTCTACGTGGCAGCGCTGACCTTGCTGGACACCGTCACATGGGGCTCATTTGCAGAGTATGGTGTGTGGTGGGAAACCGGCGCTGGTTGTCAGGTGGTGGGCTTCCTCGCGGTGTTCTCGTCCGAGTGGGCTGTCCTGCTACTGGCGTTAGCTGCTGTGGAGCGATGCTTGGCCGTGAAGGCTCTGATGGGGAAAGCAGGAGCTCTGAGATCCAGGGGTGAAAGGAGGGAAAGACGAAGGAGGTTTGCTATCGCCGCACTCCTGTTGGGATTGGTATCTGTTGCAGCGGCCTGTCTGAGTCTGTACCACGGATCAGCCATGGGTTCTCCTCTCTGCCTGCCCTTCTCTGAAGGCTCCAGTCCTGGCCTGGGGTTCACAGTAGCCCTTGTGCTAATGAACACACTAGCATACCTGCTAAGCGCCGTGGTTTATACGCGGTTATACTGCAGGCTGGGGCGCGCTCAGCTGGCTGACCCTGAGCAGGCTGGATCTGTGCGCCACATCGCTTGGCTCATCTTCACCAACTGCATCTTCTTCTGCCCAGTGGCAGCTTTCTCCTTTGCTCCCCTGCTGGCCGGGACTAGTAATGCAGTGGGTGGACCAGAGATGGCCAAATCGGTGACGCTCATATTCTTCCCCCTGTCTGCCTGCTTGAACCCTGTGCTGTATGTCTGCTTCAGTCCCTCCTTCAGATATGACTGGCTTCACCTTCGAGGACGGGGCAGGACTGGAGGATGCGGCAGGCTGGTGGGTAAAACAGTCACCAAAGGAACTGTGGCAGGAGGTTCGCCAGTGTCTGATGATGGAGAAGGCTTGTCGAGTGATTGTGGAATGTACACAAAACTTCACGGCGACCCTCGAGGAATGTGCGAACACTGTGACGCCCCTCTCCACATCAGGACGTCTTCCTCTTCAGCTTCCTCCTCTTCATCGGCCTGCAGACATTTAGTGAAGTCCCACAGCTGTCCTGCTTTAATGGCAAATGTGCCTCAGTGCTTGAGTTCAGAGGGCTACTGGCCCGACACTGGGACGCTTTCTGCCCAGTCGGAATATGGAGACGAAGGGGATTCGTTTGTGTCAGACAGTTCCGAGCAGGTGCAGGCGTGCGGCCGAGCTTGTTTTTGCCAGAGCCGCGGCCTCCCTTTAGTACACTACTCTTACAACATCCCCCGCATGACAGACTAAGCTCACAGCCCCGAGCACTCACACACTCACCTCCTCACGAGTCCTCCAGGGTGTGGGGTGTCACTGCTCCACAAGGACAGACAGCAGGGAGGGGCTGCAAATGCAAACAGCCCGGAAGCACTTTCTTCTCTCTTTTCACACTTGTGCGCGCGTGTGTGTGTGTCTGAGTGAACATCGACTGAATCCATGAAAAGGGAAATCTGACAATACAGAAAGACTCACTGAGCCAAATGTTGTCAGCAAACAACACGTCTTGTTTTCTGTTTCCTGTCCCCCTCAGCCAAATTCGGTTGCGTTGGCACCCAGGG
The DNA here is from genome assembly GCA_903798195.1 of Danio kyathit. Lineage (NCBI taxonomy): Eukaryota > Metazoa > Chordata > Actinopteri > Cypriniformes > Danionidae > Danio > Danio kyathit. The sequence goes on from LR812525.1 coordinate 38,905,511, forward strand.
CTGATTGACAGCTGATGGACACAGTGATCTTATCTCTCCCAGTGCCTGCCTTTCAGTTCACAAGAGAGCAGAAGTTGTCTGTTCATTTTCTTGGGGCATTTTGTGTTTTTAGGAAAAGAAAATATATTTTCCCTTTCGTTCTTTCAAACGTCTGTCCTTTTGATTTAAAGCAGGGATATATGTGCCATTGTTTTTAGTCATGTTGATTCTCCTTGTCCTTTGTTGTCATCATAGTCTCAGACTGTGGCGGGAATCCCGTTCAATGTAGCAAAGTTCCTCCATATACTGGATTCTTCCAGTATGCCGATGAGAATGTACTCTACATGTTTTTCATGTGTTTCCTCGAATAGTGAAAGCGTTCATTCCTTGCTTGCTTATTCTGAAAGCAATCCTAAAAATCACATGCCTGTCCTTCAGCTAACCCAGTGATCCAAACATGCCAGTACTCTTTTTATGGATTCTTTATGGAAAAGAAATCATCTTTAATTTAAATTATACAATGACGTTTGGATGTCTTCTTGACCACAGTGCTTCCTTAATCACTAGTATGTTTCTAATAATTTATTTTAAACATGGAAATGCTTTGATGGATGAATGGCAGACTATATTTTTTTATTATGATTATTTTACAATTATTCCTGACAAAAAAAAAGTAAGTCACCAGATCATTTGAAAATGTATTTTGTACACTGGGTAGAGTAAAAATAGGTTTTCATGTAATAGTGTAAGCTACCTTCTGTCTAGATGATCTGATTTATTTGCTATATGACACCCAAAAAGGATGCATATTAATATTCCGACTGATTACTATCCTATCAATGATAAACAATTAATGGCTGATATTAACATTAATATTATTACGTCTGAAGAAAATAGATTAATTGTACATGCTATAACTAAATGTAACATTAAAACTTGCTAAAGATTTGACTGTTTTTAAATACAAATGGCAGGAGAAGTAATAAGTTTAAAAATGGACATTTATGCACAAAAATATTTCCAATATGTTTAAATACTAATAAATAAACTTGAATATTTGGATCTGTAATATTGTGCGTAGTCCCTGAGGTGCATAGGATTTCAAACCTGCCCTTATGAAAACCTATTTTTCTCTACACTTTACATCATGCAGTAGGGTTGGGTCGATAGACGATCGCCTATGGCCGATAGACATCGCAATACTGAGCCAGCATCGCGATCCTTCGCCCCGTCACAAACCCGCTCGCGAAAAATTCACACTTAGGCCCCGTTTACACTAATACATCTTAGTTTTAAAATGGCATTTTAGAATAATAACCATCCACGTCCACACTGGCGTTTCACCTAGCAATTTTTGAAAAGCCCTCCTTCCACACTATACCGCTGAAAACGCACATCACGTGACCCCACACACAGTCATGCGCTGCACCGAATGTGCGCGTCTGAGCTCCAGCAGTCAGCGAGTGCTTTGAGCACAAAACTCCGGAGAGCATTGCACGTCGGACAGTTTATCAAGGATGTACAGCCGGATCGCGTCTCACTATAGTTGTTAAACATGATATTTAATTTATCTTGTCTCTATCTAACAACTCTTCGGTCATTTAAATCTATCAGATAACGTGTCACAGCATCAGTACACTGCTTCAATCTTATGCTGAGTTCACACCAGATGCGGAAGAAGCGTCAAGCGTGAGTGATTTACATGTTAATTCAATGCAAAGACGCGAATGGACATCCTGCGGCTCGATATGCGCGAATGAGGTGGCACGAATGGCGCGATTCGCGCAAATGAAGTGAAGCGAGTTGAATGTTTTGCACGATTGATGAGCTTAACGCGCGTATGGCATGTTTCGCGCGAATTGCTCAAATATGAACTTCAGCGGACATTCGCGCCGCGTTAACTAATCAGGAGCTTGCTCCTGTCGGGGCGTGTTAATGACGTAGCGCCTGTTGTTGGTGTCCAGGGAGAAAATCCTCCTGCCGACACCGGCAACAGTTCTTAAAACTGGGCTCGGCTCAGTAAGAAGAACCGCTTAAAGCTTCCATCATCCAGGTATAGTTTCTGGAGGAGTTGATGAACTCGCAGCGCTGGGTGCACCGCTGAATGGATTTAGTGGACTCAGACACTGCTCCAAACGAATCAACAGTCAGTCCACCTAAAGCACATAAACACAGCTATTTTCTCAAGAAAATCCATGTTAGTGATTTAGCAACAAAGCTAGAGTCACCGGGCAGACAGAAGCCCCACCCATGATGCGAATCTGCGTCTGTTGTAAAATGAATTTGACCCATGACTGAAGCGAATTTGACGTGCTAATGAAGCGAGTGAACTCAAAATGTTCTCTATTTACCCAATTTATTTGCGCGTACCGCGTCTGGTGTGAACACAGTGTTAGTAATTTTAGCGAAAACCTCAGATACTGTTGGTTGTGCACATTTTTTACCAACAAAGTTTGTCGATGCCATTATAACGACACAGATTACTGCCTATTCATGATAGAGTCCTGCGAAAAAAGTGTTTGACAGATGGTAGTTTGTGTGTAACTTATCTTTATTTATTTATGGTTTGGTTATGGTTATTCAAAAATAACTAATTCACCGCCGCCTACGACGATGATGCTATGGTCCATCGCAATGTTTCACATTAGACATCGTACGGTGCCAAATTGGTCGACATCGCCCAACCCTATCATACAGTAGCAGTGATGTTTGATCAGCTGTATGATATATTTGTTTAAAATTAGCCATTAAGCTATGTCAGGTGGAATTGACAAGAGGACCAAAGTATCTTTTATGTTGTTGTTGTTGTTGTTCAGCAATATAGAACATTTCATCATCTTGATTCCACTTCGTCCATGTATGTTCATGAATTCAAGTGAAAGGAAATGTGTGTTTTGGTTGCCTTAGATACCGAATGTCAACATCTTCTTTTGGTCTTCTAATATGTTTGCAAAATGAATGCCATTAAGCCAGTCATATAAGCTCTGGCATCAACTGACAAGCCTTGCAGGTCGTAGCCAGTAGAACTGACAGAATTCCAAATCATGTGTCTGTGAGTGTATGTGTGTGCGCGCGTGTGTTTATAGATGTCAGAATGTTGTAAATTATTTTTGTAGGACACATCTAATCAAAAATGGGATGCATTGTCTAACTGTGGAAGCTACCTCTTCAACCGTAGTGGCTGCCAGTAGTGAGTAGTACATGTGGTTACGTTTTCATGTTTATTTTGTTGGAATGATTGCTTGCGCTGTAAATACATCTAGATGTACGTTCTCACTGAATGAGTCACGCGTTAGTTTGTACTGGGAGAAAATGACATACTGTATGCTGACATTTTTTGTAAACCAAACTATATAAACTGATTCGCTTTAAAGATGGGAGTGCTTGTGCTTTGTTATTAAGTTTCCATTTTGATGGTTTGTGCTCTTTTGCTTGATGAGGTACGTGTGTTGTTTCAGGCACTAGTCCAATGTAGCTCGTATCCAACATTCAGACGTTGCTCATTTAAATAGGATTAAAGTACGTTCATACCAAGAGTGATAATATAAAACAATAGCAATGACTATGTTTACATGGGCATCAGAAATCGAATTATTTGTTCTAATCTGAATAAGACAATTATATGATTAAGGTGTTTACATGAGTTGCTTTTTGAATGTTCCTTTCATGATCTCGTTTTCCCTTATAGCCCATAATTCAAAAAACATCATTGCGTCACCACGCTATCCACAATTCCTCTGGAGTTTCATGAAATTTCGGGAGTTTAATTTTAATTTTTTTTACTTTAACTGCAGTTTGGCACTTTCACTTTTATTCAGAAACATTTCATGCATGTACCCGTGACAAACCAGATATTGGATGCGAGTATGAACTGCTGGAAGAGTGTAGTTTTAATGGAATTTGATGCCGCACGCCATATGGTAAAAAAAAAACTCCACATTTCATGATGCAGGTGTCTGTGGTCCTTCACTGACTAGGTAGGTGCAGTGAATAGTGTCAGCCGTGTGTGTATAGACTAACCTGTCACAAAATGCAGCAAAAATCCTACACGGTGGTAATAGTTTGATTGCGGTGTTAACAGGTCTTTGCTGCACTTCAATAATGCGACTAAAATCAGCATACTCCACATGTCTTAATTCCATTTCTGTTTAGTTTAATTATGACCTTAATTGGATTAAATTAATCAAAAATCGCTGTTTACATGGTAGACTCTTAATCAGAGTATTGTCTTAATCGCATTAAAATTGGAATATTTGTGTCCATGTAAACATACTCACTGTTAGCTTCCAAACCAAAGGATGATCATGTTTTTTTGTAAGCAAACATAGCAGGTGGGTTTTTTTTCAGTTGCTTTAAATGCTCTAGCTCTAAAGATTCGGATTGCCTTTTGCTTTTTTTTTTATTGGCTGAAAACAATTGTTCCGAAAGTGAAGCCAACATTGTTCCTCTGCTGTTGCCATTATAGTTACAGTGTGGAGAATTAAGAACAATGACTATAACTATAACTATAATGAGCTATATTAGTGGCCAAACCAGCAGACGATATTGTTCTGTTTATTACAAGAATGTTATAGTTTTTTCACCTGTTGATTTAAATGTTCACTCTCTTTAAAGTGTGATTCATCCTGATTGGATCTAAAGGTTATTAACATTACATTGTTGTTGTTATGCTTAGTCTCAATGAAAGAATGACCTTTTTAACAGACTGTAAAATATATCTTTTATTTTTATTATCATTTTCTTAATATGAATATTTATAACACTCATTTGTTTTACTTTTTTGTAAAGTCTTATGGGTTTTTATGCTTATGGGTTATACACTTATGGGTATTTCACATGCTGCTGGAACAAATGAAACACAAAAAATATACTTTTCCATTCACCACTATGCATGTTCAACTATTATATGCAACTATTGTTTATGAGAAACCCAGAAATGTGAAAAGAGTTCATACATTATATATATATATCTATCATACACATACAATGCTCAGCATATATAAGTATACCCCTCACAAATCTATCGTTTGATTTAATATTTTTAATAGGAAGCTATACAATATTATATTTGTGCATATACATGAGATTAGTCAGTACTGAAGCCAAATCTGGAGCTTATCTAACAAAAAAACTTACGATAACTGTCCAAAAACTAGTACACCCAAATTTATATGTTATATAAATATATTAAATACAAATTTTAAAATGAGGAAAAATGAAGAGAAACAAAAAATGTTTAAAAATTTGTTGAAATTTTGTAGTTTGTAATTTATTTTTGCAATATTTTGCTTGAATTTTATTGTTTTATCTGTCAATTTATAAATATGTTTGGTGACTAAAATATTGTTAATAAATATATCTGTTTAATAAATCTGTTTTGTTTAAATGCACCGAAATACATTGCCTTATATTCACTGAGAAATGGATAAAAATATTCATTTTTAAAATAGGGTGTACTCAATTATGCTGAGCACTGTATATATACACTATATGTGCTGATGCCATTCAATCACTCTATGAATGACAGGGCTTTCACCATCTTGGAATGGTCAAAGTGGCATCACTGTAAGTAAAAGTTAAGCACTTTTCCAAGATGTCACAACATTGCACAATCTCTAGTTGTAACAAAAAAAAAGGATTTGAAGATTGAAATTCTCCAAGATATGGCATAACCTTTCACAGGTCAGAAAGTTTGGGTTGAAGTGTTGTTCACCCAAAAATGAAAATTCTGTTAGTAATCACTCACTCTTATGTCATTCCAAACCCGAAGCCTTCATTCATCTTTGGGAAACAAATTAAGATGTTTTAAGTGAAATTTGAGAGCTCCCTTATCCTCCATAGACAGCAAGGTTTCTGACTCGTTCAAGCCCAGAAAGGTACCTATAAACGTCCTCAAAACAGCCCATAAGCCTTCTGTGGTTCAATCAGAATAAAATCAAGTTATGACAATAATTTTAAATGCACATAAAACAAAAATAACTGTATTCAACCATTTCTTCTCAGTGTCAGTATGGGGTGCATATTCGTGCCTATTCGCCTAAAATGTGTTCAGAAACAGGGGTTTAGATTGGCATAATGATAAATAATAAAATCATTTTTATTTTTGAACTATAGGAACTTTGTGTCTTGTAAGTGACATCTTCATCTTGTAGTGTTGTGTTAGTTTAGCCAAATCAAATGCATTCTCCAATTTGTACATGCCCAGCTACAGCTGCTTTCCAACATGGCTGATGTATATCAGCCTATATATCACAGGTGTCAAAACCAGTTCCAGGAGGGCCGGAGCTCTGCACAGTTTAGTTCCAACCCTAATTAAACACACCTGATTAAACTAATTGAGTGCTTTAGGCTTGTTTGAAACCTACAGATAAGTGTGTTGAAGCAGGGCTGGAACTAAACTCTGCAGGGCTCCGGCCCTCCAGGAATTGACTTTGACACCCCTGCTATATATAGATTTATCAACTAACTGCAGCTCTTATGAACTTCAACTTCATGTCACAACAATGAATATTATCTCCGTGCATTCCATCTGAAACAGCAGCTATCCTCAACATCAAACATTTCATGTGGTTAATGCATTAATTATCCTTTAACCTGTCACACCATTTAAATACCCGACAAGCAATTCAATTAATGGAGCATTAGTAGGTTTTTACAAAGAGAGGGTCGTGCCTACAAAATAATCGTCAGTTCAGCCCATGGGAATCATCTGCTCCCTAAAAGGGAAAGATAAACTGTGGAAAACGGCTCCGCCAATCAAAGAGAGCAGCACGTGGAGCGCGGGCCACCAGACACCGCCAGAAGGCAGAGGGAGGGATTCTTAATAAAAGCCGGTCGATTCCTCCCTTTTCTCCTTCTAATTTTCCTCTTATCAGTCTTCCGATGCTTAACTGGAGGGGCGGAATAAGTACATTTGAAGCAAACCCCCCTGGAGCTCATCGTCGACTTGCGAAAACATCTCAATGGAAATCTTTCCTAAGGTGACCGTAATTGTACCAACCACTTACGCGTGAACGTTTCCGCAATAAACCTTATTACAGTCACGCTGGTTAACGCTTGATAAACGGCCATCTTTCTGCAAACTTCTAGAACGCAGGCTAGTATAATCATCTGCACAGGTCTAAAGCTCCACGAGCTGATCTCACCTGACGCACGTGTGGTGTTTTGTGGAGATGTATGGGGTTCACCGCAGACCTCACCGCGTGCGCTGAATGGATAGCTTTGATTAGGCAGGGGTGAGAAAAGTAGCCTGCCAGGATTTGTTATTACCCTAATGTTCCTGATGATAGACTAAAACCATCCAGGCTGAGAAAAGACTCATTACTAAGACTAATATCACCGTCAATACTAAATATACGGCGTGTGACGGGCAATTCAACATGTAATTAGTGATTCTGACAGGAGGGAGGCAGGCCTCGTGTTCCCGCGCTTCTCTCCGGCAGGTGCTGGTTGTGGCCTCAAGATGGCGCTGCTGTTCAGCTGGTTTACTGGCAGAGACGTGACGCTTCTTCATCTGCGTGTTGCTTCAGCTTTACATTAAACGCAGATTTTCTCCAGCTGCTGAGAGCCTCTGATCTCTCCAAATGTCCTCTTGTAACCTTCATATGTAAGTATACTCTACATATGGACCTGCTTTGCTGCCACATTAGTCTACCAGATAAAAAACACTTGCCTATCAATTTAAAGGGGTAGTAGTTCAGACAAAAAATACAATTTGCTGTAATTTACTCACTCTCAGGACAACCAATGTCAGTGGAAGAGTAAAGAAGATCACAGCTTTATGTGAAATATTTTATATTACAGATTATGTGAAACTTGGAGGTTTGGTTTTTGATAAAATGCAAGTGTTTGTATCGAAATGTGCACCGTTTGACTTGTGTAGCCTACTTTAATGTACAACAAAATTCTTCTGAATTTTATACTTTTTTTACTTCATTTCCTTTTCGGCTTAGTCCTTTATTAATCAGCAGTCACCACAGCGGAATGAACTGGCAATTTATCCAGCATATTTTTTACATAACGGATGTCCGTCCAGCTGCAACCCAGTACTGGGAAACATCCACACTCATTCACACACATACACTACGGCCAATTTAGCTTATTCAGTGCATGTCTTTGGACTGTGGGGGAAACCGAAGCACTTGGAGGAAACCCATGCGAACATAGAGAGAACATGCAAACTCAACACAGAAATGCCAACTGATCCAGCCAGGACTTGAACCAGCGACCTTTGCTGTGATGCAACAGTGCTAACCACTGAGCCACTGTGTTGCCCAATTATATACTTTTAAGACTATATATGAACAAAATATAAACAAAACCAATCCTGAATAAAAGACAACAAACTGACAAATATAAATAACAGAATTCAATAATGATGTAGGCTACTGTAATGGGACATTCATTTCTGTAGGCCAGTTAGACAAAAATAAATAAACTCAAAGCAAATATAACGACATTAAAGTCTCAAACGGTGCAAACTGATTTAACGTCACTCACCCTACAAATACAGGTTTAAAAGGTCACATAAACCACATACATGCTGATGTCGTATCTTGCTATATGTAATTTTGCTAATTATTTGACTGTAGCTTCATCAGAACATGTTTTTCAGTTAGAGGAGACAGATTTCGATACAACACCTGCACATTCAGAGTTAATAGACATAAAAAATAGACATAAATAGACAAAACAAAGTTAATACTCTTGGTTCCTGATGATACATAGAGATCTTGTGAAGCAAAATGTTGTGTCTGTGCAAAGCAACTGAGCATATAAAGCCTTAGTGCTCTGTAGCATAATGACGTATAAACTGGTAAAAAAAAATTCAGACGATTGATTAAAATATTTTTTGTTTGTTTTATATAGTGTCCAAGATCAGCACAGCACAGTTTTGATGAATACTACACACAGGGGTGGTTCTAGTATTCCATCCATACGGGGCTTTCCCTTGTGTTGCTGATTCTAGCCTTGTTTAAAAATAAATCTATATATTTATTTAAAACCAGGACAGAAGGCTGATCCAATGGTTAACATTTGTGATGTGCATTGCTCATATTTTGTTAGTGAAGTCTTTTGAAATTTAATCACCACATTAATGTTATCACTCGATTGAATGGGCGTTATCAGCTGATATTTGCCAGAAGGGGCCTACTGGTAGGCTCAGAAGCCTCTCATCATCCATCAACATGGTTAATTAGCTATGGATCACATACGGCTGTGGAAGTTAACGAGAATTATTTTCATTGTTTATAAAACTTCCCATTAATTGTATTCTATTAACATCTACCCCTACCCCAAACAGTAATGCAAAAACAGATCTGGATCTGGAGTCTTCTCTATTAGTATAGCTGATTGTCCATGTGAATGGATGATAACAGCCTTCTGAACCTACCAGTAGGCGCAGAAGGCCCCTACTAGCCCATATCTATCAGCTGATAACCACTGATAACGCCCATTCAATCGAGGGATAACATTCAAAGCGGGAGGTTCCTGCTTGTCCTTTTAGTAATCAAATTGAAAACTTTTCTCATGTCATTCAAGGTGGTTGAGTTATAATTTTAGACACTTTGTTAATTTAGTCGAGCTGCACCTCTCACTTTGTTTTCCTTTTAAGAAATGCCTTATTTGAAGGAGAATCATTTTTCTAACCCAAACATAGTGAACATTTTAAGCAGACACTGCTATAATTAGTTTATGTCTTCCAGAGCTTCTGTAAAATAGCTTAAGACGTGTTTCAGTCCAATTGGGTCCAATGCTTTACATGTTGAAAAGTATATATAATTCATTGTTGATATTAATTTGATTTTGTGCATATATATTTGTTTGACTCTCAATGTGCTGCTACTGTAGATGTTGACTTGCATTTCATGAATCACCCCAGTTTCAGCTTAAAATGGTTTTCTGCACTTTTATATCTACTGATAAAAAGTAACATCTTGGATGGCCTGAGGGTGAGAACACTTTCAGCAAATTAAAATGTTTCATTTATGAGTGAACTATCCCTTTAATAGGTAGACCAAAACAAAGCGCCTACTTTTACTGCATATATCAGCTTCAGGCTTATACTGTTCAGACTAATACATCTCTGTATATTCCACACTCTAGCTTCAAGAGTCATGTAAATATGATCCAGATTTATGAGCTTTTGTGCATTTCTGTCTGCTCTCCCATATTTATTTTACTATTTATTTCCAAGCTCTGCTGCTGCTGAAGCATTCAGTCCTCCATATAAAGATGTATGACATTGCCATTTTATAAAGTATTTAGTCTCCAGCAGGGTTGCTATGGTGATACTATGAGTTGGAAAAGCTATACCTGCTCTCCTGGATCTATTTTCAGTTTACATCTTTTTAAAATGACAGTACTTATACTGTACCTAACAACCCAGCGGTTGCACTGGTTTGAGTGAAATTAAATGCAGAATGGCGATCTCTGTTCTAAGGTATACAACAGATATTTCCATAAAAGATTTTTAGATGTTGTTGTTTATCAGATTTCTGTCCTGCCACGCATACTGGCAAGCCTGAATCATTAAGAAAGTATGGAGAACGGCCCAAACAGAGCCGTCAGTGCTGCAATTTACTGAGCTCCAAATCTCCAAGCCTTTAAATTAGGCTTCCTTCGCCATGTGCAGAATTTTACAAGGTTTCATTAAACAGAGTCATTAGCACATAAAAGTCATTCAGAGCTCAGTACCAGCGGAGCAGCTGAGCCACAAATCTCTCCTAGTGCGGTTTCCGGATAAAGGACAAACGGGAGGGAGGGACGCTGGACCGGAACCAGAGGAAAGAGAAAGTAGCTAAAAGAAAAGGAACAAAAAAAATCTATTGGCATTCAGAATGTTGATTCTTTCTGGCATGAAATGAATAAGCAAGGGTATCAGCAGAGCTGTCCATCTGGACCTGGAAGAGACAACGCAGGCTGAGTTTGTCAAGAAACTTAAGCTGTTAAAAATAAACCCTCCTCAGTCTGTCGGCTACAAATTCAGTCAGCGGCGGCACACAGTCGAAAATCTCACACGCCAAGTATAGATCCAGCCCACCTTTAACCCTCTGACACTGCACAAATCTTCTTTTATTTTAGCATCATTTACGTACTATTGAAGTGTTTATCAATGTTTTGAATTGGATTTAGTGTTGCAGTAATCTGATGTACTTTTCTAAGTTTGACATCTTAATACTTCTGCTTGAATTTGCTTTATATTTTATTCCAGTTTCTAACTCAGTGTTTAATTAAAAAAAATCAATTGACAAAACACTCTCTTGTTAACATTAGATAATGTATTAACTAAAATGAAAGGGCACAGTGGCTAGGACCTCACAGCAAGAAGGTTGCTGGTTCGAGCCTCAGCTGGGTCAGTTGGCATTTCTGTGTGTGTTTGCATGTTCTCCCCGTGTTCGTGTGGGTTTCCTCAGGGTGTTCCGGTTTCTAAAGGCATGCAGTATAGGTGAATTGGATAATCAAAATTATCTGTAGTGTATGTGTATGTCCTCGTCCTCCAGGTTGGGGGTTTGAGCATTGGACTAACGACACACCTCGTAAAAATTAGATGTTACGAAACACCAACATCGATCGGCTTAATAACTTATAAACAGCTCTGGGAGTAAGTAAGTAAGTATTAACTAAAATAAACATGTTAATATTGCTAGTTCGAAAGTACATCAACTAAAATTATTCATAAATTAACAAATATTCATAAATTACAATTTTCCAAGGTTAATGAATGCTGTATTGTTCATTATTCATGTTAACAAATTAAGTTAAAGTTAAAATCAAACAGTTTCACCCTTCTTTTGTTCCAAACCTGTATTAGTTTCTTTTTTATATTAAGAAAATATTTTAAAGAATGTTGAAAAACAGTAGCCGTTGACTTTCATAGTTTGTTTCTCCTTAAAGGTGCAGTATGTAAGTTTGACACCCAGTGGTTGAACTAGGTATTGCACTCCTAGATCAAAATAAACGCATGCGTGGGATGCCAGATTGAGTACAGGAGCGAGTGATTTAAGCAGTGTTGTAAATAAAAGCAACGACACGCGATAGAAGGAATATTTTCCATATTAAAAGGAGTTTTAGTTCTAACCAACACCTCGAATTGATATATTAGAAGCGGCTTCTATTTCTCACAGCTGAACATGTGAAACCTATGACAGTGCACCTCAGGTAAGCCTCGTGCGTTTTATTCAGTGCTAAATGCTAACAATGTGAGTTTGAATAGATTATAAACCTTACCGTTTCGTGAGTGAGTGCTTATTCTGTGCTTCTGAAAGGCTGTATTTACATTTCTATCGTGTTTCGTCTGGTGCAAACATCCAAACTGCTGTTTGCGTGTTGTTAGGACACGAGATTACAATGTAACCTGCTCGCCTAATGTTTACGCTCGTAATATTTATATCATTTGCTAATTAATAACCTCATGTGGAACTGAATCTGTCTCATTTCGACATCTGATACTGTCCATTTCGGTCACGGGCGCATGCTTTCAGAGCCTTTCTGAATGAATGAATGAAATACGCTGTTTTCCAACAAGGCAACCCGGAGTGCTGAATTATAATTGGCTAATCTGGCATGCTGCAGGTTAACTTTATCTAAACAAAGACAGCGTTCCGGCACGGAAAAAAACATTTTTAAAGCAGAATATCTGACTTCAGCATTGTTTTTCAGTTAAACAATTATGTTCACTTGGGATGTTTCTTAAATATCTGCACACATATTATTGTATTTTTATGCTTTAGAAGAGTCAAAAACTTACATACAGCACCTTTAAGACACATGGTCACCCACTGAAGCTAAGCAGGGCTGTGCCCGGTCAGTACCTGGATGGGAGACCACATGGAAAAGCCAGGTTGCTGCCGGAAGTGGACTGTGTGGGTCCTAATGCTCCAGTATAGTGACGGGGACTCTATACTGCTCAGTGAGCACTGTCTTTCGGATGAGACATTAAACCGAGGTCTCGACTCTCTGTGGTCGTTAAAAATCCCAGGATGTCCTTCGAAAAAGAGTAGGGGTTTAACCCCAGCATCCTGGCCAAATCTGCCCACTGGCCTCTGTCTACCATGGCCTCCTAACCATCCTCATATCATACTTGGCTTCATCACTCTGTCTCTTCTCCAACATTCAGCTGGTGTGTGGTGTGTGGTCTGGCGCAATATGGCTGCCGTTGCCTCATCTAGGTGGATGCTGCACACTGGTGGTGGTTGAGGAGATTACCCCCAAAAATGTGTAAAGCGCTTTGAGTGTCTAGAAATGTATATAAATGTGAGGAATTATTATTATTATTATTATTATTATAGAAGTCAACATTTATCAAAATGTTTTGTGTTCAGTAGATAAAAAAACCCAATATAGATGTTGATCCACTTGATGTTCTTGATTAACTATCCCTTTACCTTATCTTAACCAATGAGATACTGTTGAAAAGGGCTAATATGTGTTGATTAGCTGTGCTCAGTTACTAGTAAAATATGCTATATATTATTTAAACAGTTATGCAAATACTTGACTATAAGAGTGTTTACTAAGAACCTACAATAAATACAGTCAGACAGCATGTAAACGGCAAGTTAGTTCCACTTGATTTTTTATTGTCACAGCCTTACCAATCTTTCAGTACAAGGTTAGCATGATTTCCTTCCACTCAAGAGGCTGCTAATGGCACAGTTCCTCTCCCCATGGCCTTGTCTTTGGTATCTCTGACAACACGCTCCGCTCATATCAGCAGACATTATTTGATAAAGAGAGCAAAGGGCACGAATGTGCTGAGGGATTAGCGTTCGCTAACATTACAAGGTAATTCACAGTGGCACATCTGCCATCTTGATTGTTTGTACAGAAAGCACACACCTAATCACACTGAGTTGCCCGTTTTCATCTCCCCCTGGCTTTCCTCTCGGCGGCTGAAGGTGATCACCACCACCACCACCACCGCCTCATCAGGGAACGGCTTCAGCTTAGCCACATCCTGCTTATGCAAGCTTATCTCTAGCTGTCAAACATCTCACGCAGATGCACGGTGGCAAGGCTCATTTTTAAGCCCCTGTGTTGATGAGGAAAGCTTATTTTAAAGTAAAGAATGTAATGGTTTTCCGTTTCACGCTAGGTTATCCTAACATTTTTCCTAGACGTGCTATGCAAATTACAGGATGAGTAATATCCGTAGATACGAATAGAAAAGTCACTAATGGGAGCTAATTACAAAACTGTTGGGTCATCTGCAGATATTTCACACACTGTCAGCCATGTATCACATGGGTAACTGTCATCAAAAACGTGTCATTTAAGAAAAGCGGTCATAAAGTTATTCAAACTTTTTCTTAAAATGTAAGGTTAATGTTTTGTGACCTGGAAGGCACAGCACAACTACTGTAGTGAACAATCAGGTTGCCCTACACAATTTGGTCTGTGTGCATATATTCAGTTGTCAGAAGGACTTTTTAATGTGTACGTGTAGCCTCAGGCTTTTCACACTTGAAATAGTCAACTGTGTGAATCCTAAATCCCAGTTAAACTGAATTCCCACACTTACCAGAGGGTTAACAGTAAATCCTGGGTATTCATCATCTGACATTTTACATGTACACTCCTAAATCCAAGGTTAATGTTTTTGCAAATTGTACAGTAGGCATTCTAATATTTATAAACCCCACTCTGAAGTTAGATACATTTCTAAATGATACTGAATTATCCCTTTACCAGGGTTACAACAGTGATTAGCACAGCGATAAGACAGGGTCAAGTGCAGCATAAAAAAAGCCCTTCTGCTGCTTATGTTATCTTAACTTGGGCTGTGTTCCCTTCTGAAGAGCTCATCCCTGTACCCTAATCCCTTTGAAAGGTTTACCCTTGTGAGAGTGGTGAGAGCTTTAAATGTACAGTGTGAATGTGTAGGAGACCAAACCAAAAAATATTCCATGAAAATATACTTCTGTCACAAATTAAAAAGCACAAAGAATCATGAGAGCAAGTGTCATTCACTTGTAGGCTTTGAAAGTTTCATAATGAATGGCCCTTTGAAATTGTCAGAATTGAACACTTTAATGTGACGGCCATGATTGTTCTCACTCCAAGGTATCAAAGATCAGTTATTATTAGTTTTTGGTCTGATGCGAGAAGGGTCTGGCTGCAGACCAAATGCACATGTAAGCCTAACCCTGCCCCTTTCGTGTGTCTGAGAGTGCATGTCTCAGTGTGCATGCGTGCTCTACTATTGGAAAGAACACTTGAATCACATATGCCTTGATGTCAGTTGTGCGACAGTCAGTCACTGTTTGCAGATAACCATGAAAATGAAGTAGATGTCATGTGTTGTACACAAAATTGTCTGATTTTATTCATCTTTTTTCATTCATTCATTCATTTTCATTCATCATGTCCCTTTATTCATCAGGGGTCACCACAGCGGAATAAACCGCCAACTTATCCAGCATATGTTTTATACAGCGGATGCCCTTTCAGCTGCAACCCAGTCATGGGAAACACCTATACACACACACTACGGCTTATATAGTTTATTCAATTCCCCTATAGCGCATGTCTTTGGACTGTGAGGGAAACTGGAGCACCCGGAGGAAACCCACGCGAACGCTGCGAGAACATGCAAACTCCACACAGAAATGCCAACTGGCCTAGCCGGAACTCGAACCAGTGACTTTCTTGCTGTGAGGCGACAGTGCTACCACTGCGCCACCGTGTCACCCTAAAAAAAATTTCAGTGTACACTAAAAATAGATCCATTCAAAATAAATTGACAAACAAGTGAACTTGAACTCTAAAAAATGCTGGGTTGTTATAACCCAACATTGGGTTTGTCCATATTTGACCAGCATTGGGTTATGATAACCCAGCATTTTTAGAGTGAAGTTGAAGGTTAGCTTGTTCCTAAAATAAGCTGTTGTGCAGCATAGTGAAGCCTCTTCTCTTTTGACATTTATTTAAAGAGAAAAACAACTTTTGTCTCCTCCTCTGCACTATTACAAGTTTTTTTTTTTTTTTCTTTTTGTTGCTGATCCTGACGTGATCCTACCGATACAAAAAACCTTTGTTGGGTTGTCTCTTCAGGCACCGATCATCGGGTCTCTTACATGCTAGCATTCCACTCAGATACCCAATTAGCATAGCATTGGCAGTTCTCACAGAAAGCTTTAATGTAATTAATTATTTCCAAATATGTCTGCTATTAAACCAAAACAAAAGAACGCAGACATTTCGGACTAATTAGTTTTACAATGCACAATATAGTAATCAAATGTTTATTCATTCATTCATTCATTCATTTTCTTTTCGGCTTAGTCTCTTTATTCTTCAGGGGTTGCCACAGCGGAATGAATCGCCAACTTATCCATATGTTTTACGCAGCGGATGCCCTTCCAGCCGCAACCTAACAATGGGAAACACCCATACACTCTTTTTTTGATATTTTGTTGATCTCAAAACAAACTGTGGAAGTCAACGACCACTGTTTTCCAACATTCTTCAAAATATTTTTCTTGTGTTCAATATAAAAAAGAAACTTATACAGGTTTGGAACAAAAGAAGGGTGAAACTATTTGATTTTTGGGTGAATCATCCCTTTAACTTGATTTGTTAACATGAATAATGAACAATACAGCATTCATTAACCTTGGAAAATTGTAATCGGAACATTTATGAATAATTTTAGTTGTACTTTCAAATTAGCAATATTAACAAGTGTAAAATAATATTGCTCATTATTAGTTTATTTTAGTTACTACTTACTCCCAGGGCTGTTTATATCGAAGTTGATATTTAGTCGATCGAATGTTGGTGTTTCGTAACATCTAATTTTTACAAGGTGGGTCATTAGCCCATTGCTCAACCTCCAACCTGGAGAACCAGGACATACACACATACACTAGGTACAATTTAGTTCATCCAATTCACTCATACTGAATGCCTTTGGGCTGTGGGGAAAACCGGAGCACCCGGAGGAAACCCACACGAACACAGAGAGAACATGCAAACTCCACACAGAAATGCCAACTGACCCAGCCGAGGCTCGAACCAACGACCTTCTTGCTGTGAGGTGGTTGTGCTACCCACTCTGCCACCATGTTGCCCTCAAATGTTTATATATTTTCTTATTTGTGTGCACTTTATAGGCCTACGACTTCTGGGAAACCTGATTTAAAGGAAGAACGTGATTTCATGCTTTTCACATCAGCGTTGACTCATACAAACAGCTTCATATGAAGGCAAGTGGCTCCATCTGTCATCTCGGTTCTGACAAAAATTCTTTAAAGACTGATTGTCATGTACAGTACGTTAGACTTTCCCCCCTAAACAGAAGCGGCTATCACAAATTCCTAAACTGAAATCAATAGTTCATGTCCACATTCTGCTGAGTAGCTTTGTCATAAATGGGATAATGTACTGCTGCTTAGTATGTCAGCAGCGGTATGATAAATGATCTGAAAGTGCGTTAAATCAACACCCCTGAAGTCTGAAAACCTTGTCATGGTCTTTCTAGGTCCAGTGGAAAGTTACGCTTTGATCATATGATCTTACACTGACCGAGCAGGTGGGTTTGTCATGATATCATGAAATGAGTGTCAGATAATCCATTACTGCCCCTCACTCTGCCATTCACACATATCAGCCATGCCGTCCCACAGGGCCGCTCTAATTCTCTCTGACACTGTGGAGTTCCTCACAGTAGGTGCTTGTGTGTTTGGTTGCTGGGCCCTAGTGCCTCTTTCTCCTCTTTCATTTCATGTCTCTCAGCAACCGCTTCCCCCAGCCACTCATTTAAGCATCCATTGCAATATGATGTAAAACACATCACAACGCAGCCTTACTGAAACATTTATGACTCTAAATTCCTCTTCTAGACACACTTTTATCTTCCGGCTCGGTCTTTAGTATTCATCCGCGGTGATAGGCAGAACGCTGGTATATGAATGCTGCAGTGTGTATAATAATTGTACACGCTTAAGCCTGATTGTACTTTATGTTCTATTAAACTTGTGGTGTGTTTTCAAATGCTACAGCATTGTAGGCTGTCGTGCCGCTGTCCCTGCTGGAAACAAACTCAGGCTGTAAAATAAATGAGATGTTGAATATGAAGGAGGGAAGGAAGGAAGTGGATTGAAGAGAGACAAGCTGCACGCTGCTTGAATCTGGAGGGGGAAAACGTGATTTTCTTTGTTGTTCTAGAAAACCTCAGTGTTATTATCTGGGAACTTGCATTTCTCTGATGCTGCGTGGCTTATTAGATTTGTGAGGTAGCACTTTACAATAAGGTTTCTTTTATTTTCTTCATTTTTTTTTCATTCAACTTAGTCCCTGATTTTCAGGGGTTGACACAGCTGAATGAACCACCAACTACTCTGGCATATGTTTTACGAAGCGGATGCCCTTCAAGCTGCAACCCATCACAGTGCAGGGAAACACCCATACATTCACACACCGAGCCAATATAGTTCATCCAATTTACCTATACTGCATGTCTTTGGACTGTGGGGTAAACGACGCATTGGTAGGAAACCCACATGAACACGAGGAGAACATGCAAAATCCACACAGAAATGCCAACTGGCCCAGCCGGGACTCAAACCAGCGACCTTCTTGCTGTGAGGCGACAGTGCTAACCAAAACAAACAAAATGTAAAGCAGTTGTTGTTTGTAATAATTCTATCTATCTATCTATCTATCTATCTATCTATCTATCTATCTATCTATCTATCTATCTATCTATCTATCTATCTATCTATCTATCTATCTATCTATCTATCTATCTATCTATCTATCTATCTATCTATCTATAAACAAAAAGCTAAGCAAATGTTAATAATGTGTTAAATCATACTATATTAGCTATGTTCTAAAACATCTTAACATGGTTTTAAAACAATGTTAAAACGTGTAAAAATGGCAATAAAATCTTTGACTTACTGGGCACATTTTTTTGAATCGACATAAAAGTTCATTATGATTAATATTTTGTCTGCTTACACCTGTAATGACCTACATCTATTTTAAAATATTTAGACACGGTGGTAATATTGCATATCCACATAAGGGCATTAAGTTGTAAGTAATATAAGGACATAAGAAACTCGGAAAATACTTCTATTTGTGTTAATTGAAGGCTGTGACTTCCAAGAAAGTAAATTTTCAAACAAAAAGATTAGAAATCTATTTAACAACATTATATATCATCTAGCGGTTTATAGAAACTCAATTTCACATAAATTCTCTAAAGAGACCATTCACATACTTAGAACTAAATATTTATAGTTTCCTCTGTCTCCAAAAACTAAAATTTTAAAATTTTAAGTGGGATATATCCGTCAAGTGAATATTTAAGAAATAGATTTGGATTTGAGTCTAATAAATGTATGTTTTGTGACAAAACAACAGATCATTTGTTTTTTCACTGTATGTTTATGCATTATGGTCAGAGGTTTATGACTGGCTTACCCAAAGATTCCACATCTCAGGATCTTTAATATGAATGACATCATTTATAGACTTGTAATGGACAGTAAGGAAGATGCCTTTCTAATCAACAACATCCTTATACTTGGAAAATTTTACATACATAAATCAAAATATTTGAAGGTGAAACCAATGTTTTGGGCATTTTATAATGAGATTCTTTCATATATAAAATCCCTTAAGATAATGAAAACAAAAAGTGCAATTAATCTTCTATCTTTGATAGAAAAGCATAAATTACAGGAAAACCCCTAGTCCTTTTTATTTAATTATTTTTTAGATTTAGTTATGTATTTTATTTTACTTATAATTATTTTATATAACATATTATTTGTTCTTTATTTGCACCTGTTTCCTTTTTATTTATTTTTTTGTAATGTAAAGGTGTACTGATAATGCCAAGTTGTTGTACATTACTACTGTATATGTTCAATAAAGAAATTTAACAAAAAACTTCTCCGTATGTACGTCAGTCTGACGCGTCATTGCCATAGCAACGTGACGTAAGTTAGACGGGAACAATTTTCGCGCCGTTGCTTATTTCAGTGCTCGGTTTTTAAAACATGTCGTGTTAGTGAATTAATCTAACAAAATTGTGAGATTTCCAAACACTATTTTACAATTAAATGCAAGATGACAAAGAAAGACGTCAAAACTTGAAGGAAAGAAACGGCGAAAGGGACCTGTGTCAGCATGGCTAACAAAGGTGAGCTAATAGAGTGCAATAGGCATTTGTCATAAGTTGACACACTTCAGTTTTACTTCAGTCATTGTTAAAATAACATATAATTATTGATTTAATCTTAATAAAAGCCAAACAGGTTTATTAAAGCCGCCATAGAATCAAAATGTACTCTTCTTATTTTATATGTAACGTTAGTTGTAAACGATGTATCTGTGCACTTTAGTGTTTTGTAAAAAATCTATTGTACTCATATGAACTTCAATCAAATACCATAACCTTTCTCGCCCTCGCTATGATTTGTCTTCACTTCCTGGTCACATGGAATTCCTTTAGCGCAGGCAATGCCAGGCATATCAGTGGCGTCCCGCTTTTGTCTTAATTCGTCCCAAAGACCGTTCTCAATCCTTCTTCATTTTGTGAGCAACGCCCGTTTTTCAATAATCCAATCGGTTCACAAACACCGAAATGATGCACCGCCCTGTAGTTTTTTTCTCATTTCAGGACAATTTCAAGTCACTGTTGCTATTTAGTGGTTAGCACTGTCGTTTCACAGCAAAACGATCGCTGGCTCGAGTCCCGTGTGGGCCAGTTGGCATTTCTCTTCGGAGTTTGCATGTTCCCCCCGTGTTGGCGTGGGTTTCCTCCAGGTGATCCGGTTTCCCCCACATTCCAAAGACATCGGTACAGGTGAATTGGATGAACTAAATTGGCCATAGTGTATGTGTGTGAATGAGTGTGTGTATGGGTGTTTCCCTGTATTGCAGCTGGAAGGGCATGTGTAAAACATAAGCTAGACAAGTTGGCAGTTCATTGCTCTGTTGCGACCCCTGATGAATAAAGGGACTAAGCCGAAAGAAAATGAAGGAATGAATATATTGGTATGGAGTTTGTTTTGTAATTTGTATACATTAACTTTACTGAGTAATTATGTTTGTGAGTGGAAGTTTTTGACTCAATAAATGATCAACATTAAAGTCTTCAAATTAATGACTTAACTATTAATTTTGAGATTCATTCATTAATTTAATTACAATTTTGCTTAGCATTTACTAGTATATGGAAATGTAAATAAATAAGGAACAGTGGCATCATGTAAACAGACTGTTATTTAAAGAGGTAAACTCAACATTTGTGTTAGTTTTAGGACTTTTAATTGGGACCGATACCAGTAATGAAATCTGTCACTGAAAGTGCAGAACATTGAATATATGTTTTTTTAGCATATTTTTGTCCTCGAAGAACCTTTGTGCAATGTCTTTAAACTGATGTACAGTGGTTAAATGTATGTGCAAATGCTAAGGTTTGGAGTTGATCACCTGTTCTATAAATAAAGCAGGTCCTATTTAATATTTGCAGCATTTACTAATACATTATCAAAATTAAAAGCTGGTATGTCTTACAATTATTTAATGAACCTGAGCTGAAACGAGCGTACAAATAATTGTATATTTATTAAGTAACGTTGCCAAATATAAGTAGATACCTTATTGCTGGGGTAATTTCTTTTGTTAATGAATGAACTACAGTTAACTAATGGGACCTTATTCTAAAGTGCAGATTTATCAAAGGTGCCATAAAATGCTGTCTTAACTTTGTCTCATTATGTAAGTAAATTATGTAACTACATTTTACATTAATCTCTGAACATTGTGCTTGCATGGATGGGTTTGGGCACGGTAATAGATCCGTAAAGAAATGAGATTGGTCATGGATTATCAAACATGACTTGATGGAGAGTTTCACTAGAACAGGCACCGGTCGCTGATTCAACTCAAGTCTGGCCACATTAACAGGCAGAGATCTGTAAGCACGAGAGTCCATTGCCCTCACAGAATCACTCGAGGCAGTTTTTTAGGAAAAGCTTTTTGCTTTTTTCCTCTTCATAGCAGCTCTAGTACCTGTAGAGACACTTTACTGGCAATAAACCAAGTACATGATTGATTATTCATGGGTAAATGCTCATGGAAAGGACAGCATATATCAAGTAGTCACAAAAAATTAGCAGCACATTTAACAATGCATCTGAGACAGAAGCTCCAAAGTCAAGTTACACTGCAGAGGAGATGCTCAGCCAAATACACTGACTGTCCGCTCCCTTATTCCCAATCAGCTGACCATCAGGGCATTGCAGAAATCGAAGAAGGTAGATACTCTGCTCCTGCATATAGAGAATTTTCTTTTTTTTCCCCTCTGCTGACGTTTTTAAGATTACGAATGCTAAGTATGTGTTGTTTGTTTCTTTTTATGCTATTTTATTTGAATACGTCTGAGCTGTCTCCGTCTCTGCTGTGTGTCATTGCAGGAGGATGTGACAGGAGGGCCAGCGGGGCAGAACACGTCCGCTTCCATTTGTCATAACGAAGAACTGTCATGCAAGGTGTGTGTGTTGAAACACTTTTACATCGGCATGTGTTTGTCACACTGGGACGGATCCGTGTCCATCCTCTGCATTCTGGAAAGGGAGGTGCAAACATGTCACACACATAATCACATGAGCGCTTAAATGAACACACCACGTTCATGCAACATGCATGTCTAGTTAGGCGTAGAAATATGACATTTTGCTCAGCCACACATTCATACATGCTTATGCATGGCTAACTTCACCCACATATTTCGCATTCTGAATCTCATTGGCTCAGGCACCCCCCTCCTTGACGTAGCCACACACATACACACACACACACAGGCTTGTGCGTTAACCACAGCGAGATGGGGCTGTGAGGGTCGGCTGAGCCCCCCCAGGCCAGATCCTCCTTTCCACATGAGTGTGTCCAGTCTCCAGTCCTCACCCCCTCCCCTCTCCTTCCCTCTCCTCTTGGGCCACGGGCTGCAACATGGCTCGGAAAACTCCAAAGACACACTAAATCAAATCCTCATCGCAAGCTGTGTCTTTTATTAGAGTTATATAAGGGTGTATGACGGATAAAAAAAGAGCGAGGGAGTTGCTCCTGTTTCAGTGCTGAGGGACGCCGGGTAGAAAAGGGAGATTTCAGAACGCCTTCAGTTTTATTGACATCATTTTTATTAAATGGTCTATAAATTGTAAATTCTGTCATCATTTGCTCAGCTTTTTGTCATGGCTAATTCATCAGAATTTTCTTCATGTTCAGAAAGCATGACGGGATTTGTAATCAAATCTGAGAGATTTCTGCCCTGAAGTTTGTTTACTTATAAAGGTGATGTGTCCAATAAATCCATATGAATCAGGCAGTTTAATGTATGCCTTCTAAGGTAATATGATCACTTTGTTTGTAGATTTAACCCTTCAAAACATATCTTGGTCCTTTAGAAATCCGGCACATCATTCACTATCCTTCCCCCCTTTCATTTTTTAAAGGTAAACATCAGCATTTTTAATATTTCTCAATCTATTCACCTTATTCTCCGTGTACGAGCAGGCACAACCATTTGAATCTTTTTGGCTTGAGACTTCCGGTCTCCTTCACTTCCATTCATTTTAAGACGTTAAAAACAGCTAATTTTTCTGCTTGATGTTACAAACTGATATTTTCTTATTATATTATTCTACTTTGTCTGTTTAGTCATGCAAACACTTGTTTGTAGGGCAAGAAGTTTGACTGTATTCTGCCGTTTAATATTCCTAGTCATTTCTCCCGTAGGCAACTGAATCGAAAGTTCTAAAACAATCACAAAAACTAGTGCACTTCCACATTGAAGAATAAGGTCAATACAGTATAATCAACATTAAAAAAATCAACGAATGCCTGTTTTCATATTAATATTTGTAAAAGTGTACATCCTCGATAGCACCCTATCTTTTGATTCTCACATCAATAACATCCCCCTGTCTGTTTACTTCCACCTACGCAACATTAACTGTCTCCGCCCTTCTCTTACCCCTCATGCCACTGCTGTTCTTGTCCATAGCCTCGTATAGATTACTGCAACTCCCTTCTCTTTGGTCTCACTCATAAATCCCTCCGTAAGCTTCAGTTGGTCCAGAATTCAGCTGCCCGTATCTTTACCAGAACCCCTTCTTCTCATCACATCACCCCTGTCCTGCAGCAGCTTCACTGGTTACCTGTTCAATTTCGAATTGATTTTAAAATTTTGATGTTAACATTCAAAGCCATCCACAATCTCGCCCCTCCATATTTGTCTGCCCTCATCCACATTGCTGCCCCCTCTCGCACCCTGAGATCTTCTTCATCCCTCCACTTGTTTGTTCCCTCTGCTCATCTATCGTCTATGGGCAGTAGAGCATTCAGCCGCTCTGCTCCCCAGCTTTGGAACTCACTACCACCTGCCATCAGAAACATTGACTCCCTCACATTATTCAAATCCTATACTTAATTGTATCTGCACTATTGTTGTGTTTATTTTTTTAATATTATTTTTCTTGTTGTTTTATTGCTCTTGTTTTACTGTTCGGTGTCCTTGAGTTGCCAGAAAGGCGCCTTTAAATAAAATGTATTATTATTATTATTATTATTATCGGACCACTAGCGACATGTGCTATGTAATAGTGAAGTATGTTACGCCAATACTTAAATATTTAATGACTAAATTAAACTGATAAAGTTCAGCTCACCTTTATTCTTCAACATGACATTTTCTGATAGACGATCATTTACTTCTATTTACCACAGGCATATAAAACCTGCAAATCTGCAAAACCTGACCAATAAATGTACTTAATCACTATTACTTGATGGAGGACCTGGTCATAGTTTTGAGAATAGACTTGAGATCACAAATATCAGCTGAATGTGGGTAGTGCACTTTGATGACGACAGTGATGGCATAATCACCTGCTCAAATTGAGCCCTGATTTATTTTCTTATTTGTCATTGTTTTTAAGATATCTGAAGAGATTTGTGCTACTGCAGCAGTTAGAGATCTAAAACTGTTAGATGTATAGGTCTGGATCTCTGAAGAACCTAACATTGGTAAACATTCATGCATTTTATGACTATTTTAAGCTTTTAACCACATGTAAACATTGATGAGCAAACAAACTGAAGCTATTCAAAACTAGTCCTGTTTGACACACTAGAGCAAACATGATTGGTTCTTGTGGAAACTCCAGTGTGTTTGTGTGAAGTGCAAGAATGAACCTCAACAGTTTTCACACAGCTAGCAATTTTGAATGCTTTGGATGGACTGCTCAGTTCAGAGTCATTTATTTTTGATATATTAATGTACATTTTGAAGCTTCAGAGTTTTTGACTGATCATGCTTTCGGCGGAGGGATGGAAATCTCTGACTCTATTAACGATATCTTCATTTGTATTCTGAAGATGATCAAATTTCAGATGAGTTTGGAAAATAGTAATGATGAGTACAGTAAATGATGACGGGGTTTTAATTTTAAAGTGCGTCTACACTGAGATTTGCCATCTTTTTCAGTAGAACTGATTCCTGCTGACCTTTGGTTCACGTAAATGACTAGTTATAGTCTAATACTTCACAGAAACATGGCGATTTTAAATCATGGCACTCAATCTTACTTGGTCTGATGCACTAAGGTGGAGGATTGGAGAGCCTGAAGGCTTGGAGGAGCTGTCACACATATCTGATGTAATGTGCAGGCCAGATGCACAGTGGTACCGTAATCAGAGGCTCTGTTGCTCCACTCATCCTGTCTCATGCACACACTAACAAATACACAGCGCCGCATGCAGCCATTTGAGGGTTGTTTTGAACCAAAAGGAATGAAATTTTATGAATGCATAAGTCTCAAGTACTGTACTATTTGATATAAACTGGTGAGCTTCTACTGTATGGATTGTACATAATGTTAAATGATGGCAAGGGAAGCAGGGAAATACAGTAGATAATGATCATGTTTGATAACGCAGTCTGTAATGTTATCCGTATGACACTGATTGGCTGATTTTGTCACTTGATAATGTCTTTCTATCAGTTTGCCTGAACTGGACTAGTTATTTTAGAAGTTCTTTTTATTGCACCAGACAGATTGAGTTGCTTCGAGAGACATCAGTAAGAGCCACACATATCCATTTTTACACACACACACACACACACACACACACACACACACACACACACACACACACACACACACACACACACACATATGATATATATATATATATATATATATATATATATATATATATATATATATATATATATATATATATATATATATATCAAATATACTGTATAGTATCAAAGGGCTGGTAGCTATTATATAACTTGCATTTTAACTTGCATTTAGTTTTATCTAAAAACATCTTAAATGTCCAAATCAATTATTTAATTTGGTAAGAATTTGATACTTTTACTGAGCAACAATAAGTTAAAGGAATAGTTCATTCAAAAATTACCCCATAATTTACTCACCCTCAAGCCATCCTTGGTGTATATGACTTTTGTTTTTTGTCAGATAAATATAGTCAAAGTAGTTTTTAATTTCATCCTGGCACTTCTGTGTTGTATAATAGAACTGCGCGATATTGGAAAAAACTAACGTTGCGTTATTTTTTCATTCTGCGATATATATTGCAATAGAAATACAATTTCACTAGATTTGTTAAATAACTATTTGGAAATAATTTATCATTTTAGATTGGGTTGATTCTGTAGGGGAGTGCATATGCATAAAATAGAACAAACAATCTACAAGTGTAGATACATTCAATAAAGAAAAAGACACAAATGAATTTTATTGTTTGCAGAAGAGTCGAACTGTATTCTGGTATACACTAATTCAATAATCAAATGTAAAAAATAATAGTGCATACAGGGAGTGCAGAATTATTAGGCAAGTTGTATTTTTGAGGATTAATTTTATTATTGAACAACAACCATGTTCTCAATGAACCCAAAAAACTCATTAATATCAAAAGCATTGTCCTGCATGAAAATCATGTTTTTCTTGAAGGATGCAGACTTCTTCCTGTACCACTGCTTGAAGGTGTCTTCCAGAAACTGGCAGTAGGACTGGGAGTTGAGCTTGACTCCATCCTCAACCCGAAAAGGCCCCACAAGCTTATCTTCGATGATACCAGCCCAAACCAGTACTCCACCTCCACCTTGCTGGCGTCTGAGTCGGACTGGAGCTCTCTGCCCTTTACCGATCCAGCCACGGGCCCATCAAGACTCACTCTCATTTCATCAGTCCATAAAACCTTAGAAAAATCAGTCTTGAGAGATTTCTTGGCCCAGTCTTGACGTTTCAGCTTGTGTGTCTTTTTCAGTGGTGGCGGTTTTTCAGGATTTCCTACCTTGGCCATGTCTCTGAGTATTGCACACTTTGTGCTTTTGGGCACTCCAGTGATGTTGCAGCTCTGAAATATGGCAAAACTGGTGGCAAGTGGCATCTTGGCAGCTGCACGCTTGACTTTTCTCAGTTCATGGGCAGTTATTTTGCACCTTGATTTTTCCAGACGCTTCTTGCGACCCTGTTGACTATTTTGAATGAAACGCTTGATTGTTTGATCACGCTTCAGAAGCTTGGCAATTTTAAGAGTGCTGCATCCCTCTGCAAGATATCTCACTATTTTTGACTTTTCGGAGCCTGTCAAGTCCTTCTTTTGACCCATTTTGCCAAAGGAAAGGAAGTTGCCTAATAATTATGCACACCTGATATAGGGTGTTGATGTCATTAGACCACACCCCTTCTCATTACAGAGATGCACATCACCTAATATGCTTAATTGGTAGTAGGCTTTCGAGCCTATAAAACTTGAAGACAACATGCATAAAGAAGATGATGTGGTCAAAATACTCATTTGCCTAATAATTCTGCACTCCCTGTATATGTAATGGATTTACATTAAATACATCTGTGACTTAGTATGCGCTGACATGAAATGTATTTTAAGACTCTTTTTACAATTGTAGATGTGTCATAGCCAGCATACTTTTTCTCTGCCCTTTCTGTGCTCAATAACTCTCATTACGATATCTTAGGTTGCAGATGGAGGGTGATTTGCCGACTTGCAAGGGTTTGCATCATGGCAGAGTCTCAGTCAGACATCCGCGAAGCCCCTCCTAAGCACAGAGCAAAACCGACGCTCATTTGAAAGTCTAATGTGCTAATATGTCGGTTAAACATGAGTTTATTAGTTTGATAAAGGAACATGCAATGAAACCACCTAATCAGACGTATTCTGTAGTTTCAGTAAAAAAGCCTGCATGTTTGTCTTGCTATATGAGAACATTGCATGAGCAACTGTGTTTGTAATTGCTTGCATTTGTGTTTGTGCGTGGTTTTGGAGTGTTATCTCGTGCTGAGTGAGTGTTCTGCTATGACAGTGGTGGTGACACACGCTGTCCTGTTGCAGGAGAGCACGCCTGATGAAAACACTGGACTAGCAAACGCGTGACTAGCTCTACTCCTCTCCCAGCACTGTTGCATCATCTACCTCCAGGACATCTCAGAGCAAACGGCGTCTCTCGGACTGAAACGTCTCCGTGTGATTGTTCCACCCGGCTCTAACAAGGCCGTAGATCACTCTCATTATCATTACATCTTAAATGTTTATGGACACTGATGATATTCACTTCTACAGCACAAAGAAGCGATTGGGAAAAAGTTCAGTTACTTTACATCATTGTGTTGTCGTTGACTGACAGTGAGATGTGGGAGGATCTGTGGAAGGAACGAGTCCATGGGTACCACAGTTGTCTCCAGCTCTCATTTAAACTGATTTAAAGCAAATGCATCATGGGACTTCAGACAGGCTTTCTGTACTTCGAGCCTGATTGCTTGTTGGTTGATTGCCAGGCCTTTTTTTCTTTTTTATTTCAAAGCATTCCAGCTTAAATGCAACCAACATCAAGGCCACAAAATTTCACTTGCGTTCAAAAGTCATTGGAAGTAAAGTTATTGGAGGTAATGCAAGCACAGTGTCGTGTAGCCAGACCTTCAAACTGATGGCAGAAGGTCACTGCTTTTATTGGGCAAGGACGGCTCAAGAGGCCACTGGCAGCTTCATGTTTAGGTGTGTGAAAATACTGATGTTCTAACAATAACAAACCGGCATGCAGCTAATAAATCATTCATTCAAGAATGTCGTCTACTGGGATCAAGAGACTATGCTGTGGATTTCACATACTTCTATGTTCGGTTGATCCTGATCAGAGGCGTCATTCCCATTCAAACTGAGGGAGCATGTTCCACCTCTTTGTTTTGAGCTGAATAGATTTTGAATGCTACTTTCAAAAGACAAAATGTGTATTTTTAAGTTGGACAATTGAGTTATGCGGCTATTGTAGGTAGTCAGACACATATACTGTATGAGGATTGTTGATCATTGTAGAATGAAAAAATGAAGATTATAAACATACTCGCTACTGGCACATTACAAAGAAGATGCGTTTTATAGTAGAGTTCAGTGAATGGTAGGGGTGTAGCGGATTACAACCCACAGTTCGAAACACACATGACCCGTGGAATAATAATTTTTTGAACTTGTAAGTTAATCCAACATTTATAACAATTGCAGAGAGATCGCCTCTAGTGTCATTTAAATCACGTGTATGAAAGCGTTTTGGCTTCCCTGTAAAATATAATGATGACGAAAAAAGTTGTGGTGGGACCTAAATGCTTTCTTGGGTTATTAATTAAAGGTGTTTTCTGTCACTGTTTGTTTAGCCTGCATTAATGCATTCAGTGTAAAGCTGCACAATTAAACATTAAAAGATCGTGATCTCAATTCAAACCTGCGCAACCTGAATGATAAATGATAATAATGATTTGCATATGGATATTAATTCTTCGAAGCGCTGCATTCAAATCTGTGTTTGATCGGGAGAAATTTAACTTTTAAATTTTTCAGTTAGTTACAAACAATTAAATAACACAGAAGTACTGGGAGAACAGTTTATAGTTCAGGTATAAACACTGATGTGTATGATAAAGATTAAAATGACAGTTTAATGGAACTTGATGCTGGTTAATGTTGTAGCAATTACATTGTGTAACCAATGGGTGGCGACAAACAGCCATCAAAATGATGTCACTGAATGGATTTTCAATATGATACACCTATGATGAAACATGAAGTTTTATGTGTGAATTTTTGAATCAATAATTGAAAATAAATATATGTTGTACAAGATGTTGGATTTCTATATTTAGCATTATCAGCAACAGTAGCAAAGATCATTTTTCGTATTGAATATTTTCCTTTTTTTCAGCTGGTTCTTTCTTGATTTTTATTGTTATTAAAATTACAGGTTTAGGTTTTGTTTGTTAAAATCAGTGGTTTTTGCAGTAATATTTTTGTATAAATAGAAAGCAAATTACATTTGTCTCCTCTCTTTTTTTGCGGATACAAAAAATGGTCCTATCTGTGACTCAAAAATGGTAGGGTGGTCCGAACCGTGAGATTTGTGGTCCGTTACACCACTAATGAATGGAGTTTACTGCTGCTGTAATAAACTGTAATACTCCATTATAATTTATTCTCAAGCCTCTCCTACATTTACATCCATCCAAAAATTGACTTTTGTCTATTTTGGAATAGACATCCACTTTGACGGGTTGAAAGACATTAAGCCCCAATCCCAAATGTATTTTTGTACCCCTTCCCCATCCCCTTGGCCCTTACAACCGAGTGTGAAGGGGAAGGGCTTCAAAATTTACCCCTAAGAAATCGGACAGCACTACAGCACCTGCACACGTCATCATGCCATCACGATCTCTTGCTTCATATGAGATCAGACGATCGCGACTGCTGTAGTTATTCCAGTTGTGTTATTTTTTGGTATTTATCTTCAAGAAATCACTAAAGGCATATATCATGTCATTGTTTCCTCTAGGATTTTTTCCAGCTGTGGCGACAGGCCTTTTGATCTACCAACTACCTTTGGCGTTATTTCAATGACAAATGTGATGCAGTACTACAAGTCGAGATCGGATTTGTATAATACGAGTGTAATAAGGATTGACGCTTCAACGGAGTGAGGATCCTTATGCAGGTCTTTGTTAGAATAGTCAGGCAAGCAGTGGTCAAAACAGGAACAAACAGATGTATTAGAGCAATCCAGAGTCGTAGTCGTAATATCAGGCAGATGGTCACAAGGCAGGTGGCGTACAGGGAATAACAAAACAAAACAAAGCAAAGGTCAAACACAGAAGGCAAGGCAAGGAAAAACATGTCGTAATGTTCACTTATTCAGCTAGCAAGACTCAGCAACATTGTGTGTGAGGTGTACTTAAAGTCCATGTAATCAGTGCATGAGTGGCTTCAGCTGTCAGAGTGTAATCAAAGGGTTACTTGGATCAGGTGTGTGCGTGTGGCATGACTGAATATGTAGTCCATGAATGTGGTGGATTTGTAGTTCATGTGAGTCTATGTGTGTTAACCAGCAATCTCTGGCTGTGATCGTTGGTGATTGTGACATAGCCCATCCCCCCCCCCCCCCCCCCCCCCCCCCTCTACGGAGCGGCTTCCAGACGCTCCTAACACAGTTCAGGCGGGAGGTGGAGTGGAGGGCCTGGAGAATGGAGCTGCAGAGGGTCTGGAGAATGGAGCTGCTGAGGGCCTGGAGTGTGGAGCTGAGGAGGCATGTCTGGAGGCTTTGGCTCAGCAGGCATTGGCAGTTCTTTCAACTCCAGTGGGTCAGGAGGCTTGGGTTCAAGGAGCACTGGCAGTTCATATAACCCTAGTGGGTCAGGAGGCTTTGGTTCAAGAGGCACGGGCAGTTCTTTCAACTCCAGTGGGTCAGGAGGCTTGGGTTCAAGGAGTACGGGTAGTTCTTTCAACCCCAGTTGGTCAGGAGGCTTAGGTTCAAGGAGCACTGACAGTTCATATAACCCCAGTGGATCAGGAGGCTTAAGTTCAAGGAGCACTGGCAGTTCATATAAACCCAGTGGGTCAGGAGGCTTTGGCTCAGGAGGCATAGAGAAGTCACACGGCTCTAGTGACTCTGGGAAATCACACGGCTTTGGTAGCCATTCGTGGGACTGAGGTGGCGACTCTAGCCATTCATGGAACTCGGGTGGCGGCTCTGGCCATTCGTAGGACTGAGGTGGTGGCTCTGGCCATTCATGGAACTCAGGTGCGGCTCTGGCCATTCGAGGGACTCAAAGGAATCTGGTACCTGCCATTCGAGGACTTCAAGGGACTCTGGTGTTTGCCATACAAGGGATTCAGAGGGATTCAGCGCCTGCCATTCGAGGGATTCAAGGGGATCTGGCGCCCGCCATTCGAGGGATTCAAGGGGATCTGGCGCCCGCCATTCAAGGGAATCTGGCGCCGGCCATTCAAGGGAATCTGGCGCCCGCTATTCGAGGGATTCAAGGGGATCTGGCACCCGCCATTCGGGGAGCTCAGGCGGCGGCGACCATTCGAGAAACTCAGGCGGTGGTGGCCATTCAGGAAACTCAGGCAGCCCGCGGGTCTTGCTGTTGGCTAGCGTTGGCGACCATTTTGTGCATGGCAAATCCCGCAGCCCGCGGGTGTTGTTGTTGTTGTTGTGTTGACAGGAGTATCAGTGATGCCAGCATGATCGTTGTGGTGGATTGTTCAGTTAACCCCATTAAGCCCCCCCCCAACCCCCCCCCCCCCCCCCCCCCCCCATCCACTACCCTCCTCCATTTCTCCAACCATGAAGGAATAGCCCACAGACAACAGTGCAAGGTCGAGGAATCTCTGTAGCGTGCTTTACCCTCAAGAATCGACAGCGGTGAGTATGCTTTTCAGGGGCTCATTTAAACCATATATGAAAAAGTCAATAAGCATACATTCAGCTAAATGTGTGTTATTCACAGTTGTCAAATAGTCTTGGATATGATTCTCGGAAGAACTGTTACCTTGCTGTAGGCGTACTAATAACACCGCAGGATCCATTTTCTGACTGAGTCTTCTGTAATAAGGATTGACGCTTCAACGAAGTGAGGATCCTTATGCAGGTCTTTATTAGAATGGTCAGGCAAGCAGTAATCAAAACAGGAACAAACATGTATTAGGGCGTAGTCGTAATATCAGGCAGATGGTCACAAGGCAGGCGGCACACAGGGATAATCAAAACAAAGCAAAGGTCTAAACACAGGAATCAGGACAAGGAAAAAACACGTCGTAATGTTTACTTATTCAGCTAGCAAGACTCAGCAACATTGTGTGTTTGTGAGGTGTCAGTGCATGAGTGGCTTCAGCTGTCAGAGTGTAATCAAAGGGTGACTTGGATCAGGTGTGTGCGTGTGGCATGACTGAATATGTAGTCCATGAATGTGGTGGATTTGTAGTTCATGTGAGTCTGTGTGTGTTACCCAGCGATCTCTGGCTGTGATCGCTGGTGATCGTGACAACTAGCATGCAGATCTTTTTGCTTGCGCTAGGATTTCCTCTGTTCGTGCACAAAACTTCTTAAACGCCCTCAAATATACGCTGCTCAGGTGCAATTTAGCGCGTCTATGTAGTGAATTTGTCTCCAACCTTTATTAGATTTGCTAGGAATATTTTTGAATGTCTCCAGTAGACCTACAGAGCGGCATAAATGCGTCCTGAGGTAAAGTGAAACGGCTATAAACTTCAGCAAGATAAAGTCTTTGTTTGTTGTATGCAGAGCCATAGACCTTTATCTATAAATAAAGTATAATTATGGAAACTGTGTTCATCCTAACTGAAAGCTATACGTCATGTTTGCTGGCCTCACGCATCACGCACCTGTCAGTCAGTCAGTCAGTCAGTCAGTCAGTCAGTCAGTCAGCATGTCACCTTAAAGGGTTAAACAAATAACGCACAGCACTTCTACGGTTACAGAAAAGTTTGCTCTGTTATAATTCACTTACCTTTTAATGCGTTTTGGTGCAAATATAACCCGCTATTAAAAAAAAAACGACAATGTTATGAACAAGAAGCTGTAATGTAGCCGTGGCGGGATAAATTTTGGCGTGGCGCCCCGCCATGGTAGAATGAATGTAGTGGAAACCTTGCATGTTATCATAACGATATAATGTGGCATTCAGGTTGTAACTTTACGAAAGTGGCCATATTCATCTATGTAAACACACCAAAAACAGCATTAACATTATAGCAGACACAGTAAAAAGCTAATTTCCAGCCACTAGACTTTTCCGACAAGGTATTCGAGTGTCAGAATTTTGTGGGACTGCTATACATGAGTTATGATTATGGATTATAGATAGTGAAATTTAGCGGTTTTTATTTTAGCAGGTTTTTTAAAAAGCGTGAAGGTAAAACACGAATGCCGTCATGAATGTATTAAAACGTGCTTGTTTGTTGTAAAAATTTGTAATAATGACAAAAAATACTAATTTGCGGATCTCGTTCCTTCTGGTTACAGCTATGCTGGCGTTGTGGCTGATGTATTCTGGGAAATTTTCTTACCTCTTGGTTTCGAGTGTGGTCCTGAAAAATCTCCATTCGAAAGGGTATCTAACCCTTCCCCTTAGCCCTACGCCTTCAAGCTAAAGAGAATTGGGACACCCCTACCCCTTCACGTGAACAGGCAAAACGAGGGCTAAGGGGAAGGGCTAAGGGGTAGAATTGGGCTTGGGCCTAAATAAGTGCATGTGAGGTAATCTGTTTCATGAGCGAAATGTTTCTTTGAAAAGCTCAGAGAACAGCCTCGAATTCATAAAATAAGATGCAAAGTATTTCTTTATATTAAGCTGCAGAGTATGCAGAAGACTGAAACAATGCAGGACTTGCAGGTCAACCGTTCTTAATTTTTCGTCTGTATTCGTGCCTGTGTGTATGTATGTCAACAGCCTCGTAGTAAAGACATTTATTTCCTTACACTCAGGCAGAGAATGCACACATGCTAATTTGCATTGGCCTGTAGCCTTTTTGCTGTGTTCAAGTACAGTTTTTTTTTGGCTGGGACGCAGCTGTCACAGGACGACAACACAGTCGGTGTTTCACAGCCTTAAAGGGATGGTTCACCCAAAAATAACAAATTTAATGACTATTTATTCACCCTCTAGTGATTCTAAAGCTATTTAAGGTTTTATTTTTGTTGTTGTTGTTGAACACAAAAGAAGATAATTTGAAGAATCCTCAAAATGGTAGCCTTTGACATTCCAAGTAGGTAAAAACTACCAGAAGTATGGTAGTCAGTGTCTACCATTTTCCATCATTCTATGAAATATCTTCTTTTGGGTTCAACAGAAGAAACAAACTTATAAAGTTTTAAAGTAAATGATGACGGATTTTTCATTTTAAACTATACCTTTAAATCCTCCACGTATACAAAAAAAAAAAGCTTTCATTCATCCAATTAAAAAGATTTAGGGTAATGTTTCACATCTAAATGTTGTCACTTGACCCAATGAAAAATAAATAATTTGCTTTAAACAATATTTTCTATCTTCATGAGAGCAATTTTATATAACCTGGTACAAAGCATATTTGTCTTGTTGAAGAAAGTCAATTAACTTTAAATTCTCTTTTTGTTCTAAACAAGAAGATATAACCAAATCAATAACTCCCATAAAGCAGGGGTGTCCAAACTCGTTCTTGGAGGGACGGTGTCCTGCAGATTTTAGCTCCAACTTTACTCAACACACCTGCAAGGATGTTTCTAGTAAAGCTGCGGTCACACTAGAGTTTGAGCATGCGAAATTCTGTCGTACGGCGCTGCGAAAAGGGGCGGGATTAAACAAAATAATTAGACATTTAAAAAAGCGAGAGATTGGTCCATATTTTACATTTCTGTCCAGAGAGGTCATGTTTTGATTCTCGATTGGTCTCACACACTCAAGTGATGCGATTTCACAGGTCAGAGTTCACCAAGCTTGAACTTTGCAACGCAGTGAACTGCAAAACTTGACGCACAACCTTGCGTTTCCGTTCTGACGCATTTACGTGCAAATGAATGGAAGTCTATGGGGAGAAAAAGGCAGTGTGACCGCAGCTTTAGCCTGATAAGAGCTTGATTAGCTAGCCCAGGTGTGTCTGATTGGGGTTGGAACTAAACTTTGCAGGACACTGGCCCTCCAGGACTGAGTTTGGACACCCCTGCCATAAAATGTTCATTTAACCAAATTTAAAAAAATTAGGGTACTGGTTTCACATCTAAATTTGTTCACTTGAGCCAATGAAAAATAAATAATTTGAATTAAACAATATTTTAAGTCCATGAAAGTACAAAGCATATTGTAATGATTGCTGTATGTGGGCAACTGGAGCTAGGAGAACATTCGTGTCCTAAACACCACATAACACTTAGTGTCTCTGTTGTCAGCAATCTGCCAGAATAAGCAGGTAGGTTACAACACTGTCTGAGCTCAGAACATGAACAGGCCATAACAGGGCCATACCACCGGGGTGCTTCCTTTACACAACCTTGTTGATGATGATGGTCAATATTTTATAAATAAATGAAATATTGGGCTTAAATCACCGACGCCAACTCGAACATAAACTTTATAAATTTTACTTTATACCAGTGTTTCTCAACCACGTTCCTGGAGGACCACCAACTACATGGGATGTCTCCTTTGTCTGCCCCACTCATTACAGGTCTTTCAGTCTCTGCTAACGAGCCGATGATCTGAATCAGGTGTGTTTGGTTAAGGAGACATGCTCTTAATCAAAAGCATTAACATTTGATTATGTTTTGAACTTGAAATAAAGTACTTGAAACATAAAACAAATAATATTAAAGTCAAATGAAAGATACATGTTTTAATTGGATGAAGTGGTCCTCTTATTGTCCAGGTGATGTCATTTCTGATATCAGGAGGCATCACATCTAGCCCAATTTTTGTATTAATGGGTGAGTGAAGAAGTTTTCCTTCTTTTCTCTTGTGTTTGGCCAGATTGTGCTTGTCACTATTCAGATGAAGATGAGGGCAGACTGGTTTGTGACCAACTCTGTCAGACCCCATTATGTCAAACATACTTACGGTCTCTGTTTGTCCCCCCAAATGTACCAGTGACATCATCAGCATGCAGAGTACGAATATGAATCAGTGGCGCGATGCACTTTGAAGTAATCATGCAAAGAATTACGCATGAACACGCAAACAGGAGTTTGTTTGTTTGTTGTTTTGTGCATTGTTTTACTTCCACTCACCTTCTGCCCTCTGTGCCACTTTCTCGATCTTTGTCTTTTAAACATTCTTTTTCTCTCCTCCAAACTCTTGACAACTTGCTTTTGATGACTCAGTTCTTTTACAAATTGTTTGGTTGGCTTCAGCCAGGGTGTGTCAGTATTTGAAGGGAGAACAGAAGCCCTTGTGAGAGTGTGAAGCTTTTGCAGCTTCTCTAGTCTATAGAGCATTTTGATCAGGCTATTTGAAAAATGAACATTGTGCAGGATTTCTACAAGGCGCAAGTATTTTTAAATCGGTCAATACAGTTGGTTGTTCTCATTTAGGAAGCGTATTTATATGTGTCTGCTGCCTTTTGTACACTAAAGACAAAGTGTCTTGAGAATAGACTGGAATTTGATGTATTTTCTGTATACTTCTTACCAAGTATGTAAAAAGAAGAAGAAAAAAGACAATAAAAATAAATAGACAAGAATACACCAAGAAGATTTTGTTATAGGCATTTTTCTGAACACACCAAGTTCAAGTTCAAGCTTTATTGCCATTTTGTACATGTGTGGACGTACAACAAAATGTCATGTCTCTCAGGACTACAGTGCTACATAACAAACAATCATAAACAGGGATGGACTAAGTGATTTGGGGGCCATAAACAAGTTCAGGTATGGGGCTCTAGCATTTTTGAAAAAATAAACTGCATGTTAAAAAGTATGTATATATGTGTGTGTGTGTGTGTGTGTGTGTGTGTGTGTGTGTGTGTGTGTTTTTGTGACATATCAGGACACAAATCTGTATAATGACATGGGTATGACACAGGTACTGTATTACAAAAAGCAGGTGAAATATGAGGACATTGGTGACGTCCTCGCTTCTCAAAAAGCTTCTAAATCACACAGGGCGAGTTTTTTCAGGGAGTAAAGCTGTACACTGTCTCCTGTGATGGTTGGGTTTAGGGATAGGGTGGGGTGAGGGCAATATAATATACGTTTTGAACAGTATAAAATGAATGGAAGCCTATGTAATGTACCCACTTTTCACAAAATCAAACATGTGTGCGTGCGCACACACACACACACACACACACACACACACACACACACAGTGGAAGTCAGAATTATTAGCCCCCCTTTGAATTTACTATTCTTTTTTAAATATTTTCCCAAATGATGTTTAACAGAGCAAGGAAATTTTGACAGTAATTCTGATAATATTTTGTCTTCTGGAGAAAGTCTTATTTGTTTCATTTTGACTACAATAAAAACAGATTAAAAACAGTTTTAAATTTTTTAAAAGCCATTTTAAGGTCAAAAGTATTAGCCCCTTTAAGCTATATATTTTTTTCTGATAGTCTACAGAACAAACCATCATTATACAATAACTTGCCTAATTACCCTAACCTGCCTAGTTAACCTACCTAACCTAGTTATGCTGAAAAAAGCTTGAAAAATATCTAGTAAAATATTATTTACTGCTATCATGGCCAAGATAAAATAAATCAGTTATTAAAAATTAGTTATTAAAACTATTATGTTTAGAAATATGCTGAAAATATCTGCTCTCCGTTAAACAGAAATTGGGGACAAAAATAACCAGGGGGGCTAGTAATTCTGACTTCAACTATATATATATTTGATATATTTTAATATTTAAAGGAACCTTTATCTTCCCAAAGTAAAATTATAAGCAATAGTCACAAAAAAAAAAGCAAGGTCACAAACTGTGTACAGCAGGGGTGTCCTAACTCGGTCCTGGAGGGCCGGTTTCCTGCAGATTTTAGCTCCAACTTGTCTCAACACACCTGCAAGGCTCCCAGCAGGCACACAACATCATAAGACGTTAATTAATATTAGGTTAGATTTAGGTCATGACATCATGTGACCAAAATCCAATGTCTAGCCAGCGTCTAAGGACAATGTTATTTTGACTTCCAATAACCACGTCAAATTACGTTTATATTTGGTTGATTTTAGGTTGTGTTGGAAAGCGGACAACATCCAAAGTCTGATAGATGTCATAGTGATAACGTCCACACAACGTCAAGGTGCAACATGAGTAGGGGTTGACCTGATTTTCTTTTGCAAACAAAATCCAATGTCCCCATGACGTTGGGGTACAACGTCAATATGATGTCATGTTGACGTCCTGTGCCTGCAGGAATGTTTCTAGAAGCCTAAGAGCTCAGATGTGTCTGCTTGGGGTTGGAAATAAACTTTGCAGGACACCAGCCCTCCATGACCATGTTTAGGCACCCCGATGTACAGTAATTAGTCATTTTTGTGATTAGATTTTAATAGTAATAATAATAATAATAAAAAACATTTAAACAAATTTAATTCACAATCCATCAAACTACTCTTTTCACCATTTTTCATATGAATTGAGTAATTACTGTTTGTGAATTGGCGGCCGTTTCACTGGGAAATGTTATGTGAACAGGCCCTCTCTTAACCAGCTCACAGCGCTCATCATCCGGAAGCTGCGTTTCGTTGTTTGTTGTATTTCTACTTTTTTTTCCAAATGTTCTCAAAATTCTCACTCTTGCACACTCTCGCTGGCAGACTGGTATCTCTAAAATCTCTGTGATTGTGAACAACAGCAGAAAAAAATCAACTGTCCATTTAAATGAACTTATTACATTTAAAAGAGAGAAGCAGATGGGTTTGGCTGTACCAGGGAAATACCTCACGCTCGCAGTGCTAAAACATTTGTCGTCGGTATGCCGAGGAATGATCTGCTCTCAATGCTGCAAGTGTGAGAGATGGCTGTGTGGTACTGTGCCGCCTTTGAGTGCTCTGAGGCAGGGGAGAGACCGATGGCATCACCCGCAGCTCGTTGTGAAGAGTAATGTTAGAAACGATACAGCATGGATACATGAGAGTCAGGCAGGGGGCAACACTGGCTGGCAGTGTCTTTGATTGTAGCGTTTACAGCTTGTACGGAAGGAACGTTCCATTGTTCATGGGGGCCCCTGGTTTTGAAAAGAAGTTAGAACGTTAAAATCTTAACAGTTATAATATTACAATATTAATTACAATATTTGATAGAAAATGTATAAAAGATCTATATGATTAATAGGCTTCTTGCCATTAGTTGGGGGCCCCTAATTCCCCGGGGCCCTAAGCGGCTACTTACCTCGCTTATTAGTCTGCCTCGATCATAAATAGGAACACAACAAACAGCAGTTACTTTTTTCACAATTTTTTTAACGACCCTAACTCTGTGCTTTGTGTATCAAACAGGTTGAAGTGCTGCTGTCCTTTAGCAGTAATTTAGCAAAAGTAATAGTAATTTTAGAGTAATTTAGCAACAGTTTCTCACTTTCTTGATTTTTCTTTTTCAGTAGTTTATGACAGCCTCTGTACCTTGTATCTTGTACTTTAGTACTGTACCTGACTGGACTAATAAACTTCAATGAATTTGATTAAATAAGACGTTAAAACATACCATGTATAAATTCAGTTGAAATAACTTTTAAAACCTTTAAAAAAATTGACATCAGTTTTATCTTCTTTTTTTTGGCAGACAAATGCAAAGTAATTTCATTCAAGATTGAAACATTTTATCAAAATTAAAGCTGCTTTTGAA
The DNA here is from genome assembly GCA_903798195.1 of Danio kyathit. NCBI lineage: Eukaryota > Metazoa > Chordata > Actinopteri > Cypriniformes > Danionidae > Danio > Danio kyathit. Next base: position 38,946,178 of record LR812525.1, read on the forward strand.
ACATACAAAGTAACATTTCATCTGGTGCTTACTATATTACGTACAGTATAATTAATAAATTGTATTTTGAATTGTGGCAGCATCAGCTGTTGGGTTTGTACAAATACAATTGATAAACCAAATTATCATGAAAATAAGTAATTTTCCTCCAATTTATTTACAAATGCAAATAAGTTTGAGGCATACAATACTCAGGGTTCATACGGTCCTGAAAAACCTGGAAAAGTCATGGGATTTTGACATGGCATTTTGCAGGCCTGGAAAAGTTTTGGAAAAACAGAAAAACCCACAAAGTTTTGGAAAACTCATGGAAAACAAATATCTGTATTCTTGAATATAGGTTTCTCTAGGATTTTTTCCAGCTGTGGTGGCAGGCCTTTTACACAGATCTACCAACTACCTACATGTATGCCGTTATTTCAATGACAAATGTAGTGAGTGCATGGCGACGGGGTGGCGATGTAGCTAGTGCTGTCGCCTCACAGCAAGAAGGTTGCTGGTTCGAGCCTCGGTTAAGTCAGTTGGCATTTCTGTGTGGAGTTTGCATGTTCTCCCCGTGTTCGCGTGGGTTTCCTCCCGTTTCCCCCACAAGTCCAAAGACATGTGGTACAGGTGAATTGGGTAAGCTAAAATTGTCTGTAGTGTATGTGTGTGAATGCGTGTGTATGGATGTTTGCCAGTGATGGGTTGCGGCTGGAAGGGCATCCGCTGCTTAAAAACATATGCTGGATAAGTTGGCGGTTCATTCCACTGTGGCGACCCCAGATTAATAAAGGGACTAAGCTGAAAAGAAAATGAATGAATGAATATTGTGAGCGCAGTATTACAAGTCGAGATCGTATTTATGTAATACGAGCATGCAAATCTCTTTGCTTGCGCGCCGATTTCCTCTGTTTGTGCACAAAACTTTTTGCACACCCTCAAATATACACTTTTCAAGTGCAGAATTTCTTGTTCGCTCTCAAAGAAACCCTGCTGAAGTGCAATTTAGCGTGTTTATGTAATATGTCTCCAACATTTATTAGATTGGCTAGGAACATTTATGAATGCCTCCAATAGACCTACAGAGCGGCATTAATGTGACCTGAACTAAAGTGGAATGGCTATAAACTCCAGCAAGATAGTCTTTGTTTGTTGTATGCAGAGCCATAGACCTTTATCTATAAAGTGTAGTTATGGAAACTGTGTTCATCATAACTGAAAGCTACGTCGTGTTTGCTGACCTAACGCATCACGCACCTGTCAGTCAGTCAGCATGTCAGCTTAAACGATTAAACAAATAACGCACAGCACCACAATAAGATTACAGAAAAGTTCACGCTGTTATAATTCACTTACCTTTTAATACTTTTTGGTGCAATTATAACCCGCTATTTGAAAAATGACTGATTGTTTTGGATGAGAAGCTGTAATGTAGCCATGGCGGGATAAATTTTGGTGTGGCACCCCACCATGGAAGAATGAATGTAGCAAAAACCTTGGGTTACTTGTCTTGACTTCTATTCTGTCCATGGCCAAACACATACTCTCACATTATTAGTGCGGTGTAAGCATTATCTAAATCAATTTTACATCGATAAATATAAATTGAAACTAAATACTGCGTGTTTTACAATATGCTGTAATAAATTTCAACATGCATCAGGGCTCGAAATTACGACCGTTTTGGTTGCATATGCGCTCCAAATTTTATCTATGCAACCTCAAAATATATTTGCGAGCGTTTGTGCGAGTGCATAAAATTGATGCCATGCGACCAATTTTCACAGCAAAATGTTCACCACATGCGCGTATTAGGAGGCATTCACGCATTAAGCATCTTTGCACCTAAAAACACCAAACGCAGCACTCAGGAATGGTTTAAAACAGTTGACATATCAACTTGGTGCAGTAAACAAAGCCTGCAATGCCTGCCCCACCTTCAAGCTCTTCTTATTGGCCCACTGCGGTAGTACAAAACGCGAATGGATTGGTTAATATCAGCTGTCAATCACTCAGTTCTGATGACAGGGAGCTATAGCCGCGAAAATGTAAAGGTCTAGATACGAGAGAATGAAAACAACACTGACAGATTTAGTTTTAGAAACCACCTAAACTTACAAATAATGGCACATCTGATTAGTTATCATGTAATGAATGTTAATCTAACATTTAAGCGTTAACACTTTTCGAAGAGTGGATAAAAGACTTCCAGTCTTTAAAGTTTGCTATGAAAATGACTAAAGCCATTCATTGTTTATTTTTGTTGTTGTTTAATTCAGTCAAGAGTTATTTTCGCTGACAGAGTGGCCACAGAATGTACAGCATTTTTAAAAAATAAAAGAGAGACAACGCCTCCCATTAAATAATGACTTCCCATTTAAACAAGCTATTATGTTTTATTCATATAGACAAATGACCATCCTTTGACAAAAATGCTGAATTTCCTGCCTCACAGTGCTTCGCATGAACGGGCAGAATGTGCCTAAGGACTAGGAGTATTGACATTTTAAAGACCATAGACCAGCACAAATGCATTCTTAACATTTTTCCTGTTGTCTTTTGTCTTTTAAGATTTGATTGTCTCAAACCAGTTTGACTGTGAAAGCATTAAAGTATTGCACACCCACAGAAGAGCACATTTGTGTTGAATCAGTGAGGGCAACCCTTCTGCTGAATGGAGTCGAGCCCTGCTTGCCCTGACTCTTTTATCCTCTCCTAGAAAACACTGGCTCTGGAGGGATTTTCACCAGGCCATCATTTTTCCCCCCAGTCCACTGAGGGAAGCTATATCTATTTTTGGCATCGTATGACAGACTACCACAGCGTACCAAAGAGCCAAAACTCACACAATATCCTCCGGGCCTGCAGCCAGGTGACACAAGGCTTCACTGTGTGAACAAAACAACAGGCTGCTGTTGTCAAACACAACTTTTGGACTTTGGAAAGCCCGATGCTATTATTCCACATCTTTCTAAAACCAACAAAAGGCCTCTCTTATGCCCTGTGAATCAGTTTATAGGGAGACAATTCGGTCCTGGCTTCAGAAATGAGAGAATTAAGGTTAATCGAATACAAAAAAAAGTTCATTTCAATGAGCTTAGCTCGGTCGGTGAAATCAACCTGAGATTCAATCAACAGAGTTTCAGCCCTAAAGCTCTTATCAGCTCAATGTATCGCTGGAATTAATGCTGATAATTGAGTAAATTCATTCAAATCTGTCTAAGTAAAGGATTACTTTCTTCAGTCAAGTGAAAGTGAGCCTGGAGATAAATCTAGATGGCTTGGGGGAAAAAGGCCTGAAAGTTGTTCTTGTCAGCTGTACTTTTTGACCTCAACTGAAGATTATAGTGAATATTAGAGCTTCAGGGTATGATTGCATGTTTATAAAAACAAATGTTTTTTTTAGTTTAAAAAATATTATAAAAATGTTACATTATTACTGTAATTAATGATACTTAAACAATTTGGCTAACAAAATATGTTGTATAAATAACATTCTCAAAATCAATCATTTATTCAGGAATGTTGTCTACTGGGATCAAGAGACTATGCTGTATCTGAATGCCCAGTTTGTATTAATAGAACATTCCATTTTAGAGTTATGAAAACATTAGGTTTAAATGTTGTTTTATTTTTATTTAAATTATCTGTTGTTGTTGTTGTTGCTGTTATTTTTATTATTATTTAGGGGCAAAGCACCGAAGGTGTGTAGGCACCTGTTGTATCCGTTACGGTTCTTCTTATTATTTTTCCGGCTGCTTCTTCTTTTTCCGCTCTGGGAGTCTATGGCAGCCCTTTGAACCGTTTGTGCCATTTGCGCAAACTTTGGCACACTGATAGAGGACAGTCTTATCTTCAACCACTACAAATTTGGACTCTCTAACTCAAACTCTATTTCATCCCTCACCCCTATTTCAATTTTTTTGGTGTCATTATTAAAAAGGAATATTCTGATTATTTCCTTTTAAAACATTATAAAATGTTTGAAAACTGAATGATTTCTTAATATTTAAAATACACATTTATTTCATTTTGAGAATGCTTTTCTTCAGTTTGTGAATGTTAGTGGAACAATTCATTCTGCTATATGAAGAATGATACAAATGAATGTTCTTTCAACATTTAAAGAGACAGCTCACCCAGAAATGAAAATTTACTCACCCTCAAGTGGTTCCTGAAGGGGAAAAAGTTTATTTTTTCTTTGAACACAAACCAAGATATTATGAAGAATGTTGCTAACCAGTAGCCACTTAGATATACTGTAGGTTAGATATGATTTCAGTAGAATTCAGTGGCTAAAATGTCCATCATTCTTCAGCAAGTGAAGGGTAAGATTTTTGGGTAAATTGTCCCTTTAAAATCAACATATATAGCATGAAAATTAAATATATATATTTTTCTTCTTTTTTGTTGTGTAGAATTTTTTTAATCATTTCAAAAATATCATTTGGATGCTTTATTTGAATTCATTACATTTAAATTGGCCATTAAATTTATTTTAAAAATGTTGGTTATGTCAGCATTGGAGAAACCATTTATCATTCTGAATGTTTTTGAACTTTCAAAATTTTATACATTTATATAACCTATAAAAAAAGCATTAGTCAAAGTTAGAGGAATGTTTCTTGCTAGCTGAGAAAAAAATGTTTTATACTGTATGCTGGTATGTGACTTGACACATTTGCTCTAAGACAAGATTGTAATTTTCCCATAATCCTCTGTGAATGCAAGCCTTATTTCTTGGCCTTTACTGTACACAAACAACTGGGCGAAGCCAGCAAGGATATGCAGGAAACTAGCCAGTAACTAGTCAGCTGCCAGGAAACATTTACAAAGATTCTGCACCTTACTAAATCCTAGAAATGGAGCATGATCTTCAGTCATCATCGCTGCTGTTACCAGCACACATTCACAGAGCACACATCTGGTCCTTATTGAGTCCAAGCCAAACTAATTATTCAACACCACAGAGAGGTATTAATACAAAAAATATTTACTTGCGTCATTGTAAGGTTACGTGTGGGATAGTCTTGTCTAGCCAGATTGTTGGCGAGAGTTTTTTTTCTGGCCAAGAACCATATGCTTCCACTGTAAGAGCCGCCAGCCTGACACGTTTGAGCTTTGGGGAAACAAACACATGAACTACAGTTCATCCACCATGATGATGCACGCGTTGACCTGTTGCTTTGTTATTTTAAAACAATATATTATTTAATAAGGGGGTGTCATGGTGGCTCAGTAATTAACACTGTCGCCTCACAGCAAGAAGGTCGCTGGTTTGAGGCCCGGTTGGGTCAGTTGGCATTTCTGTGTGGAGTTTGCATGTTCTCCCCGTGTTTCACGTGTGTTTCCTCCAGGTGCTCCAGTTTCCTCCACAGTCCATAGACATGCGGAACAGGTGAATTGAATAATGTAAATTGCCTGTAGTGTATGGGTTTCCCAGTACTGGGTTGTGGCTGGAAGGGCATTGGCTGTGTAAAACATATGCTGGAAAGGTTGGCGGTTCATTCCGCTGTGGCAACCCCTGATAAATAATCGACTAAGCCGAAGGAAAATTAATGAATGAATGTTATTTAATAAGTCATGTATTTATGTACTTTTACCACTTTGAGTTTATTACTTTATATATGTGTAATGAGAGAAAATTACACGTATCTGAATTAGAGTTCTATAGAGTACATTGAAAGTTTTTTTTCATGTTATACAATTCTAAAGTTCAAAGGGATTCATTAATACTTATTAATGCAATTACGCATTAAATTAATGAAATTATGCATAAAATTAATCAAAAGTGACAGTAAAGTGACTTTTTGTTTTAAATAAATTCTGTTCTTTTGAGTTTTACATTTGTAATATATACAGTTGAAGTCAGAATGATTAGCCTCTACTGAGTTATTAGCCCCTCTGTTTATTTTTTGGCCCAATTTCTGTGTAATGAAGAGAAGATTTTTCAACACATTTCTAAACATAATAGTTATTAACTAATTTCTAATAACTGATTTATTTTATCTTTGCTGTGATGACAGTAAATAATATTTGACTAGATATTTTTTAAGACACTTCTATACAGCTTAAAGTGACATTTAAAGGCTTAACTAGGTTAGTTAGGTTAACTAGGCAGGTTAGGGTAATTAGGCAAGTTATTGTATAATGATGGTTTGTTCTGTAGACCATTAAAAAAATATAGCTTAAAGGGGCTAATGATTTTGACCCTAAAACAAGGCTGGACAATAATTCGATATCAATATATATCGCGATTAGATTTTTTTTCAATACGGTGATATGATTTTTAAACCCATTTTCCGATATTTCGATATAAATTTGCATATATAAAAATATATATTATTATTTATATAAGATCTTATACATGTATACACTGAATGACGTTCAGTGCTCAGCCGTCAGAAAGAGCGTGATCTGATGTCACTTGCGTGATGACGAACAACACAGACATGCTGCCAGCGCTCAGCACAGCAGTTGGTTAAGCTGCGCCGCAGAAAGTTTTAGCTACAAAATGAGTGCTCTGAATACAGATGCGAATGAACAAGCTTCCACAAGTAAGAATGCAGACGAAATAGTTGATAAGAAAGAAAAGACTAATGCAGTGGTGTGGAAGTGGTTCGGCTTTTTAAGTTTCGATAAACTTAGTTTCGGTGCTCTGCAAAGTTTGCGATAGAAAGTGTAGCTGACTAGCGGCGGCAACACATCAAGTCTGTTTCACCATTTGAAGCAGTTCCACCCGATAAAACATACTGAGAGTCAGAAGATGAGGCAACATAAAAGTTTAAGCTAACCTGTGGCCTCACCATCACCACCATCCACCTACCCGACACTGAAACCAGCGGTGTCAGAAGAGAAGGCAATGAAGCAAACACAGATGACTATGAGGCTCCGTGTAGGATTTAAATCAAACTTCGCTTATCAACACGTGCATATACACCTATAAATCACTCGCATATACACCTATACTATTGAATGTTCAAAACATGTTTGAAATTTGCGCATATACATATAAACTTGATGCATGCATACACCCACATACACCCACATATGCATATAAACTCGCCGATCCTTGCATATACTCCCACATTAACACACGCACATACAAACTCGATCCTTGCATAAACGCCAAAATTAACACTCACATACAATAACTAGCTGCATGCTGGCATATAGCACTCGCGCACTTACAAAATAAAACTCACAAACATATTTATCAGGTATTAGGTTATTGTAAAGCTGATGAAGTAGAAGGAATGTGATCAATAGAGCTATTAAATCTGTTAAATAATGAAAACGTGTTATATAAAATATTAGTCTATATAAATAGACTATATAAAATATATAAGAGATATTTATGTTAAACCTTTCAATTTAATTAGCTAATTACATACAGTACACAAATATAAATGGACAGATAAAACCCTTAAAGGACGTTCAAGATGAAAAGCAATTAGAATTATGAATATACTCAAACAACTCTTCCATTGCAAATATTAATGTAGCCTTTACTCTTTATGATTTTTTATTATTATAATTATTATTCTTTTTCTATGTTTTTTTTACGATGTGGATGTCATAATGGTAAGATTTTGGTATTGTTTTGATTGTTAAATATTCAGCAAAAAAAACACTGATAAAAGTTTCTGTTCATCACGTTGGTCAAGCTAACCCCCACAAACTGTCTATATATTATAAGCTGAGTCTGAGAGTTTTATTTATTTGATAGTTTATTTCACATTTCTTGTTTGTAAAGGCTACAAATAAAAAGTGAACAAATTTTTTTGTACTGTTTTTATTTTAAAAAAAAGTAATAGGAGTCTGGAGGTATTATCGACTTTGCAAATTCACTTTGCAGACATTTGTAGGTACAGACATCCATTGTGTGCGTTCTTGGCAGTTTTTCCTTTCTTTTTAATATTGTCCATATCGATATCTGAATTATACCGAAATAAAAAAATATATCGTGATATAATTTTTTGCCATATCGTCCAGCCCTACCCTAAAATGTTTTATAAAAATGTTTAAAACTGCTTTTATTCTAGCCGAAATAAAACAAATAAGACTTTCTCCAGAAGAAAAAATATTATCAGACATACTGTGAAAATATTCTTGCTTTGTTAAACATCATTTGGGAAATATTTAAAAAAGAAAAAACTATTTAGAGGGGGGCTAATAATTCTGACTTTAACTGTAATCATTGCTATTTGACTAGTTTTTAATAAAAAAAACTTACCAGTTTTATGACTAAATAACTATTATATTTTTATGAAAATTTAGATTTGATTCAAAAAAATTTGTTTCCATTTTAAAATTACTTTTAAATAATTTTAGTTTCATTATTTTTCTTACATTTAAAATCCCCATAAATAATAAATAATATTAATTTGTATTTTAGTTAGGTAGGTTATTTTATTCTTTTTTATATAGAAATAAAAATAGTTGTCTGTGCTGATTGATTTTTTCATTCATGCATTCACTTATTCATTTTTCAGTTTTTTAGCATTCTCTAACAAAGTTTGCTTCCTCTAAATTCAGACAGCCACCTTAAAAGACATGTTGTTTTTAAAGACAAATTGTGTTCATTTTAATTGGGCATGACTGCACCCTATTTTAAAAAGTTTTCCATTTTTTAAGTGATACTCCACTTCAAGAGTTTTTAGATATTTTCACACTTGGCAGATGTTTTTATCCAAAGCAGCTTTAATTTGATCAATTCACGCTTCCCTTGAGAGTTAAACCCATGTTTCCATAGCACCACGATTTGCAACAGGACAACAGTGAAAAGTTGACATACAGCAGCTCTCCTAATAAAAACAGAAACTGTTTCTTCAATCTTTGCATTCCAAAAAAAGTCAGTTTAACATATTCAGATGAGTTGTTTATTCTCAGGCCAACAACTGTGGATAAATTTATTCTGCACACTTTGGAAAGCTGCATGAAAACTGCGATGTCAGAGCACATATTGGCTGTCTAATGGTGACTCATGTGTGCGTTTGTGTGCTCGCTGTTCGGCTCAAGTGACTCAGTGGCTCTTTACAGCGTTGCACTGGCAGCGAACCGAGCCTGTGCTTGCAGAAAGAGCTTGTAAAATGGATAATATGCATGGCGGCAACAGAGCTAATCTGCAATAGACCGAACAAACCTTGTCTGTAAAGCAGCTGGAAGCTTTGCCTTTGATATGAGTGTAGTTATCAAGTGATCATCAGCGCGCTTTTCATGTAGAAAGGAGCCATGTAGAGATGGGCCTGTTGTGGGTGTTTGACTGCTCTTGAGGAGCCAGTGTTGTGGGAGGATCCCAAAAGTGCAAGAACACTGGCAAAAACATTTGCCCAACATCCAAGCAGCGTCTAAGAGGATTGCATAAGAGGAGTTTTGCTGGTAAAAAAATGTTACACACTAAAACCAAACAGTCAAATTCAATTAAATGAGTTCATTTTACTCAAATATAGAAAAAGTTCATATACTGTAAATAGTTATGTGAATTTTTTTTTTTGAATGAAGGTGTTAGTTCAACCCAAAAATGAAAATTATGTTATTAATTACCTACCCTCATCAGAATATTATGAAAATACTTTTGTGCGCACATAAAACAAAAAATATTTCAACAGTTTGCTATACTGCAATAAACTGACACTGACAAGAAGAAACTCTTCATAAAGTTGTCATTTTCTTTTATGTGCTCACAAAAGTGTTCTCATAGCTTAATAATATTTCAGTTGATACAATGAAGGCATGTGGTCTGTTTTGAAGATGTTTTTGGTATTTTTCTGGACTTTGAACTTGTCAGGGAACCTTGCGCTCTATGGAGGATGAAGGGGCTCTCAGATTTATCCTAAATATATTCATTTGTTTTTCAAAGACAAACAAAGGTCTCCAAGATTTCCAACGGTGTGAGAATGAGTAATTAATAACATAAATTCATTTTTGGGTGAACTAACCCTTAAACTGGCAACTTAAACAAGGCAAACTTAAACTGATTCAGTAGAAGCAGATTTTTAGTTCCCAGTATGTGTTAAGTCAGACTGTAAAAGGAAAATATATCTTAAAATTAAGTGTTTCTCTGTATTTTTGCACAAGATTAATATAGGGAGATGTAAACCGGTCTGTAAGTGTATGCTACAATATGTTGGAATTTAAAGAGTTTTTTTTGTTGCGTTGAAATTTGTATGGTTACCATTGTGAGTAGAGCTAGTGGCTTGAAAAAAAGTCTCTTTAATGCAGTTTTTCAAGGCAAATGCACGTGTCTTCTTATTTGTTGTGATTTTTTGAGGTAGCTGTATTACAATTATGCACGCTAGTGCTTACTGACACTTAATCATACCGATTACAGGTAATGCTATGTTTATCCAAACATATTGCACAAATTCATTCCCACAATTATCTTGAGTAATCTGAGCATCAGGATTTACAAACAAATATATAATTAGTGTAAGTTAATATTATTATGACACAAAATCACACGTTTATTTTGATTTCAACATAGTTTTGGTTAGTGGAATCCAAGAGAAAAAAAATTTAACCAAAAGGATTATATCACTTATTATATTATATCAAAGTTGTTGTGCAATTATCTTGTACACAGTTCACCCTTGCTGAGCCTTAATTACTTAATTTGGAGAACCAGAAGACCTTTAGTAATGAGCAATTCCAAGCAAATGTCAATATTCCTATTAAAAAAAATATTTTCACCAAAGTATCGAAACCCTATCTAAGTGGTTTGTGTAGGCTTGTATTTTACAGTACTGTAAAAATAATCATGTCTCTAAATGTCTCTGTCAGTGTTTTCAAACTATTTTATTGCATTTATCAAAGTCACACAAGTGCCAATTTCACACCTGTCACATCCAAAACGAACAGATGTCACTTCTATAATGAAGCTTTTTCCTCATAAATACAAAAATATAAAATAAATAATAATTGTTTTATAGAGGGACAACTAGGGATGGGCGATATGGCCTAAAATCCATATTGCGATATACATTGCAGCCACCTGCGATAACGATATATATTGCGATATATAAATTATAATAGAACCATTTCAGAACAGGTTACATACACCCTTAGGAAAGCCAAACTACAATTTCTTTTTAAGAAATAAAGAAACTTTGCATGTCGTTTTGAGAACATTTATTGTGCAAAAGCAAAACTAATTAAACAACACAATGTTGCAGATAAATAAACTAAATGTAGTGCATTTTAGAAAGAAAGACTTTTCTTTTAAGTCCCTGGTTCCTAAATGCCAAGTTGCAGAGAACAAAAAACTGGTGTATTTTAGTTAAGGAACTTACACTGTACTGAAAATACTTCCAGTTTTAATTAGTCAAATAAAATTGTGTATTGCAGATACTTTAAATAAAAACATATTTCAAACCTGCAGCCTAAGGTAACGCATTTGGTTTTTAAAAATTTTGATCTCCTAATGAAATTAAAACTGGTGTCTTGTTAATAAAGGAACGGACACTGTGAATTAGGGCTATACTTCCAGTATTAGGCATGGCTATTTTAAATAAAGAAAATTCTTTCATTCTTTCCTTCTGCCCCAAAGTAACACCATCTTTTCTATATAACTTTAATGACCTTGAGCAACAGAATAATTTCTTATTGATTTCTTATTCTTATTTAACAAACAAATTTTTAAAAAAGTTTTGTTTCTTTTCAGTGAGCACCACTGACAGTTCAAATCTGCTTTCTTTCTCTCCCTCTGAGAGATTGAGATGCACCAGCCAAAGTTTGCGTATGAAGTAATGCAAAAATGAATACAATTAATATCGAAAGCAAAAGCAGAATCTCGGACATGTCCGGTTGGTAAAGTCTAGATTGGATATGCGGCCGGCCGGAAATGCGATATGCACATTAATATAGCACCATTTTTATTTACTTTCACGTCAAGCGGTCTTTACATTGTTTTGTATACATTGCTAAGCAATGCATGGCACTGAATGGGGTAACGTCTAGATTGGATACGCGGCCGGCTTTGCTCTTAATTTCGCGGGTAGATTGCGTCATCAAACATGCATTATCGCGATAGTGCAATAGAATTAAAATCTCTATCGTAGGCCAATTTTGTATCGTTTATATCGCATATCGTTTATATCGCCCATTACTTGGGACAACTCAACATTTTGATTAGCATTATTTCTTTTGGGTTGTGTGGTTTAGTTCAGAGAATTTTTACAAAGTATGTTGCATACTGTAAACTTGCATACTTTTTGTTCAAATCAATAATGCATGTTTATTTCCCTCATTTTAAATATAAAATATTTAGGGCTCTATTTTAACAATTTAGGTACAAAGTCTAAATCGCATGGTGCATAAAGGGCGTGTCTGAATCCACATTTGCTATTTTAAGGACGGAAAAATAGGCTTTGCACCGCGGTGCATGGTCTAACAGGGTTGTTCTTATTCTCTTAATGAGTTATGGGTGTGTTTTGAGAATAAACCAACCAGAGTATCCTCTCCCATTCCCTTTAAGAGTCAGTTGCGTCGCGCCATGGCGCATTTACTATTTACATGGCTGACTTTGTAAGTGGAAAAAGCTATCGCTTCACTAGCGAGAAAACAGTTAAACAATCTATCTGCAGCACGAGGATAAAGAATGAGCCTCCTTCAATCGGCCTTTACTTTCTTTTTCTCTCTTTCGTAGTGTAAGGAAATGGTGTTGTACACTCCGCTGAAGACATCCATTAGCCTACATAATTAATTTCATTTGTTAATCGCAAAAATTTGTTTCAAAACAATTTCTAAATTCAGTTCTAATTTCCAGGAAACAAATAAATAAACAATAATAACCTAGTGTGGTCAAAAATCTGAGTTATCTCCAAACACACGTGCTATGCCCCATATGGTCCAAAACCTGACAGATGGACAAATTTAAGCTTGTTTTAATAAAGCAAATACTGTATAAATAATGTTAAAAAATTCTACTAATAATAATAACATTATACAAAAGCAAGTTGTCGTGAATAAACTGAAAAAAGCCCCCCGAGATGAAGGCATGAAGGCAGTGGTTTTTATATTTATGTAGAAAGTAATAATTTTTGTTATATTTTTATCCTTTGATTCTTTTTCATTTGTAAAGATATTTGCCTATTGCTACATCCTGTGTGCTGTACATCCTGTATAGCAATGTGTAAGCGAGGCGCACAACTAACGTGCTCTGCGCTGAACTTTAGACCTGCTTTCAGCTTGTCTATTGAGCAGTCTATTTTAGTTCCTCAAAATAGCAACGCGCAAACAATTCAATTCATCTTTTCAATTCATCTTTATTTGTATAGCACTTATACAATGTAGATTGTGTCAAAGCAGCTTCACATGGAAGATTATAGTGAATTGAAACAGGGTCAGTTCAGTTTTCAGAGATTAAGTTCAGTTCAGTTTAGCTCAGTTCAGTCTGGGTTAATAATCACTACAGAGAGTCCAAACACTGAAGAGCAATTCCATTGATGTGCAGCTCTACAGATCCCGAACCATGCAAGCCAGTGGCGACAGCGGCGAGGAAAAAACTTCACCAATTTGCGAAAGTGAAGATTTAAAAACCTCGAGAGAATCTGGCTCAGTTGGGCATGACCATTTCTCCTATGGCCAAACGTCTTGTGCAGGGCTGCAGTTTAGGCGCAGGAAGGTGGACCTCAGCGAAGACTTGTCTGTCCTTGGAGCATCACAGGAGTCAGTCTCATGCTCTCACTCCACGATGACCACCACAGCAGTTGCTCAGGATACGGCCTGGTCCAGAAAACCTTGGGATCATCTCGTCGCTGGTCTTGGATCGCATCAGTGGCACTGCATAGTCTGAGGGCCTCGAGATGAGTACCCCCAGGTGGAAATACAAAATAAGGAGAATAATTAGCGTAGCTGCTGTTGAATAATTAGCGTAGCTGCTGTAACAATGCGCCTTAACACAGCTCTTTTCTAGACCGGAACACTCATGACTCCACAAAGTGGCACAAATGGATTTACTATTTAAACAACGTGACAGAAAACGGGAAAATTAAGCTTGCACTGGTCTGAAAATAGCAACACGTTGGGGCAAACGCATCTTGCGCTTTATTGCGACAGGTTTATGATAGGACCCTTAATGTTAACAGATTGATATTTTTCTGATCCCTTTACTCTGTTGTTTAGTTGTTTTGGAAAATATAAATCAATGCTTCAGTGTACTGTGAGCACATTCTCTCTGCATTAATGTTTGACATTTTACTTCAAATTTCACATCCATAATGCTGAAATCACTCTAATGTTTATTGTTTTAATATATGTGACATGGACTGTGCAAGTAAAAAAGATTGAGTGCTTATTGAGTAAAGCAACAGTCATTGTTGTTAATAAAGCTAACAGCGTCCTGAGCATGAACCCTACTTTTCATGCTTTTTTTTTAACAAATTTAAGTTGATTGAACATAATTCAAATCTATTTTCAAAAATCTTGTTGTTTAACCAAGTCATTTGAACAAACAGAAAAAGTGAATTTTTGGAGTGGAGATAAATGCATAATTTTTGAGTCTGGCAGTATGAGACGTATGTGCTCGAGCCCTTTCTCTTAATCAGATCGCTTTGATCATGTCGCTACTGTTTCTTTGAAGCACTTGAATATCAGACGTGAATGCAGCCATGCTAAGTGCTGCCTAAGGCTTATGCTAACCTGAGACGCACCATTGGGAGCTCAGCTGAAAGAAAGAGCGACCCGGTCATTTACAGAGAAGCAGACCAGTAAAAGAGGGGCCACATTAGCGGACTATTATTATGACAAAACCTTCTTCGGCCTGGGGATTTGTTTTTAGCTTTCGAGAAATATTACTCACTTATATGCACAAATATAATATAATATAATATAATATAATATAATATAATATAATATAATATAATATAATATAATATAATATAATATAATATAATATAATATAATATAACATAATATAACATAATATAACATAATATAATATACTATAATATAAAGAATTTAAATTAAATTAATTAAATAATTTTATTTTAAATATTTCAATAAGAAATACAAGTTACTAATATTTACTTTTAGTAGGATCATACAAATGCACAATAATATATATTATAATATAATTTATATAATATTTATAAAATATATACATATTTATTATTATTATTATTGAATATTCAAACAAGAAGAAAATGTGACTGTATTATATTATATTATATTATATTATATTATATTATATTATATTATATTATATTATATTATATTATATTATATTATATTATATTATATTACCTGACAAAAGTCTTGTCGTTGATTCCAGTTGTAAGAGCAGCAAATAATAACTTGACTTCTGATTGATCATTTGGAAAAGTGGCAGAAGGTAGATTTTTCTGATGAATCATCTGTTGAACTGCATCTCAATCATCACAAATACTGCAGAAGACCTATTGGAATCCACATAGATCCAAGATTCTCGCAGAAATCAGTCAAGTTTGGTGAAGGAAAAATTATAATTTGGGGTGCGTGTGAGTGATCTGCAGAGTGGATGGCAACAACAACAGCCTGAGGTATCAAGACATTTGTGCTGCCCATTACATTACAAACCACAGGAGAGGGCAAATTCTTCAGCAGGATAGCGCTCCTTCTCATACTTCAGCCTCCACATCAAAGTTTCTGAAAGCAAAGAAGGTCAAGGTGCTCCAGGATTGGCCAGCCCAGTCTCCAGACATGAACATTATTGAGCATGTCTGGGGTAAGATGAAGGAGGAGGCATTGAAGATGAATCCAAAGAATCTTGATGAACTCTGGGAGTCCTGCAAGAGCGCTTTCTTTGCCATTCCAGATGACTTTATTAATAAGTTATCTGAGTCATTGCAAAGATGTGTGGATGCAGTCCTCCAAGCTCATGGGAGTCATACACAATATTAATTCTTTTTCACTGCACCATGACTTCATATTCTATACTGTACATTATTTCTGTTAAGTGACAAGACTTTTGTCTAAGCAAAGTCAGACCTTACTGTCCTAATTAAATAATAAAAAATTCAAAAGTCATGATCAAATTTTATTTTGGTAAAATAAGTGTAATCTAGAGGCCTTTGCCTTTCATATAAGCCACTTCTGATACCAAATGATCTGCTAGAAGTCAAGTTATTATTTGTTGTTCCTAAAACTTTTTATGAAAATATTATATTATATTATATTACATTATATTATTCATTTTCTTTTTGGCTTAGTCCCTTTATTAATCTCGGGTCGCCACAGCAGAATGAACTGCCAACTTATCCAGCATATGTTTTACACTGGGAAACACCCATGCACTCTCATTCACACACATACACTATGGACAATTGTAGCTTACCCAATTCACCTGTACCACATGTCTTTGGACCTGTGGGGGAAACCAAAGCACCCGGAGGAAACCCACGCAAACGCGGGGAGAACATGCAAACTTCGCACCAAAATCCCATCTGACCCAGCCGAGACTCGAACCAGCGGCCTTCTTGCTGTGAGGAGACAGCACTACCTACTGCGTCACCGTGTCACCCTATATTATATTATATTATATTATATTACATTACAATCATGCAAAAGAACTTAGCAAATACTATAAAGTAACATTGTAATATATTCTGTTTTCATATGATGTCATTGAAGTTTCAATGAGAAATATGTGTTTATAAAATTATGATGTGCATGCAAATAGTATCATACGTATTGTGTGTGTGCATAACATTTTTACATTTGAATAATTTTTTGCTTATTAAATTCTGTTTAGTGTAATTAAATATCTGAATACAGTCAAGAGGAATTGCCAAGTAGAAGAGAGAAGCATATAAATTGGAACAGAAATGCTTTGCTGCTGGAAGTGTTAATTCTGGGGGTTTTGTGAATTGTAGATCAGCACAGGTGATGCGGCAGAAGGTCAGAATACACCTCTGCTGTGTGTGTGTCATTATTTCAAGTTCATCGCCCACAAGCTCATCCACAGCTCACTCATGACTGTGTCGTTATGAAATGTGCTTTGGCAGAGAGTGAAGGATTTCTGGCTCTGACTACCAGTGCACAACAATGCCAATATATCACAAAAACAAACAAACAAAACAAAACCAACTAAGAAAGCAAAAACAACGGAATAACATAAAATAAGCAAGACACAGTGAGGTCAGGTAGATGTATTAATTCAGAACATCAGACATAAATCATAATATTTCACACCTGACATAACACATCATTTTATTTAATTTTAGTGCATAAAATCAAACATTTAAATAATTTTTTTTACTCTGCCTGTAATTTATAAATTTTCTGCCATGATTATTTGATCTAGGCACAGTTATTTGGAGATAATTTCAAGTAAGCACACATTTAAGTTTTCAAACTGCCAAACAAGGATTGATGTTAGATTAGAATTAATGACAGTCAAAAACTTTAACTGTTGTTTTGCCAAAAATGTTAACCCTTGACAATTAAGACCTCAAAAAAGAAAAACAAATAAACCTAAAAAATCTATATTATAAAATATTATATATACATTATATATAATATAATGTATTTTTTCACCGACCAAAGTTGCATTCATTTTTCGTCAAGATTTTTTTTTGATTATGGGAGAATCAGACCAATGAGCAAAGTCTTCTCCAGCACATCCCAAAGATTCTCAATAGGGTTGAGGTCAGGACTCTGTGTTGACCAATCCGTGTAAAGATTATGTCTTATTTTCTCTGAACCAAGGCTTCTAGCACTGTCATCTTGGAATCAGGAAAGAAACAATGCTATTAATGGATTTACTTGGTCATTCAGTATATTCAGGTAGTCAGCTGACCTCATTCTTTGGACACTTTGTTGACGCTATAGACCTGACCAACTCCAGTATCCCCAAATCACAGCACTGCCTCCACAGGCTTGCATGATAAGCACTATATGATGGATGCATCACTTCATCTGCGTCTCTTCTTATTCTTATGTGCCCATTACTTTGCAACAGGGTAAATCTGGACTCACCAGACCACATGGCCTTCTTCCTTTTCTCCAGTGTCTAATCTTTATGCTCCCTATCAAATTCAAGCTTTTTTTGCCTATATTAGCCTTACTGATATGTGGTTTTCTTAAGGCTATACAGCTCTTTAGTCCCAATCACGTTCCCTTTATTTTCCCTATTAAACATACTGTAGCTGTGAGTTCTACTATGTTTTTTTTTATGATTCGATTGAGCTTGAATTTTTTTTAATACTTCCTCAAAGATGATGGTTCCCCACTATTCTTCCACTTTTTAATAATGTGTTGGATAGTTCTTAACCTAATTTTAGTACTTTCAGCAATTTCCCTTGATTCATGCCAATAATTTGACCCTTTTGAAATAGATGAACATCTTTTTCACAACCACAGGATGTGTCTTCTCACATGGTTGTTAAAGAAATGAGAAGCGACTCTCTCCATCAGTTGAGGTTAAATAACTTGTTACCAGCTAAAACATAATCATCCATGCTGTGATTATCTAACGGGAGGCTCTTACTCTTAAATCCAGTTAGTGTTCTATTATTCATTCATTCATTTTCTTTTCAGATTAGTCCCTTTATTAATCAGGGGTCGCCACAGTGGAATGAACCGCCAACTTATCCAGCATATGTTTTACGCAGCGGATGCCTTCTAGCTGCAACCCAACACTGAGAAACACCCATACTCTCTCATTCACACACATACACTACGGCCAATTTAGTTTATTCAATTCACCTATAGCGCATGTCTTTGGACTGTGGGGAAAACCTGAGCACTCAGAGGTAACCCACGGCAACACAGGGAGAACATGCAAACTCCCCACAGAAATGCCAACTGGCCCAGCCGAGGCTTGAACCAGCGCCCTTTTTGCTGTGAGGCAATCATGCTACCCACTGTGCCACTGTGATGCCTATATTATATTATATTATATTATATTATATTATATTATATTATATTATATTATATTATATTATATTATATTATATTATATTATTCATTCATTCATTCATTTTCTTGTCGGCTTTGTCCCTTGCGGGGTTGCCACAGCGGAATGAACCGCCAACTTATCCAGCACGATTTTACGCAGCGGATGCCCTTCCAGCCGCAACCCATCTCTGGGAACTATATTATATTATATTATATTATATTATATTATATTATATTATATTATATTATATTATATTATATTATATTATATTATATTATATTCTTGATTGAGATATGTCTAATTTTTACATTCATTTATATTTCTTAACTTTTATTTTCATTTATTTTTTTGAAAGTGTCTGTATAAATGTATGTGTCTTGTGTTCAGTGCTTATTTAGTCAAAAATACAACAAAAACTGTAATATTTAAAAATGAGATTACAATTATAAGAAGCATTTTATATTTAATAACACTTGTTCCTGTGGTGGTGAGGCAGAATTTTCATTGGCCATTACTGCAGTCTTCAGTGTTGCTCGATCCTTCTAATCGAATTCATTCTAATATGTAGATCAAGAAACATTTGTTATCACCATCATTTTTGAAAATGGTTTTACTGCTTGATATTGCTGTAGAAACCATGCTACATTTTTTAGGATTTTTTTATGAATGAAAATCTTAAAGAGCAGCACTTATTAGAAAGAGCAATCTTTTGTAACATTTTAAGTGAAGTTTTAAAAACAAATTTCAAGAGGAGCATTTCATCTGATTGATCACGGCTGGCCTCTCATCCGTAATCAGCAGTAATCTAATCAGAATGATTCAAGCTTAAAATAAATAGACAGATTTCGCCTACTACCTTTTTTTTTTTTTTAATATTTTTTTAGGGTTTTTCACCTTTAATGGACAGGACAGTGAAGATTGACAGACAGGAAAGTGTGGGGAGCAGAGATAGGGGAAGGATCGGCAAAGGACCTCGAGCCGGGAATCGAACCCGGGTCGCCGCGAGCACCTGGGTGCCACGTGTCGACGCACCAACCACTAGGCTATTGGCGCAGACAGATTTCGCCTACTACCTTATCTTCATTTGCAAGCCTGCTATTTGCGTCAAGCAATATCTAAGTGTGAACTCTTGAAATATATTTTCTGTTCAATTGAATTCATCCTGCATAAATATAAAATGAAAAAAAAGTATCCCAAACTTTTAAATGTTAGTGTAAAATAATAATATTTTAACTTTTACATTTCTTTTTGTTGTGCACTCGAGCTATTCTATGCATAAAAATATTTGAAATGACATTACATTGCAAGAAATTCCTCAAACATCACATCATATAAGTGTATTTTGCAAATAAAAACTTGTGATGCATTTTTATGACTTAGAATTGTATGATTGAGTCACATGAACAACTTTTTTTTTGTCACAAATGCCATGAGGTTAAGTGAAAGATGGCACAATTTTCACTTTGGAGTGAACTAACCTTTGAAGTGATTTGATGAGGCCTTTGTTAGCCCTTAACCGGTGATCCACTCAGAGATAATGGTTTCTGTATGCAAAAGGCCAAGCTGGAAACATGTGTCACTGCACTGTGTCTGATGCAGGTAAGACTGAGCTGCTGGCTTTTATTTGGACTCTGGCTGAGATGTGGCCTGGATTTAAATGTGCTTTGATTCAGACGGCTGATGGGGATCAGTTTATCACCAAGAGCAGCAGCACTGGCAGTGTTTCTGCAAAAAGGCCAAGTAACAACGATGGTAAAAATGAATCTTTTAGCTTTTGGGCTGCTGTATTACATTTAGAGAAAAAGTACATTAATACTGTGCTCTTAAAACCAGCCTCTGATTTTACAATAGAATTAAAGCTGTTTTGATTGAGCCAAGATGGCTAAAGCGAAGCCAACTCCACTAAATGACAAGCATTATGTTTGAAAGTCAAGACATTGCAGAGGGGTTTTTCGACACTCATTAATGATTCACTGGAGGCAGATCAGATAAATTTGCCCAAATGTGATGCAATGACAGCGTAACATCATCCAGAGGAGACCTTGGACAAAGAGTAGACACACACACTTACACACCCTCTATTAAAACAAACATTGTGGAAAAGGTGCTGCTTGTGCTTTCTTTTTTAAGATGGGTTAATTATAAATATGTGAGAAGTAGCTCTGAGGACAAATGTGCCATCTGTTTGCAGCAAGGGAGAGTCTGTCCTTTGCCACCCAGTTCAATGTCAGGACACCACTTCCTGTTTACTGTCTGCTGGAAACCCTGGACTTTAAAAAACACACTGACAAGCAAAGATAATTTTGCCTATTTTAGGACTTATTATTCAGCATTCACTTATACTGTTGCATTGACTGATGTGTGTCCATAGTGTGTAAAAACTTGGCAGTATATAATAGTAAACATCAATAATCTGATCCATTAGCATAAATCAGTGAGAATCATAGATTTTATGATGCTACTGACATTGTTCAGTCAATAAGAGTGAGTGATTTTCTATTTTTCTTTTGTAGTTTGATTCATATGAGCAGTATAGACAACAGTGGGCACTGGGTATTCCGCTGCTGTCATTTTAATAGATCATATATACATGTGGTTTGTTTAAGAGCTGTTTACAATCACAGACGTGACTGAGTGTGTTTGTGACATTTGTGTTTTTGATATAAACTTGCGTGTATCTGACAGGGTATATGCAGTAAGAGCTAAAGAGAACTTTAACACACACATGATGTCTGTCCATGCTGTTGCTTTGCGTGTGTGTGCTTGGAAAAGAGTTTATCAGGAGTTTTGTGCAAATGTACACTAAAAAATATCTGTAAATTAGCAGTTTTCTGTATTTTATGATTCATTTTTTTATTTTTGTATCCCCACTTATTTATGCGGTTGTTGCTAGATCAGATACGGTTGCAGCCAGAAGTTAATGAGAATTGTTTGTATTATTTATTCAATTTCTACATTTTTCAACTATTTATTCAAAATGTTGTATTAACTACCCCTACCCCAACCCTAAACCCAACCATCACAGTAATGTAAAAACAGTAGTTGTACCGAGTATTATTTGTTATTTATTAAATTACCCAATAAATTGTATCTTTTAATGTCTACCTTAACCGTCACAGTACTGTAAAAATATGAATTATTGTTATACTTATATAAATTATATAAATATAAACTTATAATATACAGATTGTCAAATCTAGACTTCAGCATATATTGTGAAGGTTTTCCATGGAATATTCATTCATTCATTTTCTTTTCGGCTTAGTCCCTTTATTAATCCGGGGTCGCCACAGCGGAATGAACTACCAACTTATCCAGCACATGTTTTACGCAGCTACAACCTTCCAGCTACAACCTATTTCTGGGAAACATCCATACACGCTCATTGACACACATACACTACGGACAATTTAGCCTACCCAATTCACCTGCATGTCTTTGGACTGTGGGGGAAACTGGAGCACCCGGAGGAAACCCACGGTAACGCAGGCAGAGCATGCACTTATAAACTTATAAACTTTATAAGTTTTACCTTACCTTACCTTACAGTTTCACAAAAATTATGCTATATTGATGTACGTATCCGCAGCTGTTTCCTGTCTAGACTTTAACTATTTATGCTTTTGAATTGCATTATGGGACCTTGATCTTTCTTCCAACAACTTTTAACCCTTTGTTAGCATATTTAATAGTTTAAAGTGACATATTGTCTGTGTTGGTGTTATATGTATCAAAAATCTTGTAATAATCTGCCAGTACATTTTCTGTTATTTTACAGTCTTATTTCTCTCTATATTATTTCTTATAAATTATATTATTCCAAACTACTAAAATATCAGTAAAACTTAAAAAAAATATTTTAAAAAGTACCACTTTGTTGAATCTAGCATGGCGTCACGGTGGTGCAGTTGGTAGCACAATCGCCTCACAGAAAAAAGGTCGCTGGTTCAAGCCTCGGCTGGGTCAGTTGGCTTTCTGTGTGTAGTTTGCATGTTCTTCCCGTGTTTGTGTGGGTTTCCTCTGGGTGCTCCGGTTTCCCCCACAGTCCAAAGACATGCAGTACAGGTGAATTGTGAGAGCTAAATTGTTCGTAGTGTATGTGTGTGAATGAATGAGAGTGTATGGTGTTTCCCAGTGATGGGTTGCAACTGGAAGGGCATGCGCTGTGTAAAACATATGCTGGATCAACAGAGCAGAGTTCAAGGTCCCATAATGCAATTCACAACTGTAAATAAATAGAAAACACTTAAATAAATAAATGGAAAAAACGAAAACTGTTAACAGATATTTTTTACAGTGTATGAAGATAACATACCTTAATGGTGATGCGAAACTGCAGTGGTATTTGTGATTTAAACCAAACAGAGTGTCCAAGGCACTGGGTGCACCGGCTTCTTCTATAAATGGGTTGGGAGCATCAGCTCATTTGCATAAAAACAGCTTGTCTTTTTAAAATATGGGCATTGTGGCCTGTCTGGTAATTTGATCTGAATGTTTCTGGGGACATCCGAATCTTGTAAAAAAAGGCATGATAGGTTCCACTGAGACGTTTTAGAATGTTTAAATCCTAGAAAAGGAGCATTCAACCAGGTGTAACTAAAAATTATCATATTAGAAAGGCAGCAAAATTCTAGACCATAAACGTTTAAAAAATTTACAAAATCATTAATTATCAACATTGCATTATTAAATTTACAATTCTGCATATTCAAATTATACACAGACGTAATATATATATTTGTTAAATTTTATACAATATTGTTCAATTTCAATTTTTCTATACACTATTGATGCATATTTATTAATGTATTTTTAATAGCATAGGATGCATTAATTTAGTCCAAACTGACAGTAAAATCATTCAAAATGTTCCTGTAATTCCAATTTTATTTTTTTCAGCGTTATTTAATCTTTCAGCAACTTAAATTTTTTTAAGTATTTTTATTTTAATTTATAATCTAGTTTAATCTGCTTTTATGTCTGTGTATATTTATATTTATTATCTAGCTTTAATATTTATTAATTTTTTATTCTAGTTTCTTTTTCAGTTAACATTTAATTATCAAAAAATATTTTATGTTTATGCTCTTAGTTTTAGACTGAGCTTCATGTTTAACGCAAATACTAAACAGCAGAATTCATTTCTACATTGATCATATTATTTTCTGAAATATCGTGTTAAACTAAAGACCGAGTAATCATATCTTTTTATATTATTGACATTTATATTTTTAAAATGATTTAGTGAATAGTGAAAATGTAAAATATGAAAAAATGTAATAACATTTCACAACATTATTGTTTAATCTTTATTTTTGATCAAATAAATGGAGCCGTCTTCATAAGAGACTTCATTTAAAAGCCTTGCAGACTCCAGAAGCTGGTGTACAATGAAGAATGTGAAATGCTGTTAGATCTTCTCGTGTGTCATGATTGTGAAACCTCAGTGTTCTTGCTGGAGCCTCTGGCATCTTTGCGTTGTCCTGGCAGCTTCCTGAGGGAAGACCACTGGGTACGAGGAAGCTCAGAGCCAGAGCTCGCAGGGCCCCTCTGTCTTGTTTGGCCCTGCCGAGTTTACAGTCCTGGTGACTGGTGCCAAGTAACAGTCTCACACCGCTACTGAATCATGAAGCGTTTCGCATTGAAGCAGAGAGTGTGTGAGACTGAGGACAGATTGAATGATTGTATCCATGTACAGTCATGCTGGTTCATGACCGCTGCCCTGTGAGGTACTTACAAGAGATTACAGTGACTTCTCAAGTGCAACATATCAGGTTCTCCTTTATTTTTAAATGAGCGCTTAGGAGTTTAGTCTTTACTTACTGGGGCTGCTTTAGTTCAGATTAAATTACGTTATTTAAAGAAGAAAAAAGCAAGAAAATGAAGGTCTAAAATGAAATCAGCAGAGATAGTACCATAATTACATTGTCAATGTAAGCATACTGTTGGTTGTCACAATTACTAGTAAAATAACACAGTAAAATTTCTGACAGTATTACAGTTTAAAATGTTCATTTTCATTAAAACCGTGATGGATTATCATGATTTTGAAAACTCACTGTAAATCTTGTAACACTGAGATTTGCTAGTCAAAAAAGGCTGCAAGGTACATAAATACATGTTTATATAGACTGTTAATAAATATATATTCATATATACTGTTAAAGTGTGTTTTACTTGGCATGGGATGATAACCGGTTTCAAAGTTTACCATGGTTTGGAAAAGTCAAGGTTTTAAAGCAGCAAAAATGTTCTGTAATACCGTTCTTAAGGTATATGTATATTTTTTACTTGTTTTTTTTTTTTTTTACGAATATTTTATTTCGTTTTTTTAGGGCAACAGTATTTCTAGCAGAAAAGGACCCTCCACGTCAATAGCTAGTGTCAGCCCACTTTCTGCAAACATTTGAAAAACTAATCGCTAATGCATCAACGCTAATGCATGCTATAGACCTGCAGTGCAGTGGCTTACTGTATGTCCAAAACAAGAAAGATATCCAAAGATGCCTTTTAAAGTTATAAAGTAATCTGTGTTTTTGAAATGAATAAAGATAGCAGAAGTCAATGATTTATTTTAATTATTTAGCCTGACATTTCAACTGTTCCAAAAAATTTATGATTTAAAAAAACATATTTTAGAGCAGTAATCATCACAATACCGTGATACAGTGAAACCGTGATATTTTAATCCAAGGTTATCATACTGTGAGAATACTGGCCTATGCCTAGTTGTACTTTTTAAAGTGTGAGGATAATTTATAAGTTTGACTTTACAATATTTAAATGAAAATCAAATTCAAAATCAGTCTGAAAAATGACAACAAGATATTTTGATCAAATGGCACAGCCCTTTTTGGCTTTTATACAGCAGTTTTGTGAAGAAAAAAAAACAAGGTAAACGTGGATCATGTGAGGTAGTTGCAAGTAAAGCAAAATAGCTTGAATAAGAAAAATAAATGTACCTATAAAAGCTTAAAATAAGTACACAAAACAATACAACCATGAGTAAACAAATTGTGCAGAGATCCATGCTTATGTTGTATGTTCACAAAGTTTTGTTCAATTTCACGTCACCAAAAACTTGGTGGAGTGCTCAAGTGTCTGTGTTATATATTTTTGAACATTTTCAAGTAGTTTTAACAAAACCATGATAATATTGACATAATTTGTCAATAATGGTAACTATAATTATGATATGAAATTTTCATATCGTTATATCTCTAGGTTGAATACTATTTTTAAGTTTTATTTCGATAGTCTACAGAACAAACCATCGGTATACAATAACTTGCCTAATTACCCTAACCTGCCTAGTTAACCTAATTAACCTAGTTAAGCCTTTAAATGTCACTTTAAGCTGTATAGAAGTGTCTTAAAAAAT
Source organism: Danio kyathit (assembly GCA_903798195.1). Classification (NCBI taxonomy): domain Eukaryota; kingdom Metazoa; phylum Chordata; class Actinopteri; order Cypriniformes; family Danionidae; genus Danio; species Danio kyathit. The sequence goes on from LR812525.1 coordinate 38,972,418, forward strand.
ATCTAGTCAAATATTATGTACTGTCATCATGGCAAAGATAAAATAAATCCGTTATTAGAAATGAGTTATTAAAACTATTATGTTGAAAAAATCTTCTCTGTTAAACAGAAATTGGGGAAAAAAAATAAACAGGGGGGCTAATAACTCAGGGGGGCTAATAATTCTGACTTCAACTGTGTGTATATAAATATGGCATGATGGTTCATGCCTTTATCTTGATCTGAATTCATTTTAGTCTGATCTGATCCTACAGTAGTTTTTTTAGTCTCTGGCCGAACAGTGTGACCTTGGCTTTGTTATGCCTCGAATTTAAAGCATCAGATGAACCTTGACTTTTGTCAGGGTTTGCCGCTCTTTTGATTCAGACACACCGCACAAAGTAGGATGAAAAAAAAGCTGCATAAAAAAAGAAACAGAAACTGTAAGGCCACTCAATGAGGCGAAACACTGCACCAAGACACTTTTTTTCATGTATCTGTCAAATTTGAGATATGCTGGGCCTTTTGGCTTTTTATAAAGTTTTTTTTTCAGTCGAATATAAAGAAAGCATTCAAATGACATGTTTAATTGTTTTTGTTGCAATTTATCATTTTGTGTCTTTTAGATTTCAATTCCAAGTCAAATATTTAAAGGGTGTTAAAATACAGATTGTCAAATCTAGACTTCAGCATATATTATGAAGGTTTTCCATGGAATATTCATTCATTCATTTTCTTTTTGGCTTAGTCCCTTTATTAATCACGGGTCGCCACAGCGGTATGAACCGCCAACTTATCCAGCATATGTTTTTTACGCAGCGAATGCCCTACCGGCCGCAACCCAACACTGGGAAACACCCATACACTCTCATTCACACACACACACTCCGGCCAATTTAGCTTATTGAATTCACCTATACCGCATGTCTTTGAACTTGTGGGGGAAACTGGAGCACCCGGAAGAAACCCACGCGAACAGGTGGAGAACATGCAAACTCCACACAGAAGTGCCAACTGACACAGCCGGGCCTTGAACCAGCGACCTTCTTGCTGTGAGGTGATCGTGCTACCCACTGCGCCATCGTGACGCCCTTCCATGGAATATTTTTATATATAATTTATCTATATAATTTGTCTAATTATAACAACATATTATCCTAAAAAAACAAACAAACAAGCATTCAGGCCATTCGCAGTGTTTTTACTTACCAACGGATTAACATATTTACTAAATTCCCTAAAAACATTTTGGTCTAATTTGTAACTACGGAAATGGATAAATTTTAATTAAGCTGTTATTTAAGTTTTGATTCATTTGTATCATAAGTACACATGCATTGGGACTGTTTTTTTAACAGTATCTTTGTTCTTTTTTTTTCATCACTGTATGAAACCTGATCCTTTATGTTACGTCAGCTGTCACGCAGGTGTCGTAAGCAGAGCGCGTCATTTGTGACATGAATTTTTGGCTAAACAGTCTGTCTGCTGTGTGAAAATATGAAAGCAGTCCAGCAGTAAGGTGGCGGCAGCAGAGCTTCTTTCAGCACTGTCAGTTTGATAAGACACCTAAAGGTTGAACACTCAATGCAACACAATGCATTCTCTGAGGGAGTTCATGATCCTATCACTTCCTTTGGTATGAAGTAAAAACTTCTGAGTAAGCTAAAAGTTTAACTATAAGGAAGTTCAGAATAATGACAGTGTTGGTTCACAAAGTGTTTATATTGCATTCTTTTATTCTCTGTTACAGTAGCTTTACTTTTTGATTCATCAAGATATATTGATAATATACAGTTGAAGTCAGAATTATTAGCCCTCCTGAATTATTAGCCCCCTTGTGTATTTTTTCCTCAATTTCTGTTTAACGGAAAGTAGATTTTTTTCAACTCATTTCCTAACATAATAGTTTTACTAAATAATTTCTAATACCTGATTTCTATTATCTTTGCCATAATGACTGGATTACTAGATTTTTTTTAAGATACCAGTATTCAATTTAAGGGGTTAACTAGGTTAATTAGGCAAGTTAGGGTAATTAGGCAACTCATTGTATAACAGTGGTTTGTTCTGTAAACCATCAGAAAGAAATATTGCTAAGGGGGCTAATAATATTGACCTTAAAATGGTTTTGAAAGTTTTTTAAACTGTTTTGTATTCTAGCTGAAATAAAACAAATAAGACTTTCTACAGAAGAAAAAAATATTATAGGAAATACTGTGAAAAATGTAACACTTGGGAAATATTTGAAAAAGAAAAAAAATACACAGGAGGGCTACAGTAATAATTTTGACTTCAACTGTATTTGCATTTTTTTAATTGCATGCATGCAAACTAATGAAACTAACTAGAATAGTTAAGCAGTTGTAATATTTTTGAATGGTAAATGGAGCTAGATACAGTATAACACAATTTGGCATTTGTTAGTTAAAGTTTTACACCATTGCTATTTTCCCAAGTAATATCGAAACCTACCAAATTGGATGTAACATTCAGACTCAATTGCAGAAATGTGGCTCCACTATTGCTGTGGAATTCAGAACCTGGAAGACTGGGGAATACCCTTCCCTGAGTGCATGTGAGGATAGAATTGTGCAGGGGTTAGGGCTGCACAATATTGGAAAAATCTGATATTGCGATATATTTATTTTTCTGCGATAAATATTGCAATATGAATACAGTTTCACGAGATGGATTAAATAGCACTATTTGATGGTTTTCTGGGCAGTCTAACAGTATTCAGGTATTTTCACAATGCAAATAAAATGCTTTTATTACTTTGTTTTGTCTTGTTTCTAGTCTAAATATCAAAAAAAAATTCTTAGACCAAGTAAAAATATTTATTTATGTTTTCACCATCAGAAGAAATTAGTGAAAATTAAGAGTCTTTTTTATTGCTTGTTTTAAGGAAATTATCTGCCAGTGGGCTAAGTGAAATAATCTTGTTTTCACTTTGACATGTAGATATTTGGACTAGAAACAAGACAAAAATTATAAGTAAGAAATGTTTTTTTTTGCGTAAATCATATAAATTTCATATAAATACAGTGATTAATCACTGTTCTGTGGCTCCTGGTCAACTATAATCCAGACTGGACATATATGATATGTTGTGCAGCCCTAGCAGGGCTATAGAAATTGAATTAAAGTTGCATGAAATTTTGATAAATCCAGCACGATTCTTAACTATATTTTAACTATGTTCCCTGTTATATATTAATCTGCAGATTTGTAAATTCCTTGTTTATTCCAGTTAATTTCTGTATATTCTCATTATTTCTCATTTTTTTTTCATTAATTCTCATAGAAAGTTTCCACCTTTGATAATTCCCAGGATTTGTAACCCTAATTAAGATATATGAACACAACACACATACAAACACTGTCTAATAGGGCTCTACGATATTGGAAAAAATTTACATTGCAATTTTATTTTTTGCGCTATATATATATATATATATATATATATATATATATATATATATATATATATATATATATATATATATATATATATATATATATATATATATATATATATATATATATATATAGATAGATATACAGTTGAAACCAGAAGTTTACATACACTCTAAAAAAAGGAACATAACCATTTTTAAAAAAAAATGCCTGATGGTAAATCATACTAAACGTTTACTATTTTAGGTCCTTTAGGGTTGCCTAAATGATTTACATTTGCTAAATGCCAGAATAATGAGTGAATTTTTTTTTTGAGAATTTAATAGAATATAACTTTGGTCACATGTTTTGAGTATCCTTCCACAAGCTTCTCACAATAGTTTGCAGGAATTTTGGCCCATTCCTCCTGACAGATCTGGTGTAACTGAGTGAGATTTGTAGGTCTTGCTCACACAAGCTTTTTCAACTCTGCCCACAAATTTTCTATAGGATTGAAATCAGGGCTTTGTGATGGCCACTCCAAAACATTCACTCTGTTGTTCTTAAAGCACACTTGAACTAATTTGGCAGTATAGGGTCATGGTCTGTTTGGAAGACCCATTTGTGGCCAAGTTTTAATTTCCTGGCTGATGTCTTGAGATGTTGCTTCAGTATTTCTACATAATGTTCTTTCTTTCTTGATCCCATCTATGCTGTGAAGTGGACCAGTCCCACCTGCAGCAAAACAGCCCCACAACATGATGCTGCCGCCCCCATACTTCACAGCTGGGATGGTGTTCCTAGGCTTGTAAGCTTTCTCCTTTGTCCTCCAAATGTAACTGTGGTCATTATGGCCAAACAATTCAATTTTAGTTCCGTCAGACCACAGGACATGTCTGCAAAAATTTGTCTTTTTCCCATTGTAATTTAGCAAATTGTAATCTGGCTTTTTTTGTTGATTCTGGCTTGTTGATTTTCCCATGTTGTCACACAAGGAAGCAGTGTGTTTGAGGTTTTCCTTAAATACTATTCTACAATTAGCCTCCAATTAACTCAAATGTTGTCAATTAGCCAATCAGAAACTTCCAAAACCTTGACACCATCATCTGAGCTTTTTCAGAGGCATAATAATCTTATTGTATGTAAACTTGACTTTCAAGAAAAGTTATAACAATTTCTCAAAAAATATCTCTCTCATTATTCTGCTTTTAAGCATTACAGAAACAAATTTGATAATCCTAACTTACCTAAAAGAGAAAAAGTTTAGTCACATTAACATCTGACTTTTTTTTAAATGGTTATGTGCCTTTTTATACAGTGTAAGTAAACTTTTGGTTTCAACTATATGTTTATATATTATATTGCGATATGAATACAATTTCACTAGATTACTTAAGCCTAATCCCAAGTCTATCCCTTAAGGCTGATTTAAAAAAAATATATAAAAAAAACATCAGCGAAGAAACACGACACAGAGGAACATAAAAATCTCAATGCCAGCTAGCATTTCGGAAGTGAAATTGCAGAGCAACACAAACAGCACGCATAAGTATAAATGCACGGCAACGCACAAGGCTTGCGCCATGCATCACGTCGATCACTCAACGCAGAAGTATAAACCAGGCTTTAGCCCTTCTCTTTAATTCTCTTTAGCTTGAAGGCGTAAGGCTAAGGTGAAGGGCTAGATCGCCCTTGAAACGGAAATTTTCCAGGACCACACTTGAAACCAAGGGGTACAAAATTTTCCAGAAAACATCATCTACAACGGCAGCATGGCTGCACACGGAAGTCAGGAGATGCACAGATTAGTATTTTTTTGTCATTATTACAATTTTTTATAACAAACAAGCATATGTTTTAATATACTCATAACGATTTTCGTGTTTTACCGTCTTGCTTTATAAAAAAAAAACAATAAAAAACTAAATTTCGCTATCTATAATCCCTAATAATAACTCCTGTATAGCAATCCCACAACATACTTTCACATCTGACTTTCAATGACTCTTGAATACCCTGTCAGAAAAGTAGGATTTACCTTTTTACAGTGTCTGGTTGGTATAACGTTAATGTTGTCTTTGTGTGTTTAGATTAATATTGCCGTGGTGTAAATACATAGTGCAGTTACAGTATAAGCTTATTGCCACATTATATTGTTATGATAACATGATATATTTGACTTCAGTCACTTCCTGAAGATAAATATAAAAAAATAGCACGATTGGAACAACTATAACAGTCGGCATTGTCAATCTCATATGAAGAGATTGTGATGACATATGATGACGTGTGCAGGTGTTGTAGTGCGGTCCCATTTCTTAGGGGTAAAAATTGAAGCCCTTCCCCTTCACACTCTGTTTCAGGGGCAAAGGGGAACAGGTAGAGGTAAAAAAAAAAATGAATTGGGATTGGACCTTAATATCTCTATTTGGAAAGAATTTATAATATTAGGTTGATTGGGATGATTCTGCAGTGGGAATGCATCTCCATAAAATCTAATAAGCAATCTAGAAATCTTTTGACGTCCATTTGACGTGCATTTCTGTATTTGCATGTGTTGTGATTATTTTCATGCATAACATTCTATAAATGCAGTCAAGTGTTTTATCGTTTTCCAAGTCTAACAGTATTGAAGTACAGTAACTGAATAATAAAAAAAATAAATAATTCAATAAAATTAGTTGAGTTAATGTCACAAATGGTACATTTACTTATACCTGAATGCTTTTAAAATCATTATACAATCACGGGCATCAAAAACATGCAAATAATGAGTTATAATACAAACTCAACATTGCATATATCCTGCGATTGCGATTATGACTATTGTGATTGATCACATTGCGATATCAATGCTAAAATGATATACTGTCAGCCCTGTTGTCTAATTACAATGCATTTTTGTTTTGCTTTTTTGTTTTCTGCAATTAGCTGTTTGTTCATTTATCAAGATGTTCAAGAGTACCGGACTGCATTATTGCCAGCCTAACATAGTTTATTCTCCTAAAACGCATTAAAAGCAGGGCTGCTGTACAATATATTACAGTTATTATTCCTCTGGCTCGTGATAACACAGGCGCACTTTATCACCACAAGTCAACTGCTCTTACATTGCTAAATTCTAGATATATGAGCCAGCGCAGGCAGTGTGACAGAATAGCTGAAGAGCACATTAAGATCACATATTCTGTTTCTGGGAGTGATGGCAGCAGAGAGGGTGAGTTATGCACACACACCTTGTACACATTCATAAGATAAGCAGACCCTGGAGCGGCTCCGGGTGAGTAGCCACAGGATGGATGTTTTAGAGGGATTTACAGCCGCGATGGCTTGTAAACATTTTTAGGCACGTTGCCAATAAGAAATAGATGTAGCTGCAGAGTACAAAGCTCAGCTAACCCTGCTTTCCTGGCTTCACCCGAGGAATCGTTTTCAAGCAGCCATTAGTTGGAATTAGGATTTTAACGCTGCCGTTTACAAATCTCTACGAATGCAAGACAATAAACAGATGTTCAGGCGGCATTTTCGCATGCGCGCTGTTACCTCGCACGTCGCCGAATCACTTTCACACTCCAGAATTCCAGACGGAGTCAGATCTCAGCACTTCGCCGAGGCAAAATGTTTGTAGCCGAAACAGTGAATGCAGATCTCAGCCCAGCATGTAAGATCTTTTCATATGGATTTATTTATTTATTTATTTCCACAGGCAAGCGGCAGACCCTCTGCAGGTAGTCCTGTTCATCACAGAGACAGCATGTGGATCTGAGCTTAGCCAAGTCCAATCCCAGCCTCTCTCCGCCTGTCACTTAGCCAGCACAGTGTGACACATTCAAAGCCTCTCCACTATTCATTAGCATAGAGGCTGTGTAGAATGAAATAAATATCTTTCCCTGCCTCATCAGTTTGAATTTGAGGAAGGAATGGTTACGTAAGTCTGCTAAATTTATCAATGCTCATTTCATGCAAAGCCCAAGCTTACAGGCGGAGCTTGTGCGGTATTCCAACAGGAGGATGCCTTTCGTTTCCCTCCAAGCCATTTTATTCTATTTCTGTCCATGAAAAAGGAGGAAAAGATGCGAGATTTAAAAAAAAAGAGCCATGCCATTTTTAGTAGGAGTTTCTTGGTTTGGGGGGGAAAATAAGCTTGTATATGTAGCCTGTCAAATTAGACGTCCATAGAAATTCATTTGTCAATTGAATTACTGTGTTTGGGTACAAAGCGCCGCAAGAGAAAAGAGAATGTACATTTTTTTTAAATAAACATACTTCACCGGCATTGATGGTTCCATGAAGAATCTTGAAAATGTTCTTTATAGTGACAAATGTGTCTTTAGAAATGCTTTTACATCAAGAAAACATAATTCTTTTAAAGTTACCTTGAAATAAAAATAAAGTTTTTTTTAGATGCAAGCATCAGTATGTTAGTCTTAAAGTGGAAGTGAAGCAGTCAGTCAAGTTTGCATTATTTTTGTTTCAGTATATTAGTTTTAAGGATATCTATAAGCTAGTGTGCTTCAAAACATTGACAAACTTTGCATTTAGAAGATATAAACATACAAAGCTTGCAGTGTGTCATCTCCGCCTAAATGGATTAACGTGTTTTTATTTAATTTTTTTTTTACATCAATTCATACTTCAGTTTCTCATCAAATCTTCTGACCAGTCACTTGCTCTGTAGCAGGGGTCACCAAACATGCTCCTGGAGGGCCGATGTTCTGCAGAGTTCAGCTCTAACGTTAATAAAACACACCTGAACAAGCTAATCAAGGTCTTACTTGTACTTGAACCTTCCAGGCAGGTGTGTTGAGGCAAGTTTAGGTAAACTCTGCAGGAACACAACTGAGATTGGTAACCCCTGCTCTCTAGTATCTGAGATGTCTCGTACACTTAAAGGTGCTGTAAGTTTTTGACTCTTCTACAGCATATAAATACCATAATATGTTTGCAGATATTTAAGAAACATACTTGTTTAAGTGAACATATTTAAGTGAACAATCTTTTTATCTGATAAACAAGGCTGAGGTCAGTTATTCTGCTTTGAAAATGTCTGTTACGTGCCGGAACGCTGTCTTTGTTTTGGTATTTTTAACCTGCCCAATGCCACTTATATTTCAGCACCGGGTTGCCTTGGTGGAAAACAGTGTATTTCATTCATTCATTCATTCATTCATTCATTCATTCATTCAGAAGACTCTCAAAACATGCGTCTGTGACCAAAATGCAACCTCTGTTGAATAGTAGCAGACTCCGAAATGAGACGCAGATTCAGAGTTCCACATGAGGTTATTAATTAGCAAATAATATAAATATTATGAACGTAAACATTAGGTGAGCAGGTTACATTGTAACTTCGTGCCTTAACAACACGCTACATGACGAAATTTGCAGTGATAAGCAATTAGGCTGTTTGCACACGACGAACCATGACAGAAATTTAAATACAGCCGTTCAGAAGCACAGAATATGCACTCAATCACGAAATGATAAGGTTTATAATCTAATACATATTAAACCTCTTTAACATTATTAAATGTAGATGCTGAATCACTGATATTTGTTGGTTTGTCCGAGTCAAACGGTTTATATTATTTTCAAGATCTGGGGTTGAACTGTCTGCTGCTGCTTTCAGTAGTATGGCAATAAATGTCATGTAAACTGGCATTCAAACTCACATTATTAGCATTTAACACTGAATAAAGCACATGAGGTGTACCTGAGGTGATTATTGTCAGTTTTCTGTTGTTCACATGTGAGAAAAAGAAGCGGTTTCTAAAATATCACTAGCTATGTTTCCATCCAAAAATGCGAATTAACTTTATGCACAAAACTGGAGTATCGCATAAAAGACATGCGAATAAAGCAGCGTTTCCTCCCAACGAGTCAAAGCGAACAAAATTGTCACTTCCTGATTATCTGGTGCCAAATATCAAAACTGAATTTGCTGCAGTAGGAGAAGCTGCTTGAATCTTTTCTTCATTTATTAAATGACTTGCGCCTCAGAAGGCAATCCTGACACGCAGTGGCATTTGAAGGCATGAGATATGGAGCACAGATGCTCTTGACAGTTCTGGAGGCCATTAATAATATAATAACACTAATACTGAAACGGTTAAGGCGTTTTAGAATGACCAAAACAAGCTCAGCCTGCTGGTTTATCCATTTGCACACATTTTTATCATCACATGATCTCTTATAATAAAATCACATGACCTTTTTTAATGTGCATACTGGAAGTGTTTCCATCTTTTCTTATCTAATAAAAAGTTTATGCTACTCAGTTATGAACATGTGTTTTTTATGCGCAATTTCAAAATTTATGCGCATCACAGCGTTTCCATCAACTGTTTTTTTATGCGCATATCCAAAATGAGCATAAAAATAGGTGGATGGAAACGTAGCTAATTTCAGGTGTTGTTTAGAACAAAAACTTCTTTTAATATGAAAAATATCACTTCTATCATGTGCCATTGCTTTTATTTAGAACACTGTTTAAATCAGCCTTTAGGCTCGAGACTCGCTCCTATTGGTCGTCAATCTGGCAACCTGCGATTGCATTTGTTTTGATCCAGGAATGCAATACCTATAGTTCAACCACTGGGTGTCGAACTTACATACTGCACTTTTAAAGATACTTTTCATTAGCTTTTTACTCATTTTATGTTGTTAATCTTAACCCCTCTCATTGGCAGAGGTGTGTTAAAAACAAAACAATATTGGCTGTTTTTTAAAAAGGGGAGGAACTACAATATGTCCGCCCTTTTTTTTAGTTTGAGTTGAAATTACCTCAAACAAAACTGCACATTTCAAAGCACTTCATGGGACCTTTAAGAACAGTTTGTTTGTTTTTTAAATATCCACTCTTTGGAACCTTTATATTTAATGTACAACATATAAAAATAAATTGTTCAAAATGGAACCATTTCGGGTTCCTCAAACTCTTTTTTTTTTTTTGTTTGTTAATGTTAAAAACATTTTATTGGTCTTGTAATTATATTTTATACAATTTTAATAAGTTTAGAATTTTAATCAACGCTTTTCTGTGGATTAAAAGGTCCTTTGTGGAACCATTGGTCCCCATAAAGAACCGTTATTTTTTAAGAGTGTATGCTTAGCCTTTGAAATAGCTTTGTACAGTACATGGCCAAATGAAAGGTTTGTTGTTGTGTGTGCGTGTGTGTGTGTGTGTGTGTATGGTTTGAGTCTTTGATGAATGAATTGGTATTCTACCAGTGTAAGGCTGGAAGTGAACTGCTCTGCTCCCACAGGAAACTGTTAGTGTCCCTCTTTCTGTCTCTCTCCTCTCTCTGTAAGGCTGAATGATATGCCCCATGCCTGTGAGCTGCTGAGCCGTGTACAGAACTGACTGACAGCTCCCTCCGAGCAGCTTAAACTAAGACGGCACAGCACAACACAGCGCAACAATACACTGCATATCACTTACCTGCACCGCTCAAAATTAAACGTGCAACAAAACGCTGTACGTGGCCAACGTTCCACCTTTCCTTAGTGTTTTACAATCAGATGAGAAATATATGTGGCACAGCTTGTGTCTATTCATGCCAGAATATGAAAGGTTCGTCGTTGAGCATAACTTAGAATATTTCTGATGTGGTGTTTCAATGTTTCATAACCCATTTTTCATGATCTGTCTATTGCAATTCACATAACAAGACTCTTGTGAGAGTGAGTGAATGAATGAATTGTTCTGTAACACTCTAACTCAGGAGTTTGAATCAGTCTGACAAATCCTTTAATGAATGAACTCTCAATCTGTGTTAGCTAATGAATCAGCATTTGACTCACTTACTGAACTGCAAGTTCAGTGAAAAAGCATTATTATTACAGCAATCAAGTAAAATATATTTATTCTGTGTTATTCTTTATTTGAAGCTTACCACACTCCTTGTAATACAATACAATTTAAAAGTAGGCATGACTAGAGTAATGCTATATGACAAGAAAATTAATTCATTAATTAATTAAAAATAATAATAAAATGGTCCCAGTGTGCGGCACGGTGGCTCAGTGGTTGGCACTGTCGCCTCACCGCAAGAAAATCTCTGGTTCAAGTGGTGACTGGGTCAGTTGGCTATTAACAACAAAAACTTTTGTATTATTTTTCTGATACATATTTTTTTCTAAAGTGGTGCAGCTGTAACCTAACCTAATGTTTTCAATTAACACATGTTATTGTAATAATAACAATTATTATAATTGTTTCTTATTAATAAAAAGGTATAAAGACATTGCACTAATGCACTAAAGCCCCAGGACTGTGGGCTGCTTTCTTATGTTAGAGAGTATATTACAGAAATATGAGCTGACTGATTTGAAGCAATATTTTAGCTATAGCCATTTTCTGGCATTATTTCTTTTATTTCATATATTTTTTTATATATTCTTCTGGAAAGTTGTAATTGTCAAGCTCTAATCCATGGGTTCTCAAACTTTTTCTTATGAAGGGCCAAAAACCAAACTTGATTGAGGGCCGTGAGCCCAAGGTAAATATATCAAACTGTATTACAAAGTTGCCATGGATAATTTCATCAATTATTTTAAAATGAATAGAAAACATTACTTTAATCATATTAGCTAAAGTATTATATGTAATGTAATAATAATAAATGTAATTATTATTATTATTATTATTTTATTTTTATTTTTTTAAATTTTGAAATGAACCAATTATAATGAAAACGTAAGAATTAAATTTATAACACAATTTTTTTTGTGAAAAACTTTAATGTCAAGCTGCACCTGCCTTTTCCTTGATTTGCTCACCGATGACTGCGCTCTATCCATTGAGCAACAGTATGTTCATTAAAAAAAATCTGATTTATTCACAACATTTAATTGTAACATTTAATGTAAATATGCTTTTTGTAGCTTAACAATAAATCAAACAAATGAAAGTTTACGTTAAAATTAGAAATGACATTGTGCATTAAATGCATTACCCCCCAACATTCTGCCTTCTCAGTGTGGATGGAGGGCCAAATCAAAGGTTAACATGGGCCGACTTTGGCCTGTGGACCCTAGTTTGGGCATCTCTGCCCTAAACGGTTCTTATTAGCTAACCGAGTGCAGGCTGCTATGTTTTAGGTTAGTATGTTGCCTGTATATAGATTCAGTTGTCATATAATATTTGTAATATACATTTATAAAAACATGATTAATAAAAGGCTTCAATTAGACCCTGTAATCAGTGATCGGTATCTGTATCGGTATCGACTGATATGGCTTCAAGAGATCAGTGATCGGCCCCAAAAATCCTGATCCTCTAGTGTGGACTTTGTATGTTCTCCCCGTGTTTGTTTTTGTTTTTTGTGATTCAAAGCTGAACTTTTAGGCTCGGTCTTCAGTGTCACATGACCCACACTGTAATGATTTAGAATGATTTAGAATGAAAGAAACAGTTGCGTTGTTTTTTTTATATATATATGAATCATTAAAAAGCACCCAAAAAACATTAATCAATTACACATAAAATTATTCATAAGTATTCAAAAATTATTCTAAATAAATGCTGTTATTTTAAATGTTCTATTCATTGAAGAATCTTGAAAAGTAAAATGTATTAATAATTGAGCACCAATAACGTTTAATCATAATAGAGCAGCAAATCAGCATATCAGTGTTGATGACACTATGAAGTGGGCCTAAAAATGACTTAAAAGATCAAATCTACACAATCTCTGGCAGTTCATAATTATTGCTTGCTTGCTGAATTGTGGATTTTTTTCATATGCTTCCATATCTCATTTCTCATCTAACACGTCAGTCATGATTATGTTTATAATTAAACATTCATGATTACTTATTTATACAATATATTTTTTCATATTTTTTTAAACAGCAAAAAACATGTTCTAGGGATATTGATTTGTAACAAATGCCTTAATTCTCTTATTTCTCTCTAAAAGGTTTTCCTGTGTTTTAGGATTTATGACCTCTCTCAGTGGCTCCTAATGTAAAATAGTTTGGGAACTCTTGTTCTACAGCACACTTCATCACCGAATGCTGCAGTTCTATGCATCATAAATGCTAAACAGGAATTCTAAAATTGTGCACCGCAGCATGTCTCAACACAGGGGGCAAATCTCAACACGGGATAACTCAAATAGGAGAGTATGACACTTATTCAAATAATCCCTAAACTGTCCTGCCAATCAAACCACACGCCTGCATAAAATCCTCACGTCACTTGCATTTGCAGCCACTCCTAGAGCTGTTCTCTGCATGCAGTCTCTGTCACCCCGTTTCTATTTCATCCCAAATTACCACACACTCTTCAGTCCTCATTGAAATCGGCTAGTGACTCACTGTAGGATCAAAACACAGCGCTTGCAAGAATTCCCGTTTTCTTCACATCAGCGCCATGCATTATCACAACCTCCTCTGAACATTCCTGGTTGAAATCCGAGTTGAGAGAGAGCTCTGAACCCCTTTCAACAGCAAATGTTTATGCTGCAGCTCTCATAAATGTCTGCCCATTGTACACGTGAGGATGTTTTACAGTGCATGAAAGTGATCACATGACCTCTTCTCAAACTACTGTAGCATGCTGTAAACACAAGACTCAAATTTGATATCAGCATTTTTTTTTTATCCAAAACTATTTGCAGTTATTGTAAGACTCACGGTTGTGATATTTTTGTGCTATTTATGTCAGTTGTTTAAAAGTCTTAAGGTTAAATTAATATAACATATACATTTTTATTTAAAGTGTAAATGGGATAAAACTTACCACATTTTTGAGGAAGAATATTTATATATATATATATATATATATATATATATATATATATATATATATATATACAGTTGAGGTCAGAATTAGCCCCCCTGAATTATTGGCCCCCCTGTTTATTTTTTCCCCAATTTCTGTTTAACGGAGAGAAGATTTTTTCAACACATTTCTAAACATAATAATTTTAATAACTCATCTCTAATAACTGATTTATTTTATCTTTGCCATGATGACAGTAAATAATATTTGACTAGATATTTTTCAAGACACTTTTATACAGCTTAAAGTGACATTTAAAGGCTTAACTAGGTTAATTAGGTTAACTAGGCAGGTTAAGGTAATTAGGCAAGTTATTGTATAACAGTGGTTTGTTCTGTAGACTATTGAAACAAAAATAGCTTAAAGGGGCTAATAATTTTGACCTTAAAATGGTGTTTAAAAAATAATTACTTCTTTTATTCTAGCCAAAATAAAACAAATAAGACTTTCTCCAGAAGAGAAAACATTATCAGATATACTGTAAAAATTTCCTTGCTCTGTTAAACATAATTTGGGAAATATTTAAAAAAGAAAAAAAATTCAAAGGGGTGCTAATAATTCTGACTTTAACTGTATGTATATATATATATATATATATATATATATATATATATATATATATATATATATATATATATATATATATATATATATATATATATATATATATATATATATATATATACCTATGTATATAAAATATATTAAAATTAAATCATACAAAATAAATTTATGCTAAACCGATTGAAATAATATTTCACAATGGACCCTTTTCACATTTCAGGGTCTCAGCAGAGGAAGTCGTCATAGTTGGGCAAAATTAGGTTAGAGTGAATAGCAGAATACCACAAAAAAGGTATTCCTATTTAGTCAAATAATAAAAGAAAAACTCCACACGACTTTCAAAAAAAGAAAATTGTCATGTGTGAGCATGACAATGGCAGTCAAAAGTAAGATCAATGTCAAATTTCCAGTCTCGCCCATAGATGCCCCATTAGAAACATCGTGCATATGCTGTAATTATTCATTTCATTTATTTTCTTTTTTTGGATTAGTCCCTTTATTAATCTAGGGTCGCCACAGCGGAATGAACCACCAACTTATCCAGCATATGTTTTACGCAGCAGATGCCTTTCCAGCTGCAACCCATCTCTGGGAAACATGCACTCTCATTTACACACATACACTACGGACAATTTTACCTTACCCAATTCACCTAAAGCGCATGTCTTGGACTTGTAGGGAAACCGGAGCACCCGGAGTAAACCCACGCGAACTCCACACAGAAATGCCAACTGACCCAGCTGAGGCTCGAACCAGCAATCTCCCTGCTGTGAGGCAACAGCACTACCTACTGCGCCACCGCAACGCCCATGCTGTAATTAGTTTTTTGTAATTTTATGCAAGGATGATATAATACAAAGTATAGTTTTATAAACATACAAACATTTTTTTAAAAGTAAAGGTATTTAAAAGTTTCAAGGAATTAAGATGCAGATGATCGCTAAACGCATCTTGTGAAAATAGTTCATATTGTTGTTTTTTTAGAGGTGTGAACCTACACTGGTCTCACGATTTGCTTCGGTTATGATTATCATGCCATCAATTCGGTTAAATTTGATATTTGGCATCACAGTGCATTGACGATTCTTTCCATACACAATTTTATATTTTACTTCACAGCACAAGAATTCTTGTATTAAAATGTATAAATATATTTATATACTATTTGTAATACAATTTTGTCCTTTAATACAAACAGTCAGATCTATAAACTGTACCTTTAAAAACTCAAGTAAATGCACAGAACAACATGAGAATTTATAGCAAATAAACAAATATAATATCTCGCTGGCTTTCTGAACCTTGCCCAGCGAGTTCCTTCTTACACCCCTATGATTGGTCATGCGCTCAACAGAAAGAGCTGCGATTGGCTCTGGCGCTGTTCACTGATGAGTGACACTGATAAACGGCAGCGGTGATAACAGCTGATCCGTGATAGATAAATGACATCACTACTTAATAACTGGTTGGGATCTATTACTGAATCCATACTAATTTGTCTGCATCTGCATCGCGTTGCACCAAAGAAACAATTAATTTTGACACCCCTACTGTATTTATTGTATTTTAGTTAGCAGAAAAATTGAAATCTTAAAAAAATATATAAATGCTTGTGCTACTTTTTTAATAAATTCTGAAGTTTTTTTTTTATTATTTGTATTATTAAGATAATAATAATAGATTAGTATGTTGGTGTTTAAATACATTATTATATAATGTATATTTGGATGGTATACATAATGTAGCAAATAATATACAATATAATGATGCTTTATATTTACCATTTTATTTAATAATGACGCAAGACATGATGCAAGAATATGGTTCTGATCCCAAAATACTGGTATTCCTATGGCCCAACCAGCATGATTCAAAAACTCTTTGACATAGTTTCCAAACAGTCATTGAGCTGTGCAGAATGGATTTCATTCTCATTTGGTCTGAAACTTAATTTGAAACTCTAATCCCTCGTCTTACGCAAACACATGCATACATACACGCATGGCCACCTAGGATGATGAGGGCACTGGCAGGTCAGGGGTGTCACAGCTGAAAATATCAGACCGACTCCTGCTGCTCAGGTTCAGCCCAGGCCCCCAATGACTGGCAGAAGCCTTTGAAAGAGTGTGTGTGTATGTGTCCGTAATGCGTTTGTGCGTCAGTCAGAGGCCTTTCCAAAAGGACCCAGTGCATTGTGTGCTCCGAAAGGTTGAGCGGGCGAATGGAAATATCCATTGTAGATGATTGACAGGGCCTGACACCCTTATATATCACTCTGTCGAACGCTCGTAGGAAATATACGTCCCTCCCTTCCCCTCCCCGTTCGAAATCCTCTGGGATAGAGCCGCTTAAGCACAGCGCTTCTGCACGACTGTGTTCATGCACTATTCACAGGCATGAATGTACCATTCAGTCGCTCACAATCAGAATAAATGTAACCAGACACCTATTCGGCTGTGAGAAAAACGCCTCGGCGTATTTGAATATCTGCAGCTACACTTGAGTAATCTATCATATCAACTTCATAAACTCAACAAATCCCTGTTATTCATGTTTGTAGGCAAGCTTTAGCTGTGAGCCTTTTGCAATAAGCAGTTTACGTTTGATAGTGAAAGAGTGCACCTCAGTTTATATATATATATATATATATATCTTATTCATATATCCCCCTGTAGTAGATCTACCATGTGAGTTCTCTTCTCTTCTCTTCTCTTCTCTTCTCTTCTCTTCTCTTCTCTTCTCTTCTCTTCTTTTCTCTTCTCTTCTCTTCTCTTCTCCACTTGTATTTTTGCTCCAGACAATTCACACTGGCAGTTTCCATGACAACAAATAGAAATTTCCCTTCACACCTCATGCGGGTGCATTTCACCGCCAGTGCATCGAAGACAGCGCCCGCCTCCCATGTCACAAACTGTCTGTGCTACGCTCTTGTGCTCCAACCTCCATTTCTTCCCCCAAAAAAGGCCCTCTCCCCCCACCACTACCCATGTCACTAAGCCTTAGCTCCAAGCTACAGCCCACTAGCTTCTTCAAGGCCTCACGCTGGCCGCGAGGGCACGAGTGTCATATAGAATCACGCTCTCCGGACCTCATTTCCTTATCTCTCGGAGGCTGGTTTGGTATTATGGGTGGGTTAAGATGAGTCCCATGTATGGAGTTATCAGAGCTGAGAATGATGTCAGTAATTGCACAGAGCGGCTGAGGATGTGCTGTGTGCCCGTGGCGGTGTATGTGTGTGTGTGTGTGTGTGTTTTATGGATGGCTGAGTACGTGCAGTCTTATGTGTTCTGTTCTCTTACAATTCAATCGTTTCTGCATCAACAGTCTTCTCTCTCTCTGCCAGAGCATTACTTCCATTCACTCTGTCATGCTCCTATTCTTGTTCATACATTTTTTTTTCTTCTGCACTCTTTCACAATTTTATCTCTTCCTCTCATTCCCGTGGAACTGTCCCTCGACTGTTATTCTGCTCTGTCATCCATTGTCCTACTCATTTATTTGAGTCTTTTTTCACTCTCTGCACCTCTCCCTGTCTCTTATCTCCCTCTTTTTGTTTCACATAGTCCTGCAGAGCTACCAGACTAGTCTAACATATATTCATAGATGCCGAAGGGACCCATTTCAAAAGAGAGCTTCTGTTGCCAAGGCAGCAGATTTTCTCTCAGCAAATATTACGGTATGTAGTTACAGCACATTTAAGGGTGAAGTAATGTTGTCAGCCCTTTGTATGCCTTGTTGAGAAGTAACTCATAGTGATTGCCATCATCCATCAGCACGCGAAGAACTGGCTCCATTCAAAATCACTAGCTGATCGGGCCACACCCCAGAGGACTGGAATGACAGGAAATAGAATTTACTGAGCCGTAATTCAGAGAATGTTCCATTCCATTCACAACTTTTAAAGTTCAAGGCTTTTAAAACTGTTCTGGTCATATTTGCCAGTTCTATTTCAGTGTAATCAGGGTTTCCGCAGGGTCTTAAAAGTCTTAAAATGTCTTAAATCTCAAAATCAAAAAGTCTTAAATTTACTGAAATATTTTGTTGTACGTCTTAAATCTTTTTTAAACAGGTCTTAATTTTCCTTTGTTCATGTATTGCTACCCAATCTGGCCAAAATCCATACAATCACTAACAATCCATCTCAATAAAACTTTAAACTTTTTATTTAAACTTTCTTTTTTAACTTTATTTATCATACTGGTGTAATTATTTTCCTTACAATTACATTTGTTAAAAAAAGCCCCATGTCTTTACTGCTGAGGACACCGACCTGAGGTGCATTTCCCAAAATCATCATTAGACAACTAAGGTCGCACGTTCCGTCGTTACAAACATAGTTTGTTGATTTGCTGTTTTCCAAATCCATTGTTACAACAAACATTTGTTGCAAACTTTTACGCTTGCTACTAGGGCTGTGAGATTAATCGAAATCAAATCGTAATCTCGATTTGAAACATTGCGATTAGCTTACACTGCAAAAAAATTATTTCTTACTTAGAATTTTTTGTCTTGTTTCTAGTCCAAATATCTAAAAATTCTTAAATCAAGAAGAATTTTCTAGACAAGCAAAACATATTGCCTTGTCTTAAGAAATAATATGCCAAAATTAAGTGAGTTTGTCTTTAAAACAAACTAAATAATCTGCCAATGGGGTAAGCAAAATAATCTTATGTCAAACGGAAAAACAAGATTATTTTGCTTACCCCATTGGCAGATTATTTTGCTTGTTTTAAGGATAAACTCACTTAATTTTGGCATATTATTTCTGAAAACAAGACAATATGTTTTGCTTGCCTAAAAATGCTTCTTGATTTAAGAAATTTTAGATATTTGGACTAGAAAAAAGACAAAAAATCTAAGTAAGAAATGCATTTTTTGCAGTGTATCGCAAGAGGCTGCGATATGGAATATATATATGTATTATTTAATTTCCCCAACCCAGAGCAAATTTGTGACGGCCATTTGTGTGTGACAGTCTTACTAGCCAATTGAGTGAGCACACTTTAGTTCTGCCCAATCAGAACTTTTCAATCTGCCTCTTATCAGTGATTTTAGTTTACTGAGTGTTTTGTATTTTATATATATTATTATATAAAATAATATTTTTAAGATTTATTTCTGGCCTTTTTGCCTTTATTAAGTGGATAGGACAGTATTTCAGACAGGAAGCAAAGTGGGAGAGAGAGGGTAGGGATGGGAAATGTCCTTGACCTGGGATTCGAACTCGGGATGCCCTGAAGTGCTAATGCACCATATGTCAGCGTGCTAACCACTAGGCTATTGCGTTGACATATATATATATATATATATATATATATATATATATATATATATATATATATACACATACAGTATATACATATATACATACAATATATACATACAGTATGTATATATATATATATATATATATATATATATATATATATATATATATATATATATATATATATATATATATATATATATGTCAACACAATAGCCTAGTGTTTGTTTTTTATTTATTTATTTATTTTTTTTTATAATAATAAACTACATGATCTCCCTAATTTGAGTTGAACGTGTTTACAGAAAGGTAAGGTAATTTTATGTAAGCTTACTACTTGCTCATGAGAAAAATTAGTGTTTAATTTTTGAATATTTAAAAACTAATTTGAATAAATGTTGGAGTAAGTTAAGTGCATTTTAGCAGTAAGAAGCTACAATACAGATCTCTCTTAGGTGTAATTTGCTTTCAAAGTATTTTTACAGTTCAGTTTTAGCGATCTTTTGAACACAATAGGTGACCTATTATTTAAAAGTGGAATTTACATTACGTCTCCAAGGCTTGTGAAAACAAAATATATAGCATACGTTAATGCTTTTAATTTATAGTAGGTTATTTATTAAGAAATGTGTCTGTAGCCTACTGTATATGACATGGGCCTGTTGGTTAGAACATCTCTGCAGTGGTTTGAATATGTCAAAGTTGTTAAAAAGTAGACTTTTCAAAATAAATAAATATCTCCTACTTAATAATAATAAAATAATTATAATAATTATAATTATTATTATTACTTTTCTTAATAAATAGCCTACTGTAAATTACAACCATTAACAATTTATATGATTTATATATAAGATTATAATACGTGTTAGCTAAGTAGTTTTATGTTTTAGAATATATACGCGTCATTTACATTTATTTCAATTAATATGGAAAACAAGTGCATGTTTTTACCAAAACTAATATTGGATTTTTTTAAATGTGTGTGTAAAGCAATATAATTTTATACAAAAAAAAATATGGGCATTTTCTCTAAAAAAGTTGTTACTCCACGGAGGTTTTACATTATAACTAACATGGTTCAAATGATGGATCTGCTACAGAGAAACTATAGTTTTGGGGAAACACTCGTCACTACATTGTTCATTTCCCAAATGATGCATCGTACTATGATAGTTCAGCCATGAGTTATGTTGTTGTCAGGGAAACGCACCCCTGGACAGATTGTTGTGCATAGATTTAGTTTATGGTAGTTTTTAAAACTTTTGAAACATTTGTGAATTTTTTTAAATTTATTTTAAAGAAAGTTTATGTTGGAAAAAAAAGTGTTTGGATACAACTAGAGCTTGCTTGTTTTTACACAATATTTAAAATATATTTTTCTAAGAAATATCTAAAGTATTAAAAAATGTATTATTAATTTATTATCGTATTATTAAATGCATTAAATGATAATATTTTTTGATAGGGAAAATAAAAATATTTTTTGTCTGGGCCATTTTAAAAAAATTCCTTAATTTTTAGCTCTTTATGGGTCTAAAATTTAATTCATAACGGTCTTAAAAACGTCTTAAAAAGTCTTCAATTTAACTAACTCTGGTAGTTCTGTTTGCAGTTCTGCATCCTGTTTACTGCAGGAATTTAAATTGGATTAACTGTACTGGAGCGTGTTGGCAAAGGACGAACTTTGACATTACACAAAAAGGCAACCATAAAGCCGCGATCTTTGAACTCAACCTTCACAAAAGACAAATGGAAGTTAGTGTTGCAAACACTAGGCAAATATTCAAAGCTTTCCAATTAAAAGATATGCATCACGTTGATCACTTAAAAGAGTTGCAGATCCTGACGAGTGTGTCATTTATTATGCACACATCTCATAAATGATGTTAAAACACAGTTGAGCTCCTGCTCAGTAGCTGTCCGAAGGGGGAAAATAATTTGTCTAAATCTTCCTCGGCCCATGACCGGCAATCATTTTTGGGCAAATCAAAATTTTGATTATCACTTGATTGCTTTAATTGGTTGAGAATCAAACGCCGCCTGGAGAGGCCCTGGGAAAAGAGCTGGTAATTAGGATACAGACTCGTGATGAGGACGAGGGCACGATAGCATAGCAGGAGAGAGATTGGACATTATCTGAGGACGAATTGGGGGAACCTAAGAATGGGGGAGATTAGACTGAAAAGCCAGAACAAGCAAGGGTATGGCGCAGAGAGAGTCAGGTTAGAGGAAACTGTTGGAGCGTAAAATGGTGTAGAATTTCTATGGACAGTAACAGGCCAGGCATTATGTTTCCAGCAGTGTTAGGGATAAGACTAGCCGCTTACTGCCACGTTCCCTGGTAGTGTGAATGCCACAGAAGGCCCACCATGTGCTTGGCTATTGTTCTGTGTCAGGTTTAATGTTACACCTTTGAGTGATGTGGCCTATTCCTGGAAGACAGCCACAAGCCCTGAGTCAAAGCCAGCAAGATTGACTCCAAACCAAATATAATGCTACTCCGCACAGGACATTCATGGCCTGTTTCATTCAATGACCTTGCATGAGGATGATGCATATGGGATCGTGCTTCTCAGACCAAACACAACAAGCTCATTGGCAAGCCAGTCAACATAAATGAGCGTATGCACCCTGACTGTTCCGGCCAATGGTAACAAACATGCTCGGACACAGCTAATGCGAATGTGACAGCTGACATTCCACGTCTGAAACATTACGTAAGCATGCTGAAGCACACACGCAGAGTGGAAGCAAAGACGGGAGGACCTCTCCGATTGTTCCGGGTCCTCTGGCAAGTTCACCCCGTTTTTCAGACAGCAATGATGGGCGCCAGTCTATAAATATCAGCACCCCAGCGCTGATTTACACCCTGTGGCCGTAGCCCAGAGTCCACAGGCACTGACCTTCAAGGCGGAATGCAAACACACAAAGACAAATCTGTCCCTTTCCATGTCAGCTTGAGTACAGTTTACAGTAAATAAAGAAGCCCATAGAGAGCGGGACGATCTATAATTAAAGTAGAAAGGTCACCTGTACCCTAGTACCTGTTGACTCTTGTCCTCTAGCCACTGGTGACTTTTCCCTGAAGTCAAACAACGGCGAGAGATAAGACTGGGACTAATTAACACCTCATTTATTTTGGTGCACTGGTGTGGACAAGAGAATGTGCGTAAAAGAGGAAGGACCGCATCAGCATTCAAGTGTTATTGTGTTTACATCGCCCCGTTTGAGCGTATGCGTGTGACCCCTGGATAGAGCGCAGCGCGGTGCTATTTTCTTTGCAGGGTGTGAGCTCGGGCACATTGTCTTTAGTGGGAGTTCGGCTACCGTGTCTGGAGCAAATCCAAGAGTCTAGTAATTGCTCCATGCAGCTACTATGTTAAATATTTAAAGGCTGCCATAGATGAATGACTGGAGGATCAGGTGTCAAAAACAAGTCTGTAGGCCCTCGCAAGCAGAAAATGTCCCGTAATGGCAAAACTCTTTTTTTTACTTCAATTGGAGACGCCCTGAACACATGGCGAGGGACTCAAGTTACACCGACTGTCACACACAAATGGAGATTTGAGTCTCAGAAGTAGAGAAGGATGAGCGCTAAATTAATGAAGAGTTGGATTACCAAATAGACTCATTCAAAAATGCACACACACAGAAGAAAGATAAGAAAATGGCCTTCTTTGTTTTTATTTAATATATTATGTTTTGTTTTTTTTTAATTTTCAACATTGCACATAAGTTCATTTCCATCACATCTCATATTGCTGCCTACAAAATGATATGCATGTAGAAAAATCCAGAAGGTTGATGAATTAACCCCCCCGAAAAATAAAAATCAACAAAAAGAAATAAATGATACAGGGTCTCCAATATACAAAAAAAGTAATAAATAACACAAATACATCGTCAATCAGGATGCAAGTTTTCAAAACCAAAGCATCATGCAGAAAGAAAGGGCAAGCCCATCCAAAACTCACATGAATAGAGGAACATCTGGTTATGTATTTACTTTTTTGAAGGGGGGGTGATTCTATACACTTTCCTGCCGTCCGCATTGTTCATGGTATGAACACAGACTCACCGAGCGCATCTCCCTCTGCATGCTTGTTAGGAGGCACAAAAGCTGACCCAACACACACCAACACACCTCTCATCGAAGTGGAAATTCATAGAGTTCCACCTGTGATCACCAAAATGATTCATATTTCTACCATGCTGTATGATTGACACTGGAAGTAAGGTGATCTGGTAATTGATTGAGATCAATATTCTCCTGTGGTTTTGGTTACTGTGTGGAGAGCAGGGTGAGCAGTCAAGCATTACGCAGGTAACTCTGCCCTTTACGACACATTACACAATTGGAAAAAATGCCTGATCGTGATTCTGAGAAACATATCTAAGGGTCGTGACACACCAAGCTGACAGTCGGCCTTGTGAGTGGCCAATTCCTGAATTTGATGACAGCAAACAAAGAATTCAAGATGCACAAATGGAAGGCTGATCTAATGTTTCATCATCATACCTGAGCATTCCGATATGCAAGCAAAACCAATTTCATATCGACACATGACAACTGGAATGTGTAGAAATGTAGAAAGTGATTACGCTTTTCACATTTGTAGTCATAGTTTTGTTAACACTTGGAATGAGGAATATACACTACTGATACCTACTGATATTGAGTTATTTCTTTACATGCACAAGTTAGTTGGTTGTGGGCTAAAATACTTTCAAATAAACAAGTTCAATTATACCTTTCCAAGGCATCAACAACCATTGCAGCCAATTAATTGGGTGTATTAGAGACTATGTGTGCAAACATCAGATAATCCAATGCCTTTCATAAAAATTGTGATCTTTATGCAGTTAAACTTTGCAAATCAATGCATACTTAAAGGTGCAGTAGTCAATTGTCTTCAGAAACATTTTTTGTTGTGCTGGTTGAAAGTCTCTTCACATTCTAATAGTAATCATTAAAGTAAATGATCTAAATGTATTTATATGTATTTTCATATTCTGGGTAAGGCATAAGACTAAAAAATGTTCATCTAGTGAAATATTGTCGGGCCGACAATCCCATAATTCTGATGAGTAGCCCAAACTGTATGTCAGCAAATGTAGATTTGTACATCTGCGCATCCGTTCACGCAGATCCGCCATTTGCGTGTGCACACGCGTTCACGTGCACACGATAGAGAGAGCGGTAAAAACAAATGCTCAATCAAAACTTTAAAATCCTGAATCAATATTGGAGTTACTTTTGCACGCTGGAGGAAAGATGACACCATGGCTGAAGTATTGGCCGAGTTCGATTCCGCCTCGTGGTCCTATGCCAATTCTTTCCCTCTCTCTGCTCCCCATGCTTTACTGTCTATTCTCTCTACTGTCCTATCTAATAAAGGTGAAAACCCTGAAAAAATTATAAAAAAAAATAATAAACTAATTTAGTCACGCAAAGCTTATGTAGATTTTGTTGTTACGAATGGGGTTATATGCACAAAAGTGTTGTTCAGCCACTGAAATCTTCCGGCGAAAGATTGATGTTCCTATTTTCAATTTCATAAGGGACCTTTTACAGCATCAGTAATGTAGATTTTTATTTAGTTTAACAACAAAACATCAGTAAATAGTGCTATTCCGTCTAGCCTGCTTTACTGAGGTGAAGTTTGTTTTATATTCACATTGATTCATTTTTGAACAATGACAACCTGTGACACAACCCCTATATTGTTTACCATGTTACTTTGAATATTCGGTCTGAAATAGCATGTAAGTATGTATTGTAAGCATGTAAGTAATAATTGTAATTCCTGCACGCCGCTGGCCAACCTCTAAGCTTACAGTAGTCGCTATAGGACAAAGCGCATGAGAGTGAGACCAGCAATCCTTGCGTGCATGAAATATATTGCACATTATGACAAGTTTTGCTTGCTACACAACTGAAAACGTGCTAGATATAATAGAGTATTTTGTTCAGAATTGTAGTATTATAAAGTACTATCAAGTTTTCTAACTGGTGAATGACAGGATCTAGTGGGTTGTCTACTGTCATCTTTAATGTGTGCGTTCATGATATCAGGAGGCATGGCTTTAGACAACAGGGGTGGGACTGTGTTTCAAAGATATTATGCTAACAGGTTAGCATTTTGACAGATCACCTACTGCACCTTTAAGAAACAAGACAGAAACAAAATTGCCACCTTTACTCAATCAAACTGTGTTGACGCTCAAATGTAATGTTTTATTTTGAAATGTCTGACTCTGATTGTCTTCTGCATTCAGCTATAATGTGGTGTGTGTTTCTGCGCAATTTTCAGGCACGATGTAGTCACGTAAGATGACAACAAAGTTGGCTTTCATTGCTGCAAGTTCTTTGATGTTAGCTTGGTGTGTCACATCCTTAAGCTCACTGAAATCCAGTCACTTGTACACAAAGTACAATCTTTTCCAATCTGAAATGAAGGCTACAACAATTTATAAAATTGTTTATACATCAATTATCACATTAGTGTACTAAGGTTTTCTTTCTATGATTGCTATACTTCTGCATTTCTAAGGATTCTCTTCATTTTGAGTCAGTATCTTGCACACAGTAGCTGAGGCGTTTTTTGCAATCAAATAGTTTTGTTCATTTAAATACTGCATATACATCAGCCTATAAATAACATATACATATTTGTGTATTTCCCCTGTTTTTTTTTTTACTTTTAGATCATCTTTGCCATCATCTAATGCTTAATATTTAAAAACACTAATTGAATAACACTGTTTAGTGTCACTTTTGACCAATCTCACAATGAATAACCTCTACGTTATACTGCTGTGATGCCTAAACTCATGTTGTTGATTTTTTTTTAAATCGTTAAGACAAAGTAGCATAGATAATTTTCTATCAGCCATAATATGAAAATATTTATTGGTATCATTTTATTAACAGTGCATCCCTAACAGCATTCAAACTTGTCATCTTGAAAATCTCTCCATTGCATTACATATTCAGGAGAGAGCCACCCAGCAAAAGCAATAGGAAGAAAATAATCGATCAACTCAATGAGAGGATGTGCTGATATGATCTATCTCGTTTAGCAGGTAATTCTCCTTTTTTTTTCAGAGGGCAAAGCTTCCTCTTCCTCCATAGCCAGCTGACCAGTCAGCACTGGCAGAGCATCTCCATGGTAACAAAGTCTCCTCACGGTTGGCTGGTAATTCTTGGCTGTTGACTCAGTGTGTAATGAAAGAGCCATGCGCATCGCATCGTGGATGTTAAGGAATTCTTTTGTTCTCGAATGTAAACCATTCCCATCCACTGCGCGGAGCACGGAGCGACATGTCATGGTGACATCATAGTAGCACTAACACATATTTACATATTAAAGTCACATGCAGATCTACAACATGTGACGAAACGCTCCATGTTTAGTTGCTTCATGGCGCTGATCCACCTGATGATCTCGGCTTCAGTTTTTATGAAAAGCACTCAGCAAGTGGTCCTCTGCTAGAGAGTCCAGTCAACTAACTAACACACACGCTAAAAAAAAAGAGAGAGAGAGAGAGAGAGAGAGCTGAGGAGAGAGAGTCTGCAACCGGCAGGAACGACTTCCACGAGGTGCACAAAACCATTAGGAATCAAGAGAACAAGAGAAATCCAGGGCCCGGGACTCGAGAAGGCTAACAGTCAAAAAAGTAGATCTGCCTAACATGACGCGTGACCTTGAGGACACAATAAAATAGACATCTGCTTATGTACATACGTCGTGTTTCGTGTGCATCTATTTTCACTAGGTCTAAATCTCTTCAGGAAATAAAAAGAGGTCCAAACATAGAACATAGAGACTTTTCAGGGTTCGACTTTGGTTATATAATATTCAAGGCTAGATTTAAAAAAATAGATAGTACACTTCCATAGAACTTTGCATACAGATTACTTGAATGTATTTCCATGACAACGAAGCAGCTGGTTCATTCTAGAAATCGGTTTTGTGTTTATATTCTATAAGGTCTGATCCTAAACGTCGGACACATCGTCTATTCGGAGGGGTTCTGACAGGACGGACACGCAGAAAGAGTGGGACACAGAACTGTGTGCATAAGCCTGCATGCTTGGTTGCATGTCAGATAGGCAGGGAAGGAGAGCCAAAGACAAAGAACGATAAAGGAGTGGGAGATGAAAAGAGAGACAGAGGCAGGAGGATTGCGGGGCAGTCATTTCATATCGTCTCTTTCTGCTGTTGTGTCTCCCAACAGAGTGAAAGAGAGAGAGAGTGTGTTAGCTAACTGGGAATATGACTTGCAGATCGCTTTATATGTGGCTTTAATTTTATGCTGTCGGTGTGTGGCACTGTAATTTGCAGTCTTCACTTTGAGGGCACTGTTTATAGAGGGCGAATTGAACTGCAGTACCAAAATTCCCAGTTCACAACAGCAGAGCGGTGCTATTCGTATTCTGACAAACTGATGGCGAATATTTTTCAAACAAACTCAGTAGTGGGTCATCGCTGATGCAGGCAGAGAGAAGCAGTCTCAGCTTGCCATCTGAGCACTGGGCATCAGTCCAGTAATGCACCAACTCAAATGAATAACCAGCTGTCCACCAAACGTGATGGCACCCACAATTGAGCGTTCATTATTTATCTGCACCTTAGAGACCAGCAAGGTCACCAAATGTATAGGTGTGTTATTAAAATTACTCTTTCAGAAGTACTCTTCTGTGTGTTTAAGGAATAGTTCATTTAAAATCAAACATTCTGTCATGATTGACTGACCATCTTGTTATTTAAAACCTGGATGACTTTCTTTCTTCTGTGGAAGACAACAAAAAGATATTTTAAAGAATGTTTCTCTACATTAGGCCACATTGGCATGTCTACATGAACTGTCATTATTCAAAATCATCATCATTGGACTCAATCTGAATTTGTCAATTTTAGATTCTGAAATGTCTTTCAGTGCTGGGGTGCGTTTCTGAAATCCATCGCTAGCCAACTAAGGTCGCAAGTTCTGTTGTTACAGTTTATTTTGTGTTTCCCAAATCCATCGTTCCTACGAACATTCGCAAACTGCGTCGCAATTTTTTACGTTTGCAACTACACTTCTAGAGCTGTAGTTAGAGGCAGAGTTCTTGGCTGTGTTCTATTCCCAGTTATCCCCCAAGCCCTATTCATTTAGAACATTCCAACATTTAAACTCGAAATGATTTTAAAAACAAACAAACAAACATTAAAGCCATCTCTCTTACGTGTAAAGTATTTTTTACAGTTCAGTTTGAGCGATCTTCATATTGACAATTTCGCTCCCTTTGTAGTGCACTTTGAAATAATTTATGCCAAAAGCTATAGATGACCCATGGAAAGCAGAATCAAAGCTTGTGAAAACAAAAATATATAGGTTGCATTAATGGTTTTAAGTTATAGTAGCCTAGGGTATTTATTAAGACATGTATATGTACTGTATATAACATGGGCCTATAGGCTAGAACATTTCTGCAGTGGTGTCAAAGTTGTAGAAGTTGACATAAAAAAAACAATAGACTACTTAAAAATTATATATATATATATATATATATATATATATATATATATATATATATATATATATATATATATATATATATATATATATATATATATATATATATATATATATATACACACACACACACAGTTGAAGTCAGAATTATTAGCCCCCTGAATTTTTAGCCCCTTGTTTATTTATTTCCCCAATTCTGTTTAACGGAGAGAAGATTTTTTTCAACACGTTTCTAAACATAATAGTTTTAACAACTCATTTCTAATAACTGATTTATTTTGTCTTTGTCATGTTGACACTTCTATACAGCTTAAAGTGACATTTAAAGGCTTAACTAGGTTAATTAGGTTAACTAGGCAGGTTAGGGTAATTAGGCAAGTTATTGTATAACGATGGTTTGTTCTGTAGACTATCGAAAAAAATATTTGCTTAAAGGGGCTAATAATATTGACCTTAAAATGGTTTTTAAAAAAATTTAAAAATGCTTTTATTCTAGCCGAAATAAAGCAAATAAGACTTTCTCCAGAAGAAAAAATGTTATCAGACATACTGTACAAATTTCCTTGCTCTTTTTAACATCATTTGGAAAAAAAAAAAAAAAAAAAAAAAAAAAAAAATATATATATATATATATATATATATATATATATATATATATATATATATATATATATATATATATATATATATATATATATATATAAAGTAGGATATTGTTCTTTTATTTCTTAATGAATAGCCTACTAAACCATTTTAAACCATTAACGTGATGATTTATATATGAGATTACAATATGTGTTGGCTTTTCGTAAGTGGTTTCATGTTTTAGAATAGAATATGGAATATTCTTAATAATATTTGTAAAGGAAACATTGGCCTTATATGTGCCGTGTACATATATTTAAATAAAATGGATATTACAATTTGCACAAAAAAGTTCTTGGGATTTTATAAGGTTTTTACTCCACCCCATTTAGAGTGTCATTATGGTTGTTTTATGTTATAATTAACGGGGTTTAAACGATGGATCTGCGCCAGAGAAACTACGGTTTTGGGAAACACTCGTCACTACATTGTTCTTTTCCCAAACGATGCATCGTACTATTGTATTTCAGCCACAAGTTATGTTGTTGTTTGGGAAACGCACCCCTTGACAGCAAAAGTGTATTTACTGTTAATGTGCTTTAGAAAAATTACGGCAATTGGTAAACAAGCTGATTTTTTTGTAATTAACCTTTTAAACTGATTCTCAAATCATACTAAATGATTCATTCATGAATTGAACTGATCCGTTGCATCTTTTCTCAAATGGACAACTCACTAAACTCACGGTCAGATCGAGTCTCCAGTTATTGATTCAAATGATTGTATCTTAAGCTTTTATTAAAAAAAAAATTAAAAAGCTAAAATATTTGTCCACGCATTTCACTATCTTTGATGATCAGTAGTTGTGTAAGACAAGTTTTGGCACTTAAAACTTTTTAAAAGCTGATGTAAGTCATGAGCTTTAAAGATATATTTTC
Organism: Danio kyathit; assembly: GCA_903798195.1. Taxonomy (NCBI): domain Eukaryota; kingdom Metazoa; phylum Chordata; class Actinopteri; order Cypriniformes; family Danionidae; genus Danio; species Danio kyathit. The sequence goes on from LR812525.1 coordinate 39,003,459, forward strand.
TCTTCCACTAACCGGTTCATAAGATGTGAAATTTTAATAAACTTGCATTCTTGTATGAGAAAATATTTGAATTCAAGCATTTCTATGCTTATTTGTTCATGTTGATTGGATTATTCAAGGTCCAAACCATCTCTTTCAATTCAATTAAAATTTAATTTAGATTGATCTGAATGAGATCAATGCCACTGCAGTCTGATCAAGTCATCAGTTGGTTTATAAACTGGACATAAAAAGACTCTATGCAAAAGAGAGAAAGTCATACATGTTTGGAAAAACAAATATTGACAGAATGTTCTGATTTTTGGAGAGAACTATCCTTAAAAACCCTTAAGGTTTTGATGAAATGTACATAGCTACTCTAATCTAAAAGCAGTTTGATTGTTGGAGATTTGAGTGAAACAATGTGTCTGAGGGGTATGTGATTTGACCCTGCATTCATACTGTAAAAGTGTGACCCGTCCAGACTGACATCATTGAGCACTGCCGCTGAATTTCTCCATTCCAGCTGGCAGTCTTTTGGTTTAGGAAATGAAAAGAGAAAAAACTAGATGGAAGAGGCTGCCACCGACAGACAGTAGACTTTCCCTTCACGTATATTTAACAGCTTTCATCAGGCCTACCACCAAACAAACAAAACAAAACAAAAAAACATTGAAAGAAACTAAACAAAACAAGTGGCAATATTACACCCAAACAAACATTTCTCTATTATAAGAAAATATTCACATCTGTTCTTGCAAGACACTGATTCACTCATAAAGAGGAAAATGAAAACATGTCAAGCTTTTTTTTTAAGAAGTCTCCTGCTGCAGGTTCCTCTACATAGAGATGTACTGTGTCTTTAAGGCATTTATTGGGGCGGGTCTTAAACAGTTTGACACCTGGCTTGATGATGGACTTCCTGTCTTACTGCTCGTTGGAGAGGCTGCAGTGTCCACTCTCAATCTGATGTCCACAAGTGGCTTCAGTGACACCTTCTGTGACGGGACGTCCCGTTTAACTCGCTATCCGATGACAGGCAATCATGGCCATTCCTCTCTGTAGGAGTCCAAAGGCTGACGGAAAAGTCTCTCATAGGCAAGACTCACAACACTGCAACAGAAAGAAAACAACAGCCTTTATCATTTAACTTGTCCGTCATCATCAGATTTTAGACTTACGTCTTGGCAGAGCAGCAAATTAAATTGTGAGTGATGTCAATATTTACAGTGACAGAGAAGAGCAGTGTCAAGAGGCGGACGAAGATTGTTTGGCACACAAACTCAGACCATTTTAACCTATTAAAAATATATCTTTGCCATTACTTGACAACAAGAAAATCTTAATGAGATTAAGGGTGATTTAAATGTCACTTTAGACACATTTTCTGTGCCACTTCAGTATGTTAAAGGGAAAGATTACCCAAAAATGAAAACTGACTCACTATTTATTCACCCTCATTTATGAGTTACTTTTTTTTCTGTTGAACACAAAAGAAGATATTTGGAAGAATGTTAAATGGTAGACACTGACATCCATAGTAGAAAAATAACATACTATGGAAGTCAATATTGATGGTTTCCAACATCGTTCAACACAAAATAATTGTTTTTTTTTTTGGGTGCACTATCCTTTTAAGAGTATCATTCCCTTCCCATAGTGTCCTTCAATGACACAAAAATCCAGATTGGTATTTACAATTGGTATTCAAACCAAAATCATACTGTTTCCCACAAAAACAGAACAAAAGAAAAAGTATTTGTAATTTGTAATGTGCCGTGTACATATATTTAAATTAATATGAAAAACGAGTGCATGTTTTTACTAAAACTAATATTGGATTTTTTTTTTATGTGTGTGCGTGTAAAACAATTTTCACAAAAAAGTTCTGGGGATTTTATAAGGTTTTTGCTCCACCCCATTTAGAGCGTCATTATGGTTGTTTTATGTTATAATTAACGGGGTTTAAACGATGGATCTGCGACAGAGAAACTACGGTTTTGGGAAACACTCGTCACTACATTGTTCTTTTCCCAAACGATGCGTCATACTGTTGTAGTACTGTTGTAGTGGCAAACGCACCCCTTGACAGCAAAAGTGTATTTACTGTTACTGTGCTTAAAAACAATTACGGCAATTGTTAAACAAGCTGATTTTTTTGTAATTAACCTTTTAAACTGATTCTCAAATCATACTAAATGATTCGTTCATGAATTGGACTGATCCGTTGCATCTTTTCTCAAATGAACAACTCGCTAAACTCACGGTCAGAGCGAGTCTCCAGTTATTGATTCAAATGATTGTATCTTAAGCTTTTCATTTAGGTTTAATTAAAAAAAACAACAACAAAAAACAATGCTAAATTATGTATGCCCACACATCTCCCCACTGCTGTAACACATACTGAAATTAAAATTTTATTTACAGATTTGATTTTAGCTGATTTTACACTATCTTTGATGATCAGTAGTTGTGTAAGACAAGTTTTGGCACTTAAAACTTTTAAAAAGCTGACGTAACTCATGAGCTTTAAAGATATATTTTCTCTGCTCTTCAAAAATCCAGATTGGTATTTAAAATCTGTATTCAAACCAAAATCATACTGTTTCCCACAAAAACAAAACAAAAAAAGAATGAGAAAAAGCCCTTTTGAGAATGAAAGCATGTTCTTTTCTTCCGTGGAGCTGAAAAGGAGATTTCAGGCAGAATGACAGCCTGTTGACTTTCACTGCATGGAAAAGATGCTATGGAAAAGATCAGACTGCTTAACATCTACTTTTGAGCTCCACAGAAGAAAGAAAGTCATTGAGGTTTGGAATGACCTGACGGTGAGACTAGATTTGTTTATACTATCCCTTTAAGGGATTTACAATACATCTTGAATTATCATCAGAATTCAGTCAGAACACTTGCCAGTCTCCTGAAACAAAACATATTTTAACCTTAGAGGCCCAAGTAAAACAATGCCAGATCAAGACAGCATAAGTCCCTGCAAGACAGCCAACTGACCAGTTTCAGTGCTGCATTTGGTAATGTCTAATGTGCCAGTGGTGACAGAGTAAAGGCCACTGGTTGAAATGCTGGTGGTCGTTTCTGCTCTTCTCATTCTGAGAGGATTTCAGCTGGCCAATAAACAGATGAACAATCCAATCTCCAGTGTAGACTGATTGCATCAGAGCAGTGCCAACCCGTCACACTGATCCAGAAACGAAAGCCTTTGCCTGCCAATTGATGGCAACTTTTGTCAGACCCTTTTGCAAGAAGTATGCTTCTGAGGATTTCTTGCACACAAGATCCTGAAGATACTTAAATTTTTCTGCCAATAAATCCGACAGTTTAGTCAATCCTGCATATCGGAATAAGTAAGTTAATTTGACACACATTTGGTATCAGCTCTCTCCCAGCAGGCACAGGACGTCAACATGATGTCAAATTGACATTGTACTACAATGTCGTGGGACGTTGCATTTTGTTTGGAAATGAAAATTGGGTTGACGTCAGAACTCAACGTCAGGCTGACGTCAATGTCCAACATTGGAAAGATGTTGCATTTTGGTTACTTGCCATCGCATCCTAAAAACAACAAAATATCAATGTCTAATGACGTTACAGCTTGACGTTGTGTGGAGGTTACCACTATGTCGTCTATCAGACATTAGATTTTGGTTGCCATACCTGACGAATACATGTCAGTATTTGACGTCGATATAACGCTGGTTTAAGATGTTGGCTCGACGTTGGATTTTGATCACTTTCTAATAGAACCTGAAATCAACAATATATCAATGTCGTTTCACGTCACTATTGGACGTCAAAATAACATTGTCTTTAGACGCTGGTGACCTAAATCTAACCTAATATTAACGTCTTATGATGTTGTGTGTCTGCTGGGCTAATATGTTGTTATTTTTTAACATGTTTTACATTTAAATTTGATCAAATTAAATGATAAAAATAAACACTTAGTGGGTTCACTGGAATTTCTTTACTTTTTCAAGAAAATTATTTAATTAGCAAGGATGTATTAACTTAAGCAAAAATGACAGCAGGGACTTTTATATTGTTTAAAAAATATCTATGGTTGATCAGCACAGCCATCTACATAATCAAAAATAATAAACTTTTTCTGATAATTAAATCAACATATATCAAATGATTACTGCAGGGCCATGCATATGACAATTATGTAATAACGGCAAAACAAAAAATCAGCTGTCATCACAGAAATGAATTACATTTTAAAATATAATAGATGTAATAATCTACCACTAATCATTATAGATATAATAATAGTAAAATATTATTTTAAAATATTATAATGATTACAAGGCTTGGAGAGCAGAGAATATTTCAAAACTGTAGAAAACAAGAAGACCCTTTTAAAAATCAGTGCTGTACAATTCAAATGAAAAGTTTAATTATAAAGGATAAGTCTTTTTTCTACAATCTATTTTAATGATTTTAATAATCTCAATACAATTCTTTAAAACTGAAAATAAGTGTGTTCAGAGTGATGAATTACTGTAATTGTGTGTGTCATAGCTTGATTCATTTGGGCAGGCAAACATGTCTAAGCTACATAAAAAGCCTGTTTGTTTTTCTGATTCTTCTCATACAGCTGAATTCCTAATAGACACTAAAGTAATAAATAAACACTGGCACACTGTTGGACTGGCAAGCTATCAAATGTGTGAGATCTGTTTCTGTGCTGAGAAGTCAAACATAAAAATATGCATATGGTGTAATCAAACTGTAATATTCTGAGCTGATTCGTGCCACTGGAAACAAGCAAACCCCTCAGAGCCCCTGACTAACATACTCTTTGTGCCTCTGACTTTCTCTCCTCTTTTTCCTCCCTCTGCTTCTAAACGACGTTCATATTTTCCTGGCGCAGGAGAGGTCAAAACATGACTGAATAAGGAATTCTCCAGTAATTGAGTCCAATTTTCCTTTTTCTGAGACATTTCATTCCGTAGCTAATTTTAGCTCTCCTGCACACAGTTTTTTATGTTGTGAAGAGGGATCCAACAAGAACCACAAATCCCATCAACTCTGTCGAGGATCAGATTTACTGTACGGCTTGGATCAACGAGTTTCAGAGTAATTATGAAAATGTAGTCATATTTACAATAATGAAAGTCACTCTACTCTTTCGAAATCAAAATTAAATAATGATATGTCTAATTATTAATCACACACATTAGGTGTTTGTCAGTTTGATTAAGTAGTTTTCCAAAAGCATTGATGTATAGTCAACAGCACTGGGATCTTATTTATTTATTTTTTTTCTTTGTTTGAACCTATTGATTTGTAGTGAAGATTTTTAATAACAGCAGTAATCAGCAACAAGTTAGAAATAAATCATTGGTCAATTCATTCAGTCATGTATTCATTCAAGAATGAATTGTCTCTGGTTGAATTTAGAACCGCACAGTGTTGGGCAGCTACATGTAGTGACGCTACTAGCTTAACTACACTCCTCAGTAGCGTGACGGTAGCGTTGCTGCTTTCTAAATCAAATAGCTTTTCAGTAGCGAAGCTATTATTTTGAGCAAGTAGCGTAGTAGCGTCCACACAAGGTACATTTACTGATCACTGATCTTTAAATGATGACACCACCATTCACGGAGCTGTGAAGCCGGTGTCTGGACTTTTAAAGTAAATCCATATGACAGCAACAATGGCCAATTCTTCTTCTTCGTGTTTTACAGTGGTCAAAAACAAACTTTATGGTTAATTACTGCCACCGCTCGCTCCGTGATGTTGCCAATCAATCATTGGGCTGACATGAGAAACTTTCTTGATGGAAATATGACCGTGGAGGAATTATTTCTGAAGCAGGACCGTACTTCAAAGTACATGTCTTAAAGTTAATTCTTATGCTGTGATCTTGTCAGAGTTGAATTGGTTTTAAATTTATTCACTGTTTTTTTCTGCAAATGTGGCCAAGTGCACTTACATAAAAATAAAAATAAATAAATATATATATATATATATATATATATATTTATAGTAGTTTAATGTAAATACAGTATTTAAAATATTTCAAATACTATAGTGTTATGCTATAATGCTATAGTTTATAGTTGCAATACAACAACTATAATAATATATATAATAGTGTATATATATATATATATATATATATATATATATATATATATATATATATATATATATATATATACAGGGAGTGCAGAATTATTAGGCAAGTTGTATTTTTGAGGATTAATTTTATTATTGAACAACAACCATGTTCTCAATGAACCCAAAAAAGCTGAATATTTTTGGAAGTAGTTTTTAGTTTGTTTTTAGTTTGAGCTATTTTAGGAGGATATCTGTGTGTGCAGGTGACTATTACTGTGCATAATTATTAGGCAACTTAACAAAAACCAAATATATACCCATTTCAATTATTTATTTTCACCAGTGAAACCAATATAACATCTCAACATTCACAAATATACATTTCTGACATTCAAAAACAAAACAAAAACAAATCAGTGACCAATATAGCCACCTTTCTTTGCAAGGACACTCAAAAGCCTGCCATCCATGGTGAACGGATCAAAACACTGACAGAATCCATCAACATTGCGTGCAGCAGCAACCACAGCCTCTCAGACACTGTTCAGAGAGGTGTACTGTTTTCCCTCCTTGTAAATTTCACATTTGATGATGGACCACAGGTTCTCTATGGGGTTCAGTCAGGTGAACAAGGAAGCCATGTCAATTGTTTTTCTTCTTTTAGACCCTTTCTTGCCAGCCACGCTGTGGAGTACTTGGACGCGTGTGATGGAGCATTGTCCTGCATGAAAATCATGTTTTTCTTGAAGGATGCAGACTTCTTCCTGTACCACTGCTTGAAGGTGTCTTCCAGAAACTGGCAGTAGGACTGGGAGTTGAGCTTGACTCCATCCTCAACCCGAAAAGGCCCCACAAGCTCATCTTTGATGATACCAGCCCAAACCAGTACTCCACCTCCACCTTGCTGGAGTCTGAGTCGGACTGGAGCTCTCTGCCCTTTACCGATCCAGCCACGGGCCCATCAAGACTCACTCTCATTTCAACAGTCCATAAAACCTTAGAAAAATCAGTCTTGAAATATTTCTTGGCCCAGTCTTGACGTTTCAGCTTGTGTGTCTTGTTCAGTGGTGGTCGTTTTTCAGCCTTTCTTACCTTGGCCATGTCTCTGAGTATTGCACACCTTGTGCTTTTGGGCACTCCAGTGATGTTGCAGCTCTGAAATATGGCAAAACTGGTGGCAAGTGGCATCTTGACATCTTGGCAGCTGTACGCTTGACTTTTCTCAGTTCATGGACAGTTTATTTTGCGCCTTGGTTTTTCCACACGCTTCTTGCGACGCTGTTGACTATTTTGAATGAACCGCTTGATTGTTCGATGATCACACTTCAGAAGCTTGGCAACTTTAAGAGTGCTGCATCCCTCTGCAAGATATCTCACTATTTTTGACTTTTCGGAGCCTGTCAAGTCCTTCTTTTGACCCATTTTGCCAAAGAAAAGGAAGTTGCCTAATAATTATGCACACCTGATATAGGGTGTTGATGTCATTAGACCACACCCCTTCTCGTTACAGAGATGCACATCACCTAATATACTTAATTGGTAGTAGGCTTTCGAGCCTATACAGCTTGGAGTAAGACAACATGCATAAAGAGGATGATGTGGTCAAAATACTCATTTGCCTAATAATTCTGCACTGCCTGTACAGTTAAAGTCAGAATTATTAGCCACTCTGTTTATTTTTTCCCCCAATTTCTGTTTAACGGAGAGAAGATTTTTTCCAACACATTTCTAATCATAATAGTTTTAATAACTCATTTCTAATAACTGATTTATTTTATCTTTGTCATGATGACAGTACATAATATTTGACTAGATATTTTTCAAGACACGTCTATACAGCTTAAAGTGACATTTAAAGGCTTAACTAGGTTAATTAATAATATAATAATATCTAGGCAGGTTAGGGTAATTAGGCAAGTTATTGTATAACGATGGTTTGTTCTGTAGACTACCGAAAAAATATAGCTTAAAGGGGCTAATAATTTTGACCTTAAAATGGTTCTTAAAAAAATTAAAACTGCTTTTATTCTAGCCGGAATAAAGCAAATAAGACTTTCTCCAGAGGAAAAAAATATTATCAGACATAATGTGAAAATTTCCTTGCTCTGTTAAACATCATTTGGGAAATAATAAAAAAATAAATAAATAAATAAAACAGAGACTAATAATTCTGACTTCAACTGTACATATATATTGGCAGTTTTTTTTTTATCACTAAGACAGAGCTGACTTGGATTAAAGTTGCTTTGATTTAAAAAAAGAAAAAAAGCTTTTTAGGTTAGATTGCTACATTTTTTAGGGCGTAGCTTTTAGTGTAGTTAAGCTACATTTTAAGTACAGTAAATAATAACTTAGCTCACTACATTTTCTTTGCCCAACACTGGAACTGCATAATACTCTTACTATATCTGTTAAAGAAATAATTAGTGCTAGCTAATGATTACTAATTCACCTGCTGAATTTGCATCAAACCCATGCATCAAATACACTGATTTATTTAATAACGTAGCAAGTATTTATGAGTAAATCACTGACTCATTCGCTGAACTAATTCAATCAGACAGATGCATTAAGGAATGAAGCAAATCTTTACGATTGAGTCAAAAAGTCATTCACTCAACCCATCCATTGAAACACAACTGTTGCATCCCAAATGACATATTATACACTTATGTACTTATACGCTCAACCATGTAGTATATGAGTTTAGTGTTGTCTCAAATGGAACCCCTAAAGCTTTCTTACTAATTGGAAATTGAAACCGATTCCCAAGTGATTGTTTAATGGTTGCCAAATTGGGAAGATAAATGATCAAACTACTAAATAGTACCTATCATGTGTACAGCCACATTCACCATCAGGCAGCATAATCATTTACGTGGGAGAATTTTGAATTCACAATCCAAAACGAATAAGAAAATGCAACCTCAGCACCTGATAGCTCCTCCCCTTCTGCTACGTGAACAAAAACAAAAAAACATTCGACACTTATTTTTAATGGTTAACTAAGCGTGTCATCCAGATATTTAAAGTGCACTTATTTTTAGAATTTTCAGCGTGAATGCACTACTTTATACTACTAGGGCTGCACGATATTGGAAAAATCTAACATTGCGATTTTTATTTATTTATATTGCGATATGAATACAATTTCACCAGATGACTTAATATCTGATTTGGAAAGACTTTTTAATTTAGATCAAGCTTCAGATCAACTGAGATGATTCTGCAGTGGGAGTGCATCTCCATAAAATCTAATAAACAATCTATAAAATTTTGGGGGTCCCCCGATACATTTGTTTGTGGTCTGTGCTATTTGCAGTGCATTTGCAGTCCCATTGATTTCAATATACTGATTAAATCAATGCAATCTCACAACAATCTGTAACTTTTTGTGGCTTTGTACTATCACATTCATATATTTTAGTATGATTTGGGGGGTTTAGGGGTTGGTTTTCATCTAGGTGAAATCGTATAAATTTGTAAGAAGTAGCTACGTTTCTGACAATATGTAAAATAGTTACATTTTTCTTGTGATATCAGGCTGGATTAATTTAGGAACAAAACAAATTTTGTGAATGAGTCACTAAATCACTAAATAGGCATACCTGTCAACATTGGGGTGTGAAAATAAGGGATACCCCTTAAAACACGCACCCAAAACAAAAAGTGTCCACTTTCACTCCGCTTCAAATTGTGTGTGCAGAATCCGTTTGGGAAACAGCGTATATTTATTACTATCGAGCTACACTGTAAAAAAAATCTGTTATTAATATTCGTTAGCTGGGGTGCTGGAAAAAAAACGTAAAATAATGGCTGTTAAATTACAGACATTTACTGTAAAATAACAGACAGTAAATTACATAAATTGACCGTAAATTTAAACTTAAGTAAATTTCTGTAATTTACTGTCTTATTTTACGGTAAATGTCTGTAATTTAATGGCCGTTATTTTACTTTTTTTCCAGCACCCCAGCTGAAAATAACTGATTTTTTTTTTACAGTGTTTGGTTTATTTTTATTTCAAAGTGTTTTGAATGAGTGTCATGCCTAAATAAAATGAAAGCACAGAACAGACTCACATTTAAGAGCAAGGGGATTCCCCTTGTGGTTCGGTGGTTTACTTTGCATATAGCAAGAATCGGGCCTTTAATGTTTATTGCCACCCTTCATTGAAAGATTGAAAATACAGGAGAAATACAGGAAAATACTTTTACAGGATGATATCGTGATAGAATTGTAAAATATGAGAGAATCATGGGAAAAACGGGAGGGTTGACTGGTATGCTAGGTCAATCAAACTCAATTTATTTTTTTTAAATAAGCCTTATTTGAAAAATGAAAATTAAAAAATTATTTTTATAATTTATGAATTAAATAACGAACACCACAATTACTTTGCAAATTACAATTACTTCGCTTCAGCTTTGTTGGAATTTTGTAGAGGCTATATATTTTGTAGAGCTTTTGCAAAGCTATCTATAGTAACTGACATTATTGTATATAAAACTGAAGTTACTCAATATTACTTTGTTCACTGAACTACTGCTTAAAACCAACAATTCTCAACTGCACTGCTGATCTGAACATCAACAGAGCCAATATCAACAACAGCCATGATGATACTCAGAAACAACAGCAATCTTGCAAATCACAAATATAAATCTGCCCATAACACCGATTTTAACACAAGAGAGACCTCCAGCTTATTCAACCAAAAAATATACTATACTACAAAATCATCAGACGCATTCAGTCAAAAACAAAATGTCCAGAGCAGGAATCCACATCATCTATCACCGCGGATCTATCTTGAGCCCTGAGCAATGCATCTCTCTTTGGTTTGCCTGAATGCCTACATCACTGTTGTTATTTTTTTTCTCGTTCTCCATCTCTCTCTCTCTCTCTCTTTCCTTGTCCCTCTTTCTCTGTCTCTTGGCTGCCATCCCTGTAGCAGCCAGAGCATGTAGTAAGTATGTGACAGAGTGTGTCGCTGGAACCCTCGGCGCTCTGATTTTGGGGGATGTTATTGGGCGGTGGGGGTGCACAATGGATGCACATGTGCCTGATGTGCCTCTGAGTCATCTGACTCCATGACAGACCGTCAGTGCGAATTAGCGGCATCCCGCTCACGGGGGCGGAGGCTCTGGAACATCATTAAAGCAAAGACGTCCTCCACCCCCTCAAAACAAGCCACAAACACAACCACGTTCTACACCAAATGCCTCCTTCTGTAGCCAATGACTCTGATCAAGAGAATCGATCGCTTACAAAAGCCGTGGTTCATCTGCGAGACAATCAAGACGGCAACACGAGGCGTTACGCTCTGTCAACCAATTATCGTTTTTTAATCAGAGGAAGTTTAGTTGTCTTGCAGAACAGCCTTGAGATTGACAGCAAAGCATTTACAATTAGAGATCGTTTTCTCGATTCATCCATCACAAACATTTCTAATCTGATAAATCGGAATTAAGTGGCTTGACAGTTGGATGGGGAAATATGACATGTGTAAGAATGTTCCTAGATAAACTTGAACACTGTGTAACCTGTAATGTGACAAGACTTTGTATTAAGCTCTTAAAAGCCTTCCGCTAATTCGGTTGCACAATGAAGCGTGACCTTCAATATTACTGCACATTTTCTGGGGCTGGATCACACATACACCTGTAATGGCACACATTGAAAAAATGTGAAGAACAAACATTTAGTTAAAAAGTTGGCATATTGCATGACCAATTTTTATAAATAATTTTGCTTCTAATCATCCAAATCCCAGCGTCAGCGCATTCAGAAATAACAGATTGTTGGCAAAAGCCCCTAAACACCACTTGCCTTTGACAGCAAAAGCCGATATCTCCCGAGAACCAATCAGAAGATGCAAATCGAATCATATGTTTTCAATGTAGCAGCACGCTGATACGCCGGCTTTTATGAAGAGACTGTTTTATTCCGCTTTCGATTTCGATTTTAAAAGACGGAGTTTGATGAACTGGATGAGCCTGTCTGACTGTCAGTGATTGGCAAATGAAAACATCCCTTACCTCAAAACTTTGTGCATTATAAGGAAAAGAAAACACACTGTACAGTCGGAAGTGTAACATGCATTCATAACGTTTTTTGCGCAGTGATGCTACTTTGAATGAGTCCGATCCCACACGGATGATATAAGGATAAACAAAAGACCAAGACCTTGAGTATGGTGAGAATGAATGACAGCTTCTAAAATTGTCTGAGAGGCATCCCCTTTTTGCCCATAGGCCCACCTTGTGTTTTATTTGCTAATTTAATCTATTGTTAAAGATAAATATAATGTATAAAGCTATACATTATTTATATTACTTCATATTACCTATACGTCTGATAAGCTTTTTATATTGATGGACAATGCACAGATATTGATGTTTCACAATGTTTTTATACTACATTATTTGAATCTACCAAGCTTAGTTTACAATGTTTACATTGTTATATTTACATTAAATCTAAATCCCAAATACCAGAAATGACAACAGATTGTTAAGATTTTATTAATGTCAGTTTTAATGTTACTGATTAATGCACTTACTTGACAGATTTCATTCCCTGGTTTTTGAACCGTCACTTACTTGACAGATTTATATATTTTTAATTTCAGGTGGTTTGTGTATGTGTTTTATGTTTGGTAAAATAATTTCTAATTGCATCTTTAGGGATTTTCAACTAATTACACTGTCTTGTCTCAATAGGTGGATTTAGAGGTTTTTGCAAAAAAGCACAAGTGGAATTATGCTGGTTTTGACGCAAAAAAAATTTTAAGTTGTTAAAAACCAAAGAATTATCTAAAGTGACATTTTAAAAAAAAATGTATTTTATTTACTAGCTAATAACCTTGTCATTACATATAAAATGAAACTTCTGAACCTAATCAGAGGAGCCTGATAGAAAAAGCTCATTTACAAGAATAGAGGTCAGATGGATTTAGAGGGTTTTGCATCTAACTCTTCATATATACAGTATATACAATATATGTGTGTGTGTGTGTGTGTGTGTGTGTGTGTGTGTGTGTGTGTGTGTGTGTGTGTGTGTGTGTGTGTGTGTGGTGTGGTGTGTGTGTGTGTGTGTGTGTGTGTGTGTGTGTGTGTGTGTTTACTGTATATGTGTGATATTCAATATATATTTTCAATAGTTTACGTTTTATTTCTTGATTTACTTATAAATAGGTAGTTAGTCCAGAAAAAATCAAAAAAAAAAAAGTTTGATAAATAAATTAACAAAGATTAACAGGACTTAACCGTGATGCAAACACAGACAATTCGGAATCGGTTTAGTAAAAGATCATAACCAGTTATTACGTACTGACGTCATTTATCTCATATGCGCTTTGTCGCGGTAGAATACGAGTGCGAGTAATTAAAACAACTCTTGAAAACCGCAGACAACTGTGCACAGTTTACTGCGTGTGTGTTTGCTGGACAGTCTTTCACTGACCCTGAAGTTACAGCAGAAGCCCCTATTTCATAGTTATGGTGAAACTGAAAGTAAACTCCCATTTCTCTCTCTTGCTCTCTGTAGACCTTTGACCTGCTGTCGTGAGGTAACTTTTCCTCTCCTCTCGGCTGTTACAGCGATACTTCTGAATACAGACACGAGCTTGTCTGCAGGGTGAGTTTTCTCCTCCACGTCTATCATGGATCACCTGTGATCACTGCTGCCATTTATCAGTGTCACTCATCGGTGAACAGTGCCAGAGCATTAGAGTCAATCGCAGCATTTTCTGTTGAGCGTGTGACCAATCATAGGGGTGTAAGAACTCGCTAGAAAAGGTTCAGAAAGCCAGCGGGTTATTTATATTTGTTTATTTGCTATAAATTCTCATGTTGTTCTCTGCATGTACTTGAGTTTTTAAAGGTACAGTTTATAGATCTCACTGTTTGTATTAAAGGACAAAATTGCATTACAAATAGTGTATGAATATATTTATACATTTTAATACAAGAATTGATGTGCTGTGAAGTAAAATATAAAATTGTGTGTGGAAAGCATCGTCAATGCACCGAGATATCGAATTGAACCAAATCGATGGCATGATAATTGTAACCAAACCGAACCATGAGACCAGTGTAGGTTCACACCTCTAATAATTATACAGTAGAGCTGCACAATATTAGAAAAAATTTACATTGCATTATTTTTTTTTATTTTGCGATATATATTGCGGTATGAATACAATTTCACCATATGACTTAATATTTCTATTTGGAAAGAATTTAAAATGTTAGGTTGATTGGGATGATTCTGCAGTGGGAATGCATCACCATAAAATCTAATAAGCAATCTATAAACCTTTTTGGGCCCCCCTATAAATGCAGTCAAGAAAAAGATAGAATTGAAATAAAGTGTTTTATCGTTTTCCGAATCTAACAGTATTCAAGCACAGTAACTGAATGATAAAAATAAAAATAATTCAATAAAATTAATCGTAGTTGAAGTAAAAAATGGTACAGTTTCTTATACCTGAATGCTTTTAAAATCATTATACATTCGCAGGCATCAAAAGCGCATGCAAATGATGAGTTATAATACAAACTGAACGGTGCATATATTCTGCGATGTGACTATTGCGAATGATCACATTGCGATATCGATGCTGAAATGATATATTGTGCAGCCCTACCAAGGTTTCCGCTACATTCATTCTTCCTTGGCAGGGCGCCACACCAAAATTCATCCCGCCACGGCTACATGACACCTTCTCATTCAAAACATTCAGTCGTTTTTTTTAAATAGCGGGTTATAATCGCACCTAAACGTATTAAAAAGTAAGTGAATTATATTAGCGCAAACATTTCTGTAACTGTAGTAGTGCTGTGCGTTATTTGTTTAACCCTTTAAGGTGACATGCTGACTGACTGACTGACAGGTGCGTAATGCGTGAGGCCAGCAAACACGACGTAGCTTTCAGTTAGGATGAACAGTTTCCATAAATATACTTTATTTATAAAGGTCTATGATTCTGCATACAACAAACAAAGACTATCTTGCTGGAGTTCATAGCCGTTTCACTTTACTTCAGGAAACATTAATGCCGCTCTGCAGGTCTACTGGAGATATTCATAAATTTTCCTAGTGAGTTTAATAAATGGAGACATACTCACTACATAAACGCGCTACATTACACTTCAGCAGCGTTTATTTAAGAGCGCACAAGAAAATATGCACGAGCAGTTTTTATTTAAGGGCGTTCAAGAAGTTTTGTGCACAAACAGAAGAAATCGGCGCGAAAGCAAAGAGATTCGCATGCTCGTATTACATAAATGTGATCTCGACTTGTAATACTGCGCTCACGACATTTGTCATTGAAATAACACCATCGGTAGTTGGTAGATCTGTGAAAAAGACCTGCCGCCACAGCTGGATAAAAATCCTAGTGGAAACACTGCCTACTGTACAGTAACAGGGATGCACAAAATAGTTTTTTGGCCAATATTTTCAAACTCATTTTGGCTGAGCTGATGCCAACATCTGTTTTGTTTGTGTGTGTTTTTAGAAGTTGTAATTTACATATTAATTTACAGAGTTAGCTTCTCACAATAAACTAAAATCCAACTTTTGATTTTATGATCCCAACTGATGCTTTGTTCCTTCATAGAAGTAACTTTTCTTTAATTTTTTATTAGTCACAGCAGATAAATGTCTCATGGGACCGGCACTAGGACACAGAGAGAGGCTAATTGGAAGTGATGTTGTAAAGAAAACAGATTAATGGAGCAGATACTGAATTAACTGTATGATTGGTGTCACAGTCAACAAGTCAGTCTTTTTTTTTATACATTCTGACCGACGTATCAAATAATACTAAGCATTTTATGGCAACTAATATAACATATTATAACTGTGTCATTTACTCTCCTTTTACTAGGTTTACAGTGCCCCCATGTGAATCGGTCACGTTACCGCGTGGGCATTAGGACCCAGCTGAGGCTATTATTCAGCAGAAGCTGTAGTGCTACACACATGACTGTTTAACTTTATGAGAGATATTGTACACTGAGTTATTCTGTACTCATGTTTGCAGTTTTAAGTTGTTAATACAAAAGAGTTCATCTAAATCACAGGTAAATTTAACCCCCAGGGGTCGAAGGCCGCGTATACTAGGGGTGTCAATATTAATTGTTTTTTCGGTGCACCGTGATGTAGACACGGACAATTCGGTATCGGTTCAGTAACAGTCATAACTGGTTATTATGTACTGACGTAATTTATCTCAAATGTCGCCGTAGCATACTATAGCGAGGGAGGCGAGCACAAGTATTTACAATGCTCCAACTACTTAAAAACTTAGAAACTGTGCACAATTTCACTGCATGTGTGTTTGCTGGACTGTGCTTCACTGACACTTACAGCAAAAGCCCCTATGTCACGGCGATTAAGAGAATGAAAGGAATCTCCATTTCTCTCTCTCTCACACTGTGGCCCATGAGTGCATCTGTGAAGAGCGCCAGCGTGTAAGAGCCAATCGCAGAGCTTTCTGTTGAGCACGTGACCAATCAAAGAGGTGTAAGAAAGAACTTGGTAGACGAGGCTCAGAAAGTGAGTGGGATATTTATATTTGTTTATTTGCTGTAATTGCTCGTGTTGTTTAAAGGTACAGTTTATATATCTGACTGTTTGTATTAAAGGACAAAATTGTTTTACAAATAGTATATAAATATATTTATACATTTTGATAAAAGAATTGCTGTGCTGTGAAGAAAATATAAAACTGTGTATGGAAAGCATCGTCAATGCACCGAGATATCGAATTGAACCGAATCGATGGCATGATAATTGTAACCGAACCGAACCGTGAAACCAGTGTAGGTTCACACCTTTAGCATATACGCGTTTTGACAAGTCTTTACTTCGTAACGTTGAAATGAACTTAAATTACACTTTCAGTTTTGATCGTACAGATAAGATCAATACATCAATCGAATCAGTTAGGTGTCTAGATTTAAATGTGTACACTCACAATGACAACAAACGTGTGTGCTTTTGCAAAATAAGGATAATATACAGTGTAGGCAATCTTTTTCTCTCTCCGTGAAACGCGTCAGTAAAATGCACTGAAACTCCACAAAAACTAAACACACAGACATGAGACACATATCTATAGAAAACTTGAAGTGTCTACTTTTAAATGCAGCGTTGCATGTTGAAAACAAATATTTTTTGATAAAGTAATCAGTATGAAACCAACGCTATGTTTAGTTTCTCCGTCTGAGCTCATTAGAGTTAATGCAGCCACGCCCACGAGGCTTTGTTATTACAATCGTCTGAACGAGATGCACACAACATGACTGTGTCAGGAAAAACACGTCATTAAAATGAATTGAAACTCAGTGAATACTCAACAAAGAGGCATGAGAGATATATCTATAGAAAGCTTGATATTTCTAGTTTTGCATTAACCAATTCAAGTCGAAAACAAATAGTGAGTGCGTAGTTCATATGGAAAGGAACTGAGGTGACCCATCTCACGCTCCCCGAGACATGGCATCAAACGACAAGCTTTATTATAGTTTCGTTTCAATGATGGCACTTTACACAAGTGAATTTACTTTCTCCTCAGAGGAAGAGCGCAACTCTGATGACGAGCGCATACATTTTGAAGAACGTCTAGACCCAGTGGAGGATAGAATTCCTGTCGAGTAAGTCCTTCATGATTTATATGAAATATGTCCTTACAGGCCACTTATAGTTTCATTGCTGTACAAAGTGTATCCTATAACGTATAGCGTATAATGATAAACATAGGGCTATATAATAAAATGTAATGTTATATGAAATAAACAATTATATATGTATGTATTATTATACGTGCATATTACCACAGGCTAGTGGTTATATTACCACAGCAACTATTGAATTAATAAAACAAATTGTTTCATGTACTTTACTATAGTATGTTTCAAAACAACTGCAATATTCACTATAAATTACTAATAATGTTTTTCATGTGAGTACGGTCAACTTATTTGTGGTTGATAGTGTTAAAATATAGTTTCTTTGTTATTTGCATTCTGTTCTCCCATCATATATGCATATGCTAAGCTATTGTGAAAAATAAATACTGACAGTTGTTTACAAAACAGGTGCTGTTCAGTTTATAATTCCTATGTGGTAACTGAGTTTATTAGGTATATTAGTACTAGTATCAGTGAACATCACAAAAATGTCAATAATGTAGTTTATGTAATGAGCTTGCTTTTTTTTTCCAGATGTGAAAACAACAGCTGTAAAGAGGGACTGATGCTGACATGGCTCCACAGACTCTGAGACTCCTACCTGTACAGCTAAGACCATGTGATGCTCACACTGGGCTTTTACAAACCTTACAATCTTCATATTTACATTGTTGATTTTTCCCTGAATGTGTATTCTGTACACAATGTTTGATGTGTAAATTCAAGGACCCGCCTTAAGTTATATGTAAAGTGTATTTATAAGTAACTTTATCAGTAGATTTGCTATATGTAAAATTACAGAGTTTTATACAGTGTACTGACTCTCACAAGTGTATCTCGAGTTATTTTGTGTGATAGTTAAATATATTTTAAATAAACTGCAAACAAAAAAATATACAAACTTATTTTTTCCTCAGATTCTTTCTTGAAACTCTTCCCTCTTAGTCACATACCTGTCTGATGGCTCATTATGCAGCTCATTATGCAGGTTTTTGTCTTCTCAGGTGTGAATCACTGCATTAGTAATGATAGTTTACGCCTTCTCACATAGACCATTTTCACTCAGAAAGTGACTTAGAAAATGTAATTAAATATTTTGTTTTCTGTGAGCAAGTAAACAAGATGATTCTCACATCATTTGAAGCAAAAACATTAGGCTACAAGATCCAGTTCTCAAAAGTCTTGTGAACAAATGTTCTCTATGTGTTTCACGGCCTTGTTTCAGTGACTTTAAAATTTTAGTTTTTCACTAACCACGCATAAACGTTTCTTTTTCAAAAACACAAACACATACAAACATGCTGCTTAGGTATTATTGTAGCCCAGCTTGTGCTGTTTACAGTGTTATCGCACTTTAGCCATTAGTTTGTTTTTAAGATACTGAAAACAACACAAATGTCAGTGCATGTCAAATTTTCTCCACAGCCCCAAAACACCCTTAGACCCCTGGGGGTTAACCTTGTATTGCTGACCTGACCTTTCTACGACTGCTCCAGTCTAGAGCTGGGTGATAAAATCAGTATTGGTATTTATTGACCGAACACCATTGTCAATATCGATAAAAAAAAAGGTTCGGTATGAAGTTTGGGTATGTAGCGCTATAGTTTTATTAAAATGTGGCTGCTGAGTGCACGCCTTGGAAGATACGCCAATAAGCTTAGAGTATGTCAGAGAAGTTTGTCATTTCCAATGCAGGCGTGCAATTTGCACGACGTGCATATGAAAGCGACGTGCACATGTTGCGCAAGCGGCGCACATGTGACGCATGTGCATTTTCCAGACGCACCTAGTTAAAAACATGTCAACTTTTGCAAGCGCACCGCAACTCATGTAAGTAAAACTAACCAATCTGCTTCACACTTTTATTGGAATATACACATTTCAGTAATAACGGCAGGCTAATTAAATCAGACAAACACAACGCATCCAAACACTGCAGTGCTTTTTACTTTTCTCCATAAATTTCTATCAGAGCTGCAGCAATGGTTTGTTCGTTTGTCATCCTCTGAGAAAACGGTTGATGGTCGCCTAGTTACAGAAAGATGGCAGGAGGAGAGGAGATTGTAAATAAAAAAGGATGTAAGGATGTCGTCAGAGTGGCTTTTTGGTTTCTTTTCTTGTGCATCCCTGCCACTAGCACCCCATCTGAAAGTGTTTTCAGCATAGGGGTAATATAGTCACAATTTGTAATGTTGCAGTGGGATTTGATTATCAAAATTTGT
This sequence comes from Danio kyathit, assembly GCA_903798195.1. NCBI lineage: Eukaryota > Metazoa > Chordata > Actinopteri > Cypriniformes > Danionidae > Danio > Danio kyathit. Next base: position 39,023,452 of record LR812525.1, read on the forward strand.
GTTGTTGACAGAGTTTGAGTTTTACTGTATCATTGTTATTCACAGCTTAAAGTTTGCTTTCATTGTTCAGCATTTCCACTTTATTTATTTATGAAGTTTAACACTTATGTTTATTTTATTATAAAGAAATCAGCTATTTTGTTTAAATATTTTTGTTTTTGACTGTTAAAACTATTTGCCTTAGTAATGTTGGTAAATTAAAATAAAGTGTTTAAAAGAAAAAATCCTAATATACCTAAATAGATAGTTAAAAAATATTTAATAATCATCGATACCGAATTATATGAAACGTGATATAGTAATAATTTTTTTGCAATATCACCCAGCCCTACTCCAGTCTCATGAACAGTGTCTTGCTTATGCACAATGCATGTGAGTTAGCCATGCCCACTTATTTACATGTTGCGTTATACATCGAATAAAAATAATCTATTAAGTTTGACAATTCCGCGGTCATGTTGTCTAAAAACAAATATAAATGTCATATATGTGCTCTGCAATACATCATGTTTATTTTAAATCTACAAGAAATCCTCAGTAGTTTGCAGAACAACAACAACAAAAAAATATTTAACTGAAGCAAAGCTATTTCCAAGTGCTGGGTTGCAGCTGGAAGAGCATCTGCTGTGTACAACATATGCTGCATGTTGGTGGTTCATTCTGCTGTAGTGACCCCTGATAACAAAAAAACTAAGCCGAAGGAAAATGAATGAATGAATGAATGAATGAAACATCCATCACAAACATCTGAAATCTGATACACCTGAATTAAGTGGATTGACAACATGGAGGAAAAAATGACACGTGTAAAAGCATTTGTAGATAAACGTGTACACTGATTGTACATTGTGTAACATGTAATGTGACAAGACTTTATATTAAGTTTTTCAAAGCCTTTCTCTAATTCTGCTGCACAATGAAGCATGACCTTGAAAATTGCTGCACATTTTCTGAGGTAAAAATGAGACTGGAGCACACATACACTTGAAATGTCAAGCACACATCTCGCTGCTGAAATTAAAAAGAACAAACATTTAGCTAAAAAAAGAAGAATGAAAAATTGAATAAATAAATTATTAAAAACAGGTTAGCCGAGAATCACCTTTTACATCTCTTCTACTGTGTGACAATTAGAGTACAAATCAAAGTGAATGTAGCTGTTATTAGCATGTATTTGCTATTAGACCCTTCTAAAAGCCACATCATTTCAGGAAAATGAAATAAGTGCATTCCCCAAGTGGATGAGCAACCAATTTTGCGACAGTGTATGGACGTTTTAGCTTGTACGGGGTTATTAAACTCCATTTTTAGCTGATGCTTCTGGCAGTGTTAACAAACACTTTCTTGTAGCTGCATGGTGACTAAAAAGGGCAATGTTCAGAATGACGTTAAAACCGGCTTGTCAGTGGTGTTGCTCTGAGGCAGTGTTTATTAATAGATTTAAATTAGGGGAATAGTAAAAATGGATAAAGTCTAACAGATTTAATTGTACACTCTCCCTCTAGCAGCAAAATGATCAAATGTACAAACAGATGTGTGCATGAAATTTACATAAACACTTGAGAGTTGCATGTCCAAATAAGGACATCACTGTCTGACTAATTCCTCCGTAAAGGGATGTTTCAATCAAATCATCAAGCTTCAGTTATTTCAACGTTCTCTCTTGGCACTGGACTCACTTCAAATACCTGAATAAGACATATTTGTGTTGTTTCATCTTCTATTCTTTAAACTGGTAGGTGTTTTGAATTCAACTCACTTTTTATGTCAAAGTGAACTAAAACCACATAAAATTCATAGTATATAAATTTAAAAAGTATATAAATATTTATTTTTAAACAGTTTTTATTTATTTAAAATATTCATTTATTAGGAATTTTCACCATCATTATCACCATCTCCACTCGTCATGTGATTCTTCTGAAATATGCTAATATATGTTGATTTGATAATTAAAAAACTATTTCTTCTTATTATTTTTATTGTTGAAAATGTTTGTGCTCCTCAATATTTCTTTTGGAAAATAATCATCAATGTTTTCAGGATCCTTTGATGAAAATAACTTATGGAAAACTGAATTTGGCTTGTTTGGTTATACATTATTACTATTATACAAATACTTTCAAAACATTTTCTATATCAATTTCTTTTTAAAGGGCACCTATGATGAAAATCATCTTTTGTAAGCTGTTTGGACAGAACTGTGTGTAGGTATAGTGTGTCCACAGTCATTTTGGAGTGATAGAAACAAAGTAAGTCTATAAGGATAGGATCCAAATCCCTTCCATTTGAGGCCCACCGCAACGTGACATAGGACTGCGGTTTTCCCGCCCACCGATTTGATTGATATGCATATAATGCTTATAATCATTTCAACAAAAAAGGACGTGTGCAAGCAACTGGGATTAAAAGATCTGTTCAGCTCGCTGTGATCATCAATCATCATCAAATGTGATCAAGAATGAGTTTTACAAGTTTAAAATGTTTTTTCACCTTTATCAGATAGGACAGTAGAGAGGCGGAAACGAACTCGGGTCGCCGTGAGCACCGGAGTGCATGTGTCGACGCACTAACCACTACACCACTGGCGCCGACTTAAAATGTTTTTAAAACAGTGCATGTTTATAATGAATTACAGCGATTTTTACCGTCTCTATCACCACAGCCGCGTGTGAGTACAATTATAAAAGAAGACCCTTCAATCCCAGTTTGTTGACGTTAAATCAGGTTTATTTAACAGCTAAAATGTCCTAGATTTAAAAAGGTATAATAAATAATCTGATGGGTATTTTGAGCTGAAACTTTACAGACATATTCCGGAGACACAAAAGATTTATCTTAAATCTTGAAAAAGGATTAAATTAAATAGGTGCCCTTTAATTACTAATAGCTAATCTTACATGCATCTTGAAAACTACATAAAATGACTTTTTAGTTTCATCAACTAAGTTGGTATACTTAGTGTGTATTCAAACCAGCTTACTTCAGTTTAGCTAACTAATGCAGCATTTGCTACAAATCATATGTATTTACATATTTATACCTGTATTTAAAATCCATCTGATTTATTTGTTGAAACCATGAAAACCAATTACCTTACAAATAGGCAAAGTTTGCCGTGGATTGGAAAAGTCAAGGTTTTAAAACCGCCAAAATTTTCTGCTATACCATTTCTAAGGTATGTGTAATATTTTGTTATTTATGTTTTTTTAGCACAGCATCTCCAGCAGAAAAGATTTCCAAAGGTGCCGTTTTTAATTGTAATGAAATCTGTGTGTTTGAAACTAATAAAGACAGCAGAAGTCAATGATTGATTTTAATTATTCAGCCTGAGATGTTTACTGTTCCAAAATATTCTAAATGTTTCTTAAATTAAAATTTATTGTGTTCAGAGGGAATTTTTTGTTTTTGTTTTTTTTACCCAGATATTTAAAAAGAATATATTTTAGAGCAGTAACCACAATACAGCCAAACCGTGATTTTTTTTATCCAAGGTTATCATACCATCAGAATCTTATACCGGAAACCAAGTACCTGTTACTCCAGTAAATGAAGTAAAATCATCAGTAAAATCATCCAGCCAGCAATAGCACACATGCACACGTGAACATAACCAACAGAAAGTCTAGCACTGCAAAAAGCTGTATATATTGTTGACGTGTACAGACCTATCCATAAACTACCACGCACTCCATACCTTCAACACAGTGGTAAATCCACTAAAATAGAGTCAGAAACACTTTAAAATCCAATCATAACAGAACATTAAACACCCACAGATGTCCCCCATATTAATAATGTGCAAAAACGCATAAATTAACACTCAATTTCATCTTTTACTGAAGCAAAGCATGATGGGAACTAGAAAGCTTGACAAAGTGGTACTTCACAAATCAGTGTATCTAAACTAGGAATTTCTGAGTAAGAAATGCATAGTTCACAGTACATTCCTTCACATAATTATTATTTTATATTTTATAATACATTGGAGGGGCGTCATGATGGCGCATTGAGTAGTATGATCGCCTCACAGCAAGAAGGTCACTGGTTTAAACCCCAGCTGGGTCAGTTTGCATTTCTGTGTGGAGTTTGCATGTTCTCCCCGTGTTTGTGTGGGTTTCCTTTGGGTGCTCCGGTTTCCCCCACAGTCCAAAAAGATATGGTGTGCTGTAGGTGAATTGACTAAGCAAAGTTGGTCGTAGTGTATGTGTGTGATTGCAAGAGCGTTTCCCAGTGTTGGGTTGCGGCTGGAAGGGCATCCGTTGCGTAAAACATATGCTGGATAAGTTGGTGGTTCATTCCACTATGGCGACCCTGATTAATACAGGGACTAAGCCAAAAAGAAAATGAATGAATGAATAATACATTGAAAAAAATGCTGGGTTCCACATAATCCCTTTATGTTATCCCAACTCAAATCGATTAAGTTAACCTAATGCTTTTTTCAATTTTAAGTTGATTGAACATAAAACAATTAAGTTGTCCCAAAAAACTCAAGAATTTTGTTGTTTCAGCTCATTTTAAATAAGTAGTTTGAACAAGCAGCAAAAATCTTTTTTTGAGTGTATTTGTATGTTTTTTTTTTAGAATATTTAATATTTTCTTGTATTTTATAAACTGGATATTACTTATATATATAAAAAAACATTCAAAAGAATGCAGTGAAGATTATTAGTGTAGTACAGTTTAATTTTAATGACATAACTTTAGTATGTAAACATATCTCTACATTTTCAAGTGGTCTCTTATTTTAGATTATATAATCTGTATATCAATTATGTTGATGTCAATGATGTTTTTTTTAATAACACTTTTATATTTTTTATATTTTCTTATATTTTATAATCAGGACATGAATTATCATAAATGTAATTAAATGTTTGACAGTGTTTTCCCCCAAAACATTTAAAAGGAAGCAGTAATGATTATTAGTATTATTAGTGCAATACAGTTTATATGTAATGACATAACTTAGGTCACTTTTTTCAATTTTAAGTTGATTGAACATAAAACAATTAAGTTGTCCAAAAAAAAAATCAAGAATTTTGTTGTTTCAGCTCATTTTAAATAAGTAGCTTCTTTATTTATTTATTTATTTTTTGAACAAGTAACACATTTTAACAGTCGCGCGCATCACATCATCTGTGCGTGCGAGTGATCATCCTCTTGTTCAGTATTTACTTGCTTTCTGCTCGCGCGAACACAGTTATTATTGTCAGTTGTGCTGCTCCTCGATTCTAAGATCACATTTGCACAAATATTGAGGCATGCTTATTTTCAAACCCTGCTTTTAAGAAAACTACAATTTAAAAATGATTTCCAACCAGCCAACGTGGCTAGTGGAGGTGTCTGTCTAACCCGCCAGAGCTGAAATCTACCCGCATTTGGCGGTTGGCGGGTGTGAATGTAAAGCCCTGCTTATGATATATGTAATTAAATTGTTTGAACCCCCCCCCCCCCCCCCCCCCCCCCCCCGGAAAAAAACAAAAAAGCATTCAAAAGGATGCAGTAAAGATTATAAGTGTCATTAAGGCTGTACAGTTTACTTTTAATGACATAACTTTAGATCATAAACATATCTCTACATTTTCAAGTGGTCTCTTATTTAATATTATATAATCTGTATATCAATTATGATAAATTTACATATTCAAGAGTGAATATTTTTCAAAAGGATTTTGCTATTGAATGTGTCCTTGGTAAACAGAAAAATTCTTTCTCATAAAAAGAAAACTTACTGACCTCAAACTTTATGAACAGCGGAGCGCATATATTACTATACATCTCAATTGCCCTTGTCAAAAGGATGAAGTAAAAGACATTTTACCACAAGTTCCCCTGTTTGCAACCCACATAACTGATCTCTCCACCCAGGTGAAGTCAGAGCACCAGCATTGCTGGTGTTGCTCACGTGTGGAGACTTTAATATAGACCATTTTGAGGGATGTAAACAAAAACAATGGTCCCAACATATTTCCTGTTTTTACATTTTTAATTTCTAAAGCTTTGCAGAATCCAAAAAGAGCCACATATTGATAAATAATGTTATCAATAATGGCTGTTTTAACATTGTTATGACTGAATTGCCTCTTGTTACAGTTCTAAAATAGTTTGATAACAAGCAGGAAATGTTCATGCGTCAATGACATCACCACATTGGTCTATAAGCGTTTCCTTCTCTAACAATATTTACTGCATGTCTGTAAAAAACATGAGTATAAGGGATCTGTACAGATGATCTACGAGACAGCGATTACGTAGTGTTTCTTACAGACCATACAATCGTTACCAAGGAATCCATTTACCAATAAACATGCAGATGCCAACAGAGATTATGTAGCCAAGAGTGTCGGCCTTTGATTCACAGCTCTCTCTCTCTCTCTCTCTCTCTCTCTCTCTCTCTCTCTCTCTCTCTCTCTCTCTCTCTCTCTCTCTCTCTCTCTCTCTCTCTCTCTCTCTATCTGTGATATAGTCGAACGTCAATATGCCTGATCATTGAGGGCTGAAATGGATTGAGAGCGATCTAGAGGAGGGACGTAGTAAGTGTGCCAGTCGCCTCACTGCTTCTCTTCACCTGAGAGGAGATTTATTGTTTGCTTTCAGCCTCATCAATCACACAGACGTATCTGAAACAGAAATGATATCAGCAGTCATCCCGTGCCCGTTTTCATCTCTTTTCATGCGCTAGATTTATGCTGCCAATGACCTTCATCCCCATTAGAGGAAGACAGATCTAATGCCTCAGACGGGCACTGCCTAATGCCAATTATGTCCCGCTGAACAGCCATGAGAAACACGTCTGGCCTTCCAGCATGTGGGGGTACAATGTAAGACTAACACAATGTCACAGAGAATATGCCCTGTACCGATGCTGACCTAATACAACTAATGCGGTGCATGCTAATAAATGAGTTAATGAGCATTTATTTGTACATTAATGTCCTTAGTACATAGTTTCTTTCCCAAACAACTTAAAATGCAGTTCCTAAGTCCACAAGCAGCAAATTCCTAGTGTTTTCTGTAAACAACAAATTTATTTAGAGTCTGTATTTCCCCAAAAAGCAACCGTACAGATTTAAAGAGCCTGGGATAGATTTGCAGGTCACAAACAAGCAAATGGAATGATGATAAAATCTGTGTACTGCAATCTACAACAACACAGATACAAAATAGGTTGAGACAGTCAATGGTTTAGGTGTACAAATACCAGAATCTTTATACTATAAATCATCTTGCTCAATTTATTTAAATAATAATGTTCCATGAATGTTGCATCTGAAATGCATACTCAACATTTACTGCATGTTTTCTATAAGTCCTGACAGTTTTTTTTAGCATCAAAACTGGATTGCATTGGCAAAAGCTATTAGTATCTAGTGTTTGGAATAATAATATCATGACGTTTTAGATATAAAGCTGCAAAGATTTCACTGTGGTGGTACCTTTTCAAAAGGTATATGTTGTACTTTTTAAGTTACTAATATGTGCTCTACCTGACAAAAGTCTTGTCGTCTATTCAAGTTTTAAAGGCCTCTAGATTATGCTTATTTTACCAAAATAAAATATAATCATGACTTGATTTTTAATTATTTAATTAGGACAGTAAGATCTGACTTTGTTTAGACAAAAGTCTCATCACTTAACAGAAATAATACACAGTTTAGAATATAAAGTCATGGTGCAGTGAAAAAGAATTAATATTGTGTATGACTCCCATGAGCTTGGAGGACTGCATCCACACATCTCTGCAATGACTCAGATAACTTATTAATAAAGTCATCTGGAATGGCAAAGAAAGTGTTCTTGCAGGACTCCCAGAGTTCATCAAGATTCTTTGGATTCATCTTCAATACCTCCTCCTTCATCTTACACCAGACATGCTCAATAATGTTAAAACTGGTGACTGGGCTGGCCAATCTCGTAGCACCTTGACCTTCTTTGCTTTCAGGAACTTTGATGTGGAGGCTGAAGTATGAAAAGAACTGCTATCCTGCTGAAGAATGTTCCCTCTCCTGTGGTTTGTAATGTAATGGGCAGCACAAATGTCTTGATACCTCAGGCTGTTGATGTAGCCATCCACTCTGCAGATCTCTCACACGCCCCCATGCTGGATGTAACCCCAAACCATGATTTTTCCTTCACCAAACTTGACTGATTTCTTTAAGAATCTTGGGTCCATGCGGGATCGTTGACAAGACTTTTGTCAGGTAGTGTGCACTTTAAGTACTAGTATGTACCATAAAGGTACAAATATGGAACCTTTAGCTACAAATATATACTTTTTGAGAAGGTACCACTTTTGTTGAGAAGTTGCGTGGGTTATTTTGCTTGTAGACTAATGGCCATAGTTCCTTCATGATTATAGAGTAATTGAGAATGTATTGTGAGGATCACAATTCTGCGCAGACAACTTAAAACCTGTAATTTAATAGATGTTCTGATTCGAATGAATAATGAATTGATGTTTTGAATGAATCTCTTGAATTAATGATTCATTGACAAGTACTTCTTTTAACTTCTCCAACTACTGATGTAATGGTGCAACTGATACAGTCTTCATTTGAAGCGTCAAGTTACATTTTAAATTGCTACCATAGACAACGTTTGCCTCTATAAACATTCATCTCAGTACTTCTGGGAGAGTTAGAGATCGTAACGCAGATATAAAAATACTGTGTGGTTACAACAAAAATAACAGAATTATTAACTACTCAATATTAATAACTCAATATTCACTATTATTAATTTTATTTTAATCATAATGTGCTTTTCATAAACCATAAGCAAACTATATATTCTTGACAGCTGTACCATCCACCCTAACCAACCTATGATTTTGATTGTAATGTAGTAACGTGCACATTTATAAAGTTGCTTTGGAACAGCAATTCTTTTGAAAATCTCTATTATAAATAAATATGAAGTGAATTATAATGTCTAAACACACCTTAGCTGGTATCTCTGAGTCAGCAGCAGCATGACCAACGATCTGAATGTCCCCTGTGATCAAACTTATAAAAGTTTAAAATAGACATGGCCAAACCCTTGTCATTTATAAAAATGATTTATCACATGTTTATCTGAATCCGCATGGCTATCATTTTTGGGTGAACTATGCCTTTGCTCAAGGGTAAAATGATGAAAGCCAATGGAATGTAAAAATGGGGTTTGATCCTAAGTTTAAATAGTTTCAGGCCACATCTTTAACCACAGCCTCACCCAGATATGCGATATGTTTTGTTGAATAAAACAGGACACCAGGTTCTATTGGTGAGACAGAGGATGATAAAAGCAGACAGACAGCAGAACACAACAGAAGGTGTCGATAACAGAAAAGACAATGCCAACAGCCAACTGCATCTCATATTTCTGAACTTTCTGCTCCATTTCCATATGTGATAAGCACAAACCTGCTCTTAACAGAGAAATGTGTAATATCTGTCTGTCACCTAACAAAATTGAAAAATAATAATGACTGTTTTCAGACAGGTTTTGCTAAATTGTTTAGGTTTTCTCAAACATAGAGATGGTTCTTCTCTAAATTAAGACCATATAATAAGAATAATTGGTGACACTTTAATTAAAGGGGTGTTCAGAAGTCATTAAACCTTTATAATCATGACATTACACGTCATGAATGGAAATGAGATTTAATGTAATGACTGTCATTAAGTGTTATTCGCTATGACGTTTTAAACACAAAGATAACATTATTTTTTATGATAACTTGACATAAACCAATACATCACAACCTGTTTTTGTCTTTGTCATGACAACTTGACATGACCAAGACAGCAAAATAAATATGTCATTATAAATGTCATGAATTTTATAACACCGTCATTAAAATTTTTGACCTCAACTACAGTGTTTAAAGTAAATTTATCATTAAAATGTCATTAAATATCAATGACACTGTTAAAATTTATTTTACAAAGTAATGACACTTTTAATGAAACATTTTAATGACAAATACAGTTTGTTCCACTAAAAACATATTCAGAAAAATAATAAACTATTATACTTATGGTCTCATGACAATCATGTTTATGACAGATTTATGACAAGTTCATGACAAAGATGAAGACTGGTGTATTTGTTTATGTCAAGTTGTCATAAACAATGACAACTTTGCATTTAAAATGACATAGCGGACAAGTGACACTTAATAGTTGTCATAAACAAACTTAAAATCTCACTCACATTCATGACTTGTGTCACGCCATGATTATAAATGTCTCATGACAGTCTTCTGAACATCTCTTCAAGTAAAGTGTTACCAAATCATTTTTCCATTGCTGCATAGAGAGATATACAGTGCTAAGAATAATTGTGTACACCCAATTTTGAAAATGAAAATTTGTATCCATTTCTCAGTGAATATAGGCAATGTATTTTGGTGCGTTTAAACAAAACAGATTTATTAAACAGATATATTTATTAAAATAATATTTTAGTCACCAAACATATTTAGAAATGGAAATATACAATTAAATTTAAGCTAAATATTGCAAAAAATTACAGCCTAATTACAGCATAACTAAATTGTAAATTTTTTTTTTGCTTCTCTTGATTTTTCCTCTTTTTAAAATTTGTATTTAATATTATTCTATAACATAAATTTGGGTGTACTAGTTTTTGGACAGTTTTCGTAAGTTATTTTGTTAGATAAGCTCCAGATTTGGCTTCAGTACTGATTAATGTATATGCACAAATGTAATATTGTAGAGCTTCCTATTAAAAATATGAATTAAAAGACAGATTTGTGAGGGCTGTACTTATATATGCTGAGCACTGTAAACGAGAGTTTCTATAATTATGAATCTGATTTGTTTAGCTACACTGTATTATTATTATTATTTTAGTCACAAAAAGTCATTTTTTTTTATAAAAGTAGTAAAATGTATAGTTCGGATCAAAATAATTATGTAAGATAAATTATGTAATTTAATAATTATGAAATTATGAACAAAAAAATGTAAGAAGATTTTATTAATTAGATTGTTGTGCAAGCAATTGACAAACGTAACTGTTGTCAGTGACAAAAATGTCACTCAATTTAAGCTGCCACTGAATCATCCTCTCAACAAGATTCAGTCAAAATGCTGATTTGTCTCAAGTTTTCAAAAGCATGACAGTGAATCATTCATTCAAACTGATCATCAATTTATTTCACATTTGTAATTTTTTAAAGACTGCACAAAGTTTAATTTTTGAAACCTTTAGTATAAATCATTAGTTGGAAATGGAAATTAGTTGCCTATTCAGAATAATTGAACAAAAATGTGTTTATCAGTTTATCTAAAAACATGTAACTCCAAATAATAATCATGTTATTGAATTAAAATTATGAAATACTGAGTAATAAAACTGCACCATATTGACTTTTAAACCCACCAGTGCAATAACATTTTTTGCTTTTGGAAATTCAAACAGAGATTGAATCATTCATTCAAAGAGATTTGTTCAAACATGTAAATTCATCCATTAATGAAAGTGTTTATAAGCAAGTCTGTGGATTAACAAGCATTCAGATTAATTCAGCAAGTCTAGAGAACTAACATTTTAAAAGAACCTCTAGAAAATAAACATTAATACTTATCATTTGATTAGCTGTCTATTAATAACCATGATCTCTGCTTTCAACAGTGTGATTCTCACTTTATCCAGATGCATTTATCTCCAATAGTCATAATATTCATCTAAAGATATTCAGTTTAAGCGATAAAATCTTCACCAACAATAAGCCCCGCTATCAAATGCACCATATTGACTTTCAGAACCACCAATACAATAATATTGTTTGCTGATGAATTTTGGAGCTGAGGTTTCAAGCTGTTGCGGCTGATAGGCATTTAGTGAAGGTGAGTGGGAGGTCTTGAGAGAGTTTTTTATCAGCGACAGGCATCTTCATCATGCTGTTGGCCGGTGCACGTTGAAAACACTTCATTCTCTTCACGCGGCCCCTGCATAACACCTGCACGCAGCCACGTACTTATTTGCGATTCAACAGTCGCTGCCTTTGATATTACCTCACAAAGTGAATTTAAAAGCCATTGATTTTTCTCCTTCTGCCCTAGCAGCCTATGATTCAGCTGTCAGCCACTAAGCTGCACAGTCGTCGGACTTAAAATGCTTTCTCGGCCTCCTCCAAACACAAACTCACATACATGCACGCACACGAAAAAAAAGCCTGCACAGAAACGCGACCCAAATCAATAATGCTTTACCTGACACTATCTGTTGCAGGAATACTCGGCTCTGTCGTATGCACTGAGGCATAGCGTTACGCATTTCGTGTTTGGTTATTGCAATTTGTGACAGATGAATGAATGCTCTCGGGGCTCAAGATGCCATTTACATTAGCAGTCAGGCTAATAAAAATGAATAAAGCAACGGCGGTTGAATCACGTGTAGCTGCATATATTGCAGCTACAGAGAAGTGAAAAAAACATTTTCATATTTTTAAATAAAGGACTGAAAGGATCCTTAACATCTTGGAGGAATTAAAGAGAGAAAGCTCTTTTTGTTTTAAAAGGAATAGCTCAGTCAGACGTCACACGTTCCAAATCTGTATGAATTGTTTTCTTCTGCTGAACACATCCGAAGATGTTTTATGAATGTGGGTTACACAACTGCTTTGTTGCTGTTGGCTTCTATTGTATGTAAAATGTACTGTAAACATAGATGGAGACTTATGTTCAGCAAAAGGACATGTTTGTAATAACTTGAGAAAGAGTAAATGATGACAGCTGTATTTTTAGGATGAACTATCCCTTTAAGGCAAAAGCACAGCTATGGGAAAAAATAAAAGACTAACAGAAAATTCTCAGAAATTAACTGGATTTAGTTATTTCTTTGAGTAAAATGCTAATATTTGAAGGTTTTGGTAATATTTCTTCCACATTTGAAATGAAAACATTGCCATTCAGACACTTTTTCCCCCAGAAAATACAGGAATCAGAGATTTAAATTCAATACCTTTTAAGACCTTTTTTAAGACTCTTTTCATACATTTTAAGACCTCATCACCACTTCAGGTTTCAACCAGTAACATTGCCGACATTTAACTTATACTGTATATTTACTAAATACTGATAGCAAAAAACAAATCCTAAATTAAAACTCTATTTATATACTGAATAAAAATGTTGATCCAGCAGTCGGCGCCTTTAAATAACAGTGTTTTCCTGGTTACTGCAGTAAACAAAGCAGCGTGATGTCAAATCTAGCAGGATTTATTTTATTTCATAAACTACATAGCATCCCAATATTCAAAGATTAAATTCAGGTAAACTTTAGCATACTGATACCGAATTTAATACCTTTAAAATAGCATTTAAGACTTTTTAAGGGCCTTAAATTTCTCTAAATTGAATTGTTTTTCATACTTTTTAAAACCCTGCAGACACCCTGTTTGAATCAAAATCAGGGTTGTTCCACCGTTATTCCATGCTTTCTTAAGTCTTCTGGTAATGTGTTATCTAAAAATGAATATAAACATGTCTAAAATCACAGCCCCTTTTTGGTATGGTGAACAGTGGTCATTTTGTACTCTAAATTACATTTTATAATAAACATTTAAATCTTAAATTCAAAAGGAATGTCATTAGTGGTTTGCAGAACAAGCCCAAAAATGCATTTTACTCAATCACATAATTATAAATTCGAAATCTAGAGAATTTCCAAGTGGTATTTGTTTTATACAGTATATATTCTGAATGCTTTGACTCTGTTGTCACCTTAGTGCTGCTTTTTAGCTTGGTAACTAGCAGCAGCAGTCTCTCTGTATAGCAACACAATTATAATGAAATGTTGTGCTTGAGTTGGGGCTGCACTGTATATTGTAAAAAATATCATTATCACGAAAATAATATATGCAATATCTGTATCGCAGAAATGAAATTCATTTTATATGCCACTCATTTGTGTATTGCATGCATAGGTTGTTTATCCAAATTAGACCAATCAGATGGTGTCCTACTATTTTTATACCCGCCTCCCCAGTCGGTGCTGTTATGCTATTGGCTAGACCTGCCCCAAAGGAGAACCTAGTGCTCAGAGCAAAGAGCTGAAAATAAATACTAACGACAGGAGTAGAGACAAGAGGAAAATCACAACAGCAAATCAGAATATCTGCTGAGGCTTTCAGTCATTGTGTTCTTAATGTTAGCACCTTCACATATTTTTAAGTCTAAAGTAGATTTAATTAGATAAAAATATCATATACAGTTGAAGTCAGAATTATTAGCCCCCCTGAATTATTAGCCCCCTGTTTATTTGTTCCCCCAATTTCTAAACATAATAGTTTTAATAACTAATTTCTAATAACTGATTTATTTTATCTTTGCCATGATGACAGTAAATAATATTTTACTAGATATATTTTAAGACACTTCTATACAGCTTAGTGACATTTAAAGGCTTAGCTAGGTTAATTAGGTTATCTAGGCAGGTTAGGGTAATTAGGCAAGTTATTGTATAATGATGGTTTGTTCTGTAGACTATCGAGATAAAATATATAGCTTAAAGGGGCTAATAATTTTGACCTTAAAATTGTGTTAAAAAAAATTAAAAACAGCTTTATACTAGCCAAAGTAAAACAAATAAGACTTTCTCCAGAAGAAAAAATATTATCAAACACACTGTGAAAAATTCCTTCATCATCATTTGGGGAATATTTAAAAAAAGAAAAATAATTCAAAGGGGGGCTAATAATTCTGACTTCAACTGTACATATTACATGTTTATTTATTAAAATCATTAAATAAATTGTATTTAAAATAATGTATCATATTATATAATTATAACATTTCTCTACACTCTCTTAAATAAAGGTACAAACAAAATCACTGGAGCAGTACCTTTTCAAAAGGTGCACTTTTGTACCTATCAGGTCCACAATTGTACCTTAAAGACACACCTAAAATTTACAAATGTATACATCAAACTTGGACTAAAACTATTTGTTAAAAATACATTCGATCATCTGAAACTGAAATAAAATTTAAAAAATTCACGATAAATGAAAAACTAAAAATAAATGAAACTAATAACAGTTATTAAAAACTAACTGAAATAAAATAATTAGTTGCAAATATAAGTAGCCGTTTTCAGAATAAATAAGCACTGATTCTGTGGTGGAAAATCTGACCTGTACCTGTAGGTGCAATTTCATAGACAAACACATCAGTCAAATAAATGCATGATATACAAAAACATATTTTCTATATCAAAATAAAATGGGTTCTCTTTTCTTCATTTACAAAAAAAAAACAAAAAAACAATTGTAATTGTACAGTTTGATCTTAAATATAAAAACGTTTGTCTGAATTCTTCATATTTTTTACTTTAATTTATTGCATTTCTGTGGTTTTGGATTCAGTGTTTGTTCAACCAGTTATTTAATTTTTATTACTAAGAAGTCTTAAACATTCGACTTTGCTTTGGTCGACACTGGAAGTGTTTTTTTATTAACTCTACTAGAATAACTAAAACCAAAACTGAACCTACTGTAAATATATACAAACTAAATAAAAATGTGTTCACCAAATAAAAACTTAAGTAAAACTAACAAAACCATTAATAAAACAAATTAAAACTAAACTTTAATGTACAGCAAATTTTAAAATAGTATTGAAATAACAATATAATTAGAAGAAATATCATTATCGCAATACTCAACAATATCACATATTTTCCCATTATTGCTTGATTCCCTGTGCAGTCCTAGCTTGAAAATCTCATGCATTCACTTTACTGTCTGGACAATCCACTTCATATAAAGCCTCTTTATCTACACTGGTATTTGAAGCATTAGAGTATTTTCAGAGTGAGACAAATCTCCCTCGCAATATGCACCGCAGGTTTCTGCCATTTCACAAGCCTCATCTAAATGAAATCAGAGTAGCTAGAGGTGGTGAGAGATACAAGCAAGATGTAAAGTGCAATGTCACCACGGTCAGAATGAAGGCTGGGTGTCAAGAACTAAACAAAGATGTATATTTACAATTATAAAACGGAAAAATCTCATCATAAGGCTGCTATGATCATGACACTTCAGCTATGGATTATTTGTCAAACAGATAATAGTGAATTTACTGTTTAGTTCTTGTCAGTTACGATGGTGTATGCCTACTACACATGCACAGGGATGGAATAACATGAATAATATTTAGAATATTTAAAATGATTTCAATTGTCTCCATAACCTTTTATCTTCTGATTCTCTGCCTCGAAATGACTTTCAATTATCATACACAAATCGCTCTTTCTCCAACCACAGGACTCCAGTCTGCGTTCTAACACCTCTTTTAGAGATCCAATCAATTGCTGAAGAAATAAATCGTTTTTTTGATTACAAAAGTGAAATGGAATTTGGGAATGGCTCATGGTGTATGCAGGTTGATTGATATGAATTACTGTACCATAGGGCTGTGGATATTATAATTGTTATTTTATTGATGTGCAAGCTGACATTATCAAGTAAAAATAGAGAGAATAATTAGGTATTGAGGTATCCAAAAAGTACCCTCTAAAAAAATGTTGTCGTAGCCCAAAGTTGGGTCAAATATGAACAAACTCAACCGTAGGGTTTTAACAACCCAGCATTTTTTAGAGTGCATTCATAATGTGATGAAGATTGTTAGAATGTAGTTAGAATTATATGATAATTCAATAAAAGCATAAAGTATATTTATGTTTTTGAACTTTAAAGGGGACCTTATGCCCATTTTCATAAGATTTAACAGAAGTATCTGATGTCCCCAGAGAGTGTGTGTGACATTTCAGCTCAAAATACCCCATAAATAATTTTTTACAACTCTTTGAAATTGCCCCTTTTAGGTTTTGATCCAAATTGTTTTGGTGAATGTCGCTTTAAATTCAAATGAGATTCTGCTCCCAGCCCGCTTTAAACAAAAGTGTGGAGCTACAAATGTCTACGCTCCTAGCAGCAGCATAAGTGGCTGCTTCTCACTCAGGGCTGTCTATGCTAATGAGAGAGAGATCTTCACTAATGGGCGGGACATTCCCCGTTGAATGACATGTACAAAGGGAGAATGTCAATCAAAATGTTTCTGCGGACTGTTTTTATGAAGTGTGGTTATAAAAAAAATAGAATTAATTCATTTTTACTGTTACAGACTGGTTATAATCACACACTGTTGCCACACAAATGTGTTTAAACTCCTTATAAAAGTCACTTTTGCAAAATAGGTCCCCCTTAAATCTATAAAATATATTCTAGTCATTTTACACAAGCAAGAGTGCTTGTTTACAAAATGTTATAAAACAATTAATTAAATAAGAAGTTCCTACTGAGGTAGCCGCATTTTAGCTGCAGTTTTATAGCTTATTTCAGAACAACACTAACTTGTTGAGTTCCTGAAAGAATCTGTTCAATCTGAATCCAAATTTGAACAAACAAATGTTTTGAATGAATCATTTGAATAAATGATTACGTGAATCACTCAGCATGAAAGTCCTAAACCACTCAATATACCACCATACCAGCAAAAATACAATATATAGCAGGTCTTGACAATAAGGACTGCCCGATGGCCTGGGGCCAGCGTGTGAGACACTCAAGACAGTAGACAAGATCGTTACTAAAGTTTAATTTTGCTGCGACTGTTTGTCAATTGCGGGTGCTTTCACACCTAGACATTTGTCTCGGAACCTGTTTAGTTTGCCCTGTTAGCATGGTTCATTTGGCATTTATGAATCCCGCAATCGTGCTCGGTTCCACGCCAAATCAATCAGTCTGAGATCGCCTGAATAAGGAGGTCTCAGCTCGATTGAAACGAATTCTGAAGCAGATCAATTGTTGCGAGAAAGCAATACAATCCAACAAACTAATGAACTAGGCTATATCACAATGTTTTATGGTTGCCATATATACGGCTATATGAAGAGAGATCAACATTGATCTGCTTCATGATCTGACGGCAGTCTTGGTTCATCTGTTATTTCTCTCTATATTTTAAGCCTATAATGCATAATTCTAGCCAGCGTTTTTTTTTTTTTTTTTTTTTTTCAAATTTATTTACATCACAATTGAATTTTTTAAAATCATCAGTATTCAAAGAAAAGTTATCCTGAATAAAAAGTGTATGTATACAATTATGTTTGGATTTTGTCAAACTATTTAAAATATGTGGCTAAGAAATAGCTATTAACTTCTTTTTTTTTTTTTGGTGGGGTCAGTGAACATTTAGGCAGGGCAAGTAAAAATCTGAAGCACTGGTCCGATCGGGCCAGTAGAAAAAATCCTTAGCGTTGAATTCTGTATATTTGTCAATCATGCATACTTTAAAGAAAAACTAAATTGGACTTTCCCAAGACACATTCCAGTGATTTACATGTAATATTACAATTAAATATGCAAAATAATCTCTTGAACCCAAGTCATCATCAAATTATATAATACTACATTGCTATGGGTGAGAGTACATACAGAACAAAACGGCGCAGTCACATATCACGCACACACACACCGTGTCACTGTGGTTAACTGTACTAAGCTGAGGCAAGGGAATTTGCATTATTTAAGCGACAGGGAGAAACTTGTGGAAATGCATGTGGAAGAAGGAGAGAGGGCAGCAGCTGCGCTTGGGGATCCAGCCTTCTCTCCAGCAGTCGGGAGCACGAAAGCACTTAAGAGCTCCACATGTTGCATATAGCAAAGCCTGAGGGAGCACACAGATATCATGAGTTCAATCGTGGCGTCTGCTGCACTGCAATGAATATGGAATCACTATAAACAATACGCAGGTAACTGAGCGAGAAAATAAAGCTTGAGAGGTGAAGTGTGAGTGATGGAGGGGAAAAAGACGGAGGAGTAGTTTAAGAAGTGACGACGAGGGTTATGGCTCACCCGGTGGACAGTACTATATACTTTTTATTCGACATTTGAGCATGTGATTAAAATGAGTGGCTTTTGTTTAAAATGACTGTTGTGGGTTGAACGGTGTAGAAATCTACCTTCCTTGCTCTGTGGCTTAAACTTTGCTGTTTCCATGACAACCGGTGTGTTTTTTTCTTCTACATTTTTTTCTCATAACAAGAATTCTGCATGAGATGCACTGCTTCTTGCCATTGTGGTTACACTGCAAAAATATGTCCCTTCTACTCATTAAATTCTGTTAACATTCGTGTTATTATTGGTTCTCCAGATTTGCCATTAATAGGTAATGTACTGTATGTTGAGAAAAGTCTCGATTTGTGATTTATTTCACAAATTACTGATAATCTGTTGTCAAAATTTAGGATTTATTTATTTATTTATTTATTTATTATTATTATTATTTTTTTGGTCACACTTTATTTTAAGGTTCGTTTGTTGAATTTAAGTTACATTGCATCTACATGCCAACTAATTCTCATTAGATTATAAGCAGACTGTTAGGGTTGGGGTTAGGGTTAGTGTAAATCATACCTGCCAACATTTGTCCCTGAAAACCCGGGAGGCCGTGGGGGTTAGGTTCGGTGTTGAGATGTCTGAATAACACTGTTGAGAACCAGACTCTGTGTACTGTGGTGTTAGTAACTACTATGAAGCGTTACTGCGATCGGATCCTATACCATGGGGCGACACAGGGGTTTCACAGACCGTACCAAAATTCTCAGGACCGGGAGGGGGGAGGGTTGAAATTACGGGAGTTTTCCGGGAGAAATAACAAAACGGGAGGGTGGCGGGAGATGGGTCTGAAATACGGGAGACTCCCGGGAAAAACGGGAGTGTTGGCAGGTATGGTGTAAGTTGACATGTTCTTGCAAAGTTTCTTATAGTTAGTTAAATGTCTGCTGAAGGAGCAGTATCAACAGATATTAAGCAGACAGTCTACTAATACTCAAATAGACCATCAAAATAAAGTGTTACCTTTTTTTTCCAGTATGTCTGAATACATGGAATTAGAATATTTGACATTGGCTGATTGCCATTTTCAGCTAATTAATCTTCAAATTAATCAGAATCAGAATCATGCAACTGTTATGTGCAAAATTGACATGTAAAGTATATTGTTAAATAAATAAATCTATATGTGTATAAAGTAGTGAGGTTTGTTTCACAATTACTATCGTAAGGTGTTCATGAGATGGATTGGCTGAGGGAAGAAACTGTTTCTGTGTCAGGCTGTTCTGGTGCACAGTGCTCTGTAGCGTTGACTAGAAGGTAACAGTTCAAAGATGCAGTGTGCTGGGTGTGAGGGATCCAGAGTGATTTTGGCAGCCCTTCTGCTCACTCTGGATAAGTACAGTTCTTGGAGAGTAGGGAGGGTTGTACCAGTGATTCGCTCAGCAGTCCGAACTATTTGACTTAGTCTTCGGACTAATAATATAGTTTAAACAATTACAATTAAATGTTCTACTTAAAATGCATACCTATCATTTTCAAATTCAGAGAACTGATAATAACTTTGAAGTGATCTCTCAAATTGTTTCCAGAGCTATGTGTTTGTGTGTGTGCTTGTTTTTATATATCGCTGGGGGCTTAAACCCAAATGCAAACAGACTCATGGGGACTTGTGTCACTTTGGGGACCTAAATTAAGACACCCATGAGTAAGCATGTAAAGTCAAGCAAGTAAAGACTTAGATAAATTACAGTTAGTCCAGAATAGAGCTGCACGGCTAATTTTACACAGAGTTAATATTATGAAAATGCATAAAACATTAGGTTGGTTATTGGTGAAGGATAGGGTAATTGTTTCTCTGCTGTGTTTCATACGAAATATTTCTGTCTTAAGAGTTCCAAGTGTATTGTATTGTCAACTTTTGTATAGTAATGCTAGTCATAATTTAACACCAGGCACGCATCAAAAGGAAATTTTTTGCTTCCCGTTTCAAAAACTAATGCAACGCAACGGACGGTAACGTATAGAGGAATGAAAACATGGAATGAATTGCCATCAGACATTACATGCTTTGCAACAAGTAAAATGAGGTTTAAAAAATCATTTAAGAAACATTTAATGTCACAATATTAAGGGGATTGTTGATCTGGATGTTATGTATTAAAATTTTGTATTTTAATATTTTTTATTTGTCTTGTTGTTATATATTAATGTAATTTTTTTTTGTGTTCGATGGACCCCAGGAAGAATCTAATTTAGTAAAGTAGTAAAAGTAAAAATCTAATTTACATGGCATTTGACCTGTAGCTTGATTAGAAGCTAGAAAAAATGCATTATTACACACCCAATAACCCCAGTTAAATGCTTGTTATTTTTCTGCTTGATCTAAATGACTCAAGTGAATCAAATGTAAGACATACAAGCACTCTACTATAGTAAAAAATGGGCTTTTCTTTAGAACTGTCTGTCATGACACATTTATAACAGTGCTTGCATTAAACCACCAACACTTCACATTCAGATTCTTTTCTCTTTCATCGAGTTAAAAGCATCAGAGCTTGCAGCAGTTCACCATCTATTCTACATACAGTAGCTCTGTAAACTCACTCTATACACATCTGCAACCTGCTCTAAACACACATCTGCAACCTACTGTACATCGCACATATATATAAACCCATTGCCAGAACTTAATGCTTATTTTGTTGTATCCATGTAAGCTGCTATATAAATCAGTCATATCAAGCTGGTCACACTCACAAAGTGAAGTGAAGTTGCATTTGTGTAAAAAAATTCACAATATATGCATGAGAATTTAAAGATATGATTCACCCAAAAATGAAAATTTACTCATTAATTACTCATCCTCAAGTGGTCCCAAACCTTTATGAGTTTCTTATTTGTTAAACACAAAAGAAGATATTTTGAAGAAAGCTTAAAACCTGTAACCATTGACTTTGTTTCCAGCATTCTTCAAAATATCTTCTTTTGTGTTCAACAGACAAAAGTCAAACCGGTTTGGAACATGTGAAGTGTGAGTAAATGATGACAGCATTTTCATTTTTGGGTGAACTATTCCTTTGTCATGCACAAGCTCTAACAAAGCAAAAACAAATGCTCTCCTTCAATCCATGAATGTGTTTTTCACTCACTGTACGCAATCTCTGAAATGTCTGTCATGAGAAATCAATGCATGTTGTCAGGAATAATTAAGCAAAGCATCTTCTTATAAGACAAGGAAATGCACTCTAATGAATAATTATGAGACACCAATACATCATTGATTATTGTAGTCATTTGCTATGTCACAATCTGTGATAGCAACAATTAACACATAAGACAAAAATAACACAAAAAGCTCAATTACCCATGTTTTGTCATACAATTAAAATTAAATGGATAGTTTACAAAAAAGAAAGAAAATGTTCTCCCATTTACTCATCCTCAAGTGGTTCAAAATGTTTTTCTCGTTATAATTTGTTCTGTTGAGCACAAAAGAGAATACTTTGTCAATAATGATGGAATCTGTCAGCCATTGACATTAATAGAATGAAGACTATGGATGTCAATGGCTACCAGATTCCAACATTCTTCAAAATATTGTCTTTTGTGTTCATCAGAGGAAAGAATTTAGAATAAATGGAAAATTAATTCAATTATGACTAGGGATGTTCATAATAACCGATTAACCGTTAACCGAAAAGGAGCGTTTTTAACAGATTAATGGTGTCAGTTAAACAATTAAAAAATCTATATATTTCATATACATACAGTTGAAGTCAGAATTATTAGCTCCCCTGAATTATTAGCCCCCGGTAATTTTTTCCCCAATTTCTGTTTAACAGAGAGCAGATTTTTTCAAGACATTTCTAAACATAATAGTTTTAATAACTCATTTCTAATAACTGATTTATTTTATCTTTAGCATGATAACAGTACATAATATTTTACTAGATATTTTTCAAGACACTTCTATACAGTTTAAAGCGACATTTAAAGGCTTAATTAGGTTAACTAGGCAGGTTAGGGGAATTTAGGCAATTATTGTATAACGATAGTTTGTTCTGTAGACTATAAAAACAAATATAGCTTAAAGGGGCTAATAATTTTGACCTTAAAGTGGTTTTTAAAAATTAAAAACTGCTTGTATTCTAAATAAAACAAATAAGACTTTCTCCAGAAGAAAAAATATTATCAGACAAACTGTGAAAAAGCAGTAGCGTAGGTAGCGCAGTAGGTAGTGCTGTCGCCTCACAGCAAGAAGGTCGCTGGTTCGAGCCTCGGATGAGTCAGTAGGCATTTCTGTGTGGAGTTTGCATGTTCTCCCCTTGTTTGCGTGGGTTTCCTCCGGGTGCTCCGGTTTACCCCACAAGTCCAAAGACATGCGGTACAGGTGAATTGGGTAAGCTAAAATTGTTCGTAGTGTATGAGTGTTAATGAGAGTGTATGGGTGTTTCCCAGTGATGGGTTGCAGCTGGAAGGGCATGCGTTGCGTAAAACATATGCTGGAAAAGTTGGCGGTTCATTCCGCTGTGGCAACCCCTGATTAATGAAGGGACTAAGGCAGGGGTCATCAACTAGATTTGTCAGAGGGCCAGAGTTTTACCAGACAGTCTCCTTGGGGGCCGGACCCCCAAGAAGAAAATCAAAATCTCATTTTGGCTTAACATTATGTTTAATGTTTATACTTTTTCAATTTCATTACAAAACTGAAGGCATTTGATTCAGGCCCCCATCACCTATACCACAGTCAACCACTAGGAGTGATAGATATTTTGCCTCAACTCAATTAGGCTAAGTCAACAAGGGGAAATGTAACTTTAGCCATTGATTAAGCACTGTGAGTAGCCCGTTTCAGCATTGTGATTTGAATTTAAGGCCACTTAACGTTTCATTTGATGTGCGAACATTATTTGTGACCTGTTTTGTTCTGGTTCCAGGTTATTTATTTACCATGCTATTCCCAAGTCTCCCGGAAGTTCTGTGAGTCTCCCGCAAATGCATAGAGACTCTCGGATGCCTGCAAACGAATGATAATCTCCCGGAAATCGCGCGTCTTCCTCCCGCTCCTCAAATATGTCACGCACCTCTCTCCACCGCATCCCTCCTCGCTCTTCATCACACACACACGTCTCGCGCACTCCGCCTACACCCCACCCGGTCTTCACTTATGCTAAAACCTGTTTGAAACAAATGCTTAATGCCGCATGGTCTGTCTGAGTCTGTCCTCATTTCGAAGTGTAGCCTAAATATAGTCATAAATGGTGGTTATTCTGACAAGAGACTCAGTTGTTGTTATTTTTAGTTGCTTTAAATGTGAACCACTATTTTCTTTTTGATCCTTACAATTTTGGAATCCAGTCGCGGGCCGGATTTGGCCCGCGGGCCGCCAGTTGATGATCAGTGGACTAAGCTGAAAAGAAAATGAATGAATGAATGATACTGTGAAAAATTTCTTGCTCTAATAATTCTGACTTCAACTGTTATTTTTTTAAGTTTGGCTGCATAAATGTGCAACACATAATTGTTAACTTACGGGACGGTAACACCTGCCTACAGATGTATTTTGCCAGAAGCAAAATGAAAGAAGGATATTGCTGGTCACAGTTTGACACAGACGAGTTGATGCCAAACCAGCGCTGATGCTGATAGCCTCTGTCCTGGATTCGCGTCATAAACACCTCAGTTTATTTGCGTTATAGGAGAATGAAGCCGCAAAACAAAACTTTGGAAACAAGTCGAAGCGTCTGGGTTTTCTCTCAATCAGCCTGTGCTCCGCCATTGCTCATAACACAACAAATAGGTTATAGCTGTGATGATTTAGTGTACAACCAACAAACCAACCTTTTTTCCATTTGGAAAATTACAGTTATTAATAGTTAAATAATAGTAAAATATCAATTTTAAAATAGCCTAATCAATGAATCAAACAAATCCAATGATTTTCGTGATTTTTGCATAATGATAACTCCGCATTAAACTGAGGCTTCATTTTATAGCTTATAAAACGTGTATGCAAATGAATGCAATATCATATGTAAACAACAAAATAGTTATATGCTATAGTAGCCTATACTTTACAAAAAGTCAACATATGCGCCTTGTCATTGTCTTTTATCACGTGCGGCGCGCACATAAACCTTGAGCGAGACTTAGAAAATGAAAGCACACAAGCTCTAAGGCAGGGCTGTCCAAACTCGGTCCTGGAGGGCCGGTGTCCTGCTGAGTTTAGTTCCAACTTGATTCAACACACCTGCCAGGAAGCTTTTTGTATATCTAGTAAGCTTGATTAGCTGGTTCAGGTGTGTTTGATTAGGGTTGGAGCTAAACTCTCCAGGACACCGGCCCTCCAGGACCAAGTTTGGACACCCCTGCTCTAAGGTAAAATCAGATGCTCAAATCTTTAAACTAATGACTTCTATTAAAAATGTTGACAGAGATTTATTAAATGCATATTTGAAGCGATCAATTTGTGGTAGCCTGCTATTTTTATTTGACAGAGGAAAAAAAATTTGACTAGAAAAAACAGCCTATGCCGATTCTTAAAAAGGATTCAGTCAGTGTTTTTGTTTCGTAATCTACATTTGTCATTTAAATGAAAAATATCTAGGGCAGGACTATTTATTTTATACTTTTTATTTAGTTTATGCTGTTGGAAACACTGCAGGTGTGTGAAGATGTTCTGTTGTTAATATGTTCTGTATACTGTTGTTTACATGTTAAAATAAATCAGTATTTTAAAATCAATATTTAATCTAGACACATCAGTTATGGGTAGCACGATCGCCTCACAGCAAGAAGGTCGCTGGTTCGAGCCCCGGCTGGGTCAGTTGGCATTTCTATGTGGAGTTTGCATATTCTCTCCATGTTCACGTGGGTTTCTTCCAGGTGCTCTGGTTTCCCCCACAAGTCCAAAGAAATGCGGTATAGGTGAATTGAATAAGCTAAATTGTCTGTAGTGTATGTGTGTGAATGAGTGTGTATGGATGTTTCCCAGTGTTGGGTTGTGGCTGGAAGAGCATCCTCTGCGTAATAACATATGCTGGATACGTTGGCGGTTCATTCCGCTGTGGCGACCCCTGCTTAGTAAAGGGACTAAGCCAAAAAGAAAATGAATGAATGTATTAATCTGACCAGTTAACAGTTATTACTCGGTTAACAAGTGGCGGTTGTTGCTTGGCAAAATTAACCGAAATGAGCGTCCCTAATTATGACAGAATTTTCATTGTTTTAGGTCAGGGGTGTCCAAACTTGGTCCTGGAGGGCTGGTGTCCTGCTCAGTTTAGCTCCAACTTGCTTCAACACACCTGCCAGGAAATTTCTAGTATATCTAATAAGAGCTTGATTAGGTGGTTCAGGTGTGTTTGATTAAGGTTGGAGCTAAACTCTCCAGGACACCGGCCCTCCTGGACCGAGTTTGGACACCCCTGTTTTAGGTGAACTATCACTTTCATGAATGCTAACATTGTCTTCTATTAGATGCAACACAAACAACCCTTTTTGTACAAATAAAAAGCTTATAATAAAAACAAGTCCTATTAAGTTCACTGCCTTCAAAATAATCATTCACTGCTTCCTTCTGTGAAAACACTTCTATGCAAATGTAACTGCTTATCCTGCATCAACACAAATGTTACAAAAGAAAAAAAGACATTATTCCAATCAAGCCAGTTCTGCTTCCTCTCATTCTCTTTCTCATACACACACACACACTTAACTCTAGAGCTGGTACCATAAAATAGATTTTAGCTAAGGTTTCCATGGCAACATTAACATTTCCGCCCCCCAAACTAAGACAGCTCTATAGCTGTGCAGCGGCTGGTGGAGAGAAAGAAACACTATTCCTCCATTCCTGCAGACTGAACACCAAGGGGAAGTCAGTCGTCTTTCTAGACTTCTTCTGTCTCTCTGCACACACTCTAGTTTTGGGAAGGAGTTTTATTTGAATGACTGTGTAAAGTTTGCAGATACATTTTGGCAGTGATTGCACACAAGCAAAGCAATCAAGATAAAATACCAAACATTTATTCTAATGCTTCAATGATTTAATTTTGTGCATGTCTCATTTGTGAGTCAATTAATCAGGAGTTATTACTTTGTTCCTGGGCACAGTGAATTGATGTAAGCGCATTTTGTATTTGCAATAGGAGGAATCAAAAGTTGTTTCAGTATAAAATATATGGCAGGTGATTGGTTATTGTGTCACTTTATTGCAAAATATTATCATAAATCAATGTCTTTTCAATTTGCCGGTGTCTCAGCAATTAAATGACAATCTGCAAAATAAAACGTTACATTTATGTATTAACTATAAAAAAAATTGTTGATACAAAATATTTTCAGTTAAAAATCAAAATCAAAATAGGACATAAATTAAGTTAAAATAAAACTACAGTGGTCCCTCGCCATAATGCGGTTCACTTTTTGCGATTCTTCTTTTTTTTTTTTTGTGCAAGTTGACAAGCTTTTTTTACAGCGCATTGTGTTCTGCGTCCTGATTGGCTGTAGATCATTGTCAATCAATCTGCTCGGTGCCGTGTCTCTAGTACAGTACAGAATGCGTTCAGCTAGCCAAATTGACATAAATCTTCAATCGCTAGCAGTGTGACTTAAGTGCTGTATTGTATGTTTGCAAA
Organism: Danio kyathit; assembly: GCA_903798195.1. Classification (NCBI taxonomy): domain Eukaryota; kingdom Metazoa; phylum Chordata; class Actinopteri; order Cypriniformes; family Danionidae; genus Danio; species Danio kyathit. The sequence continues at coordinate 39,050,944 of LR812525.1, forward strand.
TTTTCTACCCAACAAATCCCTTAATGCTGACGAAACGTTCTGCACCATCAAAGGCACCCACGCTAAAAAAGCAAAGGAAGATGATCACCATCACACAAAAAGTTGGACTTCTGGACATGCTAAAGGAAGGTAGAAGTTACGCGAGTGTTTAAACAAGAGAGAAAAGTGTGGAAGTGTTAATGCCTATCTGAGAAAATAGTGTAGTGAGGGGGTTTACAGCCTTAAAACATCTATGACAATTGTAAAAAATAAAGCGGACCACTTCGCGGATTTCACCTATTGCGGGTTATTTTTAGAGCGTAACTCCTGCAATTAACGAGGGACCACTGTATTCTGGTTTGTCAGAAATAACATAATCTCAATCTTTCAATATTTGGAGGAGTTTTAGATTTTGGCTGTTTTATACTAGCAGAACACACTGTAAAAATGCTGGGTTCCACACAATTCATTCATGCTGTCCCAACACAAAACAAAAAAAGGCAACGTAACAAATTTACATGGATCGAACATAAAAAATGATGTTCTCCTAAACAAAATCTCAAGAATTGTTTCGTTTCAGCTCTTCCTAATTAAGTAGTTTGATCAAGCAGCACAATCTTTTTTTTCTGTTTAAAAAATAACATGACAAACAAAAACACGTTTTGTGGATAAACAAAGTATTCATTTATTCATTCATTTTCTTTCGGCTTAGTCCCTTTATTAATCAGGTGTCCCCCCCAGCATATGCTTTATGCAGCGGATGCCATAGCCACAACCCAGTACTGAGAAACTAATGATGATTACAAATATGCAATTTCTAGAAATCACAGTTTTAGCATGACCTGCTTCTCTTGCTATAGGAGGATCATCCCTTTGTCCTTCTTCTGGACAACCAGCTGTCAAAGGGTTAAGAACGACTCATCATTGTGCAAAGTCAGAGAAAACTGGAAAGTTCAGTTGGCAGTTAAATAGGGTTTGCCAGATAATGGAAAGCTTGCAGGAATCAAATAATACATTAAAAAAAACTGTTTTTGTATTTACATTTAATTAAAAGGGTGACACGGTGGCTTAGTGGTTAGCACTGTCACCTCACAGCAAGAAGGTCGCTGGTTCGAGTCCCGGCTGGGTCAGTTGGCATTTCTGTGTAGAGTTTGCATGTTCTCCCTGTGTTGGTGTGGGTTTCCTCCAAGTGCTCCGGTTTCCTCCACAGTCCAAAGACATGCGCTATAGGTGAATTGAATGGACTAATTTGGTCGTAGTGAATGTGTATGAATGAGTGTGTATGGATGTTTCCCAGTGTTGGGTTGCAGCTGGAAGGGCATCCGCTGTGTAAAACATTTGCTGGATAAGTTGGCGGTTCATTCCACTGTGGTGACCCCTGATGAATAGGGGAAATTACTGAATTAATACATTAAATTAATTAAAATGGCTCTAATAGCAGAAATGAAATGCATTGCTATACAATGGAAATCAGTAGAACCACCAAGTTATATTGTAGGGCTTAGAGAACTTTCATATTATGTTCTTGTTGAAAAAATTATGTTTAATCTTAAAAAAAAAAATCATCAACTATTAAAAAGGTTTAGGGCACATTTATTGAAAACATGAATAATTTGGACGTTACATTGACTGAAAATGCTGATGGAATAATGTGACTCTTCTTTGCTTTAATCTTTTATTTGTCATTATTGTTTATTTATTTGTTTATTTGCTTGCTTATTTCCTCTTATTTTACACATCAGCTCAATGTCTCACAGTTATGTCCATTTAAGTGTTCTGTCTTGTGAGGGTGGGACTGGGGTGGAGGCGCCAACCTAATTTCACCAAGCAGAACATGTTCCAGGATTAACATCTATGTTGATTCTGGAACAACATTCCAATCAGCCAATCAGAATTAAGGGATCCGTTTACCATTTATGTTAAGTTTATGGTTAGGTTTGAGCACTTTTACATGATTGTTATCCAACTATTAGTCCCCCTGATTTTGGGAATATTTTACAGTTATGATTAAGATTAGGGGTAGGGAATAGGGATGGGTTACATTTTCAAATAAAAATAATTTTAATAGACGTTAATCCAGGATCGCATTGTACTTGGCAAAATCATGACATTCAGGGTGGAGGGTGGTTAGAAAAAAATGTTTACATGTATATTGAAATAGGGCTGTGTGATTAATCGAAATCGAATCGCAATCGCAATTTGAGACGTTGCGATTAGCTAATCGAAAGAGCCTGTGATATGAAATGTATATGTATTATTTAATTTCCCTTTCCCAGAGCAAATGCGCCTTACTAGCCAATTGAGTGAGCATACTTTCGTTCTGCCCAATCAGAATTGCAAACTGATCTATGCAGAATGCCCACAATAAACAGGAAAGCGCGGACAAGTGGAATGATGGCATATGTCGCTTCAGAAGCATTAATAGATTAATTAATATCAAAAAAAAACAGTACATTGATAATATGGGGATATTTTGGTTTCAAAGTCACAGACACTAAACAGAAACAGGTAATCTGTAAGAATTGTTACCACAGCTTAAGGAAATACAACAATCAGCACCGAAAAAAGCACCACAGGTGGCTATATGAGGAGTGTCTTGCTAAAAAGTCAACTGAAAGTATTGCCACTGGCACTGGATTAGAAAAATCAGTTCTATGATTCGCATCCAATCAAATCGCATCATAATGATCTCAAAACATGGATGATTTATAACTGCAGCAAACTGTTTGAAAGCATTAAAAGTGTTCAAGATGTCCAAAATCTTTGTTAGGTGCATGTCACTGATGAGAAGATGACGATGTTTACTGTATGATGACCGAAATGGCCTTCAACACCCAGCAGGCACAGGACGTCAACATGACATCAGATTGACGTTGTACCCCAACGTTGCACCATCGTGGGGATGTTGCATTTTGTTTGGAAGTGAAAATCGGGTTGACGTCAACATCAGGCCGACGTCAATGTCCAACGTCCAACCTAAAATCAACAAAATATCAGCGTCTAATGATGTTACAGGGTGACGTTGTGTGGACGTTACCACTATGACATCTATCAGATGTTAGATTTTGGTTGCCATGCCTGATGATAAAATGTCAGTATTTGACGTCAGTATGACATTGGTTTAAGATGTTGGCTCGATGTTAGAATTTGGTCACTTTCTAACTAAGGGTGCACGGTTTACCGGTACTATGGTAGTATCACGATACTATAGCTCCAAAATACTGGTGGTGCCACTGTAGTTTGTAAACCGTAGTATCGTCATTAATGGTTTATCTGCAATAATGTTGCATGTGGAAAAGTCACTAAAACGCTCACAGGTTTGTACAACAATAGACCATTTTATTTGAATAGTCTGTGGAGCCCTTTAAGGTTGCAAAACTGTGTAAAATTTGCGCTTTTTATGGTAGCCTATTGCACCTTTTATGACGCTTGAGTTCGAACGCACATCTGAATCAGTTCATTTCTGTTCCTGTTAATATGATTTATTAGCGACCGCAACAATCTCTTTAAAAGAATGACTCACAAAATAAAAATTTTATTTAATTGTTACCTGAGAAGACTTTAATGAATTAAATTAATGAACAACCCAAAATAGCAACAGGAAACATTGAAACAATTTCCGACCACTTCATATAGCCTCTTTTGTAACAAATTTCATTCGGTATAATTTGTATATTTATTTTAATGTATTTTTGTTGGTCAGTTATCTACAAAATAAACAAATAGAATGAATACATGTTAGGAGAAGTGACGTGCAGATCATACTTTTTGGCCTTAAGGGAATTATGAATTACATTTAAGTAGGGCTATTATAACATAAAATATAGTATTTCTGACAATTTTCTTTATAATTTGAGTTATGAATTGCAGTATCACAATACTACTTGGTATTGTGATACTTCAGCTGGTTTACTATTGTAAGAATAATTAATGGTATCGTGACAACCCTATTTCTAACACATTTCTATCAACGTCATTTGACATCATTATTGGACATCAAAATAACATCGTCCTTAGACGCTAGCTAGACATTGAATTTTGGTCACCTGACATCACAACCTAAATCTAACCTAATATTAACGTCTTATGACCTTGTGTGCCTGCTGGGCAATAACTAAATGCACTACAGAATGTTACGTTTACAAACATCCACAAATTACATGTAAATGCATCAGCTTTTTACAGAGTAATACTCACTCCTCACTACTCTTGAGTACTTTTGAAAGGTCTACTTTTTACTCATACTTTGAGTAATATTTACAACAGATACTTTTACTCTACTTTTATTTAAGTATGATTTTTCATTACTCTTTTCACCACTGGTGGCTCTAGAGAAAATGAGTGTTTCATTTCTAAATATTTAAAACCAAATTTGAATAAATGTTTAATTAAGTTAATATCTTTTTAGTTCCTTTTTTAAGTAACACACTGCGTTTTAGCAGTAAGAAGCTACAATACAGATTATTGAGCTGAAGCTCGACTACAAAATTAAATTGCAAATCAAATCGAAATCGCAATATCTGTCAAAAAAATCACAATTAGATATTTTCCCCAAATCACACAGCCCTATATTGAAATGATTCTGTAAATTGTTGATGCGAAAATTATAAATATATTGATAAAAAAAAAGAAGAAGCAGTTTTTTTACTATGCAGTGACCTCAAAATATAAGGAATTGTTAAAGGGATGGTTCACCCGAAAATTTAAATTTACTCACTATTTACTCACCCTCCAGTGATTACAAACCTTTATGAGTTTCTTTCCTATCTTGAAGAAAAAATAAGATATTTTGAAGAAAGCTGAACACCTTGACACCTTGAAAAACAAACACTATTGAAGTCAATGTTTTTTTTTTAGCATTCTTCAAATTATCTTCTTTTGTGTTTGGAACAAGTGAAGAGAGCGTAAATGATGACAGAATTAAAATTTTGGATGAACCATCCCTTTATCTGTCCTCTGATTGTGATCTAAGCTAGCAATCTCACTGACGGCCTTCCACAATCAAATCTGCATTAAACATTTGGTTAGTAGAACAACTAAATGTGGAAAATAAAAAGCCCTCTTGAGGAAAGCACAGATACTCTAGTGCCCACCGCAACAGTACTATAAATAACAATAATAAAAACACATTAGTCTACGTTTACACTACAGTAGCAGCAGTGTGTCTATCCCACAGAGAGACAGGAAGTGCTGGCTAATTCCAGAGGCCCAAACTGCAGTTTCTCAGCCTGCTCTCTGGGGGCAGCATGACAAGCCAATTAAAGCGCAGGAAACCCACCAAGATAAACATTCGGAGCAGTGTTATCACAACAATGAAGATTTCCTTGCTCAACGCAGTGCAGAAATTGGAACTGACTGTATTACCAGCCAAAAGCTAGACGCTGATAGACTGTTTCCTCTGCTATATCATAACAGCCTTACAGTGTATGCAGTATGCTGGAGATGATAAGCCTGCATGTACAGCTCAGCACTTTTTACGTGCTATATATATATATATATATATATATATATATATATATATATATATATATATATATATATATATATATATATATATATATATATATATATATACACATTTTTTTTCAAGTACATGAATGTCAGAAGGTCAGTGACTCCCGCTTGACTTCTCCGTCTGCCTATATTCAGAGCAAGAATTACATCGGGGCATAGTCAGTCCCGTTTGTAATTCCTTTCTCCTGATGAGTGTGAGTTTGTGTATGTGTGCGCTGTGGACCACAGACAGTCTAAAATGCAGAGCAAGGCCACGGTGCCTCCCCAGGACACTACAATGTCACATCTTGAAGGATGGTGTCATTTAGAGGCAATGGATGGCTGAATAGCTTGACAAGGAAGGGCAAGAAACTGAATTGTTAAATGTTTCGATCTATACATTTGGGAAATGTGTCTTTGCGGCGATCCAATGAATAACTAGTGGTGTAATGTTTCATTTGTTTTGCTAGAATGCGACATCCATTGACTACTACAGACCTGTTCAGGCCATTGATTCGGTTTCTGAACCAACAGACCAGATGCATGATCACAGAGTACAGAGTTCATACAGTCTTGGAAAACCTGGAAAAGTCATGGAATTTTGTCGTGGCATTTTCCAGGCTTGGAAAAGTTTTGGAAAAACAGAAAAACCCACAAAGTGTTGTACAAGTCATGGAAATTAGTTTAACAAATATACAGGAATATAGGTTAGTTGTCTTTGCTGTCCTTGGCCAAAAGCATGCTCTCACATTATTACTGCTGTGTAAACATTATCTAAATAAATTTTACATAGCAATAAAAATTAGTTAAAACTAAATAGATTGTTGCGTGTTTTATGATATGCTGTCTATAAATTTGAACGTGCATTTTTTTTTTTTATTATTATTTACCATGTATAGACATTGCATAAAACATTAGGTGATGAAAATTTACTTGAAAGTCATGACATTTTGTAGTAAAAATGTGTATAAACCCTGACAGTAGAGATGCTGTATTCACTTTCATTAGCTATGTTTCCATCTAAAAATGCAAATTAACTTTATGCGCAAAACTGGATTATAGCATAAAAGATGTGTGAATTAAGCAGCGTTTCCATCCAACGAGTCAAAGAGAACAAAATCGTCACTTCCTGATTAACTGACGTCAAATATCAACAGTTAAAACGGAATTTGCTACGGTAGGAGAAGCTGCGTCAATCTTTTCTTCATTTAATAAATGACTTGCGCATCAGAAGGTAATCCTGACACGCAGTGAACACGCTGTGGTGTTTGAAGGCGTGAGATGTGGAGCACAGACACTCTTGACAGTTCTGGAAGTAATTAATAGTAATAACACTAATACTGAAACGGTTAAGGCGTTTGAGAATGACCAAAACAACATTTCAGATGGTTTACAATGTGCTCAGCCTGCTGGTTTGTCCATTTGCACACATTTTTATCATCACATGATCTCATAACAAAATCACATGACCTTTATTAATGCGCATACTGGAATTTGTTTGGTAAAAGTGTTTCGATCGTAATTTATGTGCATCTTTTCTTATCGAATAAAAAGTTTATCCTACTCATTTATGCCTGTTTTTTATTTGCGTTTTCAAAATGTATGCTCATCTTGGCGTTTCCATCAACTGGTTTTATGCGCAAATCCAAAATGTGCATAAAAATAGGTGGATGGAAATGTAGCTAGTACCTGGTTACCTAGGTAAAAAGTGTAATGGTGTGTGTCGCAAAGATTGTATTTATGAGTTAACCGCAAATTACGATTGGGATCCTCAGGATTTTCTTTAAGGTAATGCAAAAGCATCTGTGTTGATGGTAAATGTGTAGTTTTTTCATTTATAATAAAACTATCTAAGCTCTATATACAAAATATGCTACTTTTGTGAATTGAATCTACCACACCTTCAAAACTTTTCCCACAACTTCATAAACAAAAACAAACTGCAAAAACAAACCAGTGCACATTTTTGTTGACTATTTTGTAGATTTTGTGTAGATGCTTCTACATAACTGACATTGTAATTATGACTTTGACTTTCCAGATGAATTTGAATACAGCTTAATATCTGAGAGCATAATATTATGTCTAGAACATAAAACTGCCTTGTGTGAATGCGCTTGAATTTAAACATAAACACTTTTCAATACTTTTAAATGCAGGGAAAAAAATCCTTCAAACATTAATATCGTTATCTGTTAAATATTAACAATGACATTTACTGGTAAAATCAAGGTAGTAATCACATTAAGTTCATTGTATTAAAGTTATTTTACTTACATGTTATATTATATATTAGTTAGTAGATAGTTAGAGGCTTTTATTGTCCTTCACATGAACATATTAACGAAATTTTATTCCACTGGCTCATAAAAGTGTATAAAATCTGTATTAAATATTTATATATTTCTTTAAATAGAATGAAAAAAATATAGCAAATAAAAATAAATACAAAACGTACATTAAGAAATAATACTGTAATTGTTATATTTTTGTTCATTCACATTATATTATATTATATTATATTATATTATATTATATTATATTATATTATATTATATTATATTATATTATATTATATTATATTATATTCCGCATCTATAACGTTTATATTGAATTATTTGTTTTGTTTTTATATATTTAGCCTATAAATGTATATCTAATACCTATTATTATAAGGGTTTTTTTTCTGTCAAGTTCCTTTCGGTGTAATCTGTCTTCCTTCTGTGACTTGCAGAAAATACATTAGGGGATGTCCTTTGAGAATCCTATAAAAGAATAGTGAAACAAATCGATCCGCTGTCAGCCCTAATAGCTATACATATATAAATGAATAGATCCATTAAAATTGAGATATCGAGAATAAGATACTAAAACCTCTCCTGTTCCAGAAGCGTTCCAGCACACGCCAGGTTCAATTGTGACGGTGATATAATCATGTTAAATATGATCGAAACGTCTTTGTCAGGGATTGCCTTCGATCTTCACTCTTTCTTATTTAAATGACAGTTTATTCTTGGAGAAAACTGACAACAACTTCCATCATTTCCAACTGATCTGCGTCTAGCGATATTCAGATTTTACTCTTTATCATATTTAGCAGTCCTGGAGCATCAGTCTTTTTTTTTCTCCACAGAACAGGATTTTCTCTGGGCGGAATTTACAAATCCTTTTCCTTCAGGATTATTGTCATTCTCAGTTGTGCTCTCTAGCATAATGTATGTTGTTGAAATGAAACACAAGTACCCAGAGATGGCAAAAATACACACATTCTTTACTCAAGTAGAAGTACAGATACTCATGTTTAAAATGACTCTGGTAAGTTGAAGGACTGATTACACTTTTGTACTCAAGTAAAAGTAAAGAAGTACGGCCTGAAATATGTACTTAAGTAAAAAGTATTCATTACTACTACATGTTTTAGTTGTATTATTTTTAGTTTATTATGTTTATTTTTTGTATTTTCAGCTGCAAACTAGCCAAGCAACATCAATCTACAATATTGTACAACAACACTGCTCAAAAACTTGCCCTGTGTGTCATCACCTGGACACAAAACTTAACTTTAGATAACTCATAAACATCTAAAACATAATTATGTAGGCCTATATATTCATAACTAATAAATGTCTTAAATTTAAGACTTCATTTTGTCCAAAACATATTTTAGATTTTTACTTTTGATAAAATAAAAACTGAATGTATTTGACTACAAATATATATTTTTTGTTGCATTATGTAAAACAGCAACACTCATGCAGCTCATACACTCTCAGAAAAAATGATACAGTGTTGTACCAAAGAAGGTACAAACCCTTGTCACTGGGGTAGTACCTTTTTATGGAACAGAATTGTACCTTAAGACAAAGAAACTAATTTGTACAATTGCAGTTTGTACCTTTAAGGACATGATTTGTACCATGGGAAACCAAAATCTACCTTTGGTTTTTTAAACCTGCAGATGCAATATTGTATCATCAAAGGTACAAATCTGATCCATGAAGGTACCACTACAGTGACAAGACACTTTGTACCTTAACAGTGTCAAATGTGTTCCTTCAAGAACTATTTAAAGGCATTTTGCTATATCTAAAATGTAATTTATTATAAGTTTATATTTGTGTAAATGCAATAAAATTAAAGAATAAAAAATACTTTAACATAAATCAAAGATCTATTTTTTGCTAAACATTTCACAACACTTTTCACAAAAAGTTACAGAAATACATTCTCCCATGTACAATATAAGACATTTAGTTTCTCCAATTTTCACACAATACTTTTGTAATCACGTAAAAGTTCATTTAATTTACTTAATTTTAAAATAGAAATAGAGTTATGCAAATGTATTGTAACGAGATATGCACAACGTTTGATTAGTTTTACAGTACTAAAATGTCTGCATGAACACTTTGCATATGCAGGACTTTTGCCAGCTCACATGCGTAGTGGAAAGCAAACGCTAAAAAGTGCGGATATCAATAATGAAAATGTATTTATCAGAAAATGCTCACCAAATGTTTATTAAAAATGCCTTAAATGTTTAGTTTACAATACCTATAGTTTTGTTTTACCAGTTGTTTTGCATTATAGTACTTAATAATTAATGTTTATGAGTTTCTTTAAACATATGCTTTTAAATCATGATTCATATATTTTATTATGGAGATTATTCATAAAATCACTTTGCCTTTGCAGTAATATTTATTTTCATAGGTATTGTAATTAAAGAGTTGTCCAACACTTATGTACCTTTTTTATGAGAACAATTGTGTACCTTCATTTCAATTGTACCATAAAAGGTACAGAACAGTATCATAAGAGGTCTTTTCTGTACCTTATTAAGTACAACTTTTACAAAGGTGACTTTTACATAAAATAACTTTTACCACAATGTGCCTGTTTCTGAGATTGTATTATTTCACTAATTGATTTTTGTTTTGTTTGTTTGTTTTTAGAGTATTGTGTATATTTTATTTAATAGATAAAGTCCAATACATGTTAATAATGGCAAGAAATAATATAGATCGCGCCACAAAACACATTAAAACTAAAGTAACGAGCCTGATTTAAAAATGTAAGAAGTAGAAGGTTCAGATATTTGTGAAAAATGTAAGGAGTAAAAGCACAGGGTTATGGAAAACATGCAAAAGTCATGGAATTTTGACATGGCATTTTCCAGGCCTGGAAAAGTCATGGAAATTACATTTACATTTAGTCATTTAGCAGACATTTTAAGCGACTTTTAATCATAAGCGACTTAAGCTGCGTAGACATTAATAAAAGTGAGCGATTGCTCCATATTTTAATTTTTTATTTTAAATAATCTTCTATTGGTCTCACGCAATCACCTGATGTGATTTGCAGCTTTCAAATGCGGTGAAATGTGAAACACGTGCTTGCGTTTTTGGTCTGCCGCATTCGCATGCCTATTAATGGAAGTCTATAGAGTGAAAAGTGCAGTGTGATCGTGGCTTTATAATAGAAGTAGTTTTACCTACTATTGCTAGTTTAACAAACTATTAAGATTATCTAAAATGACAAATATCTGCATATTGGAATGGAGGTTAATTGTTTTTACTTCTTTTCTTTTCTTGGCCAAATTATTAGTGCTGTGTAAGCATTATCTATTTTACATAGATATAAAAATAAATTAAAACTATTGCGTGTTTTATGATATGCTGTAATAAATTGAAACGTTTCTTATGATTTACCATATGTAGACATTACATGAAACATTAGGTCATGAAATTTGACTTGAAAGTCCTGGAAAAGTCATGGAACTTTAGTAGTAAAAATGTGTATTGTATGAACCCTGAAAGTAAAAAGTTGTCAGTAAAAGAAGTAGTGGAATAAAGTACTGATACCAGAAAAATCTACTTAAGTACAGTAACGAAGTATTTGTACTTCATTACTTCCCATCTCTGCATGTACCCACTGGTCACAGTATATACTTGAACTATATATAAGTCAACATAAAATTTGACACAAAATGGCAGATCAGCTAGAGGGAACATCCAGTTGATTTCCAACGGAAATGTTTCCATTAATTGCGAGCTCTCACGCAACACTAATAAAGAAGGATGTCACAAGACACAGCCGTACCACCAATCATTTCCTAAATAGCCTCAGGAGCTGTTAGGATTGTCTTTTGGTTACTTTTTTTTAATCGCCTGCTCTTTTTAATGCCGAATGTGATGCAGATGACAGACGTGGTTTGCTGCCCTTTGCTAAGGTCGTGAAGTTTGTTAGAGCGTCCCATTGCGTGCGTCCCATCTTGGGTCTCTCATCAGAGAGGTCAGTCCTATTAGTACAGACAATGCACCCTGACCCTCTGGGCATGAGCCGTCAGATAGGAGAAACACAAGCCAACAAGACAGAACTGCTCAGCAACACACACATCCTGACCTCCAGTGCCCTGCCCTATGGGAGTGTTATTAAAGCCCGAAGGGAAGTGTTTTTGTCGATGTGTGTGTGTTTGTTTCGTGCCCATGACAAGTCAAGCACACAAACAAATACGTCAAGCACGGATATGCTGACAACAATAGAACCGAGCCTTCAACTTCTTTGCAAACTGTAAGGACTATTGTTCATCAAGTCTTTTTTTTCCACATGCTCAGGTGCAGAGTCGCTCAGTCTGTATTCCAGGAAAATATGAGCGAGTAAACCTCAGCAGACATGACTCCAGGGTGAAAGACCTTAGTGTTTCCCTAAATCAGCTCTTGCCTCAGTGACACTTCTGTCCTGTCTTCTAATTTATTAAATATGCATCAAATTCACTCATCTATTTCCTATCTCTTATATGAGTGGCATGCTTTCATTTTTTGATATACTTTGGATGAGTGTATGCTTCCACTTTCCGGTTAAATTCCCCAATATCCACCTACTGCTGTTTTCTGTGAATGTGCATGACTAATAATATCATGTGATAATATTGATGTGTATATCTGCATTAGCTCAGCAATTTAAAGGTGCAATAGGAGATATTGGAAAATGCTAACATTAGCCTAATATCACTGAAAGCCTAAAGCCTGGTTTATACTTGACGCTTTCACTGGTTTGCTTGAGTACGCGCGGTGAATGTGACATCATTGCAGAGTTTGCGGAGGTTCGCTTTTGGGTGCATCTGACATAATTTTGGCTGGTGGAGCGCACAACATTTTTTGAGACTCGAGCGAACAGTTTGCGCGGCGCCACATTTAATTTGAGTTGAATATGAAACACTTAAAAGATTTTGTCTGAAACATGTATAACTGTTCAGAGATCTTTATGATCTGTCCATGCATGATCATAGGGATAACCAGATGACCAATAATTATTGGCTAGAAATTGCAACAGTGGGAAAGGAGGAAAGTTTTTGTTAAAAAGTTTAGAAATGAGGAATAAGTTTGTTAAAACCAAAGAGGCCATGGCAAAAGTGAAGACCCATGTGGGTTTAATAAACAATTAGGAATATGTTTTTCCACCATTCATAGGTTTTACACTGATGTACAGTTGAAGTCAGAATTATTAGCCCCCCTGAATTATTAGCCCCCGTTTATTTTTTTTTTCCCAATTTCTGTTTAACGGAGAGATTTTTTTCAACACATTTCTAAACATTATAATTTTAACAACTCTTTTCTAATAACTGATTTATTTTATCTTTGCTATGATGACAGTGAATAATATTTGACTAGATATTTTTCAAGACACTTCTATACAGCTTAAAGTGACATTTAAAGGCTTAACTAGGTTAATTAGGGTTAACTAGGCAGGTTAGCATAATTAGGCAAGTTATTGTATAACGATGGTTTGTTCTGTAGACAATTGAAAAACAAATTAGCTTAAAGGGGCTAATAATTTTGACCTTAAAATGTTTTTTTTTTTTAAATTAAAACAAATAAGACTTTCTCCAGAAAAAAAAAATATTATCAGACATACTGTGAAAATGTCCTTGCTCTGTTGAACATCATTTGGGAAATATTTAAAAACATTAAAATAAAATCAAAGGGGGGCTAATAATTCTGACTTCAACTGTATATATTACAATTTTGAATTTAAAACAAGTTATTAGTTACAAAACTAAAATGAAGTAACAATTTTTTTTCTTTGATAACTGGAAAGGAACATTTGAACCTATCGGTTTACAATATACTGATGGCCTATTTTTCTAGGCTTTATTGGTGATAATGGTCTCGAATGTTGGACCATTATTGCCTTGGCATATAAGCAGAGGACACAAACTAACCAGACAGTAATGTGGGAATTGTGGAGTGGGCTAAATCTATTTAAAAAAATGTCAGTATTTTTTAGTAAGTGTACTTTTTTTTACTTTTATTTTTGCCATAATAAAAAATATATTTGTAAAGCAACCCATGTTCTGTTGTCATTGATATTTAACTTTAATAGAAAGAACTGTCTGAGATATGAACAAAAGCAAATGATGCATCAAAGTTTGATTTAAAAAATCTTGAATGGTTATAAAAATCTTTATAGTCCTTAAAATAAATTATAAAAAATTTAATAAAAATAAAATAAAGTAAAAAATTCTTGAATAATATTAATGATATGAGGAAATTTCATACTTCTCTGTTTATTCGTCTGACTTTACGGTGGGTTTCTTTTGACCACCCCCTATCATTTTAAAGAATATCACTACGGTGAATGTGTCAAGTATAAAAGCCTCATCCGTTTCGTGAGGTGCACGTGCAGTCAGCGGAGGCCTGCGATGCAGCGCCAGGCGAAAGTGTAAATCAGCCTTAAGCCCAACCCTGCAAATCACCATCCAAAGTCATGTCTCCTGAGTGCATGAACATGCACTAGACAACATCACTTCCAGTGTTGGTTAAGTTACTTCAAAAAAGTAATTTATTGCTAATCACTAATTACATCATTAAAAAAATGCTTTTAAGTAACGTTCTAGTTACTTAAGACTTAAGACTTAGACCGAACGTTGTGATTAGACAAATTTTTCTTGGTCCTACACTTTACACTTTATTCACAGAATATTCAAATACATATAAATATGTTTGGACCACTTAATTTAATGATTGCAAACAGGATGTGAAGAGACTTTCAACCAGCATAACTCAAAATATTACATTTACCCACTGCACATTTAAGTGAAATCGTGTCACATTTACTAGTATAGCACTTTACACTGTAGATTAGATTGAACATTTACACTACCTGACAAAAGTCTTGTCGCCTATCCAAGTTTTAGAAACAACAAATACTAACTTGACTTCTAGTTGATCATTTGGTATCAGACGTGTCTATATATATGAAAAGAAAAGGCCTCTTGATTCTGCTTATTTTACCAAAATAAAATATGATCATGCCTTGATTTTAATGATTTAATTAGGACAGTAAGGTCCTAATTTTGCTTAGACAAAAGTCTTGTCACTTAACAGAAATAATGTACAGTATAGAATATAAAGTCATGGTGCAGTGGAAAAGAATTAATATTGTGTATGACTCCCATGAGCTTGGAGGACTGCATCCATACATCTCTGCAATGACTCAAATAACTTATTAATAAAGTCATCTGGAATGGCAAAGAAAGTGTTCTTGCAGGACTCCCAGAGTTCATCAGGATTCTTTGGATTCATCTTCAATGCCTCCTCCTTCATCTTACCCCAGACATGCTCAATAATGTTCATGTCTGCTGACTGGGCTGGCCAATCCTGGAGCACATTCACCATCTTTGCTTTCAGGAACTTTGATGTGGAGGCTGAAGTTTGAGAAGGAGCGCTGTCCTGCTGAAGAATTTGCCCTCTCCTGTGGTTTGTAATGAATGGCCAGCACAAATGTCTTGATACCTCAGGCTGTTGATGTTGCCGTCCACTCTGCAGATCTCTCACACGCCCCCATGCTGAATGTAACCCCAAACCATGATTTTTCCTTCACCAAACTTGACTGATTTCTTTGAGAATCTTGGGTCTATGCGGGTTCCAATAGGTCTTCTGCAGTATTTGTGATGATTGGGAAAAATCTACCTTCTGCCACTCTTCCAAACGATCCACTAGAAGTCAAGTTATTATGTGTTGCTCTTACAACTGGGATTGACGACAAGACTTTTGTCAGGTAGTGTATATTATTAATAAACTTTATTAATATTATATTATTTATTAATTACTATATTATTTATTTTATAAGCACTCTATTATACTATAAAGCAGTGTTTATGATTTTATTTGCCTCTGACCTCAACAAACTGAGCAGAGGAATTGAACCAAAAGTTTTCCACCTGAAAGAACCCATTTATTACATCACTTATTACAGACACTAGTGACTGTAAGTCAAGGCAAGTAAGACTCTTAAAATATAAGATGATTTGATGTTTTTAGGACATGGCAAATTTAACTTTAGTGTAAAATGTCACTCTCTTTCACACACACACACACACTCACACAGTTTTGAAAAATCTAATTGTACTTTACGGTTGCACCTGAATCATTAAGCTAAAGCTTTTCACAAAAAAAAAATCTTTTAAACCAAGTCAGAGAGTTTTTCTTCTTTCTAAAAGATTATTCCGTTCTCTTCTTTATCACCCTAGTACATTATTGACCCTCTTACCGATCCGTGTCTTAGCTACAGAGCTGCATTAAACTATTGGTCACCATCCAAACTAAACTCCCTGTGCACTAGTGCAAGGAAGCACTGCTCCTAAAACCCCCCGTCTGTACCCCTCTGAGCATGAACATGCACCTCTGTGTCATTAAGATGTTAAACATTGCTCTACAAAGAACAAGAAGTAATGCTAATTTGTCAGCGGCATCGCGCACCACCTGTGCTTGGGGCCACACAATGCTCTTGACACTAACAGCGGTTTAGAGGACAGCACTTAGCAGCAGGAATAAAATCGCTAATTTATAACGTTACATCGGGCTAACTAGCTTGTCATTTCCCACCCAACTGATTTTGAACACTTTTGACGCTGTTGTTGTTTAGACGCACAAGGAGACGAAGAGGGGATTACAGAGTGAAAAATCTGCCATGACAACTCAGTTTCTAATCTATAGCGCTGTTTATTTTTCTATCATCCGCTAAGCCCCGATGTATGTGTGGGTTTGGTGACGAAGCCGAGCTACGCTTCTGTGTCATACTACACACATCACGCACGGCAGCTAATTAATGCCCTGAGTAGAGGGATGCTGATTGCTTTCGCTTGGACTAATGCCACATTATTCTGGCTCTCCACACTGCTCAAATGCCAGTCTTGATATTTACAGAGAGTCAGTGTTATGGGAATGAGTGGCGTTACACTGATCTATCAATATGGCAAAATGTCTTTCGTAGTCACGGGTGATTGATATTAGGAAATCTAGTTTAATATCCATTTGCCGTGGCATTGAGCCTGATATTTATGAAGGTGATGTGGGTGATGGTTTCCACCGATTTATTACGAGCTCGCAGACAAGCAAGCGCACACATAGTGTACGGATCTGCGCTTTAAACAAACAATGTGTGAACCGTACAGTCCACTGATCTCCGAAGAATTACATTCGCTTTTCTCCATCTGACATGCGTGTGATTCTAGTCCTTCAACACAGAAGTGAAGGAGGCCGCCACAGATTGAGGGATATGCTCACTCACTTGCTGTGGTACTTCTTTTTTTTTTTTTTTTCAATGACTGTGAAAGGAAGAGAAGTGGAAGGAACAGAGAAAGAAAAGAGGAGGACAGATTGAGAGAAAGATGCCAAATAATGAAAGTGTGAAGCTTTTAGTTTGGTAGCCATTTTACAAATGCAAGACCTGGACTTGAACATAACAGACTGTTTTCACAAATTATTTTCAGATGCTGAAGCAGATTCAATGAATCATTTATAACATTTAGGCCCAGAGTAGCTTTATTATGGTATCAAATTTTCTTATTGAGATTATTTGCCGAAGCTTTTATCAGAGTATACGGTATTATAACGATATTGACCTAAGCTGCAAAAAAAGCAACATGGGCTCATTCTGAAAACATAGCCCGATATACATTTCTGGAGATTGCAATTTATGTAGCTAGAATTATGTATGGCTGAATTTCATCTTTAAAACGAAATCTACAGGGTGGAATGACGCCATTTCTTTTCTCGCTTACCAGCTGACCGCTTACCTCTGTTTGTCCGGTAGCTCAACATGTACAGTTGAAATCAGAATTATTAAACCCCCTTTGAATTTTTTTCTTTTTTAAATATTTCCAAAATTATGTTTAACAGAGCAAGGACATTTTCACAGTATGTCTGATCATATTTTTTCTACTGAAGAAAGTCTTATTTGTTTTATTTTGGCTAGAATAAAAGCAGTTTTTAATTGTTTAAAAACCATTTTAAGGTCAAAATTATTAGCCCCTTTAAGCTATATATTTTTTCGATAGTCTACAGAAAAAAATGTAATTATACAATAACTTGCCTAATTACCTTAACCTGCCTAGGTTTAAAATTATTATGTTTAGAAATGTGTGGATAAAATCTTCCTTCTGTTAAACAGAAATTGGGGAAAAAAATAAACGGGGGGGCTAATAATTCTGACTTCAACTGTACGTCAGTGAACTTGAGATGCAGAGTGGGGTTAACCGCAACAACCAGGTTCGAGTCAAGTAAAGAACGGTTCCAGAAAGCAAGTAAGACAAAAACAAAAGCTAAAAAATAAAATAAACAAGTAAATAACAGGGTGAGAATGTGGTAAAATCTGAAAACATAGTAAAAATCAGGGGGCTTTTCTTTTTCTGTATTGCTTTTTAAAACACTGCGGCTGGGTTTAGGAAAGGGGGTGGGCGGGTCAGTCGGTGCTCGCGGGAGAAATTTAAAATCGGAAAAATCGTACACTGCGGCCTCTGGTGGATTCGCGAAAACAAAAACTGCAAAAAAAGTACCTCCTGGGATGTATTTTGCTCTCTCCAGAAATGTATATAGGGGTACGTATTCAGAATGAGCCTGGGTTAAAAAAAAGCTTACATTAAAAGTTATAACAGCAGTAACATACTTAGTTTTTTTGCTTTGATGTATATACATGTTCAAAGTAAACAAATTAAATGGCATAATGGTGATAAAGTACAATAACACTTTCAAATAAAATTTGATTAGTAAATCTTAGTTATTGAATTATAATCAACATAATAACTATGGTAATATTAGTTAAGAAATGCTAATAAATGTATCACTTTTAATTTAATAAATCAATTAATAAAAGGATTATTTGTAATCAGATTATGGATTAAGAAATTAAATTCACCTAAGATTAATCAAACTTTTTGTATTTTTCATTGCGGGTTTGGTACAATTAAATAACGCAGAGTGTTAATGTACAACAGCTTTATAAACAGTCACATAACTTTCAATTGATATTTAAGCAGGTAGTAGGCCAGATTATTCATTCATTTAGCTTAGTCCCTAATCTATCAGCGGTCGCCACAGCGTAATGAACCGGCAACTATTCCAGCACATGTTTTACGCAATGGTTGGCCTTCCAGCCACAACCCAGTACTGGGAAACACCTATACACTCTCACATTGATACACACAGTCATACACTAAAGCCAATTTAGTTCATCCAATTTACCTATACCGCATGTCTTTGGACTGTGGGGGAAACCGGACCACCGAGAGGAAACCCACACAAACACGCGGTATGCCAAATTAACATGAGAAAATGTTAATGTTTGAACTATTTAGCTAACTAATTAATTCTACAAGCATTTGGCACTGTTATGAACACCACTGCAAATACAATCTGAATATACTTAAAAATCACTCTAAAAGTTTCAATAATAAATAATTATTGACAGTATTTGGAAGTGCCCATAATATCAATATTGTTCGTTAAAACTATATTTTGAATTATTCAACACCAGCATATTCATAGTCCAAAGAAACATAAACTAATGAGCTCAAGATGAGGAACAGCCATTATTTCACAGCCGGCAACAAACATTTAAAAAAAAATGTTCAGCACAGCAAATAACTAGCGCTGTGATGTGTTGGTGCAATCCAATATGAAGTAGACCAGCAGAAAATGAAGACACAGCGCTGGCGTAACACCTCTCCAAATGCTATGCAACATTAACCTGTAAACGAGTGCTTAATAGCCTGGGTTATCATGAATATGACTGCCTGTGCGTATATGTGCAAATGTACTGCATGACTCAGCAAGCGCAATCCCATAATGTTTAAGCCTATCAGTATATCATCATTAACTGAATATCACTTCAGATTTCAAAACTAAAACTTTACTACAAAGTCTGTTCACTAGGACTACCTTTTATTTGCAATGCAATGGGACAGTCAGTACAGTCTAATAGCACTGCAAACAAGAGTGTATGATATTTGTATTAAAAAGCAAGCAAAAAATAACCCTAACACATGCATCATACACCATATGATATATTCTTACATTTGTATGTGAGAAAGTGATTGACTACAGCAAGCTAGTGGTGCATTTACAATCTACTATAAAGAATAATTAGAATACTGGAGATCAGTTTTGGGTAGTTACTCTTAAAATTAATTTATTACAATCTTAAGTCACTTTAAAAAAAGTAACTACATGTGTCACTTAACTGCTGTTTAGGTAAAGGTTTTATTTAAGATTAGGACAGGCTTAATATTGTAATATATTACTTTTTTACAGTGCCTAACACTGCTGAAGACTAGATAGATAGATAGATAGATAGATAGATAGATAGATAGATAGATAGATAGATAGATAGATAGACAGACAGACAGACAGACAGACAGACAGACAGACAGACAGACAGACAGACAGACAGACAGACAGACAGACAGACAGACAGACAGACAGACAGACAGACAGACAGACAGACAGATAGATAGATAGATAGATAGATAGATAGATAGATAGATAGATAGATAGATAGATAGAGTAAATTAAAACAATGTAATATGTGTACAGTAAGGGCAATGGTCACAACCTATTTTAGATCTTTAATATGATGGCTATGGATGGAGTAGAACTTTATTTTATCTGGCTAGCTTTAATGCTAGGTTGTTTTTAACTAATTTGAGCTTTTTAATGTAAGAGATAATAAGGTCCCACTTTATATTAAGTGGCCTTAACTAATATGTACTTGGACTGAAATTAATAATTTATTACAATATAAACTTATTGTCTAAATACATGTTTTTACATTGTACTTATGATTGATTAAATACTTAAATGTACTTACATCTGTAATACATTTCTGTAATTACACTGTTGACCAATCCTTTACTCACCCTTAAACCTACCTATACCACCAAACCTGTCCCTAACCTTACCCATATCTAGGGCCAGACAGAATCTGCAGACATTTTTTGCTATTTCTGTGGGGAATTTTGTAAAAAATCGGTGAATTTATGCGGAATGATTTTAGGGGTACCATAACTAAAAACTTAATATATGAAAAAAAAAACATTTTTAACTTTTACTTAATGTTTACAATGCAAATTCAATTAGATCCACTTATTTGGTAACCAAAGCAAGTCTCTCATAAGATAGATCGACTAAAAGACAGAAAATAATAATTTACAAACTGTAATGTAAATAAATCATATGAACATTTTAATATTATTATTATTAAATCACAATAATATTAGTAAAAATTAATTTAAAAACCGAATAAAAATTTCTGCAGGCGCTGATTCTGTGTGGGCCTACCCATATCCCACCTTAAGAGCACCAGAAGTGTTCGCCAATGCATTATGAACACAGTAAATACATTGTGTTTATTTTTTTATGCAAATACATAATAATTAAGGCCACTTAATATAAAGTGTGACTGATAATAAATAATAATATAATTTCATAGCATTTCAAAATAATAATTTCATAGCAAGTGCTTAGGAAAGTTACTGAATTTTGATTATGGAGTATAAAGACTTTGAGCACCTAATAACGAGCACAATTAAATTGTTCATAACAAAACCAGGAACGATTAAAAAAGCAAGGCCTTGCTTACACTAATTTGCTTGTGTTTTAACACATGATGTTTCCCTATGTTTTGGACCTCTGTAAACACTGAGATGTTGTTTTTGTTAATGAAAATGCTCTCAAATGTGGGTAATTTTGAAAATAAGTCTTCCTGTTGTATAGTGGGAACTTTTTTAAAAAATGATTTTTGGTCCTGGGACTTATATAGTCCAAAACGAGATGGTGAACAATGTTGTACAGTGCTCAGCATATAGAAGTACACCCCTCACAAATCTGTCTTATACATATACAAATCTGCATATACATTAGATTAGTCAGTACTGAAGCCAAATCTGGAGCTTATCTAACAAAATAACTTACGAAAACCATCCAAAAACTAGTACAGCCAAATTTATGTTATAAATATAAATAATATAAATAAACAATAATATAAATAATTTAATAAAATATTAAATACAAATTTAAAAAGAGGAAAAATCTAGAGAAGCAAACATTTTTTACAAATTTTGTTGAGATTTTGTAGTTTGTAATTTTTATTTGCAATATTTTGCTTGAATTTTATTGTATTATCTTTCAATTTCTAAATATGATTGGTGACTAAAATATGATTTGAATAAATATATCTGTTTGATAAATCTATTTTGTTTAAATGCACAAAAATACATTGCCTATATTCACTGAGAAATGGAGAGAAATATTTATTTTCAAAACGGGGTCTACTCAGTTATGCTGAGCACTGTATATCAGTTGTTTTTGTGGCTCTCCTATTTGATAGCTTTGTTAAAGATTAATATCAGTTTGTACTTATTTCCTTCTTCAATAGAAACGTATAGTTTACTCACAGTGTTGTTTGGTAGCTGAACGAGACAACAGTTTTACTCATGCAAGCACTTTCAGACATTACAATGCGAGTCAGCAACTTTTAGAATCTTACAAACACTAGTGTGACAGCGTTTTTAAACTAAGAAACATTGTCAAATCTATCTAGATTAGTTCAGATGTAGCCTAAATATAAATATGTCAATATGACCCTGTGTTTTTCAGAGTTTAGTTCCAACCTTGATTAAATGCATGCGATCCAGCTAATCAATTCCTTCAGGCTGATTTGAAAACCACAGGTATGTGTGTCTCAGCTAAAGACTGTGGCCTTCAAGGAGCTGTGATTCACATCCTTGGTTTAGAGTTAAAACTTTTTCTGTCAACTGCATGCATGAAGCCATGGAGACATCAATACTATGCCTGAAATATATCCTTTGACTTAAAGACAGAGCACACTGGCTGTAATTTAATGGTATTATGTAACCTGTTATCAGCAGTGCATCTACTACAAGCTGTAAGAGGATCACTTTCGAAAAGGGACACTGTACATAGTGTGCATAGTTTATAGAGGTGACGGCATTAACAGCTGATGAACACCAGTTGCCTGTTGCTCTTGTGTCAATGTATACAACAGTTTTCCTGAAACAAGTGCAAACTGCCAGACAATATCAAGTACACAATGGCCAAGTAATTAGGGCCAGGTGATATACTAAAAATGCAGTCTCGATAATTATTTTCCATACTAAACCATAACGATATATATTTCGATATAAGTTGTTAATGCTTCTACATTTAAAAAGAGTATCCCAACAATGACTGAAGCCACAAAAATTAGAGAGTGCATTAAACGGCACAACATATTTTTGGCCAATAATTTTGTGGTGGCCGGAAATTTTCGGTAAATCTCTAATATCACATTTTAGTTGCACATTTCTGCTGTGTGATTGACTCCTAGATCATTATAGAGTAAAAAATCCAGATCTTATCATTGATATTGACATAAATTTGATCACGATTTGATATAATGTCGTTTATCGCCCAGCCCCACAAGTAATCGTGTTGTGATGCAGGTGATGAGCAGGCCACTGTTATTATCTCCCTGTACACTAAAAAAATTATCAACTGGACTTGCTAATGTTTTAAGGGAAGTGGTTGCAAACAATTTATATGGGCTGAATATAAACAAACAAATTAGTTACAAAATTGTATTTGTTTGTTTACATTCAGCCCATAAGCTGTAAAAAGTGATTAGTTACTTAAATCACGTAAACTGATTGCCTTAAAAGCAACAAGTTGACTTTACAAAATAATGTAAATAAACCCACTTTAACTTGAAACTGTTAAGTTGACTTGATTATGCAAATTGCTCACTTATTTTTATAAAAATAACTAGTCACTTTTTTTTAATACACCTTTATTATATTTGTTTTTTTTTCCAGCTTTTCTGTATCTAGCAAAATGACATACAGTAACTAAAATAAATCTGCTCTTCCAGACTCTAGCGTGTCTTCTAAATTCAATACAGGCTAAACACTGTAAAACCCAACAGTCAACTTTATCAAATGAAATGAGTGTAGTTTACCCAAAATTGACTGAAGTTAATTCTACTCATTTGAAAAGAGTTTTGAACTCAGTGTTGAAGGTAATGAGTTAATTAAATACCAGATTACTTCAACTTAAATACAGTAAGTTTACAGTACTCATATAGATTAGTTTTTTTTTTTTTTTAACTCAAATCGTTTGTTGCAATCGGTTTCCTCAAACAGTTTGAGTTACCTTAACTTTTTGGGTTTTACATTGTAATTGTAGATTTTATAAACTTAATGAAGCAGCAAATATGTAATATTGTAATAATTATTTGAAAACAGACATGCTAAAATAGTCTGACACTGTAAAAAGAGATTAGTTGACTTTAAAATTGAGTACAATTAGCATAATTATAAAAATTAAGTCAATGTAACAGTTCCAAGTTACAATGGGTTTACTTACATTATCTTTGTGAAGTCAACTTGTTGCCTTTAAGGCATCTGGTTTATTTGCTTAAAGTAACTAATCACTTTTTACAGTGTATACACAGTAAAGAAATGCTGGGTTCTACACATTCCTTCATGTTGTTCCAACACAAATCGATTAAGTTAACTTAGTCGTTTTTACAAATTTAGGTGGATTTAACATATGTTGTCCCGAAACAAACTAAAGAATTGTGTTGTTTCAACTCATTTTAAATATGTAGTTTGAACAAGTAGCAAAAGTCCTTTTTTTGAGTGTTGATTGATTGCAACAATTTTGCAAAAATCATTTTTTTCAGTGTAGCATGTCATGACAAAATAACAGTTTACTGCAGATTAAACGGTCATTATCTTGTCTAGAAAAAAATCAGTAACAATTATTATGACATCAGAAAAATGAAGCTCAGCACACTTCCATGAGCAAATGAGGATTTTTGGATTCCAAGGGAACGCAGCACAGTCAGCCATCTCTTTGACAATAAGCCCCTTGTTGCTAAGCAATTCAAGGCATTGTTGATGTATTATTATGAAACAAGAAAACATGAGATCTGAAATCACATGCCTGCTGAGATCACGTGGAGCACCTGTTTCTGGGCCTGACAGGCAACTAGCGGGTCCACGCAGATGCATAAACACCTGCGCACATGCGTAAACATCTGGATGGCGTGTAAAACTGAGCATGAGTAATGACAGCATGACTGAGTGACTGAACTGAGTCTTAATGCAGCAGAAAACACTTACCTGGGTTTCCGATGCACCGCGCATGCTCAGTGGTCATCGTGCACTCCTTTGAGATGAGGATTCGCTGTGCATGAAGTCCACCAAGTTCATGTTCCCATCAGTGCTGTAGATTTCCGCCAGCATTTTAATAAAGGGATGCATTGTCATTTGGTAAAGGGATGAAGACAGATAGTTGCATGAAGCATTCCCCTTGAAATAAACTCCCAAGACAGTAACTTGAAAACAGTGGCCAAACTGATCCTTCAAGCCACGGTGTCGGTGTTGACTCTGTTGTACAAGGTGTTTTACTTTGTGAGACAATGCAAACCGGTTATTTTGGACTCTGTGTGTGATAATGCTGCGAAAGAATGACGCCTAGATCGCGTGATGGATGAACTGTAGTGTGGTGTGGATCTTGTGCTAATGAACAAAAACGAACATGATTGATTTGTTTTCAATACTCACAAAAGGGACTGACTATAATGACTCTTTAGTCACTTTGGACGATGCACAAATAACTACACAGGGTGTGCTAAAAGGGGTTTTACCAGAGTGTAGTACATACTGAATACTGCCATGCGGACACATGTTTGCCATAATGGGATTTTTAAGATAACATAGCCTTAAGTTATGCAACATGCTGCTTCCCAATTAATTCTAATAGTGAAAACAATTCCTTCTTGTAAGCTGAATTGGTCGTGGACAGCACATGTTTGCTATTGTTTAGAATTAATCATAAATGCAATTCATAACATGATTGTTATGGAGTCGTTTTTCTCTCTCTAGCTCAGTGTTTCTTTCCTCTGCATTAAAGTGGGAGACTAGAACATAATTGATGATAGTGCAAACGATTTAAACGTTATTGCATAATAGCATTAGATAAGAACTCGCCTCTTTTTCCTACAATTACTGACAAATGTAACTCATAAAGTGCCTATGCAAGTTCCTTCATTTAATGAACCGGGAGTCGCTCGGTTCTGTCAACTGAACTGAACAGGTGGGCAGATAGAGACACCTCTCCACGTCACGTAAAGCTGGTGATTTTTGCGTTGCCTGTCATGTGATTACAGGGTATGTTTCTCTACAAAAGTAGCCAGCCACATTGCAAAAAAGTTTCAGCTCAGGTCTAGAACTTAATGTGTGTGTGAGACAGTGTGTCTGCGCACGCGCGTACTGTGTGTGTCTTCAAGTTGTGCATGTGTGTGCTGTTAACTGATTCATTTGTGCAGTCATCTTGATGAAAGGTCATCGTTCTTCCATAATCATACATCTGTCTGTAGGGTTCGTGAATGTGAACTGTTTTTCCCGCCTAAGTCAGTACCGTTCCCTCTGCTCGGGCTCTGCGTGTCAGCCCCGCACAGAGATTCCGTCACGCCCTCCTCCATCTCCATGTACTCCGCAGCCTTGTCACCTAAGGACGAGCCCGATGGGGACCCCTTGAATTTTCTGAGGAAATCCGGAAAGTAGGGGCAACCCGGAGGGGGTTGTTCCACGGCGGGCGCCTGGTCCTCGTTATCAGTCTCCCGGTGGTAGAAGTAGTTGAAGTTGGACACGATGACGGGGACTGGAAGCGCAATAGTCAGGACGCCGGCGATGGCGCACAACGAGCCCACGATTTTGCCCCCGACCGTGATGGGCTTCATGTCCCCGTAGCCCACCGTGGTCATGGTCACCACAGCCCACCAGAACGCATCTGGGATGCTGGTGAACTGTGACGAGGGCTCGTCCGCCTCTGCGAAGTACACCGCGCTGGAGAACAGGATGACGCCGATGACAAGGAAGAAGATGAGCAGCGCCAGCTCTCGCATGCTCGCGCGTAAAGTGTGCCCGAGAATCTGGAGACCTTTGGAGTGCCGTGACAGTTTGAAGATCCTGAACACCCGGACGAGTCGTATTATTCTCAGGATGGCGAAACTCATAGCCTGTTGCCCGTTGCCTTGCTGCTGCGCGAGATCTGTGCCCAGAGTTATGAAATAAGGCAAAATAGAGACGATGTCTATGGTGTTCATAACGTTTTTAAAGAAATCAGCTTTACTGGGGCTGGCAAAGAAGCGCACGATGATCTCAAACGAGAACCAGATGATGCACACTGTCTCCACGATGAAAAAGGGGTCGTTGAATGGCGTAAATCCATTGTCTGCCTGCGTGGAGTTTTTACCTGGGATGAGGAATTCTTTGTCGTCCCTGAATTCTGGCAATGTTTCTAAACAAAAAATGACTATGGATATGACGATGACCAGCACTGACACGACCGCGATCCCTCTGGCTGGACTTGAACTCTCCGGGTACTCGAAGAGCAGCCAGATCTGACGTTTGAACTCGTCCTCGGGCAGCGGCTTCTCCTCCTCCTTCACGAAGCCCTCATCCTCGCGGAACTTGAGCATTGCCTCATCCCCGAGTTCATAGAACTTGACCTCCTCGGAAAAGATGTCAAACGGCACATTGACGGGTCTCTTTAAGCGCCCCCCTGACTGATAGAAATACAGAATGGCGTCGAAGCTCGGTCGGTTTCTGTCAAAAAAGTATTCGTTACGCAAAGGGTCGAAGTACCTGCTTCTTTTCTCGGGGTCTCCCAGGAGAGTGTCCGGGAACTGCGCGAGAGTCTTCAGCTGAGTTTCAAACTTTAAGCCCGACACGTTGATGACAACTCTCTCGCAGCAGCCGTACTCATTGTAAACGTTTTCATACCCTGACTGGGGACGTCTGTCCGTTAACGACACCGTCTCCTCCTCATCATCCATGTTATAGACAAAACTGGACCTCTTACTTCCCCTGTCCTCCTCTTCCTCCTCGCCCTCCGCCTCCTCCTCCTCCTCGATCATAATATCCTCCTCGGATCCTAGGAGCGCCAACTCTGAGTGGCGTAGATCCCCGCCGAGAGCCGCGCGGTTCCGTCTCCAGCGCGCGACGCCTCTTTGCTTTTTTCGCTCTCTGAGAAGTTGCTGTGGTGGCTCGTGGTGTTGCTGCTGCTGCTGTTGCGGCTGTTGGGAGGAGGAGGAGGAGGAGGAGGGGCGCGAGGCGGTCCCGGCGCTACTGTTGTTGGCATTCGTCGAAGAGGCGGCGCGACTCTCATGCGGGCGGTTGTGGGGATGGCCACTGGACCCACCTCCCTCTCCGACCGCTCCAGCTTCAGCTGCCGCCGCCGCCGCTGCGCGAGACTGCCTCTCCCTCTCGCGCTCTCTCTCCCGGGCGCGAGCCTGGGCATATCCATAGGGCAGGTGGGTGTTGCAGCCCCCGCTGTCCGCGCCCACCATAGCAAACTCCATCTTCTCAAACTACGAGGCGTTCAGAGTGATGGAGAACGAGGCTGAGCGAAAGACGGGCTCGGCAAGTTCATAAATGCGCTTGACAGGCACTGTAGGTCCGCTGCCTTCGGAAGTGCTTTCAGCTCTTTCAGTGCACTTTTACTTGTTGTAATCGGACTTTACAACTGTAACGAAGCGACGTGCTTCTGGTGACATCATCATCATCATCATCATCATCGTAATCATGAGAAAAATGTGTCCAACAGTTCTAGAATCCATGCGCGTGGCGCGCGCGCCTGCCTTATCCAACAGAAAACTGGATGCATGAGGAGAGCGCGGCTCCTTTCCGTTATCCGAGGTGCTCGGTCACCGACTTTATTCGCCTATGAAATCACTGGTTCCCATCTTCGCTGCGAGGAAGGGGTGGGGTGTAGGTTTGTTCCGTCCTCTGCCCCTTCAGCGGCTATGAATGAATCACTGGATCCGCTTGACACCAGCAACAGCTGCAAAGACAAGAAAAACGTGTTGTAGAATGCAAAGTGGTCATCATAATTTAGCTCAGGCACACTGTGATGGACACCAACACGAGCAGAACATTTATAAAAAAGTAACTAGGGACCTAACTTAACATCCTTGAGCTGCCTGCATAATAATACAAACATTAATAATAACAATAACAGGGCGCATCCTTATTGATACAGGCCAGCCAGGCAGGAAAACAGGAAACAGCGCGTGATATTACTGATCCAAAAGCCCTTGACAATTAATTATAATCAGTCGTCGCACGCAATTTAACATCCTTCTCATGCACTCCACCTTCCATTATTCGAGCCACTTACGTAGGGAATGATACGAGGACGTCTTCTCCGCTTCCACCCTCAATGTAACAAGCTAGAGACGGCTGAGGATGTAAATCCCAGGTTTGTCCAAATTTCCCTCTTGCTCTGGGAATCCAGATATCCCTCGACGTAGCCAAACGCAGAACATGACACCTCAACAGTCAGGTGAGATCGCATTCGAGGGATGACAGTTTTGGCCGCGGCTCGCCGTTGGCTCTTTATTCAACAGGATCTCTCATCACCTGCCCATCTCCCCCTCCCCAAAAAACATGCACCGCTGCATTAAGCCTGGACTCACACTCACCAAAGATCAGGTGCTGCTGCCGAGAGCATGCTGCGTGGCTCGATATATCACATGAGCGGCGTCAGAATCGAGATGTATCAAAGTTTTCGGATGCCATGTGAAATAGCCTTAGGTGGGTATGCGCAGCGCGCATCTGTCTGCCGCTCAGTCTCGCCCGTTGACCATTGTGCTCGTGTTATTGGGGAGCTGCGCTCCGCCGCGAGAGGCACGTTTGCGCAGCGCGGAAAGTCCTAGATCGCCCCCCAGTGGCGACAGCAGGCTTACCGGTGTGCTGCAGTTCTCAAACTTCGACAGCTCCTTATGCATCTGTTGACATCCAGTTCATCGCAACTGCCTACCCGAGAGACTGCTGCATAGCGAGAGCTGCACACACTAAGCAGCCTGTGTGTGGCTCTGTCAAAAAGCCACAGACACTTTCTGTCACGGCCAGTTTGTGTATAGCCATCCTTTGGAAAAAAACATAAGAATGTAAACACGACATTAAAATGACAAACGTGATTGTGTCGTGAGAGCTCTGCACTTTACTCAACGATCTATTAAACAAGCAAGCGTTTACACAAAGAGCATAAATATTCACCTCTCTTAGCACAGTCATAATAGGGCTTTTAAGAGAGTCCAGGGACCCCGAATGGGCAAAAACGAGGTGGTGGGATTTATGTTTAGTCAAGTTAAAATACTGACTCAAGATGTTTACATTTTGTTTAATGTTATGTTTTTTAGTGTATTTATCATAGTTTGAAATGATGACTGTTCTTTCTAAGCATGAGAGATAACATTAGATTAATCACATTTTTGGTAAAATAAGCTAAAACCTACATTAAATCTGCATCTTTTATACTGAACTGAAAATATTTATTTATTATGGCTTATACATCTTGACTGAGATGATAAAATATGCTGTAAACTTACTGCAAAGTGAATTTTCATCCAAATATTTCAACACATTGGTCAAAATATAATCGCTGTGGGATGTGTGAACATTAAACAGTTTGAAAACACCTGGTTTGGCACTCAGTCATGAAGACTGGTGGAGCTGTAAAAAAACAAACCCAAAAAAAAAACCCATGACCATTAAGATGATTTAAACTGCATTTTAAACTCAAAATTGGCTTTCCAAAGTGCTTAATGCTTTGAGCTCATATTCTGTTGGTATGAAAGCAAAATGCAAATGATTACTCCCACTACGCCACCTGCCTGTTTTTCCCGGCACTCGATTTTATAACAGAGGGCTTTAGAAATTCAGTTTCATCAGCAGCTCTGAATGCTTTATAGTTATCACCTGAAAAACACATCTTTTACCTTGCACAGAATTGCTCAACAAAGCCCAGGGTCTAGCTGACTCTCCTGCGAATGTGTGTGTGTGTATGTGCTGTCAGAATGATTGTGCTGTTTAATTCAGCTCATTAGTAATGCAGGAGACATTGTGTTTGCTCTTGTTTAAACAGTTTGCATTGACCAACCTTTACTACCTTGGCAACCGTGCACTGACATCCCACTGTTTAATTATTCAAATAGCCCACCTCAATAAGGAAATGCAGCTTGTTTTGGCCTTAGCTTTTGTTTTTGTCTATGCTTGTCTTTTCTGTATGCAGTTGGCACTAAAGAGAATAAAAGGGGGCAGTATTTCACAAGATAGCACTGCATTCATGGTGGGCAAGTACACAGGATGGCTGCTCTTTATGTGTAGAGAGTAAAGATTGTGATTGTAGTGCGAAGGTTGTGGGTGTGGGATTGGATAATGGCTTATAGTTATTAGGATAATGGTGCCGCCTGCACTGTAGGCCAGAATCGAGGCCTTGAGTATGATGGTGGCACCAAGTGCATCGAGACTAGAGTAAATGTAAGAACTACTAGGGATACAGAATCAGGCAGCCCCTTTTTTGGATGCAGCTGTAGGTGTGAAAAAGCAGATTTATTCGTCATTAAAAAGCCTTATTCGGATGGGGCTCTCGTCGCAGCATGATAAATGAAGGTCAGTGGGTCATTTTGGATGATTTCCAAGATTTGTACAAATCAGGAGTCAATGACTGTGCAACCTTCAAAAGCAGTGGAAAGAGACTGGGGGCGAACATGTCTGAAATAAGAGCTTTCTTTTGTCAAGGTTGCGCTGGAGCTGGAAAGAGAGGAGACAGACGAAGATCTATAAAAGAAAATGAACAAAATCCAAATGAAAATCTAGAACTCTTTATAAAGTTTTAAACAGATAGCGATTGAGGCAATAATGGCTAGGCTTGCTGCTGTGAGGAATGTAGAATAGTTCTGTCACCGAAGACTTAAAAAACTGTAAAAATGGGGTGAGTGAGTTTTTTTCAAAGGTATATATCACTCAACGATTTAAAAGCTGTCATTATTTATACTCAGCCTTGTTCAAAACATATTTGAGTTTCTCTTTCTTCTGTTGAACGCTGGTAGCTGGCACCCATTGACTTCCATAGTATTCTTTTCCCCTACTATGGAAGTCAATGGATACCAGCATTATTTAAAATATCTTCTTTTCTCAACAGAAGAAAGAGGATCATAAAGGTTTCAAACCACACAAGGGACTGTAAATTGTGGTAATTTTCATTTTTACTTTGAACTATTTCCCTTTAGGGGATTTTAAACATTTTGTTGATGATATGTGACAACTACTTTAGCTAACTATCATCAGAGTATTATTGAAGTATCACATATATTATTATAACGTCTTTAAAGTTACTTATTGTCAATGTCCATTAAGGAACCAGCTAAATAAAGTATAAGCAGATATTATGCAGACAGTCTGCTAATACTTACTGCTAGTTGAGTAGTTAAAATACAGTACCTGACAAAAGTCTTGTCGCCTATCCAAGTTTTAGGAACAACAAATAATATCTTGACTTCTGGTTGATCATTTGCTATCAGAAGTGGCTTATATGAAAGGCAAAGGCCTCTAGATTACACTAATTTTACCAAAATAAAATATAATTGTGCTTTAATTTTTAATTATTTAAATAGGACAGTAAGGTCTGACTTTGCTTAGACAAAAGTCTTGTCACTTAACAGAAATAACATACAGTATAGAATATAAAGTCACGGTGCAGTGGAAAAAGAATTAATATTGTGTATGACTCCCATGAGCTTGGAGGACTGCATCCATCTCGGCAATGACTCAGATAACTTATTAATAAAGTCATCTGGAATGGCAAAGAAAGCGTTCTTTGGATTCTCTTTGGATTCATCTTCAATGCCTCCTCCTTCATCTTACCCCAGACATGCTCAATAATGTTCATGTCTGGTGACTGGGCTGGCCAATCCTGGTGCACCTTGAACTTCTTTGCTTTCAGGAACTTTGATGTGAAGGCTGAAGTATGAGAAGGAGCGCTATCCTGCTGAAGAATTTGCCCTCTTTTGTGGTTTGTAATGTAATGGGCAGCACAAATGTCTTGATACCTCAGGCTGTTGTTGTTGCCATCCACTCTGCAGATCTCTCACACGCCCCCATACTGAATGTAACCCCAAACCATGATTTTTCCTTCACCAAACTTGACTGATTTCTGTGAGAGTCTTGGGTCCATGCGGGAAATCTAACTTCTGCCACTTTTCCAAATGATCAATTAGAAGTCAAATTATTATTTGTTGCTCTTACAACTGGGTTCGATGACAAGACTTTTGTCAGGTGGTGTACACATGCAAAGTCTGACTTACATTATGCATCATTGTCTATTGTCTTCAAGCGCTCTAAGATCAGATTCTAAAAACAGAAGACAAACAGTGCTAATATACTCTCACAGTGTGCTGTAATAATAGTAAAAAGCACAATTCTAACTTATATCTCCTTAGCAAAATCTCAGATGGCCAGACAGTATTTAATCTTTCATGATTCTTTAAATTATTGTAGTCCAGGACGCCTTGAGCTGTGGAGTGCACATTGTGATGTTTAAATGTGTGATATGAATGTAGTGCACTTAAACAGTTGTTGAGATCATATCCCAAATGAAACAAGTAAACACTTGGGCCCAGAAACAATATACTGTATGTCACAATGACATTTTGCATTACAATTCTGGTTACATTTATTTAATCAAAAAATTATGTGAAATAGTATATCATTTAACTATAAAAACTTTATTTGTTATTAATATTATTTTTTTATGTTAATATATGTTCTATCCTGATTTAATTGGCTGGTCTTCCATCTTGTAGACTTAGATCGGGTTTAAAACGTAGCATTTGCCAATTGGGTGATTTTCTTTTATTTATGTAAACTTGTAGCAAAAATGGAATGTGTTGTTAATGCAGAACTTAATAGCTGAACACATTTATAAATGACAATTGACACTAAACAGGAATAAATTTATAAAGAAGTAAAGTCAGGGAATAGCTTTTATGTTTTTTTGGGTAAGTTTATGCATAGTCCCTGGTCATAATTAAAAAGAAAAAAGCGTATGAAATATAATTTCCTTATCTCTGTTACTCACCAAGTGGAGAAGACTGAACAACTTACAATTCAACTGAAAATAGAAGATACAGTGCATGACCTTTAGGAAATTGGGAATTTGAAATATTTAAATTTATAGAGATTTTAAGAAAGAATTTGTTTAGACAATGTTGATATTTTAGTGGTTGAAGTCAAGAAAATCACCAGTAATGAGGTGCTTTACGGTTGCAGATATGAAAAACTAAAAGGCAGGAAATAAGAAACTTAAACTCTGTGGTTATAACAGTTAGAGATTTTAAAAACTCTAAACACTAAACTCTGGTTTTGACATTTAGAGATGTAAAAGAGATTTTAAAAATAAAAAGGCCGGAAATAAAGAGACTTAAATTCTGGCTGTTTCTCAATTCCAAGAAGGCAGAGAATATACTCGTGTTCTTCTGAAGAACGGTCTTGCCAGGTCATCTCGGAAGAACAAACTCAGGAGACCGCGGGAACACAGAACGCGTCCTGTGAGAAATGAGATGCTGCTTTCTTTCTGATGGTCACGTGACCTTCTCGTATTTTTAACGGAAAGTTATTTAAACATTACAGCATTCATACGATTTATTGTTTTTTTCCCCTTTTCAATATATATAACATGCACAAAAAACGTACAAATATACTTTGCACAATACAAATAAAACATATTTTAATACAAATTTTTGGCAAATAAACACCCCTAATGTGTTTATGCCTCTATTAAGATTTTCAAAGTAATGTTTACTTTCACCGTCTAATTTAGGGAAACTCCTGAGATAAATATGTTATCTCTCTGAACTTTAATAATAACCAGGTTTAAAATGCTGCCCGTTCCACCGCTTTCATTCAGTCGCAATGACTTTTGGGACTTCTAGAGTGAGTTCGGTGCTCAAGTCTGTATCGGTGCATCCTCGAAACCAAAAACACATCCGGGAACTTTCACACGTCCTTCGTTCTTGCGGTCATGAGTTTTCGAACTGAACTTTGGCGGTTGATGATGATTGCTGAAGAACGTATATTGAGAAACAGCTTCTTTGGTTATAACAGTTAGAGATTTACAAAATCAAAAGGTGAGAAATAAAGAACCCTAAACTCTGGTTTTGACAGTTACAGATTCAAAAAACAAAAGGACGGGAAATAAAAAAACCCAAACTCTGATTTTGACAGTTTAGAAAAAAGGCGTGAAACAAAAAATACTGAACTCCAATCTGTGTATTAAACATCGAAAATGTCTCTACTGTCACTTTTGAATTGAATCCCTTTAATGTATCAGTCATTTTTGAATACAAACATTAGATCTGTCAGTAACATTTTTCATGTCCAAAATATACACCGACATACCAAACACTGCCATATGTGCTGTTAAACTAGTATACGGTCTAATAGCTGTTATTTTTTCTTGCAGAAACATTTCTTACATCTGGTATGATTAACCGTTGCAAAAGCTAGCCATGTGAAAATCTGAACAGATGCAGGAGAGAGTGAAGACTGATTGATTTTTAGACTGTTCAAAATGTTGTTGAATATATCCAGCTTGGCAGATTTGTTTGTCCAAGCAGGAGCAGTCGAAGCAGTCATGTGTAGACGAGACAGGCTGTTGTTCCTGGGGTTTTCAATGGGGTTGTCCTGCAGAACAGTGACCTTGAGCAGAAGAACATCGGCGGTGGCCTTTACACAGATCTTGTTCTGTCTCAGCCTCTTGCAGACTGAATGCCATGGCCACAGGGCTTTAGGGGATTTGTGCCACCTCCACAAAAGCAAGCGCAGTGGTATGATAAGACATGGCTGCTTTCAGCTAGTCGTAGGCGTCACGTCTGACAGGAGGGTATAAGTGTCCGTGTGAAGGGAGCTGAGATGATTTTGTCTCCAGCGAAACTCCAGCAGGTAAGACTGACATGAACTTTATCTGACAGTGGAGTTGGACTAGAGTTTGAATGCTGCTTTGTGCTGTCTGATATACAGTCTATATAGATAAGTGTATTCATAGTGATTACTCATATTTCAGCTAGGAATATTTCAGCAAACTCTTCTTTTTGGTTAATTCAATTTAAACTACAGCTCTGGACGTTAGTTATTAGTTTTCTAGAGTTCTCATTTTATAAACTGATCCTATGTCTAAAATATTTAAGAAAACCTTATTATTGTTACTTCTTTTTCTCTCAGAAAATTACAGTTGGGTAAAAAATCTTCTTCTTCTTCTTCTTCTTCTTCTTCTTATTATTATTATTATTATTATTATTATTATTATTATTATTATTATTATTATTGTAATTGAATGTAATAGAAAATCAGCATTATTCCATCAAATATTACTCACTCAACTCTTCTGAATTGTCTGAACTGTCTGAAAATTTGGCATTTTTCAATATTTTGAGCAACTATAATTGTATGCAAAAAGTTATACACTTTACTTCAAATTTAGAAGAAATGACATCAATAACTTGCATAATAAAACATTAAATTAATAAAACAAAAAAGGTAAATTATTTTTACTAATACATAATGTATAGTCAAATAAAGTAAAAATCAAATAAAAAGTTTAAAATAGATCCATTTAACTGCCCCACCAAGAAAAAAAAAATGTTTGGATTGCATTTCATAACTCCTAATGTCGCTAGTTAACACACTCAATGCATTTTTTTCCAACACATCCCATAATTTCTAAAATATCAACCTCTATCAAATGGTTGATATGCCGGTTTGTGATAAAAGTACCGAAATTATTGCATATACTATGAACAATCTGAAGATATGAAGTGCAAGACCAATTTATTTAAAAATATAATCAAAATAAATCCTTTTTGAAAACTAATCATCTTTATTTTGTGAAGTATGCCATAAAATATTTCTTACAACACTTTTTTTACAATAAAACCAAAATCAAATGTAGTAATGCAACAGGATTATGCTTGTTTGATTTTTGTAAACCAACAATGCTGTGTGTGTGTAAACCATTATTTAAAACAGTCATTATTTAAATGACTTGAACACTCATTATTTAAAACAGACAAAATATGGTCAACCATTTGGTAGAGCAGGCAGTTAAAGGGATGTTTAGATCATATAAATAGTAATGATAATCATAATAATTTGTTATAATTATATAGCAGGGGTCTTAAAAATGTCTTAAATCTCAATTTTAGGCCTTAAAACGTCTTAAATCTACTGAAATATTGTGTTGTAGGTCTTAAATCTTTCTTTTAACAGGTCTTAATTTTCTTTTGTTCATGTTTAGCTACCCAATCTGGCCATTAACACCCATACATACGATCACCAACAATCCCAATCTCAATAAAACTTGAAACTTTTTATTTAAAAATAGCATTTAATTCCTTTCCTTACAGTTACATTTGCTTAAAAGTTCTCCATTTATTTACTGCTGAGGATACTGATCAGACCTACTTTTTTTTTAATTATTAAATTATTATTATTGTAGACTAAAGTAATTGACAGCTATGTTTTGTTCTATTTTTGGTAATGGTTAGAGGGTTTGTGAATGAATATATTTGAAAATTAATAAAAATATCCAAACAAAACTATTATTATTGTATTATTAAATCTAATCAATTTTAATCATTTTTGATAGGGCAAGTGAAAATCTTTTCTAACTGGGATATTCGAAAAAAAATTATACACCCCAGTATAAGTCTAAAATTTCATTCATAACGTTAAGTCTTAAAAATGTCTTAAAAAGTCTTAAATTTAACTTGGTGAAACCTGCAGAAACCCTGTATTATATAAAGATGTATTATATTTTAATTATATATTTCCTTAGTATTTTACCATTTACATGCTCTAAATCAGGGGTGACCAAACTTTTTTCTATAAAGAGCCAAAAAGCAAACTTGATTGAGGGCTGTGGGCCAAATATATATATACATACAGTTGAAGTCAGAATTATTAGCCCCCCTTTAATTTTTTTCTTTTTTAAATATTTCCTAAATGATGTTTAACAGAGCAAGGAAATTTTCACAGTATGTCTGATAATATTTTTTTTCTTCTGGAGAAAGTCTTATTTGTTTTATTTCGGATAGAATAAAAGCAGTTTTTAATTGTTTAAAAAACCATTTAAAGGTCAATATTATTAGCCCCTTTAAGCAAATTTTTTTTTCAATAGTCTACAGAACAAACCATCATTATACAATAACTTGCCTAATTACCCTAACCTGCCTAGATAACCTAATTAACCTAGTTAAGCCTTTAAATGTCACTTTAAGCTGTATGAAAGTGTCTTGAAAAACATCTAATAAAATATTATTTACTGTCATCATGGCAAAGATAAAATAAATCAGTTATTAGAAATGAGTTAATAAAACCATTATGTTTAGAAATGTGTTGAAAAAATGTTCTCTCCGTTAAACAGAAGTTGGGGAAAAAATTAAACATGTGGGCGAATAATTCAGGGGGGCTAATAATTCTGACTTCAACTGTATATTTATATATACCATATTAAATTTGCCATGGGTAATTTCCTATAGTATTCGGTAATATTTAAAAAGAACTAGAAAACGTTGCTTTGAATCATATTAACTAATGCAGTGTGATTTGTAAAATTTATTAATGAACTTATAACAGTAAAGTCATAAACAATCCCATTTATAACACAATGGAGTTCAATGCGTAATACACTAGTCGAGTTGCTCCTGATATCTTACATTTTAAAAGTCTGATTCACGTACAATATTTAATTGAATCATTTAATTTCAGTTTGTAGCTCAGCAATAAAGCAAAGAAACAAAAGGTTACGTTAAATTCGAATTGACGATCTCTGTCAACGGCGGGCCAAATGAAAGGTTACCATGGGCCAACTTTGGCCACGGGCCCTACTTTGGGCATCTCTGCTCTGTCAAAACATTTAAAACAAATCCAGACAACCAAAAACAAACTTAAATTCTTTCTAATTTTTTTCCAAATATTTCCCGTGCTCTATAGTTTAGCTTACACATTCAATGGCGAATATCTTTTTCATAACATTATCAATTAAGCAACAAATTCCTTCACTTTGTAACCCCAGACAGGATAACCAGCACATATGTTGTTATTGCTGTATTGGCTGCAGTTTATGAATATTTGTGGCTGATCTGCAGATGAGGATGCGTGTGCTTGTTCTGGCGCTGCTGTTGCCGGTGTTAATGAGCGCAGAATCAGAATGCAGGTGCAGCTGTCGACTCACTAACATCTCCATCACTGTGGAGAGTGAAGAATGCGGAAGCTGCGTCACAATCGACACCACAGCCTGTGCAGGACTATGCTGGACAATGGTGCACTTCTAGCCTCTACTTCAACATTTATGTGTGTGTTTTCCATCTGTGACAGTTTTACCATTAAAAAAAAAAGTATATACTACAATACCTTCCCTACTTTTTACATTTTTTTAAAGGCATGAGCTGTATTTTTATGATCAAATAACAACAGTAGATATTATTAAATATTATTACAGTTTAAACTGTTTTCTATTAAAATTTACTACGAAAATAAAAATTGCTACACTTTAAAAAGTGAAAACTTAAACAAATTACTTTGATTATATTAGTAATAAATTATTATTAATAAATTATTTTTTAGGTCTTTTAGGTGTAATAAGTTTCAGTCATTTATTTAAGAAAAGAAGAATGGAACAGAACATACATTACATTACAAATCATTCAATATATTGTTAATATAATAATAATAGTAAAAATACTTTTATTACAGTACAAATAATTTCCTTCCCATGTTAATATAATAATAATAATAATACTTTTATGTTTTGTGGTAAGAACAAGTATTGATCGCTATTAATAGTGAACTAAAACACCTAAAAAAACTTTTTTTATTTTTTAAAGTTTATTACTGCAAACTGTCATAAATTAAGTTTGCCAAACTTAATTTATTTAATTGTAGCAAGTCAAAGTAATTTGTTTAAGTTTTCACTTTTTACAGTGTATAATGACAAAAGTGAATTTTCAGGAACCCTCAGAAATCATTATAATGTTCAGATTTGGTGTTTAGGTATTATCAGTTATTATTGGTTCAAGAAAAATCACTGGAAACATTACAAATCATGGAAGAATTCAACATGTCTCAATGAAGTTTGGAGTGCATATCTGATGCATATGGAGTTAAATTGCACACCTATAAATCTATTACTTCTTTACTAAAAGGAAATAGGCCCATAAACTGCTGCTTATTACAATACGTATATTACAATAAGTTATATTATTAAATATTCAAGTGAAAAAAAAATTCTAGTTTTTTTTTTTAATTTCCCTAATATTTCCAGCCAGGATTTAATGAATTGGCAATATTGCTGAAAACACAGAACATTCAGTTTTTATGTGTCCTCTGCTTGAAAA
This sequence comes from Danio kyathit, assembly GCA_903798195.1. NCBI lineage: Eukaryota > Metazoa > Chordata > Actinopteri > Cypriniformes > Danionidae > Danio > Danio kyathit. The sequence goes on from LR812525.1 coordinate 39,090,997, forward strand.
CTCGTAAAGCAAACACTTGTGATCCTTTCATGAGATTGGCCAGGGGTGCGTTTCCGAAATCCATCGTAAGCCAACTAAGGTTGCAAGTTGTGTCGTTACAGACATAGTTTGTTGATTTGGCATTTCCCAAATCCATCGTTCCAATGAACATTCGCAACTGCGTTGCAAACTTGTATGTTTGCAACTACACTCTCTTGAGCGTAAGTTATAAGCAGAGTCCCTGGTTGTGTTCTATTCCCAATTATCCCCCATATGCCCTATTCCTTTCGAAAGTTCCAACATTTAAACTTCGAATGATTTAAAAAAACACTAAAGTCATCTCTAGGTGTGATTTTCTTTCTAAGTATTTTTACAGTTCAGTTTTAGCAATTTTCGTATTGACAATTACGTTTCCTTCGTTGTGCACTTTGAAGCCGTGGCTCATGACGAAAGCTATAGGTGACCTATTATTTAAAAGCGGAATTTACTTTACATCTCCAAAGCTTGTGAAAACAAAAATATATAGCATACGTTAATGGTTTTAATTTGTAGTAAGTTATTTATTAAGAAATGTATCTGTACTGTATATGACATGGGCCTGTTGGTAAACATTTCTGCAGTGGTTTGAATGTGTCAAATTGTAAAAGTAGACTTTTACAATAAATAAAATAAATAAATAAACAAGATCCTACTTAATAATAAAAATAATAATAATTATAATTATTCAGTAGGATTTTTTTTTCCATTTCTAAATAAATAGCCGACGATGCAGTGGCGCAGTAGGTAGTGCTGTTGCCTCACAGCAAGAAGGTCGCTGGTTCAAGCCTCGGCTGGGTCAGTTGACATTTCTGTGTGGAGTTTGCATGTTATCCCTGCGTTCGCGTGGGTTTCGTACAACATGTGGTACAGGTGAATTGGGTAAGCTAAATTGTCCGTAGTGTATGTGTGTGAATGAGTGTGTATGGATGTTTCCCAGAGATGGGTTGCAGCTGGAACGGCATCCGCTGCATAAAAACGTGCTGGATAAGTTAGCGGTTCATTTCGCTGTAGCGACCCCAGATTAAGGGACTAAGCCAAAAAGAAAATGAATGAATAATAAATAGCCTACTGTAAATTAGGCCTACAACCAACGATTTATATGATTTACATATGAGATTAGAATATGTGTTAGCTTAGTGGTTTTATATGGAATATTCACAATAATATTTGTAAAGTAAAAAAAATATCTAGGTCCTATATGTGTCGTTTACATGTATTTCAATTAATATGAAAAACAAGTGCATGTTTTTACCAAAACTAATATTGGATTTTTTTTTAAATGCGTGTGTGTGTAAAACAATATCATTTGCACAAAAAATGATGTGGATTTTCTCTTAAGAAGTAGTTACTCCACCCCGTTTAGAGCGTCAATATGGGCGTTTAACGTTATAACTAACGTAACCACTAACATGGTTCAAATGATGGATCTGCGACAGAGAAACTGCGGTTTTGGGAAACACTCGTCAGTACATCATTCTTTTCCCAAACGATGCATTGTACTATGATAGTTTAGCCGCAAGGTTTGTCGTTGTTTGGGAAACGCACCCCAGATTAGCAAGTACCGATCGACTCATAAAACGTGATTATCAGCCGATACTGATCTCTGGCTGATTGACCGGAGCATCCCTAATACAGAGTAACTTTTTTTTTTTGCGACTTTATATTATTTTTGTGAACTTTTTTTTTTTTGATCACGTAAATAATCAGCAATCATTAGAATTTATTCTTGTAAAAATGTCTGTTTTTATTCTTTTAGGTTTATAAAAAATGTAAATAAACAAATCCTAGCTAAACTAGCTAATACAAATAAATTAAATACTAGAAATAAAATTGAAAAATTGGACTGAATGTCTTTTTATGTATTAATTTAAAAAAAAAAAATGTTTACCTATTGTAATTTGGGTCACACTTTACAATAAGGTTTATTAGTTAATGCATTTATTAACATAAACTATGCATGAAAAATACTTGTGCAGCATTTATTAATCGTAATTCAACATTTACTAATGCATTGTTAACATCCAAGTTCATGCTTGTTAACATTAGTCAGTGCACCGTGAATTAACTTGAACTAACAATGAACAACTGTATTTTCATGAACTAACATGAACAAATACTGTAGTAAATGTGTTGTTTATTGTTTGTTCATGGTAGTAAATGCATTAACTAACATTATCTAATATAACCCTATTGTAGTGTTACCGTAATTTGATTAGCATTTACTGTTTTTGATTCATTTTAGTTCAGTTCTAGTTATGTGGTTACTGTTTGTGTTGTTTTTTTTGTCATGTTTACAAGTCTGTGTTGTTTTTAAATAATTATTAAATTATTTTTTTTCAATTAAATAATTTTAATACATATAGGTATTTTAGTATAAAGTGAAAATGGCAACTTTACATGTATTTTTATATACAGTATATATATATATTTTTTTTTTTTTGAGGTTGTGATTGTCATTTTCTGAACCTTATTGCATTTGTGCAGTGACAGTCATTGAGACATTCATTCTGCTTTTTGCACCAGATAACAGGAAACCAAAAATGTTTTTCATTCTTCTCCAGGATCGAGTTTACGCTAGTTCCATGGCACAGTACACCCAGAAGGTCTGTAACTTCAAGAACTTGATGTACAAGAGCTATGAGTTTAAAGGCTGTCCTGCAGGGGTTGATTCAGTCTTCGTGTACCCCGTGGCTCTGAGCTGTGAGTGCAACCAGGTTAACTCAGACACAACAGACTGGGGAGCTCTCAGCCCGCAGACCACCAGCTGCAGCATACACTAGACCGCTGTATCATGATCATAGCAACATGTACATTGCAGAATCAAATAAAACAAGGAGTACAATTAGATCATTAAAGGATATCAATTATTTACAAAAACATTTGTTTTTCATGCATCCCACACGCACTGTAATTGGATGGTGTTTTTGAACCATACTATAGTAAAGTACTTGAATTAATCTGTTGTGTTAATTCTATAGTTGGTACTATGGTAACTAGACTACTCTAAACAACCCAATGCTATACTAGTTTTAATTAATGGGGTTTGCCATAGGCAAAGTCCATTCTTACTGTTCACTTTTCTTATGATTATTGTTTTTTTTCTTCCGGACAAAACTTTGGCGCGTAACTCGTCCCGCAGTTTTCATCCCAGACCCTTGAAAGTGGCGTCAAATCATCCGGTCTTATTGGGAATGGTGTGCTATGACTTTTATAAGGGGTGGGGGGTTTTTTGGCCCCGCAGGGGCCAAAAAACCGCCAAAATTTCCCATTGACATAACATGGGAGAAACTTTGACACTTCATAGCGCCAAGACTGAATTTCGTAGAAATATGGGATTCACAACATCTTGAAAGGGTTGCAGCCTGAGTAAGAACATACCACACAAGGGGGTAAATGTTGCACCCCTGGGGCTCTAGGACGTCCCAAAGTTTCCCATTGACTTAACACGGCCCCATTGACTCCCATTCATTTTCTAGAACACAGCCCTGCATGGTACAAACTATTCCCGGAAATCGTCATAGCGCCAACACTGAATTTCGTAGAAATATGGGATTCACCACATCTCGAAAGGGTTACAGCACGCATAAGTACATACCCCGAAAGGGGGTAAATGTTGTACCCCTGGGGAGCTAGGGGGTCCCAAATCACCCCAAATCTCCCTTTCACTTAACATGGAGCCGAATTTTGACACATCACTGCGCCGAGTATGAATTTCATAGAAATATGGGATTCACAACATCTGTAGGGGGTTGCAGCCTAAGTGGGAACATACCCCGAAAGGAGGTATAAGTTGTACCCCTGGGGTGCTCGGACGTCCCAAAGTGGTCCCTTTGACTTAACATGGCCCATTGACTCCCATTCATTTTCGAGAAGCCCATTGACTCCCATTATACATGTCACACATCCATAACATTACATAGGAGTGTCATACAGACATGGGGGTGGGCTCATTTGACTCAGGCAACCAATCAGCATCTCAATATTATAATGAGCTCACAAGCCACGCCCACAAACTGATCCCATAGACTGCCATTATAACTGGCCTAGATGCATATCTTTGCATAGGAGTGTCATAGAGACATGGGGGTGGACTCATTGGACTCAGGCAACCAATCAGTGTCTGAATATGATAATGAAGCACTCAAGCCACGCCCCCTATTCCATTTAATTACCCTTAATAATTGATTCCATATACTGCCATTATAACTGGTCTACATGTATATCTTTGCATAGCAGTGTCATACAGACATGGGGGTTGGCTCATTTGACTCAGACAACCAATCAGCATCTAAATGTGATAATGAAGCTCACAAGCCACGCCCACAAACTGATCCCATAGACTTCCATTATATAAGGCCTACATGCATATCTTTGCATAGCAGTGTCATACAGACATGGGGGTTGTCTCATTTCACTCAGACAACCAATCAGCATCTCAATATGATAATGAAGCTCACAAGCCACGCCCACAAACTGATCCCATAGACTTCCATTATATAAGGCCTACATGCATATCTTTGCATAGGAGTGTCCTAAAGACATGGGGGTTGGCTCATTTGACTCAGGCAATCAATCAACATCTCAACATGATAATGAAGCTCACAAGCCACGCCCCCAACCTGATCCCATAGACTGCCATTTTAATAGGCTTAGATGCATATCTTTGCATAGCAGTGTCATACAGACATGGGGGTGGGCTCGTTTCACTCAGACAAGCAGCCATATCAATGTACACTTTGTAACTACACCCATAGCAACAAAGCAGAGTACCCTAGCAACCTTTTATATTGCACATATCATGCTAGCTACTTACTATCCAAGCTAGCTTCATGCTAATCATGTTAGCATTGTGTTAGCTACATGGTAGTCATGCTAGCAACTCGATTAGCATAATGCTAACATGATTAGCATAATGCTAACGAAATGCTAATTATGCTATCATCATGCTAGCAACTTGATTAGCATGCCATTAGCATTATGCTAACACGATTAGCATCATGCTAGCTACATGTTAATCATGCTAGCATCATGCTAACGACTCGATTATCATGTCATTAGCATTATGCTAACACGATTAGCATCATGTTAGCTACATGCTAATCATGCTATCATCATGGAAGTAAAACAATTAGCATGTTATTACCATTATGCTAACACGATTAGCATCATGCTAGCTACATGCTAATCGTGTTAGCACCATTTTACCCCATCGATTTGCCACGCAAACCCCATTCACATTTTCTTTAGGAAATGTACAGTTCTAGTTACAGTATATTATACTACGACACACCACAGATTATTGTAGCAAAAACAAAAGTATGCTACAGTATTTATTACCGTTTTTCGGATTACTATATTTAGTACTACAGTATGCTATTGCAGTCATTAACAATGAGCTGTAAATACTATAATAAATGCAGGTTTACTATAGTATGGTTGAAAAACACTATAGTATTTACTGTAAGTTACTATAGTATTTTTTATTTGGGATCTGTCAGATTGGAGATTGTGGGCTTTTTGGCTATTCATAAAGTTTTGTTTTTTAGTTTTCAGTCGAATGGTAAGAAAACCACTATAATACACTAGTGTTTCTTTTGTCAAACTTATCAATTGTGTCAGTAGATATTAATTGCAATACATATTTTAAAGGCTGTTTTCTCTGAATGAGTTTTTTCTCCTGCACTGAAACATAAACCTCCATTTTAGCATCACCTGCATACACTAAAATTGACAGTTTTATTTATATTCTGAAGGATTTTACAGAGGGATGTGTTCATATGTCGTTTGCCTGATTATATGCAACCTGTTTATTTTGCGATTTGAACCCAACATTATCCAATGCTAAGGTTTCACGGTAGATATGCAAATAAGCACATAATTGATTAAACAATGCATCATTTGCATATTTAAACAACATTTTAGAACTTGTCTAATACTTTTTTTTTTTTGCAATTCCTAATGTAATTAGTCAATTGGAGAAGTATGGGGATTACTATTAGTTCCTTATTATTCACCTTAAGTGTGCCTTAAAGCGGACCAATTATGCCCCTTTTTACGAGATGTAAAATAAGTGTCTGATGTCTTTATGTCTTTCAAAATACCCCACAAATAATGGTTTATAACTCTTTAAAACTGACCTTTTTAGGCTTTGATTCAAATTGTGCTGTTTTTGACGCACTGTAAAAAAATTATACTGTATGATCAATTAGTCATGACCACATATGTTTTTGGTTTATTGTAACTTATTAAGCTAAGTTAATCATGTTCTAACTTACTTTTATAAGTTAGGTAAGCTGTTTTAAGTGAGTTTAATATAATATATAATATAATATACTTCAAATGACTCATAAGGGTAATTTGATTCAGCTTAAAAATGTAAAGGGAACCTATGATGAAAATCATCTTTTGGAAGCTGTTTGGACAGAACTGTGTGTAGGTATAGTGTATACACAGTCATATTGGGGTTATTTTAAATTTCCTGACGTTAAAATAGGATCCAAATTCCTCCCATTTTGAGGCCCACCGCAACGTTTCGTAAGAGTGCTGTTTTCCCACCTAATTGATTGACAGCCGCATATTAACATGTCTCCGTAGTAACGTGTATAATTATATCAACAAGACACAAATGCTCAAAGCAACTGGGATTAAAAGATCTGTTCGTCTCTCTGTGATCATCAATCATCATCAAATGTGATCAAGAATGAGTTTTACAAGTAAAATGTTTTTAAAACAGTGCATGTTTATAATAAATTACAGTGGTTTTACCGTCTTTATCAACACAGCTGCATGTCAGTACAATTATCAAAGAAAATGCTTCAATCCCGGTTTGTGGACGTTAAATCAGGTTTATTTTGTGCATTAAGTTAACGGATATCCATACAGCAGTGTATAGTAACGTGTATGTGCAAAGTTAAACATGCGCGCTGTGTGTATGTGTCTCTGCTGCATGTGTATGTGTGTGACTCATCGCAGAAAGGCTCGATTAACTCCACAAAAATACATCAAATAATCATTGGGAAAGTTCTTACTGTAGTATTTTTCACAAACATTACGTGAGATCTATTTCTTTCATGCGGAGATTGAGGCACACTCTGACAGGCATGTAGGAACGGTGGGCGGGGAGAACCAGCATTAAAGGCACAGGCCACAGAAACAGCTACATTGTGTTCAGAGCAGAAAAGTCCAGTATTCTGAAAGGTATAATAAATAATCTGATGAGTGTTTTGAGCTGAAACTTTACAGACACATTCTGGAGACACAAAAGACTTATCTTAAATCTGAAAAAAGGGGTAAATAAGGTGTCCTTTAAGGCAGTGGTTCCAAACCTTTTTCTGCCTGAGATCCTCTTTTCCCCTGGAAAATATTGTAAGGCCCCCCTCCACATTTAATGATATTACCGCTCATATAAGTTTGCTGTAATGATGACAAAAATGTTGTTTTCAAACACTATATTACTATTAAATTACTATATCTAGATATGTTTATGCACAAATAATCGACTAATGTAAAATATAAAAGCAAAACATCAGTAGGCCATTTGTAGCTGAAAAAAGTAAGCCTATGGCCTTTGACTTGGCCCTATTTGAAATTCAATAACAAAAACATCAGTATTCACACTGGTGTATAAGGGGAAAAAAATAATATAAGCTATTGCAATTTAATACTTGCATGTTATTTGTTATGCTCTATCAATTAGTGTGAGGATTGCTGCGAGGTGAATCAGTGAGACTGTCTTTTTTGTGGAGAACAGATTACAAATTTGTCCATTTTTGGTCTGCTAGGGCAGTGATCCTCAACCTTTTTGTAGAGTAGTCAACGATTGATAATTTTACCGCGGACGGAGAGGGAGTTGTGGCGGGGGGTGTCTTTGTGTTTCGTAGGTTGCAAGGCGATCATCAACGGTTTTCTCAGAAGATGACAAGCTGGCAAAACATTGCTGTCGCTCTGATACAACTTTTATATATGGAGAAAAGTACAAAGCACTGCAGTGTTTGTCTGAGAAAATTTGTCTTACCGAAATGTGAATATTCCATACAAGCTGAAGCTGATCGGTCAATTCTTGTAACGTGACTTGCGGTGCGCTCGCAGCCCGTGCGGCCCGGTACCAATTGATCCAACCCCCCCCAAAACAAACACACACACACACACACACACACACACACAAAGCTCGCTGATGCCCCCTTGTGGGCCAGGACCCCCCTGTTGGGAACCGCTGCTTTAAGGCAAGCAGTATTTTTTATTTACCGTGTGGCTGTCACTTTAAATTCAAATGAGATTGTGCTCCCAGACCTATTTTTAAAAGAGGGAGGAGCTACATATATGTGTCAGCATAGCAGCAGATTTAAGACAGCACTAATATTATCTGTGAAAAACTGGAAATGTCAAAAGAAGTGGCTCACAAGAAGGCAGTCTATGGAGACTACAGTGTTTATTTGCACCTAAAACTTGACATTTATAATGCCTCTTAATCGCTGACTATCTTTAAAAGATACAGTGTGAAAAATCTATTGCTGAATGACTGCTTCTCACTCAGGGCTGTTTATGCGAATGAGGGATATATTGTCTATGGCAGGACTTTCTCCCTCTGATGAGACAAAAGGAGAATGTCAATCAAATTGTTTCTGCACACTGCACACTCATTCTTTTCAGCTTAGTTCCTTTATTAATCTGGGGTCGCCACAGCGGAATGAACCGCCAACTTGTCTAGCATATGTTTTATGCAGCGGATGCCCTTCCAGCTGCAACCCAACACTGGGAAACACCTTTACACTCTCATTCACACACACACACTCCGGCCAATTTAGCTTATTAAATTCACCTATAGCGCATGTCTTTGGAATGTTGGGGAAATCGGAGCACCCGGAAGAAACCCACGCGAACCTGGGAGAACATGCAAACTCCAGCCCAGCCGGGGCTCAAACCAGCGACCTTTTTGCTGTGAGGCGATCGTGCTACCCACAGGGCCACTGTGACGCAAAGTGTGATGATAAAAAATAGAATGAATAATTTTTTACCATTAGAGGCTGGCTATATTCACACACTGTTGCCACACAACTGTGTTTAAACCCCTTGATTTTTTGCATAAGAGTCCCTTTTAAAGAAAAAACTATAATTATTTTTTTAAATGAAGATAAAACACGCTTTAGCTCCAAACTCCCAAAGGTCATCAGTGAGATGCAGTTTCATCCTGATGTGTATCTGGAATCTTCTGTGAGCTCAGTCGTGTCGATGGTCTAAATCTGGCATAAACGGCACCATTAAAACAGCTTTCACAAAGCGTAAACAGAACTCATTTCCTGCGATAAACCATCTGTTCCCAAGTGCTTATGCACACAGTCATGTTCATTTTGCTTGTGAAATTGGTGCGTTTTTTACCCGAGCTTCTAATTGTCCTTCTGAGAGCAACTGTACAAATGTGCGTCTGTGAGGATGTTCTCTGATACTCTGAGCAAACTCACTGGAACCATACTGCATTTACATAATCAAATCAGTAATGAATCAATATGAATATCAAAGAGTTTCGAGAAAAAAGGGGCAACCTCGTACATATAAATGGAGAAATGAGTTTTGTCACATCACAGAGAGCCTTTAATACACGTGTGTGTGGTAATGAAAGGAGCAGATGATAGAAACAAGAGATGCTACATAATAACAGATGCCCTTTAAGTTGTCGTCTGCAAATGAGAACATGCATGAATCACACTTGCTTTATTGGGTGTGATTGGATTTATTATTTAGGGTTATTATTTAGGCACACGTTTAAATGAAAGAACATTTCTTCAAATGTGTATATTCTTCTATAAATATTCTTCTAAATAATGAGCATTCAAGAGTTCACACTTAGCTGATGATTGATAATAAAGTGTGTTTGGCATGTGAGAGCCCTGAGCCCAGAAGATCCTTGAGCCCGGGGCTCCCTCCCATTTCATTGGGAGAGAGGGGAGTCTGAGCTCAGGTAAGTCCGAGAGCTCCCCCAAATTCGTTCACTCGGCCTATTCCTTGATTTATAGGGGTTGCCACGACGGAATGAACCGCCATCCAGGGATAGGCAGTATTTATGATACATGTATTTCAAATATGTATTTTCAATACAAAGTAGTATTTTGTCATTTGTATTTGATAGGGCTGATGAAAATGGCTAAATATCTTGTATTAAAATACTTTAGTGTCTTGTATTTTTGTATTTTTAAAATACTGTAAAATACTTTGTAAGAAATCTACATTAAGACATGCATAAATGCATCCTCTGATTGTTCCTTTGGTTGTTACTGACTTCTGTTTAAAGAAGAATTTAAAAAATCTTAGGAGAAAGAGTATACTGTACAAATAATAGTAGTTTTGGATAGAATGCTGGTGCCAAATGTTTGTCGTTAAAACAAACAACATTAAATTAAGTCCTACAGTGGTGATTCCTGCAATACTTCTTTGGCTCTTTCAAATGCCATCAAAAAATGATTCAAAGATGATTCCTTGAATTTACAATTTTTTTAAGTTAAGTGGTTGTAAACAATTTATTTGGGCTGAAATTAAACAAACAAATTAATTTTGCAGACATTCTTTTTTTTAGTGTAGTTGTTTTTTTCCACTTTTAGCTATTTTTTTCCACTGTAGTTAATGAAGAGGAAATATGTCACAACATGTAAAAACACAAACATATTTAATAATTAAAAACTCTATATATTATTTAATAAAAATAAAAAAAAACTAGATTTCTGAAAAATTCTGTGATTTTTTTTCTTATTAACTCTTTATTTAACACCCTTGTATTGAATTGGTATTTTTACTGGCCACATTTGCTATCAAATTTAGTTTACTTCACTAAGTCAGTTTAATGGGGAAGAGATGAATCAAATAGGTCTAACTGACTGAAGATTTGCAAAGAAATGCCATGCTCCTTTGTAAAAGTATTTTGTAGTATTTTAAAATACAAAATCCTGTATTTTATTTTGATACATACCGTGACTGCTGTATTTTGTAGTTTATTTTGATAAACCTAGTATTAAGATGGTTGGTATTTTATTTTAAAATATATTTCAGTGTATTTTTGTACATCTCTGCCGCCAACTATACCAGCAGATGGTTATGCCCGTGAATGTCCAATACTAAGACAGAAACGCCAACTGGCCCATCCGGGACTCGAATCAGTGACCTTCTTGCTGTGAGGTGACAGTGCTAACCACTGAGCTGTCCTGGATTAATCTAGAAAAGAGGGGAAGGAGTAAGGGTTAAAGGGGGTATTCTTCAAGGTAAAGATGGCTAAAAATTTACATGCATTTAGATTTGTCTGACTGGTAAATCATATGATAGCTAATGCGGGACCAGCCATGGTCAATCATAAGCACCCGATGCTCTCGAAATTAGTTTATAAATAAACTTCACTTAATTCTTCTAAAATCAACACACTGGTATCATGTTTACAAACATGTACAGTTGAAGTCAGAATTATTAGCCCCCCCTGAATTATTAGCCCCCCTGTTTATTTTTTTCCCCAATTTCTGTTTAATGAAGAGCAGATTTTTTCAACACATTTCTAAACATAATAGTTTAAATAACTCATTTTTAATACCTGATTTATTTTATCTTTGTCATGATGACAGTAAATAATATTTGACTAGATATTTTTTCAAGACACTTCTATACAGCTTAAAGTGACACTTAAAGGCTTAACTAGGTTAATTAAGTTTACTAGGCAGGTTAGGGTAATTAGGCAAGTTATTGTATAATGATGGTTTGTTCTGTAGACAGTCGAAAATAAAATAGCTTAAAGGGGCTAATCATTTTGTCCTTAAAATGGTGTTTCTCCATAAGAAAAAATATTATCAGACATACTGTGAAAATGTCCTTGTTCTGTTAAACCTCATTTGGGAAATATTTAAAAAAGAAGAAAAAAAATCAAAGAGGGACTAATAATTCTGACTTCAACTGTATATAAACATTTGAAACATGGCTCATTTTTTGTTATTTTATGCAGAAAGCTATGAATGACAATTTAATTTTAATTTTTTTTTTTTTTAAACGCTCTACACTGATTGCTTTCAAATTAAATTTTTTAAGTTGGCAACAGATTTTTGACATTTTTTGTTGTTGTTTTACAACAAAGTAATGGCACATGTTTACTTTGACTAGAAATAACCAATAAATGTCTAAAATGTTAATGGAAATATGAAAAAACCCTCAGAGCTGTGCAGTCTTACCTTTAAAGGTCCCGTGAGGTGCTTTGAAATGTGCATGTAAAAAATTCGAAATATGATGTAATTTGAAGACAGTGTGGGACAGAGTGGCTCTTCCCCTTAAAAAAAACAGCTTTTGAGAACATTTTTTTCTTTTATCTACTCTCTGTCAGTGAAAGTGGTTGAGCTCAAGCGCATCAAATGAAAAGTAAGTGTCTTGGAGGGGGCGGGACATGTCAGACACTAGAGAACATTTTATTGGTCAGAAGATTTGGTGAGAAACTGATGTTTGAGGTGATGTCAAAAATATGTTGATCCATAAGGCTGTGTATATAGCCCTCCTGTCAAATAATTATTCTTTTTCAAATATTTCTCAAGTGATATTTAATGGAGCAAGAAATTTTTCACAGTATTTCCTATAATATTTTTTCTTCTGTAGAAAGTCTTATTTGTTTTATTTTGTCTGGAATAAAAGCAGTTTTTAATTTTTTTAAATCATTTTAAGGTCAATATTATTAGCTCCCTTAAGCATTTTGTTTTCGATAGTCTACAGAACAAATTATTATGGCAAAGATAAAAGAAATCAGTTATTAGAAATGAGTTATTACAACTATTATGTTTAGAAATGTGTTGAAAAAAAATATTTTTATTAAACAGAACTTAGGGAAAAAAAATATAAAATAAGGACTTTGAACAAGAGGGCTAATAATTCTGACTTAAACTGTATATACATATACAATATACACACAGATACATATTTAAAGTTGATTAAAATTTATTATAAAATTAGCAACTAATTTTTGACTTAAAATTGACATAACCAATAAATGTAAAAAAAGGCCTATACAGTCTCACCTTAAAACCGCACTGTCAGTTACGTGTACTGGTAAAACGCTTCACACAGCCTCAATTTTCCTTAGATAAACTGCCTGTCTGGTTGTGAACATTTTAAAGATCATCAAATCTGCCTCATTTGAATTGTTCTGCAATACATTATATGGCTGCTTCAAGTCTACTGTCTTGCTGTTTATCCGTGTTATTGTTGTGCGGCTCCAGGGTGAACTGGGTCTATGACAGATTGTTCTTCATGTTGATGTTGCTGGGCTCGCAGCACTGCAGCACGAGCTGAAGCCCTCCATGTGCACACAGAGACAAATGGGCCAATTAGAAAACCATCTTACACAATATCTAATAGATGAGAGCACCAGACAAACACCACACTGCCCTGAGGTACTGCTGAGGTACTACAGGTTTCTGGATGTCATCATAGTTGGTCTACCGAGTTGATCAGGGCTAACAATGTATTAAAATCAAAGGAAATTATTATAAAATTAAACCAGTGCTATTTAGCTGTTTTTATATATAGTTGAAGTCAAAATTATTAAACCCCCCTCAATTATTAGCCCCCCTGTTTATTTATTTTTTTCCAATTTCTGTTTAACAGAAGATTTTTTCAACACATTTCTAAACATAATAGTTTTAATAACTCATCTCTAATAACTGATTTATTTTATCTTTGCCATGATGACAGTAAATAATATTTGACTAGATATTTTTCAAGACACTTCTATACAGCTTAAAGTGACATTTAAAGGCTTAACTAGGTTAATTAGGTTAACTAGGCAGGTTAGGGTAATTAGGCAAGTTATTGTATAATGATGGTTTGTTCTGTAGACTATGGAAAGAAAATACAGCTTAAAGGGGCTAATAATTTTGACCTTAAAATGTTTTTTAAAAATTTAAAAACTGCTTTAATTCTAGCCAAAACAAATCAAATAAGACTTTCTCCAGAAGAAAAAATATTATCAGACATACTGTGAAAATTTCCTTGCTTTGTTAAACATCATTTGGGAAATAGTTAAAAAAGAAAAAAAATTCAAAGGGGGCTAATAATTCTGACTTCAACTGTACATTGCATGTCTTTTTTTGCTTGGTAATACACTAATAAATAGAAATAAAGGTACAAAACCTGTCACTGGGGGTGGTACCTTTTCAAAGGTACACCTTTGCACCTTACATGTGCACATTGGTACCTTAAAAGTAAAATTTTTGTACCTTTAGGTCACTGGTTCCCAAAGTGGGGGTCTCGGGACAGTGAAGAGGCGTCGCTCTGTGATTTCCAATAATCTAATTAATTTTATTACACCATTAGAATTACCATATTTGATTTCATCCCTAACCAAATAGATGACAGATTTCGAATATGGAATAAGGTAGGAATTTCTAACTACTACACTTTTTTGACAAGGGTACAATCCAAACTTTTGAATTTCTAAAGAAAGAATGGGTTTAATCAAAGTGACTTCTATAGATACCTTCACGTAAGACTGAATATTGATTGTAATATTAAACCAGAAATATTGAAAGTTGCAGAGAATAATAAAAGTGTTTCTTTCAGTGGACAAGGCCCAATCATGTAATAAGATCATTTCAAAATGATATAAGGGATTTCACAAATCTGTACCAGACAATACACTATATGTTAGAGATAAATAGAAAAAGGAAGGAAATCTGAATATCTCAGATGAGGATTGGGTGAATATTTGTAAAACTCAATGGAAATGTACTAGCTCAGCCATGTGCAGAGAATTCTGTTGGAAAAATGTTCCAAGGTTTTTCATCACACCATCACAGAAAATACCAACGCAATCTCACAGCACTTCGTAACTTTTTGATTAGTGGCTAATTCGTATGAGTTCGTACGATCTATTTCGTACACTTTAGTATGATTTGCTCATCCCCCAATGACGGTTGGGTTTAGGGGTGGGGTTAGGTGCCACGCCTCCTTTTTAAAATCGTACAATTTCATACGACTGAACTCGAATTACGAATTAGCCACTAAACTGACAAAACATAAAATACTTACGTTTTCTTATGAGATCAGGCTGGAAAATACACAGAAGAAAGGGCACTAGCTGCTGGAGAATGTGTGGGAGAAAAGTAGCTAATCACTATCATGTTTTTTGGGACTGTCAGAAATTAACCCCATACTGCAAAGAGATTAAAATACAAAGCATATATGCAAGATCTGTAAGTCTCTTTCTGTATGAGAGATTGTGTAAGTTATGATTGTGTACATATGTGATCATGTAACACAGTGTTTCCCATACCTGTTCCCGGAGGCACACCAACAGTAGATATTTTGGATGTCTTCCTTATCTGACACATTGACTTCAAGTTTTGGAGTCTCTTCTGTTATGTTGAGTTGATTCAGGTTTGATTAGGAAGAGGTTGAAAATGTGTACTGTTGGTGTGCCTTCAGGAACAGGGTTGGGAAACTCTGCTGTAAGGTACCAAGTGACAGGTTTTGCACTTTTATTTCTGAGAGTGTACAGTTGAGATCAAAATTAGAGAACAACCTACCAAATTCAAGATCGTTTTCTTCAAAAATTAGCTTTCAAAATCAACAGCTCTGCTCATTACTAGAGATGTCATTTCAGTACAAGAAACATGCAGATATGCAAATAGTGTTTTCAACCTTAGTTTAGGAACATGCAGTGTGGAATATCAGTTTATGAATTAGGGCTGCACAAAATATTGTTTCAGCGTTGATAAATGACAATGTGTGCATCTGCAACAGTCACATTTCAGGATTTGCGATGTTGAGTCAGGATTAGTAGACCAACAGGTCAGAACAGGTGATTTGTGGAGTTGCTCCTAAGTTTACCCATAATAAAGTGACTTTTAAGGCTTGTAACTGTCACTGGCTATGTTTCCATCCAAAAATGTGAATTATCTTTATGCGCAAAACTGGAATATCACATAAAAGACATGCGAATAAAGCAGCGTTTCCATCCAACGAGTCAAAGCGAACAAAATATATCAACAGTAAAAACGGAATTTGCTGCGATAGGAGAAGCTGCGTGAATCTTTTCTTCATTTAATAAATGACTTGCACCTCTAGAAGGCAATCCTGACACACAGTGAACGCGCGGTGGTGTTAGAAGGAGCATGACACGCGGAGCACATATGTTTTTTATGCGCATTTTCAAAATGTATGCGCATATAGGCATTTCCATCAACCGGTTTTTATGTGCATTCAAAATGCACATAAAAAATAGGTGGATGGAAACGAAGCTACTGAAAAGCATTCAAATTGAGTTGAAATGGTCTCAAACTCAATTCCTGTAGGGCCACAGCTCTGCACAGTTTAGCTCCAACCACCTCCAACTCACGCCTGCTTAATAGTCTTGAACACCTTGATTAGGCAATCAGGCAAAACCCTGTAC
Organism: Danio kyathit; assembly: GCA_903798195.1. Lineage (NCBI taxonomy): Eukaryota > Metazoa > Chordata > Actinopteri > Cypriniformes > Danionidae > Danio > Danio kyathit. The sequence continues at coordinate 39,107,414 of LR812525.1, forward strand.
CGTTTGTAGCTTTAATAAAGATATCTTTTATGAATACTGTAGTGTTATTTTACACTTGATTATAACATTTCTGTACCTGAATATGGTTACTCTTTAGACAACCATAAAGAAATGTTTATTTTATTTGTATCTTTGTTTAATTGTATTTTTTCTATGCTTGTTATATTTGTTAGATTTTATGCAGATAACCTCTCCTTCAAAATCATCCCAGTCAATATAAAATGATTGATTCTTTCCAAATAGAGCTATTCAAGTCATCTGATATTTTTCGTCAATGCCATTCTTTTTCACTAAAACTAAATAAACATCTGTTTTGAATGAAAAACTGACATAAATGTATTAACATTTTCATCATAGAATTAAGAGAAACAAATACGTTTATGCAGTGGCCGTTCTAGTTTAAATGGCACCCTGTGCTGTATTTGTGTCCAGTATCATTCAGAGACTTTACAGGGGCTGGAAAAAACGAAAAGTGGAGAAGCGGGGAGGGTCGGTCCATCGGAATAGTCGGCATTCTGGGGGGAAGGGGGTGAAAACGGGAGATGGGTCTGAAATACGGGAGACTCCCAGGAAAAACGGGAGTATTGGCAGGTATGCCTTTGTCTGTCACACCCATTACAGGTCTTTCAATCTCTGCTAATGAGCTGATGATCTGAATCAGGCGTGTTTGGTTAAGGAGACATGAAAAATGTGGTCCTCTAGGAACGTGGTTGAGAAACATTGATCTATATTATCTCACTAAAACCTTTGCATTAGCACTGAGAACTTTTGCTTTTATTTTTATTAATGTAAAAATATACAAAAACAAAGCATTACAGCATAACCAAAAAAGAAAAACTACACAAAGGTTAAAGCAAAAACGTAAGATAGCATTCTTTATTAAATGTTTACATTTTTAAAAAATTAAACAATACACCTAATGAGCCAAGTACCCCTGGAATGTCCATTTACAGAGTTAGTGCCAGTCCTTAATGCTGAGAAGCAGCAATAATATCATCTTCTCGCTCTTCCAACAGGTTGACTAATTGGCAAACTTATTGCGGATGATCTCTCCTCCCTCCACCTCCACCTGCTCATACAGCCACTTGCGGTCACAGCGGCACTCGACACCACACTTTCGAGAGCCACATTCAGGACATGGATAGAAGCAGCCCATACAGTCCACGTCCAGACAGTCACACAGATCCTTCCCACAGGAGATCAGCATGCCTTTACTGTCATACACTTTACTCTTCAGAGACAGCGATTGTCTGGAGGGACAAGAAAGAAAGTACATCAGGTACAAGATCATTCAGTCTTACTGTTCATTTGAATGTCTAAAGTTGCATCCCAAATGACAAACTATACATGTATAAACTCAACTGTGTACAGTAATCCCAAATAGAACAATAGTGTTTTTTTTACTTAACAGAAGTTCAAACCATTTCTAAGTTGACATTTAATGGTGGTCAAATTTGTGAACTAAAAAAAACAAATGACCAAATAGTATCTGTCATAAGAACAACCGTATTCCCGATCGGGAGGCGGCATAATCACTTACGAAGCTGAATTTTGCTCATAAAATGCTAAATATATAAAGTAATAAATATTATTAAATATTCCACACTTCTTTTTAACAGTTGAACAAGTACATCATCCAGGTATTTAAAGTATACTTATTTCTTCTAGAACTTTCAATGTTGATGCACTACGTATATTATGTAGACTACAAAATTAATAATTATGTGATTTGGGACACTGCAATTCTATTTTTGAGTAATATTTAGGATGGCAAACTGGGACACAGCACAAGAAATCATACTGTATTTGATTAGGTTAAATACAGTGGCAATTCATTTAATTCAAAACATGATTTTAATGTTCATCTGCAACTTTATTAAACTGTTGAACCTGTTCAAATGTCTAATTAGCCAATCACATGGCATTTAGTCATGGTAAAGACAATATATTGAAACTATGTTCATATGTAGTGTTGGGAAGTTCTGCTCTTTTCAAAGATTCAGCTTTCATGGCTTGATTTCCTTAGAAGAGTTGGCTTCAGCAGTAGGCTTTTATGTTCCTCTGTGTCGAGTTTCTTCATGGGTGTTTTGTTTTTTCTGAACGCTACCTTAAATGTACAAGTACCTAAAACTCACTTATTCAGAGATGAGAATCAGCGCACGTGCAACAACATTAATCATAAGGTAAACACAAAACAAAGGTTTCCATCTGGAGCTCCTTCACGGGACTCAACACTTGTAAACACTCGCTCCATCGGGATTGCGGCTCTCAGCACCAACCACTCTCGTCACCGGTACCAAGCCGACCAATCACAGAGCTTGCACTATGTGTCGTTGCGACGTGTAGTTACATTTTTTGAGAGGTGCACATCAGCATCGGCATCGGCATCAGCCATGGCGAGGGTTTTGCGGCCGCGTGAAAGCTGAGCCGGAGCATACGTGTGTGCTTGACTCAGAAGTATAAATCAGCCCCAAGGCTATCAAATTTAGTATCGCTTGGAGCCTTCTAATTTAGCCAAATATAGCAGTTGTGAATGATTTGCATGTTTGTAAGCAATCTTTTTGTTTAGTGTGTTCATAAAAGCTTTTTATTAAATTATTAATTTTGCAGCAATATTTCTCTTAACAAAACACCTCATCATTAACGTCTGCATCAATATTGCACTTCATTCAAATTTGGGCTGATCAAAGTCCCTTTAAGGCAAGTCAATTCACTTGGCGGCCATCTATGAAACGCCATTCAGGCATTCTGTTTGAATAGGCAAACATCAAATTCTTCAAAATTGCTTGCCAAACTTACGATTAAATTTCATATTAGGAATCACTAATATACTTATAATATTAATAAACGTTCAAATCACACAAAATCTGCAAAAAAAAATCACATCTGGTCTGAGCCCCTCCCCTGGAGAATCCCCAGTCTATAACGATCGCTGATTGGCTCCTATACTAGTAGGCGGTGCTTCATTCGCCATATTGACAGATACACTTTTCCCCATTCAAAACTATACGAGTGACACGTCTTGTGTATTCTATAGTCTTTGGTCTAATACACCACTGGCCTTATCCGTTTATGTGATGCAGGAAGGTAATTGCATGTAAATACTCTGTTCTCTTTGCAGTAATGTAATATTAAGAACTGTTATGAACATTTTCACAGGATTCATCAGTGCAACACACAAATACAGCTGAATCTATGAAGCCAGGTTACATGGCTTACGAGTGAAGTAACCATATGAAACTGATGTGAATGGCAACTATGATTTAGAGCCACACTTGTGTTATACTAGAATGCAGTAAAGTATGAATACATTGCATTGGTAAGCTTTCTCACAGCACATCCCATAATGTGTTAGGTCAGTATATGGTGAGGAGGTGCTCTTTTGTGGCTGTCTGAACATATTCAACTACAAGCGCGTTTACATCACAAAAACACTCAAGTGGTCAAAATCAGACAAGCTTAGAAATGTTTTAGATCCCATTTATACATTTATTTATTTTCATCCCGATAGATTAAAAGGAGAACTTTGCAGGCTGTGGACCAAAATCCAGGAGTCCTGTGTGTTCAAATATATCCAAATTCAAGAGTTCACACTTAGTTGATGATTGCTTATAAAATGAGTTTGGCATGCTGTCCCGGGAGAGAGCCCTGAGCTCATAAGATCCTTGAGCTGGGGCTCCCTCCCATTTGCAGGGTGAGAGGGGAGTTTCAATCAAGCCTTTATTTGTCACATACACTTTTCATGTAGTGAAATTTGAGCTGAGGTAGGTCTTGAGAACTACCCACTTTGTTAAGGGCTGATGGCAGATTGTAACTGCTATGCAGAGATTTACTGCTAGTTAAGAGCTCGACTATAGTGTTAATTTAGATTGATCAATTCGCTTATGACACGTTTTTGGACTGTGGGAGGAAACCAGAGAACCAGGGAGAAACCCATGCGAGCATGAAAAGAACATGTAAACTCAGCACAGAAATGACATCTGGCTTGTTAAGGATTTGAACCAGTGACGTTCTTGCTGTGAGGCAACAGTGTTAACCACTGGGCCACCGTGCTGCACTATAAAGAAAAAGGTTGAGGAGTAGGGGTGAAAGGGGGGATTCTTCAAGACGAAGATAACTGTAGTAAGAAACTCTGGTTATTTATAGTGAGTTAGGAATCATCTGATTGGTGAATCATGCATTAGTTAATGCGAGACCAGCCATGTTCAATAGTAATCACGTGCTCCTCTCCAAATGAGTTTATGAATAAACTTAAATTAATGTAGCCGTAGTGTGGTGTAGGTGAGGGGTTCAAGAGTTTGAGCTTCTAGAAAAACAAGTACCTGTCGATTGAAGAGAGTTTCCCTCCTGCACGTTTCCGGTCATTCATGCCTCTGCCCTGTAATACAGAAACAATTGCTGACTGATGTAATATAAAGCCGAATCGCAGCTGTTCCTTTTCAGATTGAACCAATTATTCCAGAAATCAACGCTGTTAACTTCAACATATCCACACAGAAGATTTTTATCTTTCACACAGCAAAATCTGAAAATGAGATTTTTCTCCATGACATTAAACGCCAAAAAACGTGCTTGAAGAGAACTGACATAAAGTGTTAGTAATTGCATATTCAGCAGTGCACGCGTTACCTTCATGCTGGAGTCTCTTATAGGTTGTCTTCTGTCCTTTGCTCCAGAAAGTGAAGCAAATCGACTAGAATCGTTGGCATCCTTTGCCACTAATCCTCCTCGGTTTCTCCGCAGCTCGATCTGCAACCAATCAATAAATAACAATAGGGCTTGAATTTCCAGATAGAGTTGGACAGAAAGAATAACTAACGATTTATTTAACTGATGATTTCAGCGACACACACACACACACACACCTTTGAACCATCTCCTCCAGAGTTTGAGAAAATAGTCGGCACGGCATCCTCTCTGAGAAACAGTTTTCCATTATAGTCACGGAAGCAGTCAGGCTGAAAATGCTCCGAGCACAAACACGAGTTCTGAGTGGGAACAAAGTTCTTTCTCCCGAGGCTTCGTACCCATTGCTCAGCCAGCTGAGGCTTGCTGATCGGGAACCTGAAGAGAGAGAGATGGCAAAGGTGCCTTTTATTCCATCAGTCTGTTATTTCCAAAACAGTTTCATCCATCCATCCATCAATACATACATCGTCTATAAAAAAATCATCATACTCCTTTGAAATAATTACTTTATTTCTCATACAGGCTGAAATCAAATCACATTCTGAATAACTTTTCCAGCGTTTGAAATGGTTTGTAGCCTTCTCCTAACCCGTGCCTTTCTACAATTGTATCCTGAAGGTCTTTTGAAATCAGGGTGTGAGTAAAGGTGTAAACGTTTGCAAGGTGTGATGATTTTCTATAGGCACTTTATCTATTGCATTCAGAAGTCATCTGTGCAAGTCACCTAGTTTTAAAGTTAAACTAACCTTATTTATCATCATTAAACTGACCGATCGTATCAGTTGTTATATTTCAAAATTAGTTTGAGGCAACAGAATACAAGCATTTAGTTTACCTGTTTACCATGTTGTGGATTCCAAAACATATGTAATAATGATAATATGAAACTATCAATGAATATAGCAATTAAATATTAAAATGAAAGCAAAGAAATTAGCACGTGACATAAACAGGTTGGTTCTTAATAAGCAAGGATTGAAATAACTGTTACTATGCTGTCTTTTGTTTATAAGAAAGTTTAAGATTTGTAGATTAAGTCACATGTTGATTGTGAAAACTCTGTCCGCCACTGCGGTATCTTATTCAGATATAACTTAAACAGCAGCTCGTATCCATGTAAACAATGATGCCTAACACAAAAAAACGCCGTTGTTATAGTGTTTACCTGTAGAATCGAATCTCGGATCCTTTGACGAACCGATTTGAGCAATCGATAGCTGAACAGGAAATCGGCATGGTTCTGGATTTCTGATAAAAACGTTATTGTTGAACACAAACCAGAATCATTTTACAAACGAGAGCGGCAAAAAGCAGATTCCGTGGTGTGTGCGCATGCGTTGTTATTTGTTTAGCAGCCACCGTACGGCCAGAGATCCGTTCTGTTTGTTTCCATGGAGAAAATGCAGCTTTTGCAGATGTCATTGCTTCAACATTCAATATATAAATCTAATAAAATATTTTAGTTTCCCCACATTATGAATGCTTGCGAAAACGAACAAATAATAAACATTTATAAAGTAAAATGGTCGTAGTTTATAAACCTTTATTTTGAAGTAGGACTTAACCGGAAGTTCAACAAAGCTTTTCCTCGGTGATTTTGTAACCTGTGGTGGAAGGCATAAATACGTTCTGAATGGAGCATTTCGAGAAAGATTTAGTTGATGCGCTTAAAGACATTGTCAAGGCAGGAAATTGGCAGTGTGTGGGAGACAAATCTGATTTTAAGTCACCATGCACGAAGTAAGCGCATGTCGTTGTCTAAATGCACACTCGAGCACATAATGCTATTAAACTGTTTTAAAGAATTGCCGAGTCTAAGAAAATAAATCTGCTTATTATTTCACGTGTAATTAGACGAAAAATATTAAATGGATCTGTTTTGAATAGCTGTCATGCTGAAAATATGGGTTGAAATACCCTGTAAAAATGCAGGGGTCCAAACTATTTCTTCATGGTGGCCCAACACAAACCGATTAAGTTAATTTAAATGTTTTTACAAATTTAAGTGGATTGAACATAAAACAATTAAGTTGTCCCCTAAAACACTTAAGAACTGTGTTGTTTCATCTCATTTTAAAGAAGCAGTTTGAAAAAGCAGCAAAGATCATTATTTTTGAGTGTGGAAACAGAGATAATTGAAATGAAATGTGTTTATGTCCGCACAAAATATATGTAACACATTATATTTTCTGAAAATGTTAAAACTCTTAAAGGTTTTACTCAGATGACGGAGAGCATATAGTGCTGGTGCATACAGAGGATGATCAATTCTGGGCTATGGACTCATCATGCCCACACGAAGGTTAGTTGACACTTAACCCTAGTTAATCAGTCTAGTTCTTGCATTGACCAAGACTAGTAAAATGTCAAGACACTGGGTTTGATTTTAGATTCTTTTAATTTAATTTGACATTCATAGCTATTTGACTTTGTTTTTGAAATACAATATCATAGCCTATGATAACAACATTTTAAACAGTATTTTTAATTGTTGTGCCCTCCAATACAAAAACAATATTTCACAAAACACAATATGGCTAACTGGTGTCTATTTTTGTCTCTTCTACCCTCCTGCTTTACCTCTATTTCCAATAGTTTAACTAATAGTGCCAGCAGGGACATCAGCTTGGATGCCAATTTGTACTGTATTATATATTTTATTTATGCTTTTGGTTTGCCTTTCTCTTAACTGAGTAGTGCTCACTCTACAGATATTACAAATAAAATTAAAATGATATCATTATATATCATTATTCAGTCACCCTCATGTTGCATTGGAACACAAAAGAAGATATTTTGGGTATAAGACATTTTGGGTGAGCAAACAGTATTGATGACCAATGATATCTACTGCATGGACATTTTTTCTTTTTCTCAAAACACTTTTATGTTTGAAATATATATATAGATAGATAGATAGATAGATAGATAGATAGATAGATAGATATAGATATATATAGATAGATAAATATTTATCTATATATTTGTATTTATAACTTTCTGATTTAGTGAAATAACTAATTCATATTTATTTGTTTGATCTCATTTGTACATTTTGCATGATTTGCTCATCCCCGAATGAGGGTTAGGGGTGGGGTTTGCAGGTCATGCCTCCTTTTAAAAAATCATATGTTTTCATGCAAATGAATGACAGTATGTAAAACAGTTACGTTTCCTTGTTAGATCAGGCTGGCTTTAACACACAAGTGTAAAAAAATTCGTTTGACAAAGTGGATAAAGTGCTAAACTGTTAAATATGATTCTTTGTGAAAATATGTAATACAGTAAAATAACTTAATTGTCTTAGGATATGAATATTATGAATTATTGCTCAACAGGTGGTCCACTTGAGCAAGGGGATATTGAAGATCTGGGCAATGGGAAACTGGCATTGATTTGCCCATGGCATTACTTTGATTTCAGCCTTGAAACTGGTTCCTCTTCCTCTGGCCTACAGGTAAGGTTTTATATTAAAAGGATATTTCATCCAAAAATGAAAACATTATCATCATTCCATCACCCCTCATGCCACATCCAAACCTGTATGAATTTATTATTTGTGTCAAACATAAAAGTTTTTTTTTTTTATTAGAAAAAGTGTTATCTTAGTGGGTTTTTCGGAGTCGGTGCTCACCATTGTTGGTTGACAACATAATACTGTACATTTTGTATTCTGCTGTAGAAAGTTAATTATACTCATCAGAATGACTAAATATTTTCAATTTTGGGGTGAAATATCCATGTGATGTAAAGTGGTCATACTCTCAGTCAGCATTCTTAATGTATTCGTAATTATCTTTGCCAGAATCAAGTGTATGATGTGCGTGTACTGGATGAAAAAGTGTATATAAACACTCAAAACACACTGTCCCTCTGTCCCATCCCAGTGACAAAGATAGCCCACCAAGGTAAGCATTACCAGAGCATATATGGTGCTCAGCATATATGAGTGCACCCCCCACAATTCTGTCTTTTGAATAAATAGTTTTGATAGGATGTTATACAATATTATATTTGTGCATATACATTAGATTAGTCAGTACTGAAACCAAATCTGGAGCTAATCTATCAAAATAACTTATGATAACTGTACAAAAATGAGTACACCCAAATTTATATGCCAGGGAAAAATATATTTTTAAAAATGTTACAAAAGAAAAAGTCTAATGAAGCCAAAATTAAAAAAATAAATAAATAAATTTAGCTTGAATTTATATGCATTGTCGTTCTGTTCCTATGTTTGATGGCAAAAATATTATTTTAATAAATATATTTCTTTAATAAATCTGCACCAACATATATAACATATATTCACTGAGAAATTAATAAAGTTATTTATTTATAAGTTGGGGCTGTAAATATTTATTGTGAATGTATCTTATTATCGTACACAATACATGTCTGTTATTTTCCTTGCAGACAGTTTACCCATGGAAATAAACTCTGCTGAAAACACCCTTTGCATGTGGGCCACCAAAATCCTCCTCACCCCAGACCCACAGGAAAAGGTTTGGAAATATCCTTTAAATAAACCGTATCATCCATCACAGCACAGTTTCATCAGACTGCTCTTCTGATGAATCATCATAAGACTTCTGCTTGTTTGTTTTTCTATGATGTGTAGGTTACACTGACCAAGATGGTACAAGAGAACTGGAACAGTGGGAAAATAACAGAAACCGGGGAGGCCAGTCCTCCTGCACAGCCAAGCAGAAAAGACAGTCTGACTGTTGTGGAGCCTGGAAAAATCAAACGGGGCAAAGGCGGCACTTTGGTAAACTTTGTTTTTTTTAGACAGTATATCACATCTATGGTGAGTAGTGAAATAAAGAATGGTTACATAATGACTAGAATGCACAATAATATATTGATTAAGTATTCATTTCATTTTTGTTGTTTTATAGTTAATATGTAGTGAAGCAATAATACTGAGACAAGTGCTATTTTCCCAAATATTAACATGTAATTATGATTTTATACAACAGTTCAAAAAACAAGTATATAACATAGAGCAGGACTATTCAATTGGCGGCCTATGGGCCGAACTGGGCCCTTGAGGCAATTTGTTCCAGCCCTCCAAATAGTGTGACTAAGACATCAAAAATAAATTTAATTCAGTCGAAAAACGGCCGCTATGAAGTGACGTGCATCTGTTCAATACAGCACTAGCTGCAGTGGAAGGCTGCGCAGAGCATGAGTCACCTGACATCAAGTGAGTGGTGCGAGCAGCCGAAAACATTTGGATACTTAAGCTTAAAGGCTTCTCAACGCCACGTTTCTGTTGCACGAAACTGCTGCAACTAAACAAAGTTATGCCACCTGTGCGCTAGTTTAAAGTCCAGAGCTTATACACCAAGACTAATACGCACGCACACTGGATTAACTATAGCAGCGGGCCATTCACATATTGCATATTTTCTGCGTGCAAGTTTGTTATTTCCAATATAAGAATATATGCCAATATGCGTGCGCAAGCGGAGTGATGCACTCGCACCTTCTAGGCGCACTCAGTACAAATCATCTCACGCTGTAGCGGTGTGGCTTTCAGTGCAATTTAAACAAAAAGATACGTTAGACGAATTATTACAAATTATTAAAATGATTATGTATGTACAAAGTCCCTTTAAGGCAAGTGATTTCACTCAGCGGCCCATCTTTGAAACGCCTCTCAGGCAGTATGTTCGAACATTCTTTCTGAATGGGGAAACCTCAAATTCTTCAAAACTGCTTGCTAAGCTTACGATTACATTTCATAATACGAATAAATAATAAAATTAAATAACAACTGTCTATTTAGTTTCATTTCTAAATGTTTGTATCACACAAAATCTGCAGAAACTCACATCTGGTCCGAGCCCCTCCCCGGGACAATTGTCATACTATAGCGATCGCTGATTGGCTCCTGTACTAGGAGGTGGGCTTTATTTGCCATATAGCGATCGCTGATTGGCTCTTATACTAGAAGGCGGGGCTTCAATCGCCATATTGACTGTAACTTTTCCCCATTCAAAATTATACGAGTGACACGTCTTGTGTATCCTAAAGTCTTTGGTATGTATGAATGCAGATAAAAACAACACATTTAAATGCTTACCTAATATAAAGCTTACATTTACATTAGATGTGAGAACCGTGAAACCATAATTATTCTTCAGACTATATAATCGCGCAACCAAAATCTATAATTGTTGCATCCCTAATTGTTACGCAGTTTAAAACATAACATATGAATGTGTCTGAATGTAGAGGAAGCCTACTTAAGCAACGCACTGCTTTTGTTTTGCTTTGAAAAACAACATTTGAATATGTTTGTAAAAAAGCCTATTGTACAATGCACTGTAGTTTCAAAATACAACATATTAACATTTTAATGTAGAAAAATCCAACGTAAGTGTCTTAAGGAGCAAAAATACAACATATAGGCACTTATATGCTGTTGTGTCATCACTCATCACTGCAAGTCATATCTCTCCGGCCCCTCATTTGGGATGCTTTTCATGAACTGGCCCCCATGACAAACTAATTGAATAGCCCTGACATAGAGTGAATTCCGTTTTAAACACAACATTGACAGTTTTTTTTTGGTCAACAAAATATTTCCAAACAAACACACTGGAGCAGAACATTGTTTTTTTTTTTTAACACAGATTGAACATAGATTTTTTTTATTTAAGAAAATTCAGTGATCCATTCATAAAATCACTTGCATCCATTCTCAATGAGTCAGATTTGTTTGATGTTTCAGTTAATTACTTAAGTTGGACTTGTCACTTCTGGCTGTACAGTATTAGTGTCATGTTTATTTATCCATGAAGGGCCTAAACCAGCCCAAGGTGTCAGCACATTATTTAATTATCGTTTTTGCAGTGTTAAACATGTTGACGAGTACTTTTCGTCCTATTTTTGATCAACAACAGAAAAAAAAAAAAATTCTTTTGAATGGCAAAAACTGACATTTTGTCAACAAATTAAAATACTGGACCACAAAACCAGCCTTATGCTGCACATGTATATTTTTGGCAAAGGTCCAAAATACATTTTATAGGTCAAAATGATCTGTTATTTAAAATTCATGCTCCATGAAGATATTTAGTAAATTTCTTTATGTAAATATATAAATACATTGCATTGCTAAGCTCTTAAAGGTGCAGTATGCACACTTAGCATGTTTCTTAAATATCTGCAGACATATTGTTTTTTAAGCTTACATAAAGCACCCTTATTGTAGACAAATTTAAAAGGTATTTTCTCTATATTTAAATTTTTTTAAACCCTCCAGATTTTTAAATAATTATACCTCGGCCAAAAATTGTCCTATCCTTACAAAGTATACATCAACGAAACACTTGTTTATGTATAAATCTATGCATGTATAAATGTCCATTTAAAAAAATTGACACTTATGATCCAGATCTCATGTAATGTAGCCTACATGTATACTGATCTGCCCAGCAGGAAATAAGTAACCATTTGCTGCATGCAAAAAAAAAAACAAAAAAACTATGTGTGGGAGAAGAAAAAGCTAAGAGCAGCTATAAATAAATTTGAAACACATCTGGAATGCACTTCTATACAAAAGACTTATTATTTAGTGAAGACATCACTTAACCGAATGGCATCAGTGATGTTTACAGATCACACTAAGATTGCAGATCACATTCAGACGATTTTGCTTTTTAGTAATTTGCCAATTCACAATAATGCCCTTCTAAACTAAAAATATTTGCCCTGTACAGTAAACTTGCCACAACAATTTCTTACTTTCCCTTTGGCAAGTAGTATAAATATAAATATTTATAATTCATTCTACTGTACTGGAGAAACAAACAACCACATCTGATGTAGTAATATCATGCCAAGCAGATTCTTACACTGTAAACTGTGCACAATTGCCAAATTGTAAATGTAAGTAAGAGTATATTATGGCAAATCTACTGATTAGGACAGATGCTTTCAGTTTAGAAGTGTATTTAAAGTTGATTATACCACTGGCGTATTACTAAAAAGCTAATTGTCTAAGAAGGCAAGGGTCACCCTCAGTGTGATCAGTAAACATGACTCATGGCATTTTGATGAACAAAGATTCTGCTTTTAAAAAAAAAAAACTGTTTTGCGCTTTCTCAGAATTAGGATATATTTATATCTGCTCTTAGTTTTTTCTTCTCCCACACGTTGACAGTTTTGGACATTTAATGAGGTATGGAGCAAATGATTGCTTATGTCCTGCCTTGTAGATCTGTGTAGGCTACATTGCAGCTGTGTTCACCTCACAATTTATTCTTTTAACACATATTCCCTTCCTAAACATTTACATTTCATCTTTATTTATTGAAGAAAATGTCATACATTTTTGTCATTGCTTTTGTTGTTTCACTTTATCAGTGAAATAATAATATTTTTCATGTTTATAAGGGTGTTCTCCAGGGGTATATAATGAGCAGATTGAGTAATTTAGTCGACTAAATGCATATGAAATGTGGTTGACAAAAACTACAATGCATGCAGAAGACTAAAATATGACTAAAATGAAATGGCATTTTTGTCAATGTTGAAGACTAAATCAAAATGAGCATTGCGTTATTGAAAAAGTCTCAATTTCTTTTCTTGTCATTATTGCTCACACTTAATTCTAAATTTGCAAGCATCCTTGAAATCCTCTGATTCTGTTCAATCATAGTTTGAAGTCAAAAAAGTGACCATCATACACTGATGATTTTTTTCAGATAATTTTTCCTGTCCACTCTATAACTGTTCTAAAAAATCTAACAACAAAAAGTCATACAGTATAAATCCAGCCTTAACCCTTGTGTACTGTACAGATTTACTATGCTTTCATTATGTTAGTGGCTGTTTTTGCCCTATTGACTTCCATTATAATGACATTTTCAAAGCCATGACAGCATTCTTGATTGTTGGTGGTTTTCGCTCATAAAAAGAGTAAATATTTATTATTTTTGCTGTGGATCATCAGTTGGCACCATTATCCCTTTAGATAGGCCTGTGCAAAATGTTCTTGTTTTTATTTGGAGTTCTATGAACTAAAACAGGAGATTATAGTGTGTTTGCATGAATACACTTACTATGTTTAGTAGGTTCTGAGTTCAGAGCTGCTTATTATGATTTTCTCAGACATAAAAAGGTAAGAGCGCAAAGGTCTCACACACACACACACACACACACACACACACACACACACACACATACAAACTATACACCAGAGTGGATGAAAACATCCCCAACAGCACACAAGGGTTAAAGTAAAATTTGTTTGTGTTCCATCAGGCGAGTCGGATTGCCTTACTGCACTCACTTGCTAATATAGAGCAGTGGGCAATAGATCTGTCCTGGGACGTGATAGCGAGGTTTTCTACATTTAGACTGAGCAATGGAGAGCCATTACCTCGCCAGTTCTTCGATGACTTTGTCAAAGTTGCGGGAGATGAAGCTAAGGTTTGTGTGTTGATTTTTAATTTATTTAGGCTAAATTCTAAATAATCTATATTAACCTGACATCACCTTCTCCATCGCAGCATTATCAGTTACTAGAGCAAAGAATTACAGAACTTGGCAGCTTCTTTGGCGCTCTGCCAGTCCACAATGGTCAGTGTTATTTTTGATTTTGACCCTTTTACTGAAAACAAGGAGGTGTAAGATATTCAATCTTTCTCTTAATGCTTTTAAAAGGTTTATGGCAGTCTGCAACAGATACAGCTCATGATGTTTTGTCAAGATTAGCTATAGTGCACATGGTCCACGAGGCAAGGTAAGACATCTCATGTCTGACAGTTATTTTCATATATGTATGCTTGTATGTATATACAGTTGAAGTCAGAATTATTAGCCCCCCTGTTTATTTTTTTCCCAAATTTCTGTTTAACGGAGAGAAGATTTTTTTCAACACATTTCTAAACATAATAGTTTTAATAACTCATTTCTAATAACTGATTTATTTTATCTTTGTCATGATGACAGTAAATAATATTTGACTAGATATTTTTCAAGACACTTCTATACAGCTTAAAGTGACATTTAAAGGCTTAACTAGGTTAATTAGGTTAACTAGGCAGGTTAGGGTAATTAGATTAGGGTAATTATTGTATAATGATGGTTTGTTCTGTAGACAGTCAGAAAAAAATAGCTTAAATGGGCTAATAACTTTGTCCTTAAAATGGTGTTTAAAAAATTAAAAACAGCTTCTATTCTAGCCGAAATAAAACAAATAAGACTTTCTCCAGAAGAAAAAATATTATCAGACATACTGTGAAAATTTCCTTGTTCTGTTAAAACATTTGGGAAATATTTAAAAAAGAAAAAAAAATTTAAAAAGGGGGGCTAATAATTCTGACTTCAACTGTATGTATGTCTATGTATTTAGTCATATATTTGAATTGTTTTTGCGCAGGGGTTTAGATGTTCACCCTCAGACGCTGTCTCGCTTCGCCGCACAGGAAGACCGGAGCTCGGTGAAGGTGTTGGAGGTGATTTATGCAGACGAGATCACACATGTGGCTGCTGGGCTGAGATGGTTTACGTACATCTGCTCAAAGGAAGGACTGGTAATAGATTTAACAACTTAGGTTTCTTTACAAATTATATAAATGATCAAATGGTTGATGAAGCGTCCTGGAAGTGACCTTGTTGATGGCTTCTGTGTCTTAAAAATGTTGTTTTCCACACTTTAAGCCCTTAAATCAGAGCAAAATATCATAAGTTTATAAAGTCATGCTTTAAAAGGTTGCATGCACTACAAAAAGAAGATTATCTTCCTCAGTATTTTTGTTTTTCAGTACATTTATACCATTACTTGTCCCTCTAACACTAGCACTCAGCTCTAACTACATTTTTCATTTTTGTTTATTTTAGAAAAGTGTGTTTATTAATATAATAAGTAACCCTAGACCATAAAACTAGTTCATTTTTATTCCCCTAGTCAAATTTATAGATAAATAAACAAGCTTTCTGTTGATGTATTATACTTTGTTATGAAAGGAGAATTATTGACTGAGGCAGCTGTTTTCAAATCGCAAAATCAAACATTGAGATAAAATCAAAACTTTTATTTTCATATATTTACAGTAGAAAATGCACGTATCTTCATGTAACTTGATTTTTATTTTTCTAATGATTTTTTTGTATAAAAGATAAATGTATAATTTTAACCCATTCAATGTATTTTGGACAAAATACACCTGTCACTTATTTTTGGTCCAGGGACACATATAAATATTTTTTAATATTTAAAAACTGTTATTCTTTATTTATTATCAAATTAACTTAATTTTAAAGGTCCCATGAAATTAAAATAAAAAATTATATGTTAGTTTCAGTCTGTTAGTTTCAAGGACATCTATATGTTGGGGTGCTCCAAAAACAGTGCCAAAATTCACGTTTAGGAGATATAAATATGAACTTGTAAAGCTTGCAGTTTGTCACTTCTGTCTAAATGGATCAATGGATTTTTTTTCCTCATCACCTCATACTACACCTCAAAGATGCTTTTCGTTTGCTTTTCATTTGATGAGCTTGATCTCAACCACTTTCACTGGCAGAGCTGTGATAAAACAAAACACTATTGGCTACTTTTGAAAAAGGGGAGGGGCTACTCTGTCCCACTCTCTTTTCATTTTTCAGTTGAAATTACGTTAAACATCGAATAAAAAGGCACATTTCAAAGCACTTCACGGAACCTTTAATCAATATCACTAAAAGAAGGTAAATTAGCTTCCCAAGTATTGATTTAACAATCTTTAGACATCTGTTCTGAAAAACAAGACTAAAGTACAGAAGTATTGTAAACTTTTTTTACATTGCGATCAGAAGGTAACAAAAACTGTTACTTTCATATTATAGTAATTGGGAACAAGTTATTGTTAACATTTTATTTTGATGGATCATTTGAGCATTAGTAGACTGTCTGCTTAATATCTGTTGATACTGCTATTTCAACAGACATTTAACTGACTATAAGAAACTTAGCAAGTACGTCAACTCACACTAACCCTAACACCAACCCTAACCCAACCTAACAGTCTACTTATAGTCTAATGAGAATTAGTTGCAATGTAACTTAAATTCAACAAACGGACCATCAAAATAAAGTGTGACTGAGTTATTTTACCCTTAAACTCGGTACAATCGGTACAAAGTTTTAATTTCAAACTGTTTTTTTGTTGCTAATATTTTGTAACAATATTGACAAATTGTGTTTGTTATTTTTGTTTGTGTGAATGATTTAATCTTGAAATCATACTTTTATTTTAAAATACACTTAGCAAATAGCCTTTTTGAAAATAAAGAGCAGTATGAGCTTAGTTGGTGTCCTCATCCCTGAAATAAGCTTTTCTTCAATACATTTTAGGACTCCCTGAAAACATTTCATGAATTAGTGAAGTTGCATTTTAAAGGATTTCTGAAGCCTCCATTCAACACAGAAGGAAGGAAGACAGCAGGGATGACAGAAGAGGTAAACATATTCTACTTTACTCTTACATACTGTAACTTAAAGCCTGTGATAGTCTTGGCTGATGCTGATTTTAATCTCTCTTTTTACCTGCAGTGGTATGTTCCTCTTGTCAAGCCCTCCAGCACACAGAGGAATACTTGATTGTTTTTATTCAAATGAAAAGCAGCGTCGTATCCTGAAAAATGGACTCTGATTGTAGAGCATGTCTGCATAATGACTCTCTGAAAGTGCAGAAATCACTGAATGAATCTGTGAAACCGGGAATATGAGCATTCGGATGTTTTCCACAACAATCACTATTTACTGTTTTCCTTTTTTTTTTTTTTGCATACGGGTAATCAGTGAACTTTCATGATGTGCTATTTAAATATATGTTTTTCCTCTCGCTGACTGACAGGGGGCGCTGACGGCCTGTTTGCTGTCAGTCTGAAGGGTGCGGTTTACACTGCTCAGAAATAATGCTTAGTTTGATATATATTTTGTAGAGTATTATAATTTACATAATTTTAAATTTTTTTTAGCTTATTACTAATGTTGAAAAGCACGGACGTCCAAAAACAACTCATGTTGAAATGATAGCTGACGTGGTCTGTCTGTATCATTTCAAATTTCTTTGAAAACAAAAATATTAATGGACGTTTTAAGAATTCTGTCACAAATGGATAATGAACACTCCATTCCATGAGAGAAGCACAGGGTCTGAAATCATTTGATCTGAAAAATATAAATTTAAATAAAATGAATTCAATTTTTTGTAAAATATTATTTGATGCACTTGATCTGTTCTGTGTTTTCCAACAGTTTTTAAGCTTGTTTAATTTTAACATTCTATTAATATATGTTAATGCATTGCTGAGAAAGTGTCCTGATAATCCAGCCTTTTAAACACAATGTTGACAGAAAACATGCTGCACACTTTGTATTGGCAATTATAGAAACCAGACCAATAATTATTAAATATTACAATTTTACTTAAAGACAGTTCAAATATGGGCAGAGATCTGTGTGTGTGTGTGTGTGTTTGTGTGTGTGTGTGTGTGTGTTTGTGTGTGTGTGTGTGTGTGTGTGTGTGCTGCCCAGACGTGACAGAGTTTTCCGTGAGGCTGTGTCATTGGTTTTCACTTCTGCTTTTTGTATTTTTGTGATTTTTTTTTTTTCCATCATGCGTGGTGGTGAACTGTCTTTACTAATTTCTTAAATTTACCTAGTTTGGTCATCGTGTCTGCCATTTTAAATATGTGTACTTATATTGACTTCATTAATGCGAAGGTGTTAATGCAAAGGGTTCAGGCTTAAAAGAGTCTTATTTGTTTTTTCATAGAGGAAAAAATAGCTTCTCTCATTTTTTACAGTCTTTTTTACAAACATGTTCACATGTAATGCTTTCTGTCTGTGTGGCTCTTCCCGAGGACCTCTCCACTGAACTGGTAGGTGAGTTTTTTCTTGATCTTCTTGACTTCTCCTGTCTTTCCGTAGTTTCTCAGTGCTCTCGCCATCTTCTGGTAGGTCATCTTCTTGCGGTTGCCCTTCTGGATGCCCCATCGGTTGGCTAAAACCTCTTTGTGCTTGGATGAGAACTGGAATGTTCCTTTTTCTCGATCCACCCACCAGATGCTGTCCTTCATGTCTCCATTTCGCAGAAGGTCAAGCAGGAACTGATACAAGCGAATTTTCTTCTTGTTACCTTGAAAAACAAAGGAAATGAAGACTTACGTCTAAAAGT
This sequence comes from Danio kyathit, assembly GCA_903798195.1. Lineage (NCBI taxonomy): Eukaryota > Metazoa > Chordata > Actinopteri > Cypriniformes > Danionidae > Danio > Danio kyathit. Next base: position 39,126,289 of record LR812525.1, read on the forward strand.
TCACAGGTACAAATTTCATTCAGATGGTCCCCTGTAGACATTCTGGTCAACTAGTGGTCAGTATGAGTAGACGGTCTGATAAATATCTCGTAAAACTTTATTTTGATGGTCACACAACGGACATTCAGTGTCCTACAAACCCAAGTCTAACCTCACTGTCTACTAAATATTCTAGACATTACTCGACACATAGGGATCCTGCAAAGTGTAACCAATCACAGTAGTGAACAATTACTGACAATACTGCTTCACAAAGCATCAAGGCCCCAACATACTTCGAGACAAATTGAAGAACCTATTGGTGTGGAGTCATTTTGAACAAAATCAAGTTTGTTTCATGAGTGTAAAAGTTAACAATTGACAATACTTGACATGTAGTTAATATTTTTACTAACATGAACAAGAAGAAACGATAAACAATACAACTATTATAGTATTTATTCATCTTTGTTAGGGTAAGTCATTGAAAGCCTTTGTAGCCTATATATGCATTGAAAGGGTTAGTCATTGAAAGTCAATGTATATATAGGCTATACAGCAGTCAACATTTGCAGTGGAAAAACACACACACACACAGACACACACACACACACACACACACACACACACACACACACACACACATATATATATATATATATATATATATGTGTGTGTGTGTGTGTGTGTGTGTAGGCTACAATGATTTGACTAATTATTAGTCCCCCATTTATTTTTTTCCCACAATTTTTGTTTAACGGACAGAAGATTTTCTCAACACATTTCTAAACATAATAGTTTTAATAACTAATTTCTAATAACTGGTTTATTTTATCTTTGTCATGATGACAGTAAATAATATTTTACTAGATTGAAAAAAAAATAGCTTAAAGGGGCTAATAATTTTGTCCTTTAAATGGTGTTAAAAAAATTAAAAACTGCTTTTATTCTAGCCGAAATAAAACAAATAAGACTTTCTCCAGAAGAAAAAATATTATCAGACATACTGTGAAAATTTCCTTGCTCTGTTAAACATCATTTGGGAAATATTTAAAAAAGAAAAAAATTCAAAGGGGGGCTAATAATTCTGACTTAAACTGTATACAAGCAATGTTCATTCTATGATCATGTAAGTAAATACATTAGCACTGTATCCTGTATTGTAGTGTACTGTAAAACGACATTTTTTCAGAAAATATCTACATAATTTTGTAAACATCGACAAGCTACAGTTGGTCCATGGTGATGATGGAAGAAATCTTCTTTAATTCAGTTCATTGAAGGTAAATAAAACGAGTAAAATATGATCATTAAAAATCAGCTTTTTTGGTAGAAATGGAAGAGTAATTCTGTAAAGGTCCTAAACATAATGATGCCAGAAGAGCCAGGAAGAGGTTTTCACAGTAATGCCATAGGAGAAACTTTTTTTCAGAGATTTTAATAATCCTTTTGTGAAAAGAAATGATTCTGTGGGTTCTTCATGGCACCATCAATGCCAATACAGGATTTCTATTTATAAGAGTTTATACAAGTTACAAGGTGTAACAATTGTTATGTGACAATTCCATACATGACTGGAGTGTGTAAACCAGTTCTTCTCAAAGTGAAAACTCCAGGGAGAATTCAATGATCCGAAACCAAAGGCGTTACTTTTCCTGTGTGCCACTGTTTTCATAACAACCAGTTAGCGCATGACGTTTGTCATAATCAGATGACACTTCAGACACGCAGTGAGCTTCTCAATGAGTGAGGATGTCAAAGAAAATTTTCTGTATTTTGCACTGTTGCTTTTGACCTACCTATTAAGTGTCACTTGTCATTTTGCTGCAATTGATTACTGTATTATTAAATGGGAAAGGCATTTAATGTTTTTAATAGTTGATTTATGTATATGCATGTTTATTAAAATCAAGTTTTGTTATAACCAAATTTTCTGGACCTTTGACACTGATGAAAATTCAGAAATGGACTGTTAAATTGAGACTTTGAGAACCCCTGGTCTACACTTTTACCCTAACTTGACTTCTTATGGCAAAACGAACTTCACAAAGTATATTAGGGCCTTAAAATCATGGTTGGGTTTGCATGGCCAATCCCCTTTCCACTAGGCATGGGATGATTACCATTTTCAAGGTATACCACGGTTTGGAAAAGTCAAGGTTTTAAAACCGCCAAAATTTTCTGCTATACCGTTCCTAAGGTATATGTAAGATTTTTTATTTATGTTTTTTTACCACAACAGTATCTCCAGCAGAAATTATATCCAAAGATGCCGTATTAAATTGTAAAGGAATCTGTGTTTTTGAAACTAATGAAGACAGCAGAAGTCAATGATTTATTAGAATTATTTAGCCTGACATGTTTACTGTTACAAAATACTATATATTGTGTTACAAAATAAAATATATTGCGTTCAAAGGGGAAAAAGTTTTAGTTTTTTACCCAGATATTTAAAAAGAATATATTTTAGAGCAGTAATCACAATACCGTGAAACCGTGATTTTTTTTATCCAAGTTTATCATACCGTCAGAATCTTATACCTGCCCATGTCTACTTTCCACAGATCATGATTGTTTAAAGTGAAGTGCGATTGCTCTTTATCCTCACCATGCTCTCCTCCTGTTGTAGAGGTGATGTGGTCTCTCATACACTCCTCATCGGACACCTCTAACGGAGGACTGCGACTGCTGGGATCTTCCTCATCTGAGCTGCGTTGGAGAGGAGACGGCTGGACACTGTGAGGGTAACACACCGATGTCCGGGGCAAGTATGTCATCTGTCAACACATAATTATCAGAGGGCATACAGGGTAAGGGTTTATTTTGGTGGTCCCTTTTAGACATTCGATTCTATGTTTTAGATGTTCATTTAAGTGTGTCAACTTACACTACTAACCATAACAACTGTCTGCTAATACTACTGTATAATATTAGTTAGTCAGCAGTGTCAAAACTATCAGATTAAAGTGTAAAGAAATTTAAGTTTCTCAGTAAAATCATCAAATTTAACTACATAGTCCATAGAAATCATTCTGGTTCTGTAAAGATAATAATTTAAAAAGATAATAATTTAAAAAAGTAGTACAGTTAAAAAAGCACTTACTTAGTACAGAACCTTTCTCTAAAAGAAACATCTAACATTACTTGGTAGCAAGTAATATGTGTGTGTGTTAAATCAACACAATTTGAGCATTCCAGATTAAAAGCACCATCATTTGAAACAGTAAAGGGCAAGTCTTATCTTTTATTCCTGTATCCTCACAATAACATCTTATACCTTTATTAGATAAAGAGAAACATTGTGCTTTCTACCATTTCAGCTTGCATGAACTATTAACTGAACGGGATTTTTATGACAAAAGTAGAGATGAATTTTGTATATTCCCCATCCTTTTGGGGTATCTGCTGTATACACTGCAAGTCCTATACAAGAACACAAATTTTTCTCTGCTCTACTGACTCATACTTCTCTGTCTGCCTAAACTGTTTGGCAGCATCAGGGAGGACATTTTTCCCTTTAAAATTTTCCTGTCTATAAAAACCCCACTGTCATTTAGCTTTAAGTAATTATAATACTGACACGCTAACATATAGATAAATAAAACAAACACATTTTTGGTGTTCAAGCATTTTACTTTATTTTTTTTAAAATAATGCATGAATTCTAATTTAAAAATTGTAGAATTTAGTTTGTTAATTTTTATCTAGCTCATAACCCCCCTTAATTTACCCTAGTTTGGGAAACTTGGGTTGTTGAATATGATCTTGATAATACCATCATATTTATGTCATGAACAAGTTAGATCACCAATAATCTAACATTGATCTGAAAGTAAAGAATACATTACACACTACAGTGCTTAATATGTAATCGGTAAGAGTGGAATTCTTGCTAAATTCACAATAAATGGCACAAATAATGATCTATACTTGAGGAAAGCACCGCTGTGAAATCAGGTGGTCTGAAATGTGTCATCCGAAGACTTCAGCAATGTTCAACATTAAGAAGTGGTACTTTACATATTTATATAATGCTGCAATGTTGGAGCAATGAAATATATGGAACGTTTGATTTCTATCTATAATGTTAGATTAAATAGTAGCATAGATAATGCTGAAATTATTACCACTCCTATGAATTTTTTATTCTTTTTCTAAAATTTCCTAAGTGATGTTTAACAGACCAAGGAAAGTTTTAAAGTATTTCTTAATACATACATATATATGAAGGGTTCAGATGCAAAAACCTCTAAGTGCCATCTGAAATTTTCTTCTAAAATTAGCATTTTTCTTGGGCTCCTATTTATTGATTCAGTAATTTTACTTTTATGGCAATGAATAGGTTCTTTTCATCGCTTTTAACATGAAATAACTGAACATAAACATTAGAGGCTGAGAAAAATGCTCACTGTTGAAGAAAATTCCAAAATCATCAAATCATATATATATATATATATATACAGTTGAAGTCAGAATTATTAGCACCCCTGAATTATTAGCCTCCCTGTTTATTTTTTCTCCCCAATTTCGGTTTAACGGACAGAAGATTTTCTCAACACATTTCTAAACATAATAGTTTTAATAACTCATTTCTAATAACTGATTTATTTTATCTTTGCCATAATGACAGTAAATAATATTTTACTAGATATTTTTAAGACACTTCTATACAGCTTAAAGTGACATTTAAAGGCTTAACTAGGTTAATTAGGTTAACTAGGCAGGTTAGGGTAATTAGGCAAGTTATTGTATAACGATGGTTTGTTCTGTAGACTATCGAAAAAAATATAGCTTAAAGGGGCTAATAATTTTGTCCTTAAAATGGTTTTTAAAAAATGAATAACTGCTTTCATTCTAGCCGAAATAAAACAAATAAGACTTTCTCCAGAAGACAAAATATTATCAGACATACTGTGAAAATTTCCTTGCTCTGTTAAACATAATTTGGGAAATAATAAAAAATAAAAACTCAAAGGGGGGCTAATAATTCTGACTTCAACTGTGTGTGCGCGCGCGTGTGTGTGTGTGTGTGTGTATATATATATATATATATATATATATATATATATATATATATATATATATATATATATATATATATATATATATATATATATATAATACTTTGAAACTTTATTTATCTTTTCTTCTGAAAAAAGTCTTATTTCTCTAAGTTTGGCTAGAATGAAAGCAGTTTTTTAAATTTGTAAAAATTATTTAGGTCAGTATTGTTTGCCCCTTTAAGAAATTATTATTTTTTGATTGGCTACAGAAGACAAACCACCCTTTTTCTCCCTTTTTTCAGTTAAACCACTTTCCTGTAAAAACCTTTACAAAAGTGTCAATAAACATAGTCGTCTCATGCGATTGCATGCTGAGTGCTGTGGCAGCAGTTTCTTGTGGCATGACAGTTAAAGAGTCTGATGACTTGAGGAGAGCGTCCTCAAAAACACATGATTGTCAGCAAGTGTTTTGCAATTTTCATTATTTTCAACATTTTTACTTTTTGCTTAATCATTTGTTATAACCTTATTTTGTGCATGGCCTGAGAAACAGTGTTAGGGAAAATATATATACGGTATTACAATTTAAGCTTATCTTACTGTTTAAAAACAATTTTAAAAATATAAATAGCATTGCTTTGCTTAAAAACTAACTAGTTACTTTTTTAACTGACTTAACATTGTCATATATATTTCTTTTTGCGTATCAGTGCTGAGAAACATTAGCTGCGATTGTGAAGTGTGCATGTAGGCCTTTAAACACTTGCCTGTTTTTAGAGCAGTGAATATTTCTTACATTTCGGATGTTAACACGTTTCAGTGTGATAAAGTGACACTTTTTTCATCGGCTAAAGAAGCCGCATTGCTGCTCTCAAAGATTTATATTTGTACATGCAAGGCTTAAATGCAAAAAAAAAGCTGTCATTGGGTTGAGGTGTAAATAACTAATCTAATCTAACAGATTAACTGCTGCTGAATTCACAGAACAGCCTTTTGAAAATACACTACGGTAATAAAATTACAGTAAATGAAAGTATTAGACTAGACTGTAAACTGTAAAAAACACTGAAAAAAGCAATTAGTTTGCTTTACTTTAGAAAAAGTCAGTAAACCCATTGCCTTAATATTAATTAAGTAAACTATTTGCACAATTATAAACATAAAAAAATTTAAATAAACAGTTACAAAGAGTTTGCTAACTTTTTAGGTAAAGGGACTAATCAATTTTTTACAGCGCATAATGCCATGAAAGCACAGATTTTTATGAGTGATCTGCTGACAATGAGCAAAAAAAAAAGGATACAAACACAGCAGCTCATTTTCTAATGTCCATTGCAGCACATAAGGTGTGTTATTTACTAAAAAGACATGCCTAATCACCTTCCATAAATGTTGTCTGAAAGGGAAACTTTTACAAATGCATATTGAAGAAGGTCAGCTGCACAACTATTTCTTTAGTGAATCCTGACAATAGATTTGTAAAGCTAAAAAAGAGTGTTTGCACTGCCGGAAGCTGTTTGTACATTTGTAATGTCATTGCTGTGGTGGCATTAGTTATTAATATCTTTAAAAATAAAAAGAAGAGAAACCGAGAAAGATTTCTACCCTTTTAGTCTGGAGTAATGATGCTGAAACACTTGCTAGGACACCACAGTAATAAATAACATTTAAAATGTGTTATTTTAAGTTAAAGTTCGTAATAATATTTCAGAATATCGGTGTCTTACTGTATTTTTAATCAAGTAAATTCAGCTTAAGAGAATTGAGCTTAAGAGAAAAATATGAAAGGGATAGTTTTACCAAAAATCTAAATCGACTAAACCAATGGTAGCCATTGACATCCATCGTAGGAAAACAAACAAAAACACTATGGATGTAAATGGCTACCGGTTTTCACACTTCTTCAAATTCACTTGCATGTTCACCAAAAAAAAAAAAAAAAGAAAACTTGAAACAAGTGGAGGGAGAATAAATGATGACATTGTTTCCATTTTTGTGGTGAAGGATCCCTTTGAAAGTCTTATTTTTTATTTATTTTTTTTATCCATAATGTAAAACAAATTATAAAATGATCTAAAATGTAAAGTTATATACAGTGCTCAGCATATATGAGTACAGTCCGAAGATTTCTTTCATATAAATCAATATTTTCTAGGATGCTTCACACTATTATACTTGTGCATATACGTTAGATTAGTCAGTACTGAAGCCAAATCTGGAACTTACCTAACATGATCTTATAAAACGGTCCAAAATTAAGTCGTCCAAATTTATATATTAGGGAAAAATATTAAATAAAAAATGTAAAAAGAGCAACAATCAAGTGAAACAAAAACTATATTAAAAACTATAATTTATATGTATTGTCTTTCTATTTCTGTTTGTGGCTAAAATAATATTTTAATATTATTAATAAAATATTATTAATAATAAGCCTCCAGGCTTTCTTAACCTTGTGAGACTGAAGCCGTTTGACAGGCAGTATATCAGTCAGTAGTGGACGGATCTCTGCTTCCTTCAAGAGCGTCTAAAAGGAAAAGCTCTCTTATGTGTTAGACTTCATGGTTAAAGTCTGCCTTTGAGATGAGCTCCAACCAAAGGAAGGAAAATCAATCACTGCGCTGTTCTCCTTCATTTTCTAACCGCAGAGAAGTCAATAATGAATACACAAACCATATATCCTCTTTTTGGTGAAGTATCAGCAAAAACTACACCAAAAGGTCGAGCAAAACAGAACAAAGCTTTTTAAAACCAAAACAGACGTAGATGGAAAGTCTCTGGAATGTAGATATTTTCTAATAAACTACCAAAAACAAGATAATAAACCTAGAGTTGAATGACATTTAGATTCTTGATAAAGCATTGGCCAAATCTGATGTCCTGCCAAAGATAATTCCTAATGGTGTCATGTTGATGTAGATTTTCTAAGCAAATATACTGTAGTTAAATATAATAGTTAAATAAAATATGATATAATATAATATAGGCAGCACGGTGGCGCAGTGGGTAGCACAGTCTCCTCACAGCAAGATCGCTGGTTCGAGCCCTGGCTGAGTCAGTTGGCATTTCTGTGTGGAGTTTGCATGTTCTCCCAATGTTCGTGTGGGTTTCCGGTTTCAGGGTGCTCCGGTTTCCCCCACAGTTCGAAGACATGTAGTATAGGTGAATTAAATAAGCTAAATTGGCTGCTGCGTAAAACATATGCTGGATAAGTTTGTGGTTCATTTCGATGTGGCGACCCCTGATTAATAAAGGGACTAAGCTGAAAAAAAAAAAGAATGAATGAATAATATAATATAATATAATATAATATACTATAATATAATATAATATAATATAATATAATATAATATAATATAATATAATATAATATAATATAATATAATATACTGTAAACTTAAATATAAGTATAGTAGGGCATTTATGTACATTTTTGTATGTGTTCAACATTTCATTTGTTTCATTTATGATAATGATAAGCAATAATGAAGAAAACAAGCTTATTCTAATCAAATTCAAAAGAGTATTTGCATTTTGTTTTGACCATTATTGGGTTGATTGCTTCCGTTGTCTTCATTTTTACAAAACCCCCTGTATTATAGTGTCTGCTATGCAATTAAATGTAAAAGAGAGAAGCAATGAAACATTAATAGCTGATACTACTGATGTCACTACGCAAACTTTATTTCTTGTGAGCTTATGCTTTTTTCCGTGTAGTTTTTAATCATTGCAAAATAAAATCCATGTACCGTGATTCACTATAGTTAGCTTTTTTTGTCATTTAAATAACTTAAGCAAATTTAGTGGTTTTCTCTTCCGATTATAACATGTTCCTCATATTTTTTATGGTTTATTACAACTTCAAGTTTTGTTATATTGTCCAGGGTGCCAGTCAGACATCATTTACATGTAATCGTTTGACAGATGCTTTTATCCGAAGTGACGTGCAAATGAGGACATTAAAAGTGATCACAGTTAAGTTAGGAAACCGCTTGAAAATTTCACCTTTTGTCTGTATGTGCTAGATTTATTAGATTTGAGTTTGAAAAATTATGTTTGTTTTATGGTATGGGTTTGAAGAAGTCAAAATTATTAGCCCTTCTTTTATTTATTTATTTAATTTTAAAAAAATATTTCCCAAATGATGGTTAACAGAGCAAGGACATTTTCACAGTATTTCCTATAATATTTTTCTTCTGGGAAAAGTCTTATTTGTTCTATTTCGGCTAGAATAAAAGCAGCTTTTAATAAAAAAAAAAGCTTTATTAATATTATTAGCCCCTTTAAGCAATATTTTTTCCAATTGGCTGCAGAACAAACCTATTATACAATGACTTGCCTAATTAACCTAGTTAAGCCTTTAAATGTCACTTTAAGCTGTATAGAAGTGTCTTGAAAAATATCTAGTCAAATATTATTTACTGTCATCATGGCAAAGATAAAATAAATCAGTTATTAGGAATGAGTTATTAAAACTATTATGTTTAGAAATGTGTTGAGAAAATCTTCTCTCCATTAAACAGAGCTTAAAGAAAAATAGGGCTAATAATTGTGACTTCAACTGTGTGTGTTTTTTTATGTGTGCGAAGTGAAAAGATTCAACATTCGTTCGCTTGTGTGTTAGTGTCACAATAAACAGTGGTTTTGTTTGTGTAAGCGGGGATGTACTGTGTAATGGCAGTTGATGAGTTTGCAGACTGCAGTTACGTTGACAGCATTGACTTTTGGTCAGGATAAGGCTTTAGTTGAGCAATAGCCTGGGCACAGATGCTTTCTACAACCTCCAAACCAGAAACACTCATTCGCGTCACAATGCACCAAATAAACCAAACCAAAAATTATTTATTCCAGAACTGTAGATTAAAGAGGCATTTGTTTGGTTATGTTTCAATCACCAATAGTTAGACTTATATGAGGCGTATGTCTCACCTGTGGACTGGCCAGAGGGATGTGATGGCTACCCAGGCCTGGGTCCATGAAATGGCTGGACTCCACATCTGGAAAGCGATGCACACTGGACGCATGTAGTGACTGCACGCTCTGTAGCTCTGTGAAGTGGCTCTCTGGCAGATTCTCGAAGTCCACTGGATGAATATGATGCGTGTTATAATCCCAAGAGTGATCTAGACACGGACATTGAAGTTGAAAGAGAGGGTCAGAAGAAAGCATTGTTTGACAGTCTAAAGAAATATGACAATACGCCACATGCTCCTTCTGTAAGCAGGAAACATTGACTGAAAAATGAACAAGTTATTCTTTCTGTCATTTCAAACTATCACAAGAAATTACATTTACTTTCTCACTGTACGCAGCAATAGGGCTGTGAGTGTCACTGAGTCTTTCCTGTTCACACCACCACTCATTTCCTCTGCAGTTTTTGAATAGCTTCAAGCATGTTGTTTAATGCTCTTGTTTATTAGCAGTTAAATCTCGAAATAGAACATTTATATGTCATGTTATATATTTTTAAGATGATCAATGTATGGAATCTAAATCACTTAAGTTAAACCCCACTACACTCGTTAAAATAACGCTTCTTTACTGGAATTGATTATTCCATGAGGAACCTTTCCAGTCCATCGAAGTCCACACAAGGTTTTTACAGTGGAAAAAGTTTTTTTCTTATCATTATTATTATTTTAGGATTATGGTTAAACCCCTAAATTGTTTGATTATTGAACTAAAATATTTAAAACTTTGAAAGATGCGTTCGACATAGATCTGGATACAAATCCACTTCTGGCCATTTTTGGGTTGGCAGTAGATGCTAACCATTCAGTAATGGTCCGAAAGGCTTTAACTTTTACTACTTTACTAGCAAGACGTCTCATCCTGTTAAAGTGGAAACGCGTCATGGATAAAAGAAGTGTTTACTTGCATTAAATTGTAAAAAATTAGACTATCACTTACTGGTTCTTTAAAGACTTTGACAAGTTGTGGCGCCCATTTTTAGATTATCTGCTGGCTATCTCTTTTGATTCTCAAGCTGAGCAATAATATATGAACTCATATTTATTTAAAATTTTTTACTTTTAAATTTTTTTATTTATTTAATTTTATTATTATTATTTAATTTTACCTAATAATTATGTTTATTTAGTTTTGGGAAGTTATAGGCTGTTGAGGGAGGGAAGTGTTTATTTGGGATAATGTTAACAACAACATGGAAGGATAATTATAAAATGAATGTTGTAATTGATATTTCATGTAGTAAACCTAATAAAAGACATTTGAAATAAAAATAAAATAAAATTATTATGGTTAAATGATTCCTTGAAACGCTTTTCTCTAAAAGGTTCTCAGAGGAACCAAAAATAATTGGTCGATGGCACCACTATGAAAACTCTCTGGTCCTTCATGAACCTTTATGAGAAAACAAAAGATTTTTTTTGTTTCCAATATTTTTTTTTATTTATCTTTATTGTTATTATTGTTATTATTTTTAAACTTATTAATTATGTAAATTTTGTTTTTTCAATGGGAAGTTATAGGATGTTGAGGGAGGGAAGTGTTTTTTTGGGGTAATGTTAACAACAACATGGAAGGATAATTATAAAATGAATGTTGTAATTGATATTCCATGTAGAAAACCTAATAAAAGACATTTGAAATAAAATTTTAAATAAAAAGACTTTGGTTAAATGGTTCTTTGAAGCACTTTCCACTAAAAGGTTCTCAGAGGAACCAAAAATAATTGTTCAATGGCACCACCATGAAAACCTCTCTCGTTCTTTTTGAACCTTTATGAGGAAACAAAACTATTTGTTTCCAATATTCTTCAAAAAAAAAAGCTTCTTTTGGAGCCAGTAGATAGTGTGTAAAATTATTATAATTTTTTTAGAATTTAAGGTTCCAAAATCATTTTTGCAATGATGCCAAAGACGGAAGAACCATCCTGGGGTAATTAAATGATGTTTCAGTGGAGTTTTTAAAAGAACCATTTGTTTCTTATAGTGTGAAGAAAATTTAAATAGTGTAAAGACGATTTTTCCACTGTAAAAAACCTTTCATTGATGAAAATTTAAGGTTTTTTTTTTTAGAGTCTAGTGCTCATTTAAGCCATTGTGTGCATTCTCAGGATAAACATACACATTCCTTCTCTCAACAAAATTAGTTACTTCAAAAGAAATTCACTGCAGTATAATGAAACTCTGAACAACTTTCAGTTTCTCTGTCATTATAGCACATAGTTTGCTGACGACAGGCCTGGCTAAATAACACAAAGGTCTAATCAAAGGTCAGATTAAACCTCATCACAAATAATTCACAGTTTTATACAGTAACGAAACGTAACTGCCATCCTCAACCTCAGACAGAAACTGCTGCTCTTATTAGCATGAAATTTTAGACGCCTACATAGCTAAAATGCTAAATTATCTTGCTTGGAGAGAAACCCTTGGGGATATTTGCCGTTCTACGTGTGTAGTTTTGTTGCCTGTCAGAACGAGGCATCTGTTTCCTGCTTTGTGCAAGGTCACTCGGCCCGTTCCACTCGCTCGCTCTCCTAACGTCCCCTTACAGTTCAGTCCCAGCTGCCCTGGGTATGATTTTAATCCGTTAGATCACTGTTTATGTGGGCCTCTCAGGGTGTTATAACACTTTACAAGAGGTCAGACAGTTAAAACTATGAAACCGATTGTATGTAAGAAAAAAAAACCAATGCAATTTAGTCAAAGTATCCTCGTTGGCGTAGGCCAAAAGTGGAAAAAGAAAGTAAAATAGGGCAAAATGCATTCTGTGGCTATTGGGGAAAAACCTGAAGTTGTTTCAATATGTGTTTATTCTGTTAAAGGTGTATGAACTACACATTATAGGCATACTGTGGTTTTGAATTTAAATCACAGGTTTAGTGTTTCAATTTTTTTTCTATTGTTTGGTTAATTAATTCTTGATGACTTTTATTTTAGTACAAATGACCTGTAATTATGAATGACAATGGGAAGTGAGGAGCAGCAGTGGAGTCTATATTCATTTATTCTTTCATTTGTTTTTTCATTTTTACCTTTATTTTGCAAAACAGTACAGCTCCATTATACGTCCATCATCAACTTATATGTTCTATATAAAATAGCTGAAAATTTAGCATGATAAAAAATAACTGATACAAACTCACCGTTCTGACTGTCATCAATGATATACTGATACTCCATTGGTGGTCGATAGATCTCTGTTTCAAACATTTCCTCTGTTTGCTGCTAAGCAAATAGATTAAAGACAAAAACAAATGCCCAGTTAGAATAACCACAGCCACTTAGGAAATAATAATACACTGTACCATATAAGAAAAGCCTCACATCTTTGGTTAAAACTGCCCAGTAATCTTTTTGTACAGACGGTGTCTGTGACATCCAGCCAGTCCAGGTTACCCTCTCTCTACCCTCTTCTTTCTACATAGAAATTATGATTATTATACATTTTGGAGAGCAGTTAATTTTTCCATTGCAATAATGTATATACAGCAAATATACCACTGCATGTTAAAAGTAATTAAAAACATTTATTCATTAATATTACACTTAAAATTGAAGTTTAAGGCTTAAAATCCTGGATGTAGGATGAAATTACACAGAACATTTTTGGAAATTTAAGCTTTTATGTAAATTAGTTTTGCATTACTTTCTAGGATGTTTTCTTTATTTTAACATTTTTTTTAAAAATTATTTCTTTCTTTTTTTGTAGAGAACATAGTTCAAATTACTTATTAAAAGTATATTAACAAGAGTAAATAAATCTGAGGACAAATATATCAAGAATAACAATGAAGTCTGTATTTTAATACCCAATACAAGTCACATTAAAAGAAACTATCTACAAATAAACAATGACCTAACAAATTTTTCACGATAGTAAAAACATTTAAAGCTGAATCTTAATTGACACATGCATCTCCACAATGACTCTAATTGTTTCTTTTAAAACATAACCAAACTGTACGAATTACTCTTACAGGCTGACAAACATCAAACACTAAAAATCCAAACATTCAGTCAGTTGCTAGCATGTCCACAACGACAAGTCCTCATAATCTATTTAGGCAACATAACAATAAATGCATGGTTCAGAATGAAGCATCTCTAAACAACAACAGCAGCAGCAGCATCCTAATATCGGGAGCGTTTAGAGGATGATAAATACTCACGGGTGGGATGATGTACCCCTCCATTCTGTATGGATGCAGCATTGGGTTCCTCGCCTCGCCTGATGCTCGCTCTGCAACTGATGCTTTCTCAAGGGCTTTCAAAACTGTCCCCGTACCATTGCTCAACTCTGCTAAATTTCCTCTTACCAAATGAAACCAATGATCTAACTCACGCACCTTATCACGTGGGGTGCCTCAAAGATCTCCAAAGGCCCAAAAAAAGAAGACAAGCAGAGATCTGCCGCGAAGAGTAACCTGCCCTGACAGTGGCCGTAGAACAAGAAGGACGAGACTTTCTGTTTGTTACTTCTTTATTTTTGGGGTGTGTGGGTAAGCGTGTGCTCATCTGCTGGAGGTTCCTGAATTTAGGGTAATGGCAGGTGGGGATTTTATCTTTGCTGTTAGAATAGGCGTAAAATGTCACCTCCCCCAATGGCCAATCAGAGACAGCTCAGCTGACCGCTCTTCCTGTCCACCTCCATAGTGCTTGTCCCTCTATAGAAAGTTCTTAATGCAGGATGAAAATACACAGAATATTGAGGCCGGTTTTGGAATTTGTGATCTTCTGTTATTTTTGTGAGGCTGTTTGCTTAACTCTTGTGTATACTTATGGATATTTGTCTTTTTCATTTACATTTGTGTTTTAACTTTGGCTGTGTTAATGCAAAAAGCACACATTTTGGCAAAAGGGTGCACGTTTTTATTTATTTGTTTTTTTAGATTTGATCGTCATTTCCTTTAAAATGTCCCCATTAAAACAGCATTCAATCTCAGTTTCATTTAAGCACAAAAAACGTCCATTCTTAGTTAACAAGCTTACATTGTTTTGGCAAAACATCAACATTGTAACAATTGTTTTACATTTTGTATCACTTTTCAGACTGTGGAGCAAATAATCAACTTTTTTTGATAATAATATATTTTTTTTAATTTAACTTTGAGTGCTGCATGCCAAATTATTAAAATCATGTTAATATTGAGTATATTGACATCACAGTTGTTTTGTATGTATATGCACATCGATATGTGTGCAAGCTGTATTTATTCATCTGTCAAAAAAATCCATCAAAATTAATGTTTTATATAGTAATGTTAATTTTGATGGATTTTTTTGACAGATAAATAAATACAAAATACAAAACAACTGTGATGTCAATATACTCAATATTAACATGATTTTAATAATTTGGCATGCAGCACTGAAAGACCAACAACTGGAAAAAAAAGTTGATTATATATATATATAGTTCTCAGCATAATTGAGTACACCCCATTTTGAAGAATATTTTTATCCATTTCTGAGTGAATATATGTATTTTGGTGCATTTAAACAAAACAGATTAATTAAACAAATATATTTATTTAAATAATATTTTAGTCACCAAACATATTTAGAAACTGAAAGATAATAAAATTAAATTCAAGCAAAAAATTGAGGAAAAAAATATACAACTTACCAAATTTCAACCAAATTTTTATTTTTTTTTGCTTCTCTTGATTTTTCCACTTTTTTAAAATTGTATTTAATATTTTTCTATAACATTTAAATATGGGTGTACGAGTTTTTGGACAGTTATCCTAAGTTATTTTGTTAGATAAGCTCCCGATTTGGCTTCAGTACTGACTAATCTAATGTATATGCACACATATAATATTGTAGAGCTTCCTATTAAACATATGAATTTAAAAGAGAGATTTGTGAGGGGTGTACTTATATATGCTGAGCACTGTATGCATGTATATATTTTTTTTCTTAGTTTAAAAGCAACACTGGCACAGATTTAAAAGATTAAAATCCTTAAAATAAATGTTTTTTTTTTGTCTTATTTTTTTGGTTATCACCAGTGGTAATTCTGGTGAAGAAATCTATGAGTAAAAGTATATTAAACTTATTTTTAAATTAAACTTTCATGATTTTTTTTTTTTTTTGACAGACATTTCGCTCCCTATGAACCTGTGTAATGTTTGTTTTTTAGTTGACAAAAAATAAATGTGGTTATGTAATGGAAGACTGGTTATTAATGTACTTAAACACTTAATACACATAAAAATTAACAAATAAATTATTGGTTTATAAATAAACCAGGAAAAAATTCTAGTTGGACTAATGTTCACATGTATGTGTCAACTAAGTCTCATTAGACTGATAGTTGAGAGTAGAATTAGTTGACACGTACTTGCAAAGTTACTTATAGTCAATAGAAAATCTGAATGTAAAGAGTTAAAGTGCTAGCAGAAGCAGAGTCTACCAATACTCTAATGACTGCTAGATGAGATGCAGTTGCAAGGGTACTTATACGTAGTGAACAGAATGTCTAAAGGGCACCATGAAAATAAAGTGTTGCCAGGTTGAGTCTTTGCTTTAGCCTCATTATAGCTGCAGACAGTCCACCTACTATCAGATAAGATGGCTGATCTTGTTGCATTTCCTATCAGTACATGCTGGGAGACAAGATACAACATCCTGAATGATGATGATGAAATAATCTTCTGCCTTTATCAAACTTTCCACCTGTCTTAATCTTCTGTCTGCCTTACTTTTGCCCTGTCATTAAGAATGTTGCAAAAAAAAAAAAATGAGATTGAAACATTTATAGAGGATTAAGTTGCATGCAGACAGGTCTTAGTCTGCTGCGAATGCTTTGAGGAAGAGTTCAGTGAGTTGAATACATTGTATGAAATGTCATCTACTAAACCACATGTCTAACTTATCACAAAGCTAAGCTGCAACAGAAAGATAAAGATAAAATGTGTCTGTGTATATGTGTATATATAACAAAAGACTGTACTTCTTGTGTTTATCTTCATGGGTGTTTGCTTGCATGCTTCTTTATTCTAGATTTATTTTAAATTGCTAAAGATACTAAAGCCCCTACCAGGAATAAAACCACACACAAGTAAGGCAAATCATGCTAAAAACCTTAGGTGATTATCTTTACATTTGCATATCGTAGTATGTCTACAAGTTGTTCTTATAATGCAGGATGATTTATGTTTACATCTGACACTGATATAATGACAAAAGTTTGTTTAATTTTTTACTTATTTACTCTGAATGCTTCCAGAGGTTTTTAAGGAGATCCTACTTAATGCATTTTATAAATATAAGATTGTTTCTAAAACAAACCAAAACAAAACAATATTGTCTAGTTCTCGAATCTGATTGGCTGACAGCCGTGCAATATTCTACTAATATCAGCACTGTTCTATATGAAAGCCCATTTCCGACAGGTAAGAAATAATAATCATGCTTTAAAAGTTGAAATTATGACTAGGCCCACACAGAATCTGCGCTCTACAAAAAAACTGAAGTTTTTTTCTAAATTATATTTAAATAATGGTAGCTCAGTGGTTAGCACTGTCACCTCATAGCAAGAAGGTCATTGGTTCGAGTCCTGGCTGGGCCAGTTGGCATTTCTGTGTGGAGTTTGCATGTTCTCACCATGTTCGCGTGGGATTCCTTCGGGTGCTTCGGGTGCTCCGGTTTCCAGTCTAAAGACATGCGCTATACACTCTCAAAAATAAAGGTACGCGAGCTGTCACTGGGGTGATACCTTTTCAAAAGGTACACATTTGTACTTAAAAGGTCCATATTGGTACCTTAAAAGTAGATATTAGTACCTAAAAAAATTTAAGAGAAACACTTTTTTACTTTTAAGGTACTAATATGTAGGTATTAATATGGATCTTTTATGTACAAATGTGTACCTTTTGAAAAGGTACCACCCCAATGACAGCTTGTGTACCTTTATTTCTGAGAGTATAGGTGATTTGAATAAACTAAATTGGCCGTAGTGTATGGGTGTGAAAGAGTGTGTATGGGTGTTTCTCAGTACTGGGTTGCAGCTGGAAGCGCATCCGCTGCATAAAACATGTGCTGGAATAGTTGGCGGTTCATTTCACTGTGGTGACCCCTGATGAATAAGGGATTAAGGCCCAATCCCAATTCTATTTTTGTACCCCTACCCGTTCCCCTTGGCCCTTAAAACCGAGTGTGAAGGGGAAGGGCTTTAAAATTTACCCCTAAGAATTGGGACACCACTACAGCACCTGCACACGTCATCAGATGTCATCAAAAATCAAAAGAGATCAGACGATCGCGACTGCTGTAGTTATTCCAGTTGCTTTATTTTTTGTTATATATCTTCATCAAATGACTGAAGGCATATATTATGTTATCATAATATAAACATTATAGCACACTGTTAAAAGCCCATTCCCAGCTACTAGACATTACTGACAGAGTATTCGAGTGTCATCGAGTGTCAAAATGTTGTGGGATTTAAATAATTGTAATATTTATATTATAAATAGTCAAAATTTATAATTTAGATAAAAATCTAATCTAAATCAAATGTCAAAATTATGACTTAAAACATTTGAAATTACAAGATAAAAAGAAATGAGGACATAATATCTCATAATAATGAGTAACGCTGGGAAACACCCATACACTCTCATTCACACTCAATACGGCCAATTTAATTTCTCCATTAAACCTATAGCGCATGTCTTTGGACTGTAGTGGAAACCGGAGGAACACGGGGAGAACATGCAAACTCGACACAGAAATGCCAACTTACCCAGCTGGGACTTGAACCAGCAACCTTATTGCTGTGAGGCGACAGTGCTAACCACTGAGCCACTCATAACAACTTGGTTATACTAACTAAAATAAGACACTTTTCCACAATAATGACTTTCTCAATAATGAGAAACATTCTTGAAATAACGAGAAACTTTCGAATAAATTCGTAATTTTCTGCACAAGCGCAATGTGGCTATGAGCCTTTGCGTCACCTGTATGATTAAACAAAATAAAAACAGAAATAGATAATAGTCTTTTAATACCTCAGTTGTATGTCACTTTACTGTCAGTTATTTTTGAACACTTGGCTTAATGAGGTTTAACAGCTACACTGAAACGGATCAGAAATAGCCAAACTTGATTACAATGTGTTGATGAAAACATCCTTCATTTATAGTAAATATATTGCTATTATCCTGCGCTATTTACAATGTGGTCTATAAGAAGTGGCCATGATGTATACTTTACGCCTCTGTAGTGGAATGATGTCATGTATTGCCATAACACTGCAGTAGTGATTGGAGTTTGGAAGGTTGTAGGAATTACATTGTTACGCCAATAGGCACTGACAAACAACCATCTAAATGTGTGTCTCTATATTACTCACCCGCTTTCCTTCAGTTTATTTCCTGCTTTATCAAGGGTCACCACAGCAGAGTGAACCACCAATTACTCTGGCATATGTTTTACATAGTAGATGACCTTCCAGCCACAATCCAGCACTGAGAGTACAACCTTCACACAAAAAAACACCCACACACACTCTCCCATTCACACACTATGGCCAATTTAGTTTATCCAAATCATCTACTGTATACTGTGTCTTTAGGGTGGCGCGGTGATTCAGTGGTTAGCACTGTCGCCTCACAGCAAGAAGATCGCTGGTTCGAGCCTCGGCTGGGTCAGTTGGCATTTCTGTGCGGAGTTTCCATGCTCTCCCCATGTGGGTTTCCTCCGGGTGCTTCGGTTTCCCCCATAGTCCAAAGAGATGCATCACTGGGTGTTTCCCAGTGATGGGTTGCAGCTGGAAGGGTATCTGCTGCATAAAACATATGCTGGATAAGTTGGCGATTCATTCCATTGTGGACTAAAAGGACTAAGCCGTAAAGAAAATGAATGAATGCATGTCTTTAGACCGTGGGGGAAATCGGAGCAAACCCACGCAGACACAAAACCGGCGACTTTCTTACGATGAGGCAGTCATACAAACCACTTAACCACCAATTTTTTATTATGGTGTTTCATGCAAGATTTCCAAATGACTTCAGAATTATAATACGAATTACATGAACTATAAAGATATCAAACTATTACATGGTGAAATTTTCTTACTGTAAAGTGGATACAAGACTTCCATTGTGGGCAAATTGTTGATTTCGTATTATTTCGGAATAGTCGGACTTACATTTATTGATCAATTCATTTTAGTTATTGTAGTTTAATGTTTTATTTTTGTATGTTTAGCAATCACTAGTCTTGAGAATTTCGCATTGGGCATATTTGCAAGTCTAAATAAGGTATTAGTGTTTTTAAAGCTATATTTGCTTCGTTTCACCACAATTCAAGCTGTCCAAACCACAGAGCTCACAGTAGCCCTGCTGCGACGCACAGCTGCCTGCACACCCGGCTAAAACTGATGACTTTCGCTCTTTTCTTTATATATTAATACACGCTGCATGTGTCACAGCTACTTCAGCAGTCTATTCTCACCAGCACTATTTCAAGAGGTGCACGCATGTTCGAACGCATATGAGAAACGATTTCTTCTTCTTTTTCAGGCGATCTTGTCCACTTTTGTATTCACAGCCTCGCTGTGAAGTGATTTAAAAAAAAACACATGTGACTTGTGACTGGCTTTGCCATGTTTTACTAAATATTTCTCTTGCTGGAATATGAATAATCTGCCTCATTCTCAAATTTGCTGCTGGCTCTTCATTAGCGTTTCAGGGCATTTGACTATGTTTAGCTTGAGTGCTTCATTCCACCCACACTGCCCTTCCTCATCTGCTCAGCGTCAGCTCCTTGAGCTCTTGCTTCATTCTCCATGCCATTCTTAGCATGGTGCAACAACGGGAAAGCTGTGAATATGTTGCTTAAATCAGTACACTCTTCCCATTACGCACTGTGCAACCGACTGCTTGATAGTGTAATAGTTTAATTACAGGGTCGTAATTACACTTTATTTTTTATCAAAGGCATTTACTTCTGTTCAAATGTATTAAACTTATTTTTAAAACGTTTTTGTTTAATTGAAGGATGCTGAAAACTACATTACCCATGATGCTGTACAGAAAATCTCCACCAATCAGAGAGAGCAAAGTGCGCTTAAAAAGATGTTTACCTCTTCCCACTTCCATGGAGTGCCATGAATTAATTAAGGTATTTACATATTTTGCAGTACACTTTAAATGTTTTGTTTCTACATTGTGATAGTAATATACTGTTTAACTCAACACAATCTCATGGCAATTCGTAGCTTTTTGATTTAGTGGCTAATTTGTGTGAATTCGTACAATCTCATTCATACAATTTAGTACGATTTGCTCATCCCCAATGACGGTTGGGTACCACGCCTCCTTTTAAAAATCATACAGTTTTGTATGGCCGCCTTTCCACTGCACATGACAAATGGCAAGCGTCACACCGGAAGTCACTCAATTCCAATAAAAGCCTCCTTTCCACTGCACACGACAAACAACAAGCAAAAGTCCGAAAGTCATTCAACTACAATGGAGAGTAGTCCGGGAGCTGCGTGGAGTTCCGATCATCTCCGTATGCTGAAAATTAATATCCGATTTGAGTTGCGTTAAAATATTTGAACTCCTTTGACTAGACCGTATGCTACTGGCCGACCGGATGTGATGTATTCCAGTGTTGTCCAAGCAGGTCTGTGCGCGTGAGATGAGAAATAGTAGTTTTTTTCGTTCTTTTTTGAATCACAAAAGTCTATATTAAAAAAACATTTCTATTCATAAATTAGTAATAACAAATATAATTTTTTTTTATGTTGTCTCCACATTTCCTCTAAAATTTTTAGCGGTCTCTGAGTTTCTAGTATTCATTCATTCAACCATGGTGAACACAGAGAATAAAGACTCTTGCTTTTGCAGTTCTTTATTTCGGACATCGGAAGAACAGCTTCTCTCCCATGGTGCACGACAAAACTGAACATTCTGTGCGACTGCCACAAGGGGGCATATTCTGAAAGTCGTGTCCAAATGTCATGTGCATGTGGTGGCTAAAGAGTAGTCCGTAGAGTTCCGATCATCTCCGTATGCGTAAAATTCGGATTTGTTTTGAGCTGCGGATATCTTAAAATATTTGAACTTCTGCGACTGGAGCGTATGCGACCGGTCGACCGGATGTGATGTATTCCAATGTTGTCCAAGCAGGTCCATGCGTGCGAGTTGAGAAATAGAAAAGATATGAGAATTTTATTTTATTTTTTTTTTAATCAGAAAAAAGTTAATACTAAAAAAAAAAAACATTTCTATTCATAAATAACAAAAATATTTTTTTAATGTTGTCTTTACATTCCCTCCAAAAATTTTTGCACTCTATGAGTTTCTAGTATTGCATTCATTCATTCATTCATTCATTCATTCATTCATTCATTCATTTATTCATTCATTCATTCATTCATTCAACCATGGTGATCGGATGGAGAATAATGGCTCTTGCTTTTGCACTCCTTTATTTTGAACACCGCGAAAATCCATCTTCTCTCCCATTGAAAAAGTTCTGTGCGACTGCCACAAGGTGGCGTATTTCGACAGTCGTGTCCGAATCTCGTGTGCAGTGAAAAGGCGGCAACGAAAGACTGAACGAATTAGCCACTACACTGACAACACGTAAAATAGTTACGTTTCCTCATGAGATCAGGCTGGTTTACCTTGAGATGTTTGGTTCAATTATAATGGACAATCTTTAAATGCCTAAAGTCAGCAAACACTAATGCACTACAGTGCAGTCTTTGTTTGGGGTTTTCCACTAAAAACAAATAATCACTGTTGTTTTTCAACCAAAAATTAAAAATCAATCATCATTCACACCATTTATATTGTAGCGTTATATTGTATTTCCCTGCAAAATAAGGTATTTTGGAAATTCAGCATTTTTGTAGATACAGTAAAGATTAATGTGGTGCAATGTTGTTTTACCATTGCCGATTGTCATGAAATGAACAAAACTAAACCAATAAAACGAATAAAATAATCGTGATATATTATTTTGTTTTTCACATATAAGGAAGAACGCCGTGCAGGCTTGGAACAATGCGATCACCACATTTTTATGTTTGCGGAAACTATTTAAAACTCACACAGAAGGCATTTGTAAGCTTTTATCTCAGCTAGAAATATGCTTATGTAAGTGCCCATTATATTCCTGATTGAAAAAAAGCAGGTAGAAAGTGAGAGAAATTTCACTTCTTGATTTCAGAGTTCTGAATAAAGACATTTTTTGTATCTCTTGTCCACAGACGTACCTAATGACCTATAAACATCATGTAATTCATATATTTATCTATTGATATACCAATAATGTAAAGAACAGTTTACAAAATAATACAAAATCTTTAAAAGGGATTTTCAAAAGTGCCTTCACTTTAAATACAACAATGAATATTAGATGTCAGAGAATGGAGAACTGCATTTAGACACAGCTATAGAAGCACAGTTTTATCAGCGGTAGATTATCAGTCACTTCTTATGGGTGATAATCTCACCATTTCTTTGGTTCACTTGTTGATATATAAAGTTCTCGCAAGTCTGACTTCAGGCAAGCCTGTTGTTTTAAAACAACACGCTCGCGCAGACCCGTACAAATAAAGCAACCCACTCTCTGGGTATCAGAGAGAAAAGCAGAAGTAAGAGAATTCTGTCAGATTCAGTTCCTGTAGGGTGCAAGTGAATGGCCTGATGAATATCTTTAAATGAAGCACTAAAATGACTGAGAGAACAGACGTCTATGCAGAAATATAGCTGCCTTACCAAGTCATGTTATTTGCATATATGCAAGTGTGGAGCACAACATTATAATCTCAGTGAGGTCAAAAATAGACACACCTAAATAGACTAATCAGAAACACACATCTTTTAGAGAGAGTCTTACAAAAATAGCGTCTATATATAATTAATTTATATATAATTTTATGTATAATTCTGTGACCTTAGAATTCATTTGGGCATGCCAACAAGGCTGCATTTAGATTGAAAGTCATTGAAAGAAAAAAAAAATCCCATTTGACTCTCTTATAATAAGTTATGGTGGTCAAATTAATTTCACATAAGTTGCTTACAGTAAAATAAACAATTAAATAAATTATGGTTTAAAGGAAAACATTGATGATGTCACTCTAGACCCGGTACAGGGTCTGCAGAAAGAGTTTTTAAGAGTTTAATGCTCAATTCTGATTTGTCATATGTTTATGTATAATTTTTTTTTTTTTTTTTTGATTGTTTATCTTTTAGCATTTGACACACTTGCTGAAACAACCCAAAAGAAATACTTTCTTGGTAATGTTTAGGAGAGAAGTCAAATAAAAAAGCAATTTACAATGGACACAGGCTAAATGATATTACAGCTGTCTGCATCCACTTTAAAGTTCAGCAAAAACATTGGGCTCTTAAGCTGAAGAAAAAAAGACGAGACTTCATCCGCCATTGCAACATTAAAACCAGTCATGTGACCACAGTTGGTGTCCATCTGAGTTAACATAATTTGATTTGCATTGATGGGAATATCTAATCTAATCATTAATATGATAGATACAAATTAACATATTAAATTTATATCAGAGGTATTACTGGGTATAAATGTGATCTGACTCCAATATAAGGATACTGGAATTCATGCAATTGTTTCCTGTTTACCCGTTCATGGGTCGTGTCTGATCTGTGGTCAAAGTCACATGCTGATCAGCAGTATTCATGATAATATTGATTTTGATAACCAACACAAATATTCATTATATCAGCCCAAAACAAGAATAACTACTTCACTGACACATTATACACTATAAAATTTAAATATTAATATTAAGTTGAAAGTTTAAAAAGAATCATCAGTCTAACCGAGTGATTTACATACTTAGAATTCAGATCAATTCATCTTTATTTATATACAAATGTAGATTTGTGTCAAAGCAGCTTGACATAGAAGTTCTAGTAAATTGAAACTGTCTCAGTGCAGTGTTCAGAGTTGAACTTCAGTTTAGTTTGGTTTAATTTTCACTGCTGAAAGTCTAAACACTAAAGAGCAAATTTATCGATGCACAGCTCCACAAGTCCCAAACCAATGGCGGCAGTGGTGAGAAACAAACTTCACTATTTGACGATAGTGAAGGAAAAAAACCTTGAGAGAAACCAGCTGGGCTTTAGAAGTATAAAACAATGCATTGTATATGAAATAACATATAGGGCCCTACCATACACCAGGCGCAATAAGGCGGGTAAAAGGAGGAAAGAAAGGGAGAAAGGAGGTGTGTTAAGGCACATTGTTGGTGCGTTGCTATTTTGAGTAACTGAAATAGACCGCGCCACTGACCAACTGAAAGCAGGTCTAAAGTCCAGTGCAGAGCTTGTCAGTTATGCGCCCATGCAGGACCAAAACGCTTACACATTGCTTAATACACACAGGATGTTTAGCAATACACAAATATCTTTACATATGAAAAACAAAGGATTAAAATGTTACAAAAAATACACAAACCACTTTCTCCATGCCTTCTTCATTTCGGGGGGCTTTTTTCAATTTATTCATTACAATTTGCATTAGTATAATGTTATTAGCAGTATTATTTATTATGCATATTTTATATTTGTTTTAATAAAAACAAGTTTAGATTTGTCCACCTCTCAGGTTTTGGAGACGTATGCATCACCATATGGGGCATAAGAATAGGACGTGTGTTTGGATATAACTTCATTCCACACTTCATCATTATTGTTCTTTTATTTGTTTGGCTGGAAATTAGAACTGAATTTAGAAATAGTTTTAAAACAAATCTTTGCTTTGTAAAGCATATATTTCCATCCTTAAAATAGCAAATGTGGATTCAGACACGCCCTTAATGCTTTTGCGCCATGCGCTTTAGACTTTGCATCTAGATCGTTAAAATACACTCAGATTTTTTTTTTTGCTCGTTCAGACTACTAAACTACTAAAATAAACTGAAACAACACAATTCTTGAGATTTCATTGGGACAACTTCATTTTCTTATGTTCAATCCACATAAATTTGTTAAAAGTGTTAAGTTAACTTAATCAATTTGTGTTGGGACAACATGAATGAATTGTGTGGAACCCTTCATTTTTTACAGTGTAGAACCCATAGACTTAACTCTGGCTAATAACTAAAAAACTACTGGCAGCTTATTACTGGCTTTTTTTTTCATAATCTTCATAACTAACCTAATGATGTGGATGTGGATTAAAGTGGATCCATATAAGTGGATTAAAGTTACATTGTTACACTTAACATAAAAAACTGTCAGAACAGAGCTCAAGGTCCCATAATGAAATTTGAAATCCGAAGAAAAAAAAACCCATTAATCACAAGTTATACATTTATATGTATATACGTTTGTGTACTACATATAGCTTAAAAGCAGGAATGGTTAACTATTTTATACATTAATAGCATTATGAAATAAAGCATTTGTCAAAAACAGGCCTATAGTTTTTACTGAATATATAAATACAGTTGCAAAGTAGTGCAGGAAGCACTGCGGTGCGGTGTCATATAGTGTGAGCAGCACTGTAGCCTGCACCATGGGGTGTTAATGACACTTTTTTCAGTCTGCTTTATTCTATACGTCATATTTTCTTGAACTTTAACACCTAACAGAATGAACATTTTTCAGCATTGCAGTTGATTTATTAACATTACCACCTCAAATAAAACCTGTTGTGAAAATGTGAAATAAGTGCACGAAATAGTGTTATGTGCTTCTAGACTCCAGCACTTATTTAGCATTATTAAATGAGTTATTAATGTGTAATAATAACCCTGCACTGAAACAACAACAGTATTCAAGCCATGTGGTCTGAACATGAAACGCTATAAAACGATAGATAAAATGCAAAGATCAAGACGACCCCAGATGCTATGTTTTTCTTTCACAGGCAGAGCAGTTTAGCCTGATCTGCTCTTATGGCCACACATCTTATTAAGAAAAACAGGAAGCCGTGTGGTGGATTGCAAAAGGACATGTTGTTAAATGATGACCTGCTATGGCTAAAGTTTCACCAGATTGATGTCCACATGCTCATGTTGACATCAAGACGCTGGATCAAAATCCGTTATGAGATCACCAACTAAACCATAGCATCTTCACAACTTGTTCATTTCAGTTAAACATATACAACATATAATGAAAATCTGGCTATAGCTGAATAATAAGAGTTCAGTACATATATAGATTAACACCTTGATGTTCAGAATCAGAATCAGTTTTATTGCCAAGTGTGCTTCACACACACAAGGAATTTGTTTTGACAACAGAAGCTTCCAGTGTACATAAAGTGATGAGTGACAACACAAAATAAATATGAGAAAAGAAAAAGGCGATAAACATTAGACATTCAACAGAGATGCAAGAAGTAAAAAAAATATATATATTGATATATATATATCTAATTAATAAAAATCAAAGCATAATAATTGTAACATAGCCCCGGCTGGGTCAGTTGGCGTTTCTGTGTGGAGTTTGCTCTTCTTTAGTTGTCCCTGTGTTGGCGTGGGTTTCCTCCGGGTGCTCCGGTTTCCCCCACAGTCCAACGACATGCAATATACTGTAGGTGAATTGAATAAACTAAATTGGCCGTAGTATATGTGTGTGAATGCAAGAGTGTATGGGTGTTTTCCAGTGTTGGGTTGCGGCTGGAAGGGCATCCGCTGCGTAAGGCATATGTTGGATAAGTTGGCGGTTCATTCCTCTGTGGCGACCCCTATTTAATAAAGGGACTAATCCAAAAAGAAAATGAATGATTAAATAATTGTAACAAGACTACATAAATGATGTGATAGAAAGATTCTGCCAAAGCATAAATGGCAGTAAGAATGATTTTGATTTAATGTGACATATACTGCCACCATCTTATATAAAGAAAACACTTAATATGTTATTAAATCTTACTTTAATGTTTATTTGTTTAAGGAAAGTATACTTTAAATCACAAAATTCTTTGGGGAACTTGAAACTTCTCTAATTGGGCATGCAGTCTAGCACATCTTCTCCAGATTTTTGTCAGTCATATTCTTTACTTTCTATTTATTTACTTAGTAAACCTCTAAATTCAAAGTACATTCTTGCTGTTGATTTAATAGCGTCATATCAAACCACTAGCTGCGGACAGATTTATATATGTATTGTGATTATGGATGCCTAGGAACACACAGATTTTCAGATCTCTAAAAACTTTCTCGAAAAGGGAGCACCTGTTGGGAATGTGAATGTTTCTAACCCAATGCAATGGACCTGCCACAGAGTGGCCTTTATTTCCTGTCTGCTAGTAAGAGGAGGTTTTGGTGGCCTTCTTGTCTTTCACAATGACACAAACCAGGCCTGGGACCAGGCCAGCAGAGGAACATCCAACCTTCTCACTTCTTATTCCCAATTCCTCATTTTCCTCTTAACGTTTATTGCAGAAAGAACAAGCTGCAAGCAGAATATGGTCAAATAACTATTTATAGATGCTCTGTTTTACATTTATGTGGGCATAAACAGACAAAGAGCCTAAAGTTAACACTCACGCAAGCACCAAATGCAATTAGAAATTCACATTGGTAAATATAAAACAGTATAATCACCAGTTAATGTTAATTTTAACAACGCCTGATATAACATGATATGGCTTGCTGAGTTTATCAAATGAGACAGACAGCATTTTAAACTGATGAGCAGCACTGTTCTTTTTTGGCATGAGAAGCGCATGATAACAGTGGTTTAAGTGTCTCTGAGTGGCTTGGTTCACAGTAAGTGCTGCTTCACACAAAATCCACCTCTAAACGGATGTGAGTAATGCATTTCTGTGAAAAAAGTTTTCCTGTGGTATGAAAAAACAATAATTAGTATTTTGTCAAATATTTTTTAAAAATGTTACATTTATGAAATACTTTACAGCAGCTCAATGCTATTATAGTGACATTTCTTTATTGATGTTTAATTTTCATAGTGCAATTATTATTATTATTTTTTTTTTTTCGCCAGTACTGGGTTGCAACTAGAAGGACATCTGCTGTGTAAAACACATGCTGGATAAGTTGGTAAAAATAAAGGGACTAAGCCAAGAAAAATTAATGAATTATTATTATTATTATTCATTCATTCATTCATTTTCTTTTCGGCTTAGTCCCTTTATTAATCCGGGGTCGCCACAGCGAAATGAACCGCCAACTTATCCAGCACGCTTTTACGCAGCGGATGCCGTTCCAGCCGCAACCCATCTCTGGGAAACATCCACACACTCATTCACACTCATACACTACGGACAATTTAGCCTACCCAATTCCCCTGTACTGCATGTCTTTGGACTGTGGCGGAAACCGGAGCACCCGGAGGAAACCCACGCGAACGCAGGAAGAACATGCAAACTCCACACAGAAATGCCAACTGACCCAGCCAAGGCTCGAACCAGCGACCTTCTTGCTGTGAGGCGACAGCACTACCTACTGCGCCACCGCGTCGCCCCTTATTATTATTATTATTATTATTAATAATAACAATAAAACAATATTTATAATATTATAATAATCTACAAAACAAATATTAGTATTATAATTGCCACATGTGTTTTCCCCCAGTTTGTTCTGGCTGTTTTTTAAAGAAACAAAATGCACAAACAATTTCATGGAAGGAAAAATATTTATGGACAGTAAATGTTCTCAAGCTTTTGGCAAGTGTGACACGCTAATAGTTTTAGGCCTAGCACATACAATACCGTCAGTAATGTACCACTCTCCTCTATAATGCATCATAATAATGAAAAGAAAAAATCATAATAGTAAAAAGCATGTACATTTACAAGATATTAAAAGGTATTATTGATCAATGTGTTTTTGCTAAACTAGATAAAAAGTAATTCATCTAATGAATCATTTAGTAAATTTGAGTAAAACTGATATGAGTTAAATGCTGATCAGAAAATAGAGCAAATTCATGAACAATATATTATAATGAGTCAAAAATAAAACCTTTTATATTCTGAAACATGTCTTTAGACAAGATTAATAGTTTAAAACAAATAAGTTTCAACTGTACGAGCTGCTGAGGGTTGCAAACACAGCAGACAAATTCCGAATTATCTAGTGTTTATCTCTGTGGTTTTGGTGTGCAGAATTAGCCACATCAAACAGTAAAATGTTTTTGAATTTGTATGAGTGTATGCTGTTGTGGTGGGGGTGTGTTTGGGGGATGGGGGAGGGGAAGGGGGTTTTGGCCAGAGGCTATCTGCAGGTTTTTATCTTTACAAACCAGACTTCCTGTCAAGTGTTCAATACTTCCTCCCAGGGTCCAGACCAAGTAGTCACACCTGCACCAACAGACACCTAGAGCCAAACACCAGCCAATGACCACTCGAGACTCGTTAAATAAAATTAGACACTCAAACAGGAATACTGCTGTTCATTAGCAGCCCTTAATAGGGTATATGCACACAGACTTTTAATTTCAGTCAGCCAGCCCCAGGGCTTCCAGTTAATTGTCATTAATTGTGTAATTTCTTTAAAAAAACAGTAATCTTTACTGCCTGGTTGAGATACGATATAAAGTGGGTGTCGGAGCTGTGCTTATAGCCCATTGCTAGTGTTTATGATGTCCTGTTGGCTGATGCCATAGTTCAGCAGCATTTCAGGCCATGTGCAAAAAAGCTGTTTATGGATCACTATATGCAACACGATCTCACAGCAGTTCATAACTTTATGATTTAGTGGCTAATTCGTATGAATTCGTACGATCTTAATCATACAATTTTGTATGATTTGCTCATCCACCAATGATGGTTGGGTTTAGGGGTGGGGTTGAGTTGAGTGCCACATCTCCTTTTAAAATCGTACATTTTCCTATGACTGAACGAGCCACTAAACTGAAAACACGTAAAATAGTTAGGTTTCCTCGTGAGACAGGCTGCTATATGGCATATCTACATCAAAGGAATAGTTCACCCAAAATGATATTTTGCTGTTAATTTACCCTGTGCCTTCCAAGATGTAGATTTTATTCTTCAGTAGAATATTAAAGAGGATTTAAAACTGATTGAAACCAGTTTTTGATGATTTACAGCCATATCACCCTGCAGCCCAAGACCGGTCACTCACTGAAGCTAAGTAGGGCTGAGCCTGATCAGTATCTGGATGGAAGACCAGATGGGAAAACTAGGTTGTTGTTACAAGTGGTGTTAGTGAGGCCAGCAGGGGGAGCTCAACCTGTCTGTGTGAGTCCTAATGCCCCAGTATAGTGAAGGGGACACTATACTGTCAGTGAGTGCCGTCTTTCGGATGAGACATTAGGGCGTACTCACACTATGCTATCCGAACCGTGCCCAGGCCCGTTTCCCGGATCGTTTGAGAAGTGTGAGTGCTCTGAACCGGGCTCAAGCACAGTTCACTTGGCCGGCCCTGGCCCGGTTGGAAGAGGTGGGGCTGAGCGCGGTTCACTTGGGCTCAGGCGCGGTACGCTTGCAGTGTGAGTGCAAGCGTGCCTAAGCCCGAAACTGAAAGCGAGACCTGACTTTTAAAGGACTGTATCATATGGATTAATTATTCATTCGTGCTGTTCAATGAACGCAAACTGTCGTAGTTTTTTAAAGTCGCAAACCCCTCACTGCATGACAGCTGCACCTTCAGCAAACCTCCTAATTCCTGCAGCACGAGGACTTTATGAGCGTCAAATGTGGCTGATCTGTTCGGCGAAATATTTGACTGCATGTCACCGCATATCAAACGACTTCAACGATATAACTAAAGAAATCTCCACTGTGCTGAGTGAGAGCGCTTCACTTCCTAAACTGAACAGCGCGTCATCGATGACGTAAGCGTGCCCAGGCCCTATTGTACAGTGAGTGCGGGCCATCGGGGGAGACGGGAGGGGGGACAAGCGTGCTTTGGCCCAGTTCAACGCAACTGTACATAGTGTGAGTACGCCCTTAAACCGAGGTCCTCACTCTCTGTGGTCATTAAAAATCCCATGGCACTTCTCGTAATGAGTAGGGGTGTAACCCTGGTGTCCTGGCCAAATACCTTCCATAACGGCCTCCCAATCATCCCCATCCACAGAATAGCTGGTGTGTAGTGAGTGCGCTGGCGCCGTTGTCCTGAAGCTGCAGTTGCATCATCCAAGTGGATGCTGCACACTGGTGGTGTGGAGAGACCCCCCTCATGATTGTGAAGCGCTTTGGGTGTATGGCCATACACAATAAATGCGCTATATAAATACACATTACTTACTGATTAATAAAAGAAATTGCATTTTGTTTACAATATTATCATCTGTAATCCACTGCCTCTCCAAATAGAGAGTGTATGAGCATGTAGTTTTAAATTTTCCAATCCATTCAGTGGATTTTTAAATAACCTTTTTGCTTTGTAACGTGACTGCCAGTAAAGATGTTATCCATCTGAGGCCCTGTCCACACAAACAAAGGTATTTACAAAACCGCAGCATTTTCTATACAGTTTGGCCGATCATCCACACATAAATGCAGAATCAGGTGACTGAAACTGAAACTGAAACTCCTGCCAGGGTGAAGATTTTCAGAAACTCTGGTAAAAGTGTTGTCATGTGGCCAGCAGAATTTATTTTGCCCCCTCATTACATTGGAGTGTGCACCATTTTCTTCTTTGTTTCACATATGATTATGGGCTGCTATTTCCTTTGCATACTTCTTATTGTCCAACAATGCTTTTGTCCTTAAGGTTGTATCACCACCTGTTTGGTTGAAATTCTCCTGGCAGTGCATCATAGTGTTCTGTTTTTTTTCAGGAAACAAGTCAAAATCCTGATCTCGGGGTCTGGCAGGAGTACTTTAGCTTAGCTTAGCATAAATAATTAAATTGGATTAGACCAGTGTTTCTCAACCACATTGCTGGAGGACCACTAGCTTTGCACATTTCCATGTCTCCTTAACCAAACACACTTAATTCAGATCATCAGCTCATTAGCAGAGACTGAAAGTCCTGAAATGGGTGTGACAGACAAAGGAGACATACAAAACAGTGCTGGTGGTCCTCCAGGAACGTGGTTGAGAAACACTGGATTAGACCATTTGCATTTGGCTCAAGAATTTCAAAATTAATTTTCTATTTAAATCGTGATTCTTTTGTAATTACATTGTGTACTAAGACTGGCAGTAAATGAAAAGTTGCTATTTTCAAGGACGATATGGCTCTCATTCTGACTTTGCTGCCTTACCATGACTGGAGCAAGTGCAAGGATATTACACAGAGCCTGAAACTAGTCCACCATTAGGTAAGCTAATAGTTAAAAGATTCATTATCAATCACAAGCTCATCAGTGTAATCTAATCTTGCTGTCATCTCTTTTCTACCATCATTATTGCACAGAGGCTTCCAAAATTCTTACATTTTAACTAGAGTTTAATCTTTAAAGTTCAGTGGCGCAACACAAAACTATTTAGTAGTGCATAAATTGTAACTTAGTTTCTATTTACATCACAACTAGACTACATTTTAACTCACGCACTGCTGCTGCAACTGGCCCTTGGTGTTTTAAATGCTTTTTTTTGTCCACTTTCAACCACTATTTTGATTATTAGGGTCTGTGTGGGGATGTGTGTGAGGCTTTCTGTGATCTTACAATCTAATACATAGGTCTCAAACTTGATTCCAGGAGGGCCGCAGCTCTGCACAGTTTTGCTCCAACCCTATTCAAACACAGCTGATCCCACTAATCAAGGTGTTCAAGACTACTAGAGACGTTTAAGCAGGCGTGAGTTGGAGGTGGTTGGAGCTAAACTGTGCAGAGCTGTGGCTCTCCAGGAATTAAATTTGAGACCGTTGATCTAATACCATGAAATAAGTTTGTGCAACTTTCATAAAAAAGTGATTGAAAGTTGTAAAACAATTAGATACTTTATGAATAATTTATGTTTTGAGTAATTTAAAATACATCATTTAATTGCTTTTTGCGAGCTTCTATAATACAGAATTTATACTGTTTTATAGTTTTAAAATTTGTGTCTGCTTTCAAACTTATTTAATAAAGAACATCAAAATTAATTATTGGGCGCTTTTATAAATTAAACGATGAATTAAAGGGTAATGAAATTATCCATGAAATAACACATTCATATAACTGTACAGTCCCTGACAAGTCTTGTCGCTTGTGTACAAATCGACCTGAAGTGCTGCTGAAATATATTTCTAATCAAGATTTTTTTTTTTTTTTTTACAAGAAATGGCTCATTTTAATCCCAACAGCTTTTGTAAGAATGTTTCAGTGCAAAACTAAACTTTCAAAAAGTATTGTAATATTCCCAGCTTAGTAAAGCCCATTGAATCAGTTTTTTAAAAAAGACACAAGTGCCTTGTCATATGAGCTTCACCTATGACTAATAATGGATCAATTAGGTCTCAGGTGTGTATAAAAAGAACCCCAGTACAATAGACTGTTGCTGCGTCCCAAACCGCATACTATCCGTCCTAAATAGTATGTGAAAATAGAATTAGTATGTCCCAAATCGTAGTATGTTGAAAAGAGTATGCCAAAAATTCCCGAATGGTTTACTATTTCCGGTCAAAATTTTAAGTGTGGAAGCGTCCATAATCTAACCGCTGATATTGCCCACAGTACATTGCGCGTTGGACGTGAAATCGATTAGAACTACAAAACGCGGGTGAAAAATGTAAACAAACTACAAACATGATGGACGCGCGAGACCAACCGTCAAGTAGAGAGGCTTCGGTAAAGATGTTTGTATGACTGTTAATTAATATCTAGCCCACTGGAGAATATTTAAATAGCGTTGTCTGTGTTATATTTCATCTGCAACAACAATACGGAACTTATATAAAGACGTGTTTAGACATTACCGTCTGAATGCAGAATTATCCAAAGACCTGAGGAGGTGGGAGATTATCCTGCTGCTGCTTCTCCAATAAGGTAGGAAATTAAATACGACAGAAATGTGGATGATTGACAGGGCTCCTAACTAAGCAACACAACGATCTGTGTAACGAGGAAGTAGTATGTCCTAAATCTTGCATACTTTTCTGTTACACACTCAAAAGTATATATTTTTCCTCCACAAAAAAAGTACATACTTTTAGGTCGTATGCGAATTGGGACGCAGCACTTCACATCAACTGCAACTAGACCTCTGCAAACATGCCCGAGACTGAAGTGTTGATTATCAAGAGTCTGAAGACCAGATCCACTGCTGATGTGGCAGACAGCTTCAATGTGTCTCAGTGTCAAGTACAGAGGATAAAAAAAAAGATTTGAAGAGACTGGAGATGTTTTTCACAAACCCAGGTCAGGCAGACCCCGCAAGACAACTGCTCGAGAGGACAGTTTGTTGGCTCGAAAATCCAAGGTCAACACCATTTTCCACTGCAGCAGAGCTCCACAAGACCTGGTCACCTGAAGTCCCTGTGTCAACCAGGATAGTTTGTCGCATTCTGTCTCGAAATGGCCTCCATGGCTGAATCAGTACCCAGAAGCCAGCACTAAACAAAAGACAATTAAAAAAACGTGTGGCATTCGCCAAGGCCCACAGCCTGCTAAAAGGATGGACACTCGAAAGGTGGCAGAAGGTGGATTTTTCAGATGAATCTTCTGTTGAAATACACCACAGTCGACGCAAATATTGCAGGAGACCAACTGGAGCCCCCATGGATCCGAGATTCACCCAGAAAACAGTGAAGTTTGGTGGCAGAAAAATTATGGTCTGAGGTTACATCCAGTATGGGGGTGTCCGAGAGATCTGCAGGGTGGAAGGCAACATCAATAGTCTAAAATACCAAGAAATCTTAGCTACCTCTTATATTCCCAACCATAAAAGAGACCAAATTCTGCAGCAGGATGGTGCTCCATCGCATACTTCCATCTCCGCATCAAAGTTCCTCAAGGCCACAGGTGTCAAACTCAGTTCCTGGAGGGCCGGAGCTCTGCACAGTTTAGTTCCAACCCTAATTAATCACACCTGATCAAACTAATTGAGTCCTTCAGGCTTGTTTGAAACCTGCAGGTAAGTGTGTTGAAGCAGGGTTGGAACTAAACTGTGCAGGGCTGCGGCCCTCCAGGATCTGAGTTTGACATCCCTGCTCAAGGCGAAGAAGATCAAGATGCTCCAGGATTGGCCAGCCCAGTCACCAAACATGAACATCATTGAGCATATGTGGAGTAGGATGAAAGAGGAAGCATGGAAGACAAAGCCAAATAATATTGATGAACTCTGGGAGGCATGCAAGACTGCTTTCTTTGTTATTTCTGATGACTTCAGTAAATTGTATGAATCCTTGCCAAACCGCATGGATGCAGTTCTTCAAACTCATGGAAGTCATACAAGATATTAAATTTGGATATCACAGCACCACTACTTAATTTGCTGACATATTTGTATTTGCAGTAAATTTGTTTAATTTCTGTATAGGCGACAAAACTTTTGACTTGCCAAAATTTGACCTTTCTGTCTTGATTAAATGATAAATCTTTTTTCAGTGAAACTAATTTATTTCAGTGCATTAAACATTATTTGGGAGGGTTTTAGCTTTTCATATGAGCTATTTCTAACACCAATTGATTAATTAAAAGTCAGGTTAATAGCATGTGTTTCTACAAAATAGATAAGCGACAAGACTTTTGTCAGGGACTGTATGTTACAAAAAATAAAACTCAAAGTCAAAGTTGTTACGTATATTTATGTTTGCAAAAGAAAAATAGCATCAAATTTGGGGGGGGGGGGGGATTATTGAATGAATTGTATGAATACTTTATTTACTTAAGTTCTCTGGTGTTTAACATTACCAAACGATGGTTGAAATCTGATTTGAGCATACAGTCAGAGCATTCAGATTAGAGGTCTTATCTGATTAGAGGTCAGATTTCAGACCAATACCAATTTGGTGAACTGATAAGCAATACTGATGTGAAATACATTACCAAAGCACCAAATGTGGAATGAAACAGAACTACTTGTTTAAACCGTGCACTGCACAGAGCATTTATCAGCTCAGTTAAAAAGCAAATAAATGTTAGGTTTGTCACAGAAAACACAAAGTTAGGCTACTCCGTGGGAGCGAGGATATGCACTACAAACTTGTTCAATTTTCTTACTGATGGCACTGTTTTTGTTACTGAAAATACACTTTAGGAATTCACACTTAGCTATTGCTTGATATCACTCCAAGTGTATCTGTCTGTGGACTGCAAGATGGGGGCGTAAAATGAAGGGGTGTAACTTGTAGTAAGTTAGATGTGTAACTTGCAGTTATCGAGATCCCATTGAACCATGCAAGATGTCACAACGAGATGTTCTTGGCAAGATGGCGGAAACACCTAAGTTTTCTCCAAATTTATTCACAACCAATTCATTTGATATATTATTATATTCATTCATTTAGCAACTCCACCATGCAACTCCACTCGCTGACTACTTCATCCGTTTTGTCATGACAGTTAGCCTACACGGCATTGCCCCTTGTGGTTGCAAATAAAAGTACAATGGCAAACATGTCAAGTATAAAAGTCTCCACAACTCGTGGCTGTACGTTAAAAACTGTGATGGTTGGGATTAGGGTTGGGGTAGGTGTAAAAGTTAATAAATGTGATTGTTGGGTTTAGGTTTGGGGAAGGTGTAGACGTTAATAACAATGACGGTTGGGTTTAGGGTAGTGGTAGGTGTAGACGTTAATAACATGGTTGGGTTTAGGTGTGGAGTAGGTGTAGATGTTAATAACTGATGTACAGTGCCATCTTGCCGACAACATAGTTTTGACATGGCTCCATAACTTCAAGTTACACCCCTGAGGCCCCTTCATGTCTTGTAGTCCGCAAACAGACCCTACTCTATAATTTGCAGATCTGGGATGCTGTCCCAGCAGAGAGCCCTGAGCTCAGAGATACTTGAACCACAGGGCTTCCGCCTGGTCATGTAGCATGACAGGGAGTTCAAGATCGAGTAGGTCTCTAGAGCTCCCCCTGGTAAAGAAGGAAAAGGGGGAGCTGGGGTGGATGAGGGTTTCTTTAAAAACGAAGATAAGGAAGGTAGGACGAATGGGCTTACTTATTGGAGACTAGAACTCATCTGATTGATCTAGCAATGATTACTTATGCGAGACCAGCCGCGATTAATCATATTACATGCTCCTCTATTTCTGGACCCCAACTCACTCCCTACTATTTTCAAATCAAACTTCTGTCAAATGTCCATTTCTAAAAGACTAAACTTGTAATATTATAGATTTATTGAACACTACCAAATCAAGTGTTTGTGCCACCATCTGTAGAACTCAGTGACAATGGTGTGTGTGCTCATGAATGTTAATCTGGTGCCCTGCAGTCTCAACATATAGCTAAAATGTCTTTTGCGTCACTTTTAATGTGACACAATGGGGACAGAAAACTGCAGAAGGAAGTGCCGTAAGTGACTATACAGCACAGCACATCATCTAGCTTACATCTAGCTAATAAGAGCACTGGAAATATTAAACCATAACTCTAAAACTGGAGTTACACTGTTGAAATTGCTTCACAGAAAACAAACAAGCTACACTTTTGAAGATTTAATCGAATCTGCATATTTTATAGATTTACAAGCTGTATGAGATGGCAGACTAAGACAAAAGAGCTCAAATTAATTCGGAAAAAAAACTATATAGATGAAGTAGAGTCAAAATACTCAACGCTCTCACTGCATAACTTTTTGATTTATAATTTGGATGAAATCGTACGATCCCATTTATACAATCTAGTAAGATTTGCTTATCCCCCAATGACGGTTGGGTTTAGGGGTGGGGTAATAATACATTCCCGTACGACTGAACTGAGGAAGAACTTATTGCTTCATTTCTTGCTGTATTGTTTTTAGTTGAACATGTGCACGGATTCTAATCAGGATGCAACAAGAGACAGTAGACTCATCATATGTGCATTTAATGTCCCTATGGTGAAGGATAAAAAAATGCAACACAATATCAGACAGCACTTTGAGTTAGTTTACACAAGACCGACTGAATCATCACGGTTATATTTATCAAGATATAGTCATATGTCTTATGATATGAAACAGTATTTTGATGTTGTCTTGTGGACGGACAGTGTAGTAAATGTACAACTTGATCATGAGCTACATCCTCAAACATCACTGGGATTTTCTGCTTATCTGGAGTGAAAAGCTGCAGTGTCCCTGTCTGTACAAATAACAATCAACTGAACCTGACAAACGTCTGCCTCTGGATGACTAAGAGTCTTGTGGTGCCCAAGGCTGAATTTTCTTACAGTTCCTGCAATGCTAATGCGTATATTTGTTTCTTTTAAAGAAGGGATGATCACAAAATATGGACATTATTTAATTTAAATTGTATTTAAAATGTATTTTAATTGCTAAATACATATTTTGTCATTTGTATTTTCTAAATATATATATATACTTTGATTTTTTTCTTCTTTTTTAAAATATTTCCTAAATGATGTTTAACAGAGCAAGGACATTTTCATAGTATGTCTGATAATATTGCTTTTTCTGGAGAAAGTCTTATTTGTTTTATTTTGGCTAGAATAAAGCAGTTTTTAATTTTTTAAAAACCATTTTAGGATCAAAATTATTAGCCCCTTTAAGCTATACAAACCATCATCATACAATAACTTGCCTAATTACCCTAACCTGCCTAGTTAACCTCATTAACCTAGTTAAGCCTTTAAATGTCACTTTAAGCTGTATAGAAGTGTCTTGAAAAATATCTAGTCAAATAATATTTACTGTCATCATGACAAAGATAAAATAAATCAGTTATTAGAAAAGAGTTATTAAAACTATTATGTTTAGAAATGTGTTGAAAAAATCTGCTCTCCGTTAAACAGAAATTGCGAAAAAATAAACAGGGAGACTAATAATTCAGGGGGGCTAATAATTCTGACTTCAACTGTGTATGTGTGTGTGTGTGTGTGTGTATATATATATATATATATATATATATATATATATATATATATATATATATATATATATATATATATATATATATATATATATTTTTTTTTTTTTTTTTTTTTTTTTTTTTTTTAAACCTACCTTTTTTTCTACCTAGAGAGATTTGTATTTAAAATACTTCAAATATGACTCACTACACTACTTATAATAGAAATTTCTAATGTCATTACACTGATGACAATAGAAATGTTAATAGAAATGTTACATGTTACATTGTTACATGCGATATTTTATCACCTGGCATAATAAGACATAAAGCTATCACATTTTCCATCTGGATGCAAACAAATCACGTGACATCCTGTCGAATCCATCAAGCAAGGTCAGAAGCAAGTCAAGAGGTTGTTTTTGTGCTCAATTAAACTGCTTTAAATGTAGTTCATCTATCATTTTGGAGTGAATTATGCTTTAAAGGTAAAATATCTATTAAGATATACCACCATAAAACTGAATATCATGGAAATAAAGGTACAAGAGCTGTCACTGGGGTGGTACCTTTTCAAAAGATACACATTTGTACTTAAAAGGTACATATTGGTACCTCAAAAGCATATATTTGTACCTAAACATTTTAAGAGGTACACTTTTGTGTTTTTTTAGGTACTAATATATACCCTTAAAGTATTAATAGGGATCCTTTAGGTACAAATATGTAGCTTTTAAAAAGGTACCACCCCAGTGACAGCTCTCTTCCCTTTATTTCTGAGAGTGTAGGAAAAAAGATTAGCACAAATCACTGGAACTTGTGAATTGATTTGCTAGTTAAAGAGTGCTTTCTAGTGATCCGGATCAGTCATGTCTAAGGGAAAGTGTTTAAAGTTATTAAAAAGTAACATTCGGATTAATCGCCAAATTTTATTTTAATTAAAATAATTTTTCTCAGTATTTCCCAGTGATGGGTTGCAGCTGGAAGGGCATGAGCTTTGTAAAACATATGCTGGATAAATTGGTGGTTCATTCCACTGTGGTGACCCCTGATTAATGAAGGGACTAATTCGAAAAGAAAAAGAATGAATTTTCTCAGGATTTTAAGTATTCTTATAACTAAATACTTTTTGATGTAACTGTGCCCGTCTCTGATGACCACTTATAATAAATTAAACCACACAGTTGCATAAACGCATAGCAAAAATCAAATGTAAATCTGAATGGACAGAAACACAAAGACAAGTGTCCCTGTCATGACAGCTTTTGTAGTTTGTAGGCCCCAATCTCTCCATTGCTGTTCCTCTTTCTAAATGTATTGCTCAAGTCAAGCCAGGATGACTCAGACACCACGTATCATCTGGAGCATGGAGTCTTAACCCACTCTTAGCCACAACAAAATTAAACAATGCCACTCATGGAACAAAGACATATATAGCAATGTTTTACTGAGGGACATTCTGAATGATTAGCCACAGGGAGTCTATTTTTTTGCCAGACCATGAATTTATACATAATTAATTATATATGAGTCTGTATAGAGTTATTTTATTTTTATCCAAAACATTTAAACATGTTTTTTGAGTCAACTACCTGATAATACTGTTGACTGTTATGTGTTATATTATGCTATATCTTTCAGCAATTATTATTCATTTCCTTTCATTTTCCTTCAGCTTAGTCTCTTATTAATCAGAGGTCGCCACAGCGGAATGAACCACCAACTATTCCGGCATATGTTTTACACAGCGGATGCCCTTCAAGCCGCAACCCAGTACCGGGAAACACCCATACACTCTCTCTCTCGCACACACACACTCATACACTACGGTCAATTTATTTCAGGGGTGTCAAACTCAATTCCTGGAGGGCCGCAGCCCTGCAGAGTTTAGTTCCAGTGCTCAGTTAGTTTGATCAGGTGTGACTAATCAGGCTTGAAACTAAACTGTGCAGAGCTGCGACCCTCGAGTAACTGAGTTTGACACCTGTGATTTAGTTCCTCCAGTTCACCGATACTGCATGTTTTTGGACCGTGAGGGAATGAGTCCAACAAGGTGTGGCAGAAAAATTGGTTCTTTATCATTCAAGTTAAGAGCAAATGAAATCTCAAAAAGAAATGTGAATCTTAGTGAGTATGCATACTTCCTAGTGTAGGTCCTCTGAGGCTTCAAGACTCTAGTCCTGCTCAGCATTAAATGCTAGAATGAAGACTGAAGTGTGCAAGTGTCAATAATGTTTCCACCACTGCAAACATGATGAAGAGACAACATTAAAATAATCATCTGAAGAATCTCAAAATTGCATACCGAGGCTGCTTCTGGGCTGCTGTGACGAAACTCTGTGTTGATCCATGGTAGTCATTAATTGTTTCATGTCCTTCATTCAGCCTGATCAGTTGTCCAACCACAGGTGGTGGTCACCTACACAGAATTAACAGAAAGTGCGTTAAAACAAGGATTTTTATATAAAATATAACATTTTTACACTGTGCTCACATGGGCAGAAACATTAATCTCATTTTAGCTTTTAATGCTGAGCAGGACTTTGAATCTTAGGACTGGTCTAAAAAAACTTCAGATTGAAAACACACATGGTCTAGTTCTGATTGAAAACACATATGGTCTAGTTCTGATTGAAAACACACATGGTCTAGTTCTATATATTTCAGCTGCATCTCAAATCATAAAATTTCCTACTATATAATTGGTGAAGGGGCCACAGGGTCCTCAGTAGATAGCCTCACAGGTCGCCTCACAGGAAGAAGGTCACTTGTTCGAGCCCCGGTGGGCCAGTTGGCGTTTCTGTGTGGAGTTTGCATGTTCTCTTAGTGTTCGCGTGGGTTTCCTCTGGGTGCTCTGTTTTCTCCCACAGTCCCAAAGACATGCGCTTTCGGTGACTTGAATAAACTAAACTTGCCGTAGTGTAGGCTACGTGTGTGGATTTGAGAGTGTTTCCCAGTGCTGGGTTGCAGCTGGAAGGGCATCTGCTGCTTAAAGCGTATGCTGGGTAAGTTGGCAGTTCATTCCTCTTTGGTGACCCCAGATGAATAAAGGGCCAAAAGAAAATGAAATTAATGAATAAATGGTGACCGTGGCAAAATGTTCTAAATTTATATACAAAAAGTTCCACGATCATGAATGTTACATTCAGGTTACATCCATACTATAACACAATCATATTATATGCTTCTTTTAGTGGTTGCAATGTAATTGTTTGTTTGAAATAAGTACTTACTCAAGGAAATGCGAGATTTGGTTCTCTCAGGTTTTTAGAAAATAAACCTCAATCAAATGCGCCATCTTGTGGTCAAGAGTGATTTTTAACCAAAAATGTAAATTATATCATCATTTATTCGCCCTGGTATTGCAAAATATGTTGGATGTTTGGACCAAAGTGTTCTTTAAAATGTCTTCTACAAAAGAAACTAATTTGGAATGACAGGGAAACCTAAAGTAGCCTACATAGTGTACATGGGTACAGGGGCGGAGTGGACATTTTAAAAGTGGGGGGGACAGCTGAATGAAATCCAAAAGTTTACATTCTTAATCACCTGTTTCTAAATG
Source organism: Danio kyathit (assembly GCA_903798195.1). NCBI lineage: Eukaryota > Metazoa > Chordata > Actinopteri > Cypriniformes > Danionidae > Danio > Danio kyathit. Next base: position 39,169,657 of record LR812525.1, read on the forward strand.
GTCTAACCAGTTCTATTAGATCAGGGGTGTTCAAACTTTCCACATGAAGGGCTAAAAGCCAAACATCATTGAGAGCCGTGGGCTGAAGATAAAGATACCAAACTATTTTTGACTACTTAAAGTTACCATGGGTCGTTTCCTTATTTATTTAAAGATATTTAAAAATAAGTAGAGAATGTCACTTTGAATCACATTAACTAATGCAATATAACTTTTTTAGTTATAAAATTAAAAACATAATCCCATTTATAACACAGTGGAGTTCAGTGCCGAACACACTAGCAGAACCTGCCTTTGCCTTGATTTGCTCATCAAACTCTCTGCATTGTCCTCTATATGAGTGACAGTATGTACATTTTAATTGAAACATTTAATTTCAGTTAGCTGTTTTTTTTGTGGTTTAACAATAAAATAAACAAATAAAAGGTCACATTCACTTTGAAATGACAATCTCTAAACCATACCCATCATTCTCCCTCTCTTTTCAGATGGGATGGCGGGCCAATTCAAAGGTTATCATGGGCCAACTTTGGCCCGCGAGCCCTAGTTTGTACATCTCTGTATAAACAGTCCTCGCATTTCAACACTTAAAACTAAGATGACATTTCGCCTGTGGATACAGACACACAAAGAGAAACACTCTCTGAACTCTCTGAATCTCACACATGCACGACTGTCAATTCTGTTACATTCTGTCAACACTGTTACCATTTACTGTTAGAATGTAACAGAATTTACAGTAACAACTTAGAGTATTGACAATAAAAGAAATGACAATTTTACAACTTTTTATCCAAAAAGAAGTCCACTAGTTAACATAAATGCTAAGAGCAGATGGTACTAATGAAATCAGGATTAAAATATCTTTGAATTCTTCAATGTGGAATCCCAAGCATACAGCAAAAAGGTAGTAAATTTGCCCAGAGTGTATTGTTGAGTTTTTTTTCTTTTTTTTTTTTTTCAAAGCATTTTCTCAAAATATGTGTCAAAATAAGATGTCACCAAAAATCATTCTGCTAGCTAAAACACAGAAAAAGTTCTGGCCAAATTAAGATTCAAAATCACCTCAGAGTGGATGAAAACATCCCCAACAAATCATTGAAAAACAGGGTTAATTGAAAAAAATGATGGCTTTGGACACTAAATTTACTTATTATCACACATAGCAGCAACTAACGGTATAGGCCTAATCAATGCTGTTACTAACCTATATCGATATTTTCCAAAAGTATAAATATTTTGATTATATGATTAATTTATTCATAACTTTGCAGGATGATCATCAGCCAGTAACACATGTACAGTAGTTTCCCCAGAGCAACTGTACGAGCTCTGATGATGACACTGCTCTTTCACTGACCACTCTGACCTCAGATGATTGCAAATTAAAGATTTTATAATCTCTTTTAACTTCAAGTCATACCAAACCTCAGTTTATTTCTGTTTTTAAGAAGTAGATCATTCCAAGCAGGAAAACGATAATGGCATTCTTCAAAATTTCTTAATTTTTGTTGTCATACCATGACATAAAGGTTAAAATAAGGGTTGTTGATTATATTTTGAAAAGCATTTGACTTCTGTAATTACAGAAAGCTTATTTTTGGCAGCCATTACTTCAGTTTCCAGTGTCACAATACATTTATAATAATAAATAAAAATTATTATTGTTAATGATACTAAAAATACCTTAAATTATTGAACATTTTCATTTGCTCATTTTCTTTCAGTTGTTTTAATATAATTACCTTAATGACTGTGGTAGCTCATGAAATGACTTAAAGAAGTCATTATTTTAATCACAGTTTTAAACTCTAGAAATCTGGAGAGACTTCTTGAATAGTGAGATTGATCAAATTTGGTAATGCACTCTCTTAAAGTTGACAATTTATAAAAGCATTTGGGCTGGTTTTACTAGCTATTTACTTTCTAACCAAGCGGAAATACGAATACTAGATTTAGGAGATGATAGATAGATAGATAGATAGATAGATAGATAGATAGATAGATAGATAGATAGATAGATAGATAGATAGATAGATAGATAGATAGATAGATGGATGGATGGATGGATGGATGGATGGATGGATGGATGGATGGATGGATGGATGGATGGATGGATGGATGGATGGATGGACGGACGGACGGACGGACGGACGGACGGACAGATAGATAGATAGATAGATAGATAGATAGATAGATAGATAGACGGACAGACATTTTGAAATGGATTTTCAACTTGTTGTCGTTAATACGAGTTCAACAATCATCATCTTCTAGCACGTTCTCCACATGTTTGGCGCTGACTCTCCTCCTCCTCTGGTCGCGCGCGCTCAGTTCGCTCTGGAAAAGCACTTCCGGTCGGTGAGACGTGGCTGACTGGAAAATCTTTGAGGAGTGAAATCAGCCTGTGCTGCAGACAGAGCTCCAGCTCAACAGCAGCAGTAGCAGCGCCTGGATGGCAGGGTCTAGCCGGAGAGAAAACTGCAGGAATTACAGCAGGGTAAGACAAACAAATGAGGTTTTACAGCTCTGTACATCTGTTTGGCGGTGATTGTTTGTCAAGGGACACAACTTTGTATTGAGCTAGTTTGTGCGCGTGTTGTTGTTTTTATCGGAAACACTATTATTGCTGGAACTTTGTGTTTTGCGAATATCTGCTGGATAGTCAATCATTGCACTGTACATAACATAAAACGCTACGGTTTGTGAATTCGGGCCTTCTGTCTGTCTTGAATTAGTTTAACGAATCGAAACCCTGAAGCGAAACGAAACGAAGTGTTTTAAAGCCCAGCGGGCTGGAATTTGTCAGGAATCTCGACGCTTCCTCAACTCTCGTACGTGCACGTCCACCGCACCAACGTGCAGCTGCTCCTCTCTAATGTTACTGATTGTGCAGCATTTTCATCCAGGCATAACGGGCACTATTAGTGGAAATCATTATGATTGAACTAAACTTTATTGTTCTATGCATGTTTTTTACATGATTGTTACACGTGCAGATGCAATGGCCATTGTATAAACATCAGAAGATGACTGACCTAACTTTTTGTTAGTTACTGGGTGATTTATCTTTTAAAAATGGTTAGGTCTGCCTCTATTGCATTGCCTTCTATCATCCTTTACTTTCACTTCTATGTTGATTATTAACCCATGTTTAGGCCTAATGTAGGGTGAATTACTATACCTAAAAAGTGTGATGATTTTTTTTGTAGGTTGTGTGACTCACGTGGTCTGTTTTATCGACTTTTTTTGTGTTTGGTTGGGTATAGGTGGAAGCACTTAGTCACCATATCCAAACCTTTCCATTTGTAGTCCAAGCAGGAGGGCTATTTGGTCATGACATGAAATGACTGTGAAATAGGCATGGGCCGGTATAAGATTCTGACGGTATGATAACCTTGGATAAAAATATCACGGTATTGTGGTTACTGCTCTAAAATATATTATTTTTTAATGTCTGGGTAAAAAACTATAAGTTTTTTTCCCCTTTGAACACAATATATTTTATTTTGAGAAACATTTATAATATTTTGGAGCAATAAACGTGCCAAGCTAAATAAAGAAAATGAATCATTGATCTCCACTGTCATCATTAGTTTCAAAAACACAAATTTAAAATGTCATCTTTAGATATATTTTCTGCTGGAGATGCTGTCGTTAAAAAAAAAATGTAAAAAAAAAAAAAATCTTACACGTACCTTAGGAACGGTATTAGAGAAAATTTTGGCGGTATGATAACCTTGACTTTTCCAAACCGCGGTATACCTTGAAAACGGTTATCGTCCCATGCCTACTGTGAAATCTCTGCAAAAAGCTCTGGAGAAAAAAAAAAAGTTTACTTTTTTTTGTTTATTTATTTATTTATTTTAGGTACCTTTGCTAATAAATGTTCTTGGATTTTTCTGTATTTTTAGATATTTTTATTTGTGAGTGGTAGTAAAGTGATAGTTGATAAATTCCTCAGGTTTACTCAGTCGAGTATTTACTCAGTCAACTTTTATCAATTTCTTTCTTCTGTTGAAGACAAAAGATCTTCTGAAGAATGTTGGTAAAACAGCCATAAACAGGGTGTTCATTCTAACATAAAATGAATCTTTTCAAAGTTCACAACAAAGAAAAAAATCCTAAATATGAATTAGGTTCATCTCCAAGTTGTTAGAGTGGTTGACTGTAGTATTGGTAACCTAGTGACACAGTAAACAAGGCAGGCATAATGGAGAAAGCTGATTAGTAAGGCTTTAATGTTCACTGTTTTTTTTAATATAAAAAATACCACAACAATCAGATTAAAGTAAGGGTTGTTGATTATATTTTGAAAAGTAATTGACTTGTGTAATGGCAAAGCTGAAATCTGACAGCCATCACTCCAGCTGACAGTGTCACAAGACATTAATAATAATATATACAAACTATTATTATTATTTTTAATACTAAAAATAGCTGCTTTAATTAGTTTAGTGGAAACTGCACTCCATTTTTTTCAGTTTTTTTTTTAAAATAGAGCAGCCTTTTATTTGAAATGGATATTTTTTTTATTGCAATGCAAGTCTTTTATTGATTAATTAAAAAACACTTTGACACAGAACAGTATACAGTATAAAATATCTGTTTCTGCTTTAGTTAAAATTTAGTTAAATTTCTATCTAGATTTTCGAACACCAAACCGCAAATATTTGATGCCACTCTTATTCCAGACTTCACATTACATAGTTTTTATTTCACTAGGAACTAACATGACCTGAACCTTATTAAAACTCAACTAATCTTTCCACCTCCTGAAATTTAGTTTGAAGGTTCCTTTCTGCTTTACAGCATCCATGTTTCTTCCAAGTGCTTTGCGGAGGTCTGGGCTAATGAGCGCAGGACCGGAGAGGCCCGTTTGGGCATTTGCTGTGCTGCTTCTTGGCGCCGCCCTGCTGGCATCATCCTTTGGAGGGAAGATGATGATTCAGACGGCTGTGGCCCAGGCGAAGACTGCACCTGCAGGACCTGGACCATGGAGCATCAAGGACCTTGTAGACCTCCAGTACCTGGATGAGCTCATGTCCAGAGACAACCTAGACGTTTGGTTCTGCTCCCTTGTGGGATCAATTGCCATTGGACTCAGTGGCATCTTTCCACTTTTAGTCATACCCATTGAAGCTGGAACCACCTTGAAAACTGAGGGTAAGTCACATTGTTTGTTTTCAAAGCCTGTGTTTGTATCCAGCTCATTTTACCTGCTAATTTAGGATCAGGTTACAATACTAACCAGGTCAGGTAGAAGTAGCATTGTGTTACAGTCAGAGCTGGTGCAGATAGGGCTTTGTAATGGGCATTTTTTTATTTTAATTTTACTGTATTATTTATTATTTTGTCTGTATTAACTTTTCTGATCCTGTTTGGGTCAAAATTTGTGAGGCAAAGTGAAAGAATTAGGTGACTGTTGAGAGGCTTTGGTCACACATGAGGCCTAGAATGACAAACAGACATGTGTTTGTTATTAATACAAGCAATAGAGAACAAGCTTGTGGATTATTGTGGCTTTTACACAGTCTGGTTATTGTAAGGCATGGCGATTGAGACAATTCCTCATTTTATCTCAAGCCTCTCGTTCTCTATTGGAATTTTCTCCTTGTTGCTTTTGATTTGTTCCGAATTCTTTGTGTTTTACCACATTAAAATGATCTCTCAGCCACAGTAAAAAAAGACCTCTAATAAAGCATTTAAAAGTATTTATTTATTTGTTCTTTTATAATAACATGTAACACTAAATATATAAATATACTCTACATAATAAATATACTACATTTTCCACTATGCATTAGCATCATCTATAGGAAAAGACAGTCCAGGACCTCATGAAAATTCCTAATGTCTTTTATTATTCTACTTCTGCTTAAATCACTGCAGAAAGTCTAAAATTCAAAGAGAATTTTTTGTGCATCCACATAAAAATATATATTTTCCTAATTATATATTAAAATTATATATTATTTTTAATACAAATATTTTGAAATCCTTAAGTCTAGATTCTTGAATACTTGCAATACAAAAAGAAATTAAGTCTTGTTTACCGAGAAGCTGAAGTCAGTTTATGCTTAAAACAAGAACAAATATGTTTCACTACGATATGATACTTTTGAGTTAATTGACTATTAGTTGATTTTTTTTTTATTTTTTACCACATTGGCAGTTATTTGTTAATTTCTATAAATTTCACTAACATCAAACCACAATAATCCCTCATTTTGATTGCCAAGGGAATTTATCTTGTTTTAAGAATCTCCACACGTTTGCACTGGAGATGAAAAATACTGAGGAAAAACATTTGAATGTGGTCAGAAAGTACTGTAAAAGTTATTTCTTTTTCTAGCGTGTAAGGGCAGAGTTATGCAGACTAAGCTATATAAATTTCATTAAACAATTGAGATCAGTACATTGTTTTATTTTTCCAATTTTAAGTGTCTCTAATACAACGTAACTACTGCCTATTTGTTTATATTTAGCAAACACATTGCTATTTTTCCTTCAAATGATTCATGAAATATTTTCCTTGGTCTAATAATTCATAAAGAAACTACAGGAATGCTAGGCAGCTGACATTGTCCAATCTAAGCTTGCATTTCTTTTATAGCTTACTTCTTGACTAGATGTAAGCACTTAAAAATACTGGTCACATAGCTCTGCAGTTGTGTGGCTGCTGTACAGTTAACTACAATGCTAGATTAACTTACAGTTTTGTTTTTGATAGGAGAAACCCAAAATGCAGCAAAACATGCTACATTTTTGTTGACTGTCCTGACTGCGCTTTCCTCTTCGATATGCAATAAAACCTGTTTGACCAAAATGATGAATAAATCTAAACATAAACATTTTATAACCACTGTATTCATCATATTATATAATCTTGCAGAAGATTCAACAATCACTGAGGAAAAATGTAAGCATGCTTGACCTATGAAAGAATTTGTTGAGCAATCATATTTTCAGCTACACCTGTCATGACTTGTCCAAATAATTCTTGATTTATTGGACTTTCAATAAGATCCAGCAGAACCATAATAGGAAATCCTAAAAAGTGTGCAGGAACATTATATATGGTTGGCAGGTCGCTCTCTAAAGACTTTTGCAGAGGCAGTGCCGCGCAGTGAAAGCTTTGTCTGCGATGATATCAGTCATGCAGAAATAGAGTCTGGCTGTGGATCGCAGTCAGGAAGCAGACGAGCTTAAGGGAAGGTCTGTTCTGACCCACACCAGCAGTGGGCAGGAGACTAGAGGGTTATATGAAATTAGACGCAATTTAGGTGTGTCCTCCACCACAGAGACTCTCCACATGACTTTCAAAGCTGGTGAATAATGGCGCTAGATATTTTAAGCCTGTATACAAACTCTTGGTGGTTGAGAAACTAGCATATTAAAGCTGTGCAGCTTCAAAACTTAAGCTGAATGAAACCCAAAATGATCATTAAAGATATGTGCGACTGTTGTTGTGCAACTGTTTCTCCAGCTGCTTTATGTGAAAGAGCTGTGCAACTTCTTGAAGCAACACTTGAAAATACAAACATTCTAAAGCTCTCCTAGAATTAAACATTTGAGTTTTACCATTTTTGTATCCATTGAGCTGATCTCTGGGTTTGGCAGGAGCTTTTTCGCTCAGCATCATCAGATAAGACCATTAGTATCTCACTCAAACATAATTAAAGGGCACCTATGATACTAAATCAAGTTTTGAAAGCCATTTGGACAGAATGGTGTGTAGGTATAGTGTCATATTGGAGTGATGAAAACACAGCAAGTCTCTTTTAAAATGTACTGATGTTAAAATACGATCCAAATCCTAGTGATTTTGAGGCCCGCCGCAACGTGACGTAGGAGTTCGGTTTTTCCCTACCCACCGAATTGATTGACCGGTGCCATGTCTCCATAATAACATGTATACACATGTCCACAGAACATTGTTTTGTAAAGAAACTGGGATTAAAACATGTTCCAACTATCTGTGATTAGCTGCACCTCAATAATTAATTTTATAAGTTTAAAACGTTTTTAAAACGGCATATTTGTAATAAAGACAGTAAAATCACTATGTAATTCTTAACCGCTATAATCACCACGGCCACATGATGTCAGTAAATGTGCGTACAGTATGTGTTTGTGTACTGTAAACGGCATTCATGTGAGACTCATCATTTCAGAAAGGCTTGAATAAACCATCACAAATGCATCAAATAAACTTACTTGGCATTTTGACTAGTGACCTTATTTCAGAAGCAGACATGCACGTCAGGGCGGTGGGTGGGGAGATGCAGCTCATTCGGATTTAAATCCACAGGCTACAAAAACAGCTACACTGTACTCCGACACTAAAACGGGCAAATTCTACATTATATAATAGTCTGATTGGTATTTTCAGCTGAAACTTTACAGGCACATTCTGGAGACACCAAACTCTTATCTTAAAAGATATTGTAAAAGGGGTAAAATAGGAGTCCTTTAAAGTGTCTAGATAATTTTCCTATTTATTGCTTGACTCTTTTGTACTCACATCCTGTACTAAGACCAATAAGTTGCTATTTTGTAAGCTGATATGGCTAGGAACTATACTCATTCCAGCATAATAATTCAGGGAACTTTTTGTTGTACAGCAAGGCGCAATGATATTACGCAGCACCTGTGTATATAGTCCCCAGCTAGGTAACCTCCAATGTAATTTTCACATACTCCATGTGCACACTGGGTGTTACTTTGTTTATTGATAGAATTCAGCCAATTTTCAGGCAATACATAATATTGCACCTGCTATATTTTTTTTAAGCGAGATGCTAATGGTCTAATCCTATTAAATGATCTATGCTAAGCTAAGCTAAAAGTGCTCCCGCCAGACTCAGAGATTGGCTGAATTGATCCAAAAATGGTGAAACTCAACTGTTTTTCTTTTTAGGGAGTTGTAAAGTGAGCCTAAAAAAAAAAACAAAGGTGGAGTGTTCCTCTAATACAGGAGGATGTTAGAAGTGTTGCATGTGAAGCAATTCCTCTCATGTTTATGTCTTTGCGCTGATGTTCTTGCACTGTTTGCAGCTGGGTGTCAGAAGCTGAAGAAGCTGCTGAGTTTTGCCATTGGTGGCCTTCTAGGAGACGTGTTTCTTCACCTCCTTCCTGAAGCCTGGGCTTACACTTCCAGTCCTGGTGAGAATTCTCACGTTATATTTAAATAATGTTGGCATGCATTATTCATCACCTGCGTGCTCCTTCTCATTCTCAGTATTAGTCGTGTTTCTGTCTTCTTTTGGTCTGTTTTTTTGTATTAGCCTTTCTCTGACCCCAGTAGTTGTAAAGATGTCGAAATAGACACAGATCACTAATAGAAAAAAAACAAAAGCTTGTTAATGTGAGGATTTCTTTGTTTGTTTTAGTTTGTTTTGGTATTGTTAGAATTGTATCTTAAATTGAACACAGTTTTCAAGCCAGCATTTCAGACTTTGGTTTACATTTTTGCTCCTAAAATTTACATTTAATTTTGACTAGATTAAAGGTTTTAGTCAACAGCAACACTTCTAGTCAGTGACTAGTGGTTTATTTATTCATTTTCTAAACAAAATACTATATTCTGTTCTTGACTGCTTATGCTGGGCAGGTGGCTCCCACAGACATTATTGTACGCAGGGTTTGTGGGTGATAGGAGGTCTGCTGTCCTTTCTGACCTTGGAGAAGATGTTTCCTGATGAAGGCGGTGATCCAGAAACCAAAACTTCCTTCCAAAGAACTACAGTAAGCTACTTAATTTTTTTTTTTTGCCTTCCATCAAATTACCCGTTTCCTGTGTATTTAACCATTCATCTACCTAACCTATAAATCTATTCCATGATTTAAATATTGGCATAATTTCTTTGATGTATTCCAACACTTTTCACAAAAGTAGATCATTGCAATTCTGAACCTCATGGGGGAGCCAAAGATCAATGGTGATGATACGAGTTATGATTCTGCAGACTTAGACATTCATTAACACACCAAAGGACACCATGCATTCAGCAGCATACCATTTGAAGACATTTGTTGTTTCCAAGTAGATTTTTTTTTTTTTTATTGTTGGATTTTTTTCTCCCCAGTTTACCCAGATTAACAAAAAAAGACTTAATTTAATTAACTAAATTGTTATACATTAAGTGAAGTTTACTAAAGTGCAAGTAAAAGACTTGCATGATTTCAGTTTGAGGGTTCTGTAAACTGGTTGCTTCTCTGGCAAATCAGACATTTGTATGTTTTTAAATTTTGACATGATCCATTACATGTATAATAATAAAAAGGTTATTAACATTATATTGGATATCTTTAACACTTATGTGGTATGTATATATAGAGAGAGAGAGTTCAATGTTGTTAGTGTATATTCAATCAAGTGAGTTTTACAAAAGAATTCATTTTAAGTTTACTCAATGTATTACAATCTGTTACAATTGGATTCAGTCATTACATTGACTTCAGTGTTTTGTAATTATTAAATTTGGACTGTTTCTGATTGGGAATTAATCACAATTATTAGTAGTGTGTTAGATGGTAGCTGTCTGATTTGTCTAGTCTCATGCTGGCTGTATATAATAGATCTCACAATGACTGACAAAATGCCAGTTAGTTAACTACTTTTTTAAAATCTACTGTTTGAGAAAAAAAAAACTGTAAAAGTAAGCAGTTTATATTTGAGGATACATTTGATATGCAGTATGTGGGGAAATGGGTATGATTTAGGACCAGGTTGGTGGTATATTTAAGGGTTGTTTAAAGGATGGAGTTGTAGTCAACAACAGTGTAATTACAGAGGTGAATTGTAAATCCAGTAGTGGTCCCTCCTTAATCGTGGGAGTAATGTTTTAAAAATAGCCCGCAATAGGTGAAATCTTTATTTTATTATTGTTATAGATGTTTTAAGGCTGTAAAACCCTTCAATACACTATTTTTTTAAGGCATTAACATTTTCACTCTTTTCTCTCTTGTTTAAACACTCACGTAACTTCTACCTTCCTTTAGCATGTCCAGAATCCAAAATTTTGTGTGATGGTTAGCATCTTTCTCTGCCTTTTGGGTGCCTTTGACAGTGCTGAATGTTTCATCAACATTATGGAGTTTGTTGGGAAGAAAACTTGCAAACATACAGTACAGGACTTCAGAGTCACATTGCTAGCATTCAAAAATATGTCAATTTGGCAAGCTGAACGCATTCTGTTCTGTATAGGTGGCATGGCACGGAAGAGATTGATTGACAATGATCTACTGCCAATCAGGACGCAGAACAAAATCCGCTGTAAAAAAATGTTAAATTGCACAAAAAAAAATCTGCGAAACCGCAGGATTGATAAAGGTGTACCGCGTTATAGCGGGAGACCACTTATATACAGGAATTTGTAAATGATTATTATAAAATGGACCCAAAAGTCTTCAGTTCACTAATATTTAAATGTTGAAATAAAAAAAAAAATAGCAACAATACAAAGGAATGTCTAGGTTTGCTCATTAGCCTCAAAGTCTATAGATTTTGCCATCAGTTCATACAGAAGTGTGAACACTTTCTCTAACAAGCAGATGCTATGAGAACAGTTTTCCTGTTTGCTCATGTAACATTTGACATGAGGCTTATTAAAGGGGTTACTTTAGAGCTCTGGCTGATAGAGTAATTTTTTGGCATTTGACCAAACTTCCTCTTTTTTTTGACACAATGCCCCAAATTGATGTAAACATTTGTTAAGCATAGTGGTTTGGTCTTTGATGTTGTGTGTCTGGGGAAAGCTCAGTGGGCTTTGAATGTTTGGCCAAACCTGAGGGGGCTTTCACAATCACACGCACCAGGTTTTGTTTAAAACGGGAGGACTTTTTGGATAGATTTGTATGCTTTTTTTTTTTTTTTTTTTTTTTTTTTTTTTTTTTTTTTAACTAAAGGTTTCACATTAAAATTTGGTTTGTGCTAATTTCAGTTTTCAGTTCTCTTCTAATTTGAGCACAGTTTTACTAAATCATAGAAGTTAGCTGCTGTTTATGAATTGGTCAGACTGTTTATTGACTGTGTGTATTCTGCCCTACAAATGCAAGTACAATAACTAAATTTAGTCAAAATTGAGTGGGCCTAAACTGAACTATGTGACCTCTGTTCTGTCTTGTGACAAAGTCTCCTGGTTCAATTTTGTCACATTGTATTGAAACAAGAGTGTCAAAAGTCCAGTACAAAGTACAACCTGGTGTAAAACTGTTTGCCTTTTTAGGGGAGTTTACTGAATTGACAAGTGTAACTAATCTGCTTAAAGAAGAACTAGATCCTAAAGTTCGTTGACTAACTTTAATGTTGGCTTGAGAAAGCCAGCGTGACTGCGCTAGGACTGGGAATGGCAGTTAACCGCGCTAAATGGCAACGCTCGTGTACATGTTTGGTCAAATGCTAATACTTAGTAGTCATTTTTAGCATATGTTATTGCACTTAGATAATCATTAATAGCATATAGCTAATCGTTATTAGCACTTGGCTTATCATTGTTACCAAGCATAGTACACAGAGTCCCATTTGCTAGCATAAGTTAAAAAAAGCCAATACCCAGGTCCCTACGATGTTCTGATGTAGAGATATTGCTGTTTTTAAATGGTTGCTAGGTTAGCCTGTTTTATTGCTATGGGGACAATTGACAGCTTAGTGATGATACATCAAACCTTCTTGCCAATATGAGTGATATAAATCAACCCCGATGTCTCTGACAGTCTCTATGACAGTCAAAAACTGGACTTGGACGTTATGAAAAAATGGCTTGCCATATTTTATTGAAAATATAATGCTTAATATGTGTGAACGTGATGCATGGAAAATGGCTTGCCATATCAGTAAAAAAATATGTAATTGAAGTCATGGAGTTTATGGCTTGCCATAATTTGAGAAAAATAATGTTTAAGAATTATTTATTGGAAAACTATAAGTCTTATAAACCTAAAAAGATATAGCAACAAAACCTAATGCAGAACACAGCTTTTGGCCAAATTTGGGGCTTGTGAATTATAATTTTTTTTAATATATATGCCCGGATTATTAAAATGTAATATTTACTTTTTTTTTTATTCAAAAACCATTAATCTTTTTGGCATGAGGAGATATAGCAACAATCTTGAATGCAGAAGGCACATTTTGGCCAAATTTGGACCTTGTAGCATGAATGGCCTAGGAGGAGATGCGTTTGGTTTCGAGTAGTATAACAGTATGTTGACTTTCTCAAGCCAACATAATAATGCACATCACATGTGAGCTTGCAGCAATGTACATCTACATTCATTTACACTCTATTTCTGACAAATAGACACGTGCTCTGTTTTGTGTTAGAATATTGCACATTACCTTACAAAACAAAGGTTTTTTACCTTGCAACAAATCCTCGCCACTCTGGTGTAAACACTGTGGTTCAGAAGCAAAAACCACCACAGGCCAGCAGGTAGAGGGGGGCATCAGTTGAACTTGTTCTTACCAGACATTTGCACCAAGTCTGAAAGTCTTTAATTTCAGTTCTTACTACTAACTGTCATTTAGATTTTTAACAGTTTTAATAATTCTTGCTTAATCTTGTTGATTTTAAAGATTAAGATGTTTGGGTGAGCGCGCACACCGTGAGGGAAGAGTCCTGACTAAATAATTGATGCAAGAGGGATGTTGCAGAGTCACGAATCATAAATCACTGTCAGATAGGTTTTCAAAACATAACAATTCATGTCCCATTCAAATACCCCAAGGCACCATTCCTGGTATTCAAGAAGAACCCCCAAACCCCTTTATTTTGGGCTCATTTCAGTGTATTGCATCAGTCCCAGTTAAACGCACACACTAGAGATGCGCGGATCAGCTCAAACGTCACCCGAATCCGCTCCTTCATTCTAATCATCCACCCGCCATCCGCCCGCACATATTGTTTTATCTGATATATATATCCGCACCCGACCCGCACCCGATCGACACTTTAATAATTCTAATTCTTTGTTTTAAGCATGATGATAGGTGTTACTTTCTCCGCAATGTCCGGCGGCAGAGTAACAGCTCATTAATTCATGCTCGAGCAAATGATGAGACGGACAAAAGTACTCGATGCATGCCCTTCTTTTACTTATTTCAGTGTTTTCAGGTTCACAGTGCAAAACAGCTCCCGGGTGGAATTACTGAAGTAAACATAAAAAAACCGGATAAAACTTTCTCCCTCTAATTCACCGCACGCACAGCACACAGCGAGAGCTCACGTCACACAGCATGCGTGTCGAACTACACTACCCACAATGCCCCTCGCTATGGACTATGGACTAAAGCGGTCACCGAGGATCGTTCGTTATTAACAGCAGATTCAGCTTTTACATATACAGGAAAAAGAACAAAAACGGCGTCCCTTCAGCCTAAACAGCAGCTATGTTGTGTGTACTTGGCCCTTTCTTAACACTGTGCATCTGCCTGGATTCGGGCGATTCCGCCTCGCCTCCAAAACACGGCTGGCTGCACTAAATGAGCGTTCGCGCGCACCGCTTGTTGCAGGAATGCACACGCTTCTCCTTGCAAGGCGCTGCAGTCCTGTAAATAAGCTATCTTGTTTCTCCCAGAACGATAGCAGATTTCCCTGATGACTCCTCTAACTGAAGTTAGCACAGTATTGTTGCACTTCATCCATTATTTTGGGCGTCTCTCATCTTCACATTCTGCGAAGTCCACTCTCTGCTTTTTTGCTGGTCAACTGCTATGACCCGCGACCCACCCGCAATTAATCATAATGTATTTTTTTATTACCCGACCCGCCCGACCCGCGGATTATCCGCAGCGCCCGCGGATATAACCGCCATCCGCGCATCACTAGCACACACACATACCTTGTTTCACTTTCTAGGCTTGAGCCTGAGGGATAAGAAGCTTAAGGTCTTGATACATTTTCTCTTAGATGCTTCCTTAGCAGAACAGAATGCATTTTATTTGTCTATTTAGCCAGAGTAGACATGACAGTGCAAGCTTTGTGTCAACAGACCATAAACACCCATTTACAAATAAACATTGTGCTTAAAGTGTCCATCATTCCATCTTCTTTGTTTCTTTTTTTTTTCTCTGCTAGATCCTTTTTATGTGGATTTTGGTTTGTTGTCGGTACAGAATAATAGGCTGTGTCACTGAATCTCTTCTCGGATGGATCATCGCTTTTACTTTTTTAGTGTCTTGGAATGTGCCGTTTTCATCCCGCCTCTTCCTGTCCTTCTAATTCTATGTTTTTAATTTGACTTTTAGAACTCGAGAGTCTGTTTGTGAGTCTTCTGCTTTGCTTACGGAAGACCTGGGAGTTTGATTGATAGCCTGTGCTCTGTTTAGGTAGCTATAAATAGTGCGTAGCAGGAAGCAGCTGCCACCAGCATTCCATCAGCAGACAGATGGGCCACAGAAGTCAACCACGCTTCACACAAACCACAGCTCACAGGCCTTACAGACCATAGGCTAGAGCTGTGAGGAAGTGTCTGCTTTTCTTATTACTGGAGAGAATGTGTCCTTTTTCATTCTCGGCTGTGTCCAGTCTAAAAAAAAAAATACATGGAAAGTATTACATTAACTGAATTGCTTAGATTTTTTGGGCTAATGGAGGGGTGAAGCTCAGTTGATTGTTACTGGTCTGGCTTTCGTTTCACTTGATTTTAAATTTAAAGAATTATTTCTGGTTATTTACAGCTTAATATCTCCGTACGGTGTCTGTGATGTGTTTTAAATCCAAAGACAGATATTTACACATTTTGGAAAATGGATGCAAAATTTGTTTCTATAGCAATGCATTGATAATGGAGCAGACAAATGAGCAGCACCACAATGCATTTCTTTAACATTTGTGTTGTGCAGGGGTGCCCAAACCTTTTCCTATAAAAGGGTCAAAAAGCAAACTTGATTGAGGGCTGTGGGCCAAATATATATACCAAACAGTATTAAATTTGCCGTGGGTAATTTCCTTATTCAGTAATATATAAAAATAACTAGAAACCATTGCTTTAATCATGTCATCTAATGGAGTGTCATTTGTAACAATTAATAATGAACTGTATAACAGTAAAAACAAACAATCCCATTTATAACTCAATGGAGATCAATGCAGAATACACTAATCGAGCTGCTCCTGCCTTTACCTTAATTTGCTCGCAGATATCTTACATTTTAAAAGTCTGATTCACGTACAACATTTAATTAAATCATTTAATTTCAGTTTGTAGCTCAGTAATAAAAACAAAAGGTTACATTAAATTTGAAATGACAATCTATGTCAAAGGCATTCATCCCATCCACCTCCACATCATTCTCCCTCCCTCTTCAGATGGGATGGTGGGCCAAATCAAAGGATACCATAGGCCAACTTTGGCCTGTGGGCCCTACTTTGGGCATCTCTGGTGTTGTGTGTTAAATTTGGAACGGAATATTTTGTTCTCTTTAGTTTGCAATTCATTCTATATAAAAAAGCACACAGTGCTATTTAAAGTTATATATTTTTTTTCTTTTAGTTAATCAAGATGCTCTGAAGACTGTAGTAATTATACTAAAAATTCAGTGTCACATGATCCATGCGAAATCAATCTAACATGATTTCTTAAGGATATTCTGATTTCTTAAGAATATTTTATTATTGTTTTTGAGATTATGTAATGAATATAAATTAGACAAGAACAGAATTTTGTTGGAAAACCTCTTTGACAGTTATTAACAAATTTTAAAGACCATTTTGGCTGTTGTGTGTGATTTAATAGAGTATTCGGTTACTTTTGGAGGTTTCCAGGTTAATCAGAATATCACTGTTGTTTTGTTTGCTTTCGAATGTGGTGAAATGAGCTCAGTTTTGTTAGATTGGCTTATTGTGATGTTTTCTCTCTTTTTCATACTAGTCCGCTTCATCAGATCTGAGCAGCCAGGTCTCTGTGTCCCCGCAAACAAATGGCATCTGCTCAAACAACAACTCCGACTCCAAGCCAAAGACTGACATTAGCCCTAAGACACAGCCAGAGAAAATAAAGGTAACACACAAACGCATAAATCATGCTTTATTAAACCAATGGAGACAAGTACATTCAAATCTGACACTGTTTCCTTAATTAAAACCTAATTTTTAATTAATTGTTTTAAAAATGCTGTTGATTTCAATATTGATTGTCAACAGCAGTGAATTTATCATTTTTACATATTCCAACTACTAGAAATATGAATATGAAGTATATAGCTGGATTTGGGCTTGATTGTTTTGACTAAGTTTAATAAGCAGGTTTACTTGATTTCTTTTCATTAGTTTATTTCATTTTATTTTTAATCAATAGCTTTACTAAATATGCATTCTTTGAAACTCATCAAGAATTGTATAAATCCAAACGAGAGCTTGTGGATCAGAATCAAATGAGATATCTAAATCAATACCAGGCTCTAGTTTCTTTGTAGTTTTGCATGCAGCATTTGTGAAGAGTGTGATATCATTATCTGGTCTCTTACGTGAAGTGTATATTCAGCATTTCTTTATTTCTTCAGACCAGCGGTTATCTAAACCTTCTTGCTAACTGCATTGATAACTTCACTCATGGGCTGGCAGTGGCAGGAAGCTTCTTAGTAAGTCGAAAGGTAAGAGCAAACAGACTAAATCTAAATGTTAATGACTGTAGATATAAGGCTTGTTCATGTTTTGGCTTAAATGGAACAATTCTGTGTAGAACTGCTGGATGTCTCATGATGACTCATAATGATGCTATGTAAAGAATTAGTTTATAAATAAAGTATGGTTTGGCCACTTTTAACCCCTGTAGGTACATTTAAAAAAGGTTACACATACAAAAAAAAACTTCTTTTTTTTGCACTTTTGATAGATATAGAATTCCTAATAGCATCAGATCTAGTGTCAATTACCTCAATTGTATTTATTTTAGCTTTTACAGTTTGTTTACATTGATATAATAAATATAATATAATATAATATAATATAATATAATATAATATAATGCTTTCGTACATGTATAAAAAGCAATCCTATGAAAACAGGAAAAAAAAATATTTAATCCACATGCTAAATTTTAAGGGTTTTATTAATGGAAATATTTACACTCACCTGTCACTTTATTAGGTACACCTTACTAGTACCGGGTTGGACCCCCTTATGCCTTCAGGACTGCCCTAATCTTTTGTGGTATAGGTTCAACAACGTACTGCAAATATTCCTGAGATTTTGGTCCATATTGACATGAAAGCATCACACAGTTGCTGCAGATTTGTCGGCTGCACATTCATGATGCGAATCTCCTGTTCCACCACATCCCAAAGGTGCTCTATTGGATTGAGATCTGGTGACTGTGGAGTACAGTGAACTCATTGTCGTTCAAGAAACCAGTCTGAGAGGATTCGCGCTTTATGACATGGCGCATTATCATAAGACGTGTACACTGTGGTCATAAAGGGAAGGACATGGTCAGCAACAATACTCAAGTGGGCTGTGGTATTGACACAATGCTCAATTGGTATTTATAGGCCCAAAGTTTGCCAAGACAATACTTCCCACACAATTACACCTCTACCACCACCACCACAAGCCTGAACTGTTGATATAAGGCAGGTTGGATCCATGCTTTCATGTTTTTGATGCCAAATTCTGACCCTATGATCTGAATGTCGCAGCAGAAATCGAGACTCATCAGACCAGGCAACGTTTTCCAATCTTCCATTGGCCAGTTTTGGTGAGGCTGTGCGAATTGTAGCCTCAGTTTTCTATTCTTAGTTGACAGGAGTGGCACCCGGTGTGGTCTTCTGCTGCTGTAGCCCATCTGCCTCAAGGTTTGACGTGTTGTGCGTTCAGAGATGCTCTTCTGTATATCTCTGTTATAATGAGTGGTTATTTGAGTTACTGTTGCCTTTCTATCAGCTCGATCTAGTCTGACCATTTTCCTCTGACCTCTGGCATCAACAAGGCATTTGCACCCACATAACTGCCGCTCACTGGATCTTTTTTTTTTTTTGGACTTTTCTCTGTAAATCCTAGAGATGTTTGTGCGTGAAAATCCCAGTAGATCAGCAGTTTCTGAAATGCTCAGACCAGCCCGTCTGGCACCAACAACCATGCCACGGTCAAAGTCACTTAAATCACCTTTCTTTCCCATTCTAATGCTCAGTTTGATCTGCTGCAGATCATCTTGACCATGTCTACATGCCTAAATGCATTGAGTTGCTGCCATGTGATTGGCTGCTTAGAAATTTGCGTTAACGAGCAGTTGGACAGGTGTACCTAATAAAGTGGCCAGTGAGTGTATGTCCCTGAAGGTCTTGAGAAAAACGTTGTTGTTTTTTTTCGGTACATGGTGTTAAATTGATTTTATGAAAAGGTGAAATATTGAAAGTTTAATTTAAAAATGGGCTTTTTTTTTTTTTTTTTTATACAAAATTTGCAATGTCTTTAAAAATACAAGGAAAAAGATACATCTAGATAGATCTTACACTGAAGTTCCTCAAATTCTTCTTTTGATCCGTGGAGATCTTATGAACAGTGAGATTTAGATGTTTATGTGATGTGTGTAGTATTTATAGCGCAGCAGTATTTATATGGCTTTGCGAAGTTGAGGTCCAGGTGGAGAAGCATAAGGCTCTCAGCATGCGTGGGGAGGGAGTTTCAGAGGAAATGGACTTTGTGCAACAGAAACCACTATACTTGCACATAAAAACACACTTTTACACATTTGCTCACTGGCCTGGACATACTTATTTGGCAGCAGAAATACAAGTGAGCGTATTGATGGAGAACTGTGCCATTTTACTGTTTTCGCTTGCCTCCCCCATAGCTTCTGCTGACAATCAGTTAAACATATGTGGTTAAATAAAACATTATCTAGTTTATAGAAACATAACATGACTTCGGTGCATGGTTAGATAAAAAGAACACTAAAATTGAGTGTATTAATCTCCATATGGAAATGGTTTTAATTGATAAACCCAAGGTGTCATGGAGGCGCAGTGGGTAGCACGATTGCCTCACAGCAAGAAGGTCGCTGGTTTGAGCCCTGGCTGGGTCAGTTGGCAATTCTGTGTGAAGTCTGCATGTTCTCCCCGTGTTCGCTCTGGTTTCCTCCAAATGCTTCGGTTTCCCCCACAGTCCAAAGGCATGTGGTATAGGTGAATTGAATAAGCTAAATTGGCCATAGTGTATGTGTGAATGCAAGAGTGTATGGGTGTTTCCCAGTGTTAGGTTGCGGCTGGAAGGGCATCCGCTGCGTAAAACACATGTTGGATAAGTTGGTGGTTCATTCCGCTGTGGCGACCCTTGATTAATAAAGGAGTAAGCCGAGAAAAAAAAGAAAATGAATGAAATGTAAACCCAGACAGATCTATTGTGTACCCTGAGGAGAACTAAATGTACCGTATACAACATGCTTTTGTAAAACCCATTTGTTCAATTAGTTAATAACTTGTTTTTGAAAGTGTAATGGTTAGTGTAATTAGTGCAAAACACTATATTACTAATGCTGTACAGAAAATTCCACCAGTCAGGGAGAAAATGAAACCAAAAGAGAACTTGAGCATCGCTCCTTCCTTAAAACATTAAAAAGGTTAACACTTAATTTCAAAATCTATTTTAGGCCTAAACTATTAAATTCACTGGATTTTGTCTTGTAGGTCTTTTAAATCATTTTAAATGGGTCTGAATGTTTCAATGTCTTTGTAAAGTTCAACTCAATCCATCTCAATAAAACGTTTAACAAGACTATTATATTACTATTTATAACTCCATTTACCAACATGGTTTATCTTCCTTACAATAATATACAAGTTCTCCATATATTTATGGACCATATGGTGTGGACACTGACATGGATAGATGTGCGTACAATTGGATTGTTATAGTTTTTAAACCCCTGTTGTAAAAAAAAAATGTGTATGTTAATGTTTAACTAGTGTTTGCTTGGTTTACACTTTATTTAAAATATGTTTCTAAGAAATAAATAGTTAGATTTTTTTGATGGGGCTATAAAAAATTTTTTCCGCTGACCCAACTGGGCCATTAGAAAACAATCCTTCACGTTTAGTCCTGTGTAAGTAAGAATTTGTATTCAAAATGCTCTTAAAGTCTTCAATTTGACTTGGTCAAAGTTTGAAATGTTTTGATTCACTTCCTAGGAGATTAGTTTAGTTTATCCCTTAAAATGCTGAAAAACAGACACTTTAAAATCCCTATGGACTTTTTTTTTTTTTTTTTTGAAACTGTATTTAATCTGACAAATTTACTTTTATTTTTACTTTAACCTGTTTTAACAGGTTGGCTTCTTAACAACGTTTGCCATTCTGCTTCATGAGATCCCGCATGAGGTATGTATCAATATCTTGAGTCAGGTAATTATTGTTAGTGTGTTTATGTAATGCATTTCATTTGGATCAATAATATTTTATTAGTATTGTCTTGAATGACTGCACATGAAATGTCTTTATAATACTTTGTAGTCTGCAATGTTTACCAGGTTCTGTTGCTGTGTGTTCATTTGTGTTTCTGGAAGGTGGGAGATTTTGCCATTTTGCTGCGAGCAGGCTTTGACCGGTGGAAAGCTGCCCGTATGCAGCTCTCCACAGCATTAGGAGGAGTCCTAGGGGCCTGTTTTGCTCTTTGCTCTCAATCACAGCATGGGGCAGGTGAGACGCCACAATTATCAGACTACTTTAAGCTCTCAGAATATACACTACTGTTCAAAAGCTTGGGGCTGATAATGTAACTTGTTGACTAAAAGCAGTATTAAAAAAATATATACAAGGATACATTAAATTGACCAAAAGTGACTTGAGGAAATTTGCCATTCATTGCCATTAGCCATTTCTGTTCTACAAAGATGCAGTTGTTCAAAGTGTTCCTGAGTAAACTATTATCACTTCCCAGAAAACTGGTGTAAATGTTCTTTCAAAAACTTGCTGCAAAGGCAAGTTCTCTTTTTTCCCCTACATAACAAGTAAAATAGTATAATAATAAATAGTAAATAATAATATAATAAGTCCTTTTTTCTATGAGTAGCAGATAATGTGATATGAAGTTTTATCTTTCATTTGAAATTGCATACTTACAGGGATGGTTCATCTAAAACTGAAAATTCTATCGTCGTTTACTCAACTTTCAATAGTTTTAAACATGTTTGAGTTTTATTCCTCATCTTAAATACAGATGTTTTGAAAAATGTTGGAAACTGGTAGCCATTGACATCCATAGTTTTCTATTATTATTATTATTATTATATTTATTTTTTTACTATGGATGTCAATGGTTACCAGTTTTCAACATTCCTCAGAATATCTTCTTTTGTGGTCAACATAAGAAAGAAACTCAACGTTTTGGAACCACCTATAAGAGTGAATAGAGAGAACATTTTAGTTTTTGGGTAAGCTGTCCTTTTGATATTGGAGAGCTTTTGAGAGTGTTCTAGGATGTCATTGATTTTAAGGACAGACTTTGGCCCCGGCATCTTAGAATGACTAAAACAACATTTGTGATCATGTAAATAAAGCTTGCATGGTTAGTTCACTTGTTTGATCACATCTTTATGAAATTAAGGAATTTATGTATGGGTACATTTAACCTGTAACTTATTCATTTGTATTATCATTCAATAAAATCTTATTTGCATTTTAAAACTGTTAGCAGTTAGTGCAGCATTGATTTTTCTGTGCAATGGATTTTTTTCTTTTTTTTTTTTCATAAATCACAAATTTCCCCTATTAGGAGAAATTATATTAAATAATGTTAAGAAAAAAAATGAAATGAATAAATAAAATGAATAATGTTTTACAATATCACTGTATTATTGTAACTAATAAATGAAGGATTTCAAACTTTTAAAATATGACCAGCCCCAGATTTTTGTACATTTGTTCAGGGTCAGCATGTTGTCCTTATATAAGCCTTTTATAAAATACATTCTTCAGTGCTGGTTTTGCTTGTGTCTTCACAGAGAACGCCACTACCTGGATCCTGCCCTTCACCTCAGGTGGCTTTCTCTACATTGCCTTGGTCAATGTGGTTCCCGATCTTCTAGAGGAGACCAACCCAAGGTAAATTGTCTGTTTGCTGGATGCTTCACCCCCCCCCCCCCCCCCCCCCCACCCCCCCCCCCCCCCACCCCCCCCACCCCAAAAAAAAAAAATTACTGACCTTCAAGTCAATCAAACACAAGCTTGAGTTTCTTTCTTCTGTTGAACACAAACGAATATATTTTGAAGGCTGTTAGAGACTAGGGGTCCGTTCTTCGTGCATGGATTACTCAATTAGCTGGATTTGGTTATTGACGATTTGACATGATCCAGGATCGTTCAGTTCTTCAAAACTCATCCGAGCAACAGGTCTGGTAGCTCAAACCTGCTCGGGATTAGATCGAGTCAGTTAAAGCAAAGGTAATACTGAAAGTATGTACCGAATTCTGATATTTTCTTACAGTAGTAGTTATATACACTTGGGAAAATAATTTAAAAAAATTATAAATTTAAAACTTATGCAATCTGCACTAAGTACAAAAAATAAAAGTACAAAAACTGTCATGGGGTGGTACTCCCCAAGGGGTTCAAAGGCTGCATTTACACTGCATGGTTCAAGTGACCCAATTACGATTTTTTTTTTCTCCTATGTGGCACAGATCGGATATAGCCTATGATCATGTAAGCAGGAAAAAGTCACATGGATTTCGATTTGCTCTAATCAGATTCAGGCCTTGTTCATATGTGGAAATTTATCCGATATGAATCGGATCCGTGCCCTCGTTTCTGCAGTGTACGCAGGTAGATCGGAAGTTTTACCTGTCAATGCGAGTTGCACATCATTAAAAACCATAGCGAATGACCCTTTCATTTCAGAACAGACTTCAGCAGAGTCCAAAACATTAAACCTCATACACGAGGACTAAAGCTTTTATCTTTTGTCTTTTTTTTTTTTTTTTTTTTTTGCTTTTCTTCCTGGTCATTGCACCTTTGCCGTGTGCTGTGTAAATGCAGACAATCGGATATGAGTCACTTTTAAAAAATTATGTTAGCAGGTCAGCAAAAAAATTGGATACGGTCACAAAATCGGAATTGACCATCAAGATCTGCAGTGTTAATGCAGCCAAAGAGAACATTTATTAATGTGGACTTTTTGGATACAAACGCATACTATATAGGATACCGAGCTTAAGTACAATTTATGTATAATAATAAACATGCACAAAGCCTATTTATGCAGTCATGTAGCATGTTTTGACATCTAAAATGATGGTGATTTGATGCTTCGCAAAAGTTGCAGACACCTTTATCGATACCAAAATACTTTTTTGATGCAAAATTAATTTTAAACAGCCAGTTATTCCTTACGCTGACGAATCAGAATCAGCTTTATTGCCAAGTGTGCTTCACACACACAAGGAATTTGTTTTGGCAACAGAAGCTTCCAGTGGACATAAAGTGACGAGTGACAACACAAAATTAAATATGAGAAAGGAAAAAGGCGATAAACATTAGACATTCAACAGAGATGCAATAAGTAAAAAAAAAAAAAGATCTGGATGTTGAATTGTATATACAGATATGTTGTAAATATACAGGTTATAAGGTGCTGTGTACCAATGCGAATGGAGAAAGTATTGCATTGTATATTGTTATAAGGTGCTGTGTACAAGTGCGTATGAGAAAGTATTGCACGTTTATTGCCCAGTAGGGGAATATTTAACTGTTCATGAGGTAGATGGCCTGAGGAAAGAAACTTTTGCTATGTCTGGCTGCATGATGCTCTGTAGCGCCGACCAGACGGTAACAGTTCGAACAGGTAATGTGCTGGGTGCAAGGTGTCCAGAGTGATTTTGCCAGCCCTTTTACTCACTCTGGAAGAGTACAGTTCTTGAAGTGTAGGAAGGGCAGTGCCAGTGATTCATTCAGCAGTTCGGACTATTCGCTGTAGTATATGGAGGTCAGTTTTGGCAGCTGAGCTGAACCAGACGGTGATTGAAATGCTGAGGATGGATTGCATGACAGCTGAGTAGAACTGTACGAGCAGCTCCTGTGGCAGGATGAACTTCCTCAGCTTACGAAGGAAGTACAGTCTCTGCTGGGCTTTCTTTACAATAGAGTCTATATGAATGTCCCACTTCAGATCCTGAGAGATAGTGGTGCCCAGGAACCTGAATGACTCTACTTGCAGCCACAGTGCTGTTCATGAGAGTGAGTGGGGTGAGTGCAGGGGGGTTTCTCTTAAAGTCCACTATCATCTCCACTGTTTTGAGCGTGTTCAGCTCCAGGTTGTTGTATCTGCACCATAAAGCCAGCCGCTCCACCTCCTGTCTGTATGCAGACTCTTCACCGTTCCGGATGAGGCCGATAACAGTATTGTCATCTGCAAACTTCAAGAGCTTAATGGAGGGGTCTTTTGTGGTGCAGTCGTTGGTGTACAAAAAAACTTGAATAGGCCTAGGCTACTATAATAAAGAAAATCCGCTCTAAATTTAAAACTAAAGTGTAAAGCCTGCAGCCCACATCAAAGGTGAAAAGTTATTGCGCATCATATTTAAACCGTTTACTATGAATTTTATGTAATTTTGCTCACATGGATAATTGAATATTAACCAGATGATGTCATTATGCTGCTGTGCCGTCAACCAATCGTTTCATTGCTGATCATGATTTCGAGGGTCAAATGATTTCGATAGATCTGTCTTTCACAACACACGCAGCGGTCTCAGATCAGTTCATTCAGACATTTTAATCTGATTCGTGAACTTGTTTGAAGAACCAAATTAGCCAGAGATCAGTTATTAAGATTAAAAGATCCAGGATCTGCCAAATCATCTTAGATCATTTAAGAGAGGTACAAAGAACGAACCCCAGTAGTCATTGACATCTATAGTAGTAAAAACCTACCACATTCCAGCATTCTCAAAAATGATCTTCCTTTGTTCAACTGAAGAAAGAAACTCAGAGTAAATATTGACAGCATTTTTATTTTTGGGTAAACTAACCACTTTAAACTTGCGTAAAAAAGCAGCACTTTTACAATACAATGCAATTGTTCACATGTTAAATCGACTGACTGTCCGTGACGGTTTGCCCTGCTCCCACAGGAACTCCCTTCTGCAGGTTCTGCTGTTGATTTCTGGGATAGGTGTCATGGCTCTGCTCTCAATCGCCATAGACTAGACACAGGCAAGGTCTGCTTTTATCAGGGGACATTTATAGTGCAGCCTTGCATTCCTGAGGACTTTTGGATTATTCACTCCACAGTTTGAGCTTCAATAATTTAGACATTTTTGTCACCCTCAAAAAGACCAAGTGAGGAAATGCTAATGAAAGAATTGGCCTTGACAGTCAGGTGCTTGAATCTGCCAGTATATGATTTTAAGCCTTATCCTTCACACTGCAGATTAAATTTAAACTGAAAAAAAAAAAACAGATTTGTACAGATAGTGCTCCGAAATGACTGTGTTTTTTTTTATTTTTATTGTTGTTCATATTCCATCAGATTTTCTTCTGGTTCATATTCCTGCTGTTGAAATTGATACTTTTGACAAAATGTTACATTACCAAAGGCTACTTTAGTGTAATTTGCACATGCTAGTTTTACTTCATTCTTAATTAACAGACAATATACAGGCACATACATATACATAATTGTGTTTCTGATGGTCATCAACATAGTGTTTTTATAAAGCTAATTCTACTTCGCTGTTACAAATCACTCTGTGGAAAGTTACACAAGTTTATTTCACACTTCATTTGCTCAAGACAGCCACGCTTTGCATGGCTACACATTCCTCTCGCTGTTTTTGTCAAACACTTCAAATCATTTGCAGGCCCTTTTTTTGTAGTATTCCTCAATCACTTTTGTTGTTTTTCCTTAATCACATACTTCTGTTACAGTACTTAGTGTTGTTGTTATTGATTATGTTCTGATAGCCACTACACTGCTGCATTTTTAGCTTTCATTTACTGATTGTCTATACAGTTCATTGTGGTCCTGGCATTACATTTCAGTGATCAAGTCTTGATATGGAGCCAAATCAGTCTCAAAAATAATACATTTACAAATTATAATTCATACATCCACAGCACGGTTCAAATTTACTTAATCCAATTCACAAATTCAAAATGCAATTCATAAATACACATCCAATTTGAAAATTCAAAACATGATTTAAAATTACACAAATCCAATTCGTAAATTCAAAACACGAATCATATGTATACACAAATCCAATTCATCAATTCAGAACACGAATCATATGTATACATACAAATCCAATTCATCAATTCAGAACACGAATCATATGTATACACAAATCCAATTTGTAAATTCAAAACAATTCTTAATGCACATCGAATTTGTGAATTCATAACGCGATGCATAAACGCACAAATCCATTTCATTTGCTGAAAATATTCATGATTTTTGCTTTTGAATTAACAAATTGCTGACTTTACAAATTGGATTTTGTAAATGTGAATTGTGCCGTGCATGTATGAATGTAATTTTGTAAATGTTTTGTTTTTGAGACTTATCTGACTCTATAGTCTGGAGGATTTATGGATTCATAGAGTCACAGTTCTTTTACTCAGTGCCAGTTCAAGCATTTCAATCAGATTTTTTAAAAAGACGATGATAAAATAGTTGATAAATGGATTGTCTGTTGAACGCTTTTGTATATGAAACGTTACTGAAGAGAATGTTCTGAATCATCACTTGGAACAGCAGAACAGCTTTTTTGACAATGTAAATATTTTAATAGAGATTATATATATTTATTCTATGAACGATGTCATGTTGAAAGAACAATGTCAAAGTTTTAAGACTTAAATTCCTCCCATTGTAATAGTTGAAATAAAGAAGTGTTTGTTTGATTTATAAACTGTTACGTCTGTTTTTTTAACAGCCTTTATTCTCTTCTTTACTGATTAAAAACCTGCTCAGATTAATAAATGACTTTCAATTCAATTCATTTCCAATTGCAATTATTCAGTGTGAAAACATTTAGAATGCTAGAAATACATGCTAACAATCAGGGGAAAATATAAATAACATGGGGCAATCAAAATGTTTCTCCCCATTATATCTAGTTGCATATGTGCATTAAAAAAAAACAGATCTTTCAGAGTATTTTTTTCCAGATAAAAAAAAAATTGCTAGCCTCTAATTTCCTATTTTTAGATGCAGAACCATTCTCTAAATTGCGTCTAGTTAGAAAACATCCACACTGATGTTATGGATATCCAGCGAGTCTTTCCTGTATTGAAATTAGTATTTTTTTCTATTAGATCAGAGTTAATAGAATGTATTAGAGTAAATGGCATTCTACTGCAGTTCTAGTTTGCATGTCAGAATGACTGTTCAGGCATATCCAGTGCCTTCGTGAAGCATGAGGACGCATAGGTTACACATGACCTGCTAAATTGCCTCCTATTCCTTGGCTGCTACAGGGCCATGCAGAGGAACCATTAGCCTAATGACTCCCGTGAGATTGCTGCCCCGACCATTATGGATCCCCCACCACATTTAACTGTTAGCAACCTACACTGCTTTCCAAACTGAATGAATCCAACCTCTGAAGAGCTGCACATTGTAGTGAAAACAATCATGGCTGCAATATGGAGGCACTTGTTTGTTTGTTTGTTTGTTTGTTTGTTTTTTGGGGGGGGGGGGGTTCTCTATAGGGTTTTTATTTGATTTATTGGTGTTTTGTTTTTGTTTTTTTTTGTTTTTTTTTTCATAACCAAATTGTTGGAAGCCAAAACAGATTTTTAAGTTTTTTTTAGTTTGTTCTTGGAATAGGTGTCATAGTGGCTCAGTGGTTAGCACTTTTGCAAGGAGGTCACTGATTCGAGTCCCTGCTGGGCCAGTTGGCATTTCTGTGTGGAGTTTGTATGTTCTCCTAGTGTTCATG
This sequence comes from Danio kyathit, assembly GCA_903798195.1. Lineage (NCBI taxonomy): Eukaryota > Metazoa > Chordata > Actinopteri > Cypriniformes > Danionidae > Danio > Danio kyathit. The sequence goes on from LR812525.1 coordinate 39,198,538, forward strand.
TGGGTTTCCTCTGGGTGCTCTGGTTTCCCCCACAATCTAAAGACATGTTACATTCCATGGTGTTTTAAATGTATTGTTGTTGTTTTTGGTTTCTTTCCCCCCTCTCTGTCTCTGTTTCTGTTACCTGTTTCTCAAGTAGGTGTAAAGAACAGTAGGTTGATTGATTGCACATGTTGCTTGTCTTCCTGCAAGCTTAAAAGCTAACCAGTTGTAAGCCACATTGAAGCTTGCTTTCAGAGTGTGGTCTCTCTCCTGCCTTATGTTGTGTTGTGCAAGTGTATTGTCGCTGTGGTGGTTAACTTATTGAAGTTTAAATCTGTTGTAAAGCATTTGAAACTGCTTCCAATCTTCCATTGAAACTTATATTTGTGTTCGAAAGCCATAGGGAGGTGTGTGCCATTTTATTTCTAAAGCCTTTTTTCTCTTGTTTAAGTTTAGTTAGAGATAATGTACTTTTTTTTTTGTTAATTTAATTTTACTTTCTCAGTTTAGACAGTTTTACTCCCTAACTAGCTAGTGTACTTTTGTTTGTTGTTTTGGCTTTCCCCCTTCTGAAGCCTAATTTTGCTTTCCAGTATTTTTTTTCTTTATGATTGTACATTTTTGTTAATAAATTCTTTAACTGAAATTTCTCTCACTTCTAGATACTTAACATCAGGGACATAACACGTGGTATACGAAGGGGATTTGCGTAAACAAAAATTGGCTGTTCTGTGTGTGTGTGTGTGTGTGTGTGTGTGTGTGTGTGTGTGTGTGTGTAAATGCAGTAGTGTATGGGTGTTTCCCAGTACTTAGTTGCAGCTGGAAGGACATCTGCTGCGTAAGACATATGCCGGAATTATAAATAAATAAGGCACTAAGCTGAAGAAAAATGTTTTTTTGAACAACTTAATGAGAGTATTAAAGGGAATGTCCCAATGCAACACTAATATATTTCTTAATAGTATTAAATATTTTCTTATTATTAATAAGTTAAACAGTTGAATAAGATTTTCTAAACTAATCCAACTGTAATTTTTTTCCAGACTCTAAAGCCGCACTAGTATTTGGATGGTGCTGCAAAAAGGGCCGGAATCATACAAGATGGTAGCGAACACAACAACTGTGATTACTCCATATTTTACAATTCTGTACATACACTACCTGTCAGAAGTCTTGTCACCTATCCAAGTTTCAGAAACAACAAATAATAACTTGACTTCTAGTTGATCATTCGGTATCAGAAGTGGCTTATATGAAAGGCAAAAGCCTTTATATTACGCTTATTTTACCAAAATAAAATGTAGTCATGCCTTGATTTTTAATTATTTAATTAGGACAGTAAAGTCTGACTTCGCTTGGACAAAAGTCCTGTCACGTAACTTAAATAATGTACAGTATAGAATATAAAGTCACGGTGCAGTGAAAAAAGAATTAATATTGTGTATGACTCCCATGAGCTTGGAGGACTGCATCCATACATCTCTGCAATGACTCAAATAATTTAATAATAAAGTCATCTGGAATGGCAAAGAAAGCATTCTTGCAGGACTCCTAGAGTTCATCAGGATTCTTTGGATTCATCTTCAATGCCTCCTCCTTCACCTTACCCCAGACATGCTCAATAATGTTCATGTCTGGTGACTGGGCTGGCCAATCCTGGAGCACATTCACCATCTTTGCTTTCAGGAACTTTGATGTGGAGGCTAAAGTATGAGAAGGAGCGCTATCCTGCTGAAGCATTTGCCCTCTCCTGTGGTTTGTAATGAATGGGCAGCACAAATGTCTTGATACCTCAGGCTGTTGATGTTGCCGTCCACTCTGCAGATCTCTCACATGCCCCCATGCTGAATGTAACCCCAAACCACCAAACTTGACTGATTTCTGTGAGAATCTTGGGTTCATGCGTGTTCCAATAGGTCTTCTGCAGTATTTGTGATGATTGGGATGCTGTTCAACAGAAAAATCTACCTTCTGCCACTTTTCCAAATGATCAACTAGAAGTCAAGTTATTATGTGTTGCTCTTACAACTGGGATCGATGACAAGACTTTTGTCAGGTAGTGTAGAGTTCACATTTTGATCTTCTATGATCTCACGCATTTAAGTGATGCGAATTTGCAGGTCAAACTTAACCAAGCTTGAACTTTAGAAATGCATCAACATGAAACTCGTCACACAAGCTTGCGTTTCTGGTCTGGTGCACTCGCATGCGTATGAATGGAAGTCAATGGGGCGAAAAGTGCAGTTTGACCATGGCTTAATGCTTTATGAAAAAAAAACTCAAAGTACACAAGATGTTTGAGTGCACAATTTAGTACCCCAACTCAAGATTGTGCTTCCATGACAAGTCAAGCTAGTTTTATTCATGAGCTTCCTGCTACAGTTCCTCTATGGCTTGACAATTCTACATAGTTTATTTACAGTGTGTTTGTCTCGGTCTGCAAGATCTTCACATTTTTCACTAGGGTATGTCATACTCACTAATGGCTGGTATTGCCGGCTGCTCTTTGTGTTCAAAGTAGCATCTCTTCAACAGTGTTGTCTATGCCAAGATATGTGCCACAAGCACATTTCTACTGCGCAGTCTGGGTCTGAAATGTCATATGGGAATCAGGGGGTGGTATTGATTTTGTGTTCACACTTGTCCTATTTCAACACAGTCTGTTTGGCAAGGGACCGTTGCCATAACGACTAGCCTGTGGGTTGTCTTCCTTTGTCATCTGCCCTGACAGAGCCCACTGTGTGTGGGAAACCGCCTGCAACTTCAGACAACGAGATGCCACTTTTGTCTTTTCCAAAGCTTTTAATGTCTTGTCCTTCAAAACGGCGTCTGATGGGCAGCTTAAATGCGGTTGGTTGTACCAACATGATTTATTCTGCTGCATGTTGACCTGAAGCTCCTGCACGCCTCCTGAAACTCCTCTCCTTCTCTGTGGGTCTCCATGGATGGCAGGTGGCAGGTTAGTTCTGCTACAGTGCACACTGGTATTAATAAAAGAGTTGAGTTTACCTGATCATGAGTGAAGATGGAGGATAATACTGTTGTATTGGGGAGAAACTGGAAGAGATGCCTGCAAAGGAGAGATGAAAAGTTTTACAAGTCATGAAATATGTCATGCAACATGTGGTGTTGAAGGGCAAATGTCTAACAAATGAAGATTTTTTTTCCATTGTTGTGGTTGATTACTGTACTAATCATTTGTACTTATACTACTTTTCTGTTATTTTTATTTGTACTATTTAAAGTACTATTCTTTTTTACTTCTAGTTGATCATTTGGTATCAGAAGTGGCTAATATGAAAGGCAAAGGCCTCTAGATTACGCTTATTTTACCAAAATAAAATATGATCATGCCTTGATTTTTAATTATTTAATTAGGACAGTAAGGTCTGACTTTGCTTAGACAAAAGTCTTGTCACTTAACAGAAATAGTGTACAGTTTAGAATATAAAGTCATGCTGCAGTGGAAAAAGAATTAATATTGTGTATGACTCCCATGAGCTTGGAGGACTGCATCCACACATCTCTGCAATGACTCTCATAACATGTGCAATGACTCAAAGAAAATGCTCTTGCAGGACTCCAAGAGTTCATCAAGATTCTTTGGATTCATCTTTAACTCCTTCATCTTACCCCAGACATGCTCAATAATGTTCATGTCTGGTGATTGGGCTGGCCAATCCTGGAGCAACTTCTTTGCTTTCAGGAACTTTGCTGTGGAGGCTGAAGTATGAGGAGTACTATCCTGCTGAAGAATGTTCCCTCTCCTGTGGTTTGTAATGTAATGGGCAGCACAAATGTCTTGATACCTCAGGCTGTTGCTGTTGCCGTCCACTCTGCAGATCTCTCACACGCACCCCATACTGACTGTAACCCCAAACTATGATTTTTTCCTTCACCAAACTTGACTGATTTCTGTGAGAATCTTGGGTTCATGCGGATTCCAATAGGTCTTCTGCAGTGTTTGTGATGATTGAGATGCAGCTCAACAGATGATTTATCTGAAAAATCGACACTCTGCCACTTTTCCAAATGATCAACTAGAAGTCAAGTTGTGTGTTGCTCTTACAACTGGGATCAATGACAAGACTTTTGTCAGGTATGTGTTTGACCAGTACCATTGTTTTGATTTTCCCATTTTAACCAAACCTTTCCGTCTCTAACAATTTTTGCAATTTGCTTCATTTTGCAAGTTGGTTCAGTATGATCTAACAAGAATCTCTATTTTTTCATTTTCACCTCATTTAAATAATGTTTGTAGTACTGTCCCTTGTGTACATTTTGACCAGACTCTTGTTTTTGTGACTAAAATAAATATAATTATACTTTTTACTCCCCTCCTCTGTCTAAACGAATCTTTTATGTCATGTCACAGTAACACAAGTACTTTCTCAGCTCTCATGATGTGGGTAAGATTTGTTCTGTTTTATTTATTACTGCTGGAAATGTTTCAGAAAACAAAGTCTAGCATTTACGTGGGCAGGACACTGTACTGCCTTCTGGGAGTTTCCCTTGAGCAGTTTTCTGTTCACTTCTGTTTACTTTTTGAATGTGCTAATATCATACCTGTCAACATTGGGATGTGAAAATAAGGGATATGCCCACCATAAGATACCCCCCCCCCCCCCCCCCCCCCCCAAAAAAAAAATCCCCAAATTACTAAATATGTTGATTTGGAGCTGTTTCGTTATAAATAAACAGTTAAATGGTCAGTAATATGTTGTATTATTATTATTATTTACAAAAGAAAAAATAAATAGTATACATTAGCAGCAAATATTAGCAAACAGTTTAGCTTATTAACATTAATAGCTATTATAATAAAATAAAATCAAGCTATCAAATCTCATTAGCCGTTTCTTCACCGTATAACTGACACCTTCTAATTAAAGAGCAACAAATGAATCTCTTATTTATTAAATAACAGGTGTCACTTTAAAAATGCAACCATCTAACGTTATAATGAAAGCATTCGATTGCCTTTTTATGCTCATTTAGGACGAAATTAGTTGTGTTTGAAAAAAACCCCACCAAGATCGACATCTTTAGATATTCTTATTATTAATTATGTGTATATGTCTGTTTAAACACGCACCCAAAACCCAGACTTTCGCTCCATTTCAAATCGCGTGTACGGAATCGGTTTGGGAAACAGCCTCTATATATCACTATGGAGCGCGTCAGCTGATAGTCATGCACTACTATATGACTGTTTTGAAGATTGCATATGAAGGGGAGACGGCACCTGTAATAAAAGGAAAGGGAATCCCGCTGTTTTTATACTTATTTCAAAGTGTTTTCATGCCTAAACAAAGCGAAAGCAAAGAACAGGCTCACATTTAAGTGCAAAGGGCGGCCCCTGGTGGTTCGGCGGTATGGGTTTCGTATAGAGAGGCTCTGCTCTTTAATGTTTATTTGCCACCCTTCAGAGTAAGACTGAAAATACGGGAGAAATACGGGAAATTACCTTTACGGGATGATAGCGGGATAGAACTGTAAAATACGGGAGAATCCCGGGAAAAACGGGAGGGTTGACAGGTATGGCTAATATCTCTCTCTCTCTCTCTCTCTCTCTCTCTCTCTCTCTCTCTCTCTCTCTCTCTCTCTCTCTCTCTCTCTCTCTCTCTCTCTCTCTCTTTCGCAAAAGAAAATTCTAAAATTATTTTTTGTTGCCTTTTCATCTCTGAGGAGGAACGATACAAATTATCACTCCTCCTAATTAATTATTATTTGTTTGGAAATAATACAATTTTAAGTTGTTAGTTGTATTTCCAACTATTCTTAATTTAATTGACATAACATTTTAATTGAAAATACTGTTGCCATGAGGCCCATCTGTGCCTCAACCTTTATCTTCTATATATATTTTTTTTGAGGGGAATTTTAATTTTTAAATTATGTTAATTATTGTTTTACTGTAAAATTTTCACAAATAATAATTACCAAAATGGATTATAATATTAATTTGTTAACATTATTAGCAATTAACAACATTTTACACCATTAATCAATCTTTGTGAATGTTATAAAATGAAATTGTTCAATTAACAATTTTTATTTTTGTTAATAATAAAAAAAATAATGTTTTATTATTATTATTAACGAATACTGCATTTTTGGATTTTGAGTGTTAACTAATGAACTAAAATAGATAGGCCTATACAAAAATTGATGATTTTTTTTTGTGTTGAACCTATTAAAATTGTTTAGTAATGTTTCAACTTTGTTTTAGAAGTTGTAATTTATCTTAATGTTTAATGTTAAATGATCAGTTTTAATAAAAAAAATGTAAATATTAGGGCAGTTTACTGTAAAGTGTTACCAATAAATCTACTGAAATGAAATGTTGTACAATGCCCCAAGCAATTAATAGTTTAGCATAACAGTAAAAGAAAGACGAGTTTATACAGTATACAGTCCCACATCAATATGTGAGCATCTGCTCTCGCCTGTGATGCTGTGCTGGAGTTTGTAATCAATAAACGCTCCTCTCATGTTTATATCCACTCCTCCTGTTCCTGAGCATCCTAATTGGTCTCTTCTCAGTTCTCCGAGGCCCAAGAGGATAGAGAGAGCATTGCACTCACACCGAGCAGCACTCGCTCAGCACTGGTCCTCTCCTCTCCTCTTCCCATCTCTCCCTCAAAAACAAAACAGATGGTGGAAAAGCAGCACATCTGCCCGCGCGCGCCGCAACAATAGATCGAATCGAGTCGGAGTCGCGCCTGGTCATGTCCGCGTCCGAGAGCTGCTAGAGATCGGTGTGTGTGTGTGTTTATTTGTTTTTCTTCATTCGCCTTTCACAACGGCTGCCGAGGGAGGACCGCGCGTCTTTCTAGGCTCTCCAACGAGAGGAGAAGATGGCCGCCATTAAGATTTTAACCAGCGCGGGGCTTTTCTTGGCGTTTTGCGCTCTGGTCTTGTTGGCTATGGCCATCTGCACCGATTACTGGTACGAGACGGATGCTCGGCGGCACCGGGAGCGCTGTAAGAACTACGCAAACAAACGTAACGATCGCGGATACATTTACATTTCAAATCACAACTTGCCGCTCCAGATGCCTCCGAAGGGCTACGAGAGGAAAGCGACGGAGCCGCGAGTGAAGCGGCACATCCCGGCGTCCGCCACGGCGATGGAGTCTCACTGCAGCCGCCAGTTCAACTCCACCATCTCCGGGCTGTGGAGAAAGTGCCACCGCGAGGGCTTTGACACGGAGACCGAGGATCTCATTGACCACGGTGAGCTGCCTTCTGTGTTCAGGTGCTTGCCTTGTTGTCTGCCGCTGGAGCCTCGTTTCAGGCCGTTTTGTTTAGAAGAGAAAGGATGTGCACCTTTATCTAGCGGTAATTTTCGTGTTTGGGTTGGTTGGTCATGTTGTTGTACCCGCTCCGGCGTGGATTTAGCCTCCGCTTAGTGGCAGGTGTTTTATTAAAATAATGTGGTGAGTTTTGATGTAAACAGAAGGGGAAACGTGGAAGGCCTAAATCTGATCACTGTCGCTATCCGAGGTGCTGAATTGAGTCTACCTGTCACATCTGTAAAAGAGGCACAGGGTGTGTTTGTTTACCAAGAAAATGTGCTTTAACATTGCTGTGCACAAAGTACACATTCTGATAAATTATAATTGTTAACATTCAATTATGAATGAAGCACTGTGATTTGTGTAAAATAAAATGCAATATGTATGTGTATCAATGACAAATAAGGATGTCAAATTCATTCATTATGAATGAAGGATGTCAAGGCTTAATCCCTTTATTCATTAGGGGTCACCACAGCGGAATGAACCACCAACTTATCCACCATATGTTTTAAGGATGCCCTTCCAACTGCAACCCAGTATTGTAAAACACCCATACACACTCATTCACATACATGCGAACATGTAAACTCCACACAGAAATGCCAAATGGCCCAGCCGGGACTCGAACCAGTGACCTTCTTGCTGTAAGGGGACAGTGCTATCCACTGAGCCACCGTGTTGCCCCTATATGTCAAATTAAAGTGATTTAAAACAACCAAATAATAAGAGTATTTAACATGATAGCATGCTAGTTGCATCATGCTAATTTATAGAGCAGCTCAAAAGTTTAATAAAAATAATAATGCTATTTTAAACTGTTTTAATAGATAAAATTATGCCATGCGATGTAAACCATCTTTCTTCCAGTAATTTCACCCTCTTTTCCCATATACACACATTCTGCTGTGAAAAAATAAAATTTTCTCTTTAACTGGATTTATTAGATTTGATATGTTATGTTATTAGGTTTCTTTGTTGTGGTTAAAAAAACGGTTATTGCACCGAATAATGTTTTCTTAACACTTATTACACAAGTTATTTGTTGGCATGTTTTATTATCTAAAATATGTCATCTTTTTATTTTATGCAAGTTACCACATTTATTATTTTAAATTAGGAAGAAATATAATAGGGCTGAATAGAAAAGGGCTGCACAATGTTGGAAAAATCTGATATTGCTATATTTTCTTTTTCTGCGATAAATATTGCGATATGAATACAGTTTCATAACATAGTTTGAATAGCTCTTTTTGACAGTTTTCTGGGCAGTCTGACCGTATTCAGGTACAGAAATTAAATAATTACAATGCAAAAAAAATTTATATATATATACAAGGGAGTGCAGAATTATTAGGCAAGTTGTATTTTTGAGGATTGATTTTATTATTGAACAACAACCATGTTCTCAATGAACCCAAAAAACTCATTAATATCAAAGCTGAATATTTTTGGAAGTAGTTTTTAGTTTGTTTTTAGTTTGAGCTATTTTAGGAGGATATCTGTGTGTGCAGGTGACTATTACTGTGCATAATTATTAGGCAACTTAACAAAAAACAAATATATACCCATTTCAATTATTTATTTTCACCAGTGAAACCAATATAACATCTCAACATTCACAAATATACATTTCTGACATTCAAAAACAAAACAAAAACAAATCAGTGACCAATATAGCCACCTTTCTTTGCAAGGACACTCAAAAGCCTGCCATCCATGAATTCTGTCAGTGTTTTGATCTGTTCACCATCAACATTGCGTGCAGCAGCAACCACAGCCTCCCAGACACTGTTCAGAGAGGTGTACTGTTTTCCCTCCTTGTAAATCTCACATTTGATGATGGACCACAGGTTCTCTATGGGGTTCAGTCAGGTGAACAAGGAGGCCATGTCATTAGTTTTTCTTCCTTTAGACCCTTTCTTGCCAGCCATGCTGTGGAATACTTGGACACGTGTGATGGAGGATTGTCCTGCATGAAAATCATGTTTTTCTTAAAGGATGCAGACTTCTTCCTGTACCACTGCTTAAGGGTGTCTTCCAGAAACTGGCAGTAGGACTGGGAGTTGAGCTTGACTCCATCCTCAACCCGAAAAGGCCCCACAAGCTCATCTTTGATGATACCAGCCCAAACCAGTACTCCACCTCCACCTTGTTGGCGTCTGAGTCGGACTGGAGCTCTCTGCCCTTTACCGATCCAGCCACGGGCCCATCAAGACTCACTCTCATTTCATCAGTCCATAAAACCTTAGAAAAATCAGTCTTGAGATATTTCTTGGCCCAGTCTTGACGTTTCAGTTTGTGTGTCTTGTTCAGTGGTGGTCGTTTTTCAGCCTTTCTCACCTTGGCCATGTCTCTGAGTATTGCACACCTTGTGCTTTTGGGCACTCCAGTGATGTTGCAGCTCTGAAATATGACAAAACTGGTGGCAAGTGGCATCTTGGCAGCTGTACGCTTGACTTTTCTCAGTTCATGGTTCAGTTCTCAGTTTATTTTGTGCCTTGGTTTTTCCACACGTTTCTTGCAACCCTGTTGACTATTTTGAATGAAACGCTTGATTGTTCGATGATCACGCTTCAGAAGCTTGGCAATTTTAAGAGACTGCATCCCACTGCAAGATATCTCACTATTTTTGACTTTTCAGAGCCTGTCAAGTCCTTCTTTTGACACATTTTGCCAAATAATTATGCACACCTGATATAGGGTTTTGATGTCATTAGACCACACCCCTTCTCATTACAGAGATGCACATCAGCTAATATGCTTAATTGGTAGTAGGCTTTCGAGCCTATACAGCTTGGAGTAAGACAACATGCATAAAGAGGACGATGTGGTCAAAATACTCATTTGCCTAATAATTCTGCACTGCCTGTGTATGTGTGTGTGTGTGTGTGTATATACACACACACACACACATACACAGGCAGTGCAGAATATATATATATATATAAATATACAGTTAAAGTCAGAATTATTAGCCCCCTTTTGAATTTATATTTCTTTTTTTAATATTTCCCAAATGATGTTTAACAGAGCAAGGAGATTTTCACAGTATGTCTGATAATATTTTTTCTTCTAGAGGAAGTCTTATTTGTTTTATTTCGGCTAGAATAAAAGCAGTTTTAAATTTTTTAAAGGTCAAAATTATTTGCCCCTTTAAACAATTTATTATTTCATAGTTTACAGAACAAACCATCGTTATATGATAACTTGCCTAATTACCCTAACCTGCCTAGTTAACCTAATTAACCTAGTTAAACCTTTAAATGCCACTTTTATTTTTCAAGTGTCTTGAAAAATATTTGGTAAAATAATATGTACTCTTTATAATGGCAAAAATAAAAAAAATCAGTTATTAGAAATGAGTTATTAAAACTATTATGTTTAGAAATGTGTTGAAAAAATCTTCTCTTCGCTAAACAGAAATTGGGGGAAAAAATAAACAGGGGGGCTAATAATTAAGAGGGGCTTCAACTGTATATATATAAAGTTTTTCCTCCTTTAATAATGAGGTCATTAAAATAGTCTTATTTTGCTATTTGGGCTAGAAACAAGCATAATTTTTTTGCATAAATAATTAAATACAATCTGTTACACCTCCAAACATTCACTTTTTTTGTCCCCCCCCCCCCCTCTTCAAAAAAAATCTGAAATCTTGAAATGAAATCAAAGGCCTTTGTGAAACTTTTGTGAAAACAAATGAGAAACTTTTACTCTATTATGGTTAAACTTAGCAGTGACACTACGAATTAGATGTGTTCTTTGGATCCTGGTCAACTATAATTCGGACTCAACATTGCAGATGTGCACATTGCCATATCGATGCTGAAACAATATCTTGTACAGCCCTAATACAGAACAAAACAAATATATCTTTTTATACGCATAACTATATTTTCATTTAGAGCAAATGCTATATTCTTTATCCAGAATCAAAATAAACAGCAAAGCATTGCAGTATGAACTGAAGCATATCTTATATACTGTATGTATATACATTTACAAATCTTATGTAATCTGAATACTCAGTTTTAATTTATTTAGAAACAAAACAAACTTAGAAGCATTTATAGAGGACATAATAATGCACCGTTCACATGTGGCAAATGTAGTATTAGTGACACGTTATGACATAATCAGATGACAATACATAAAGGAAAGCCTAGCCTATAGTTTGTCAGATAACAATATCCATAAGAAGATTAAACTTAAGCAAAATTATAATTTTTCTCATCCTCTCATCATATGAACACTGATCTCATAAATAAGAGGCTTATTTCAGCCTTCTCTTCTATTTGATAGTCTCAGATAAAGATTATGTTCAGGCCTTAAATATTAAGTGTGAGCTTTTACAGCAGCCATTTCTCCTGCTGGGTTGCGAAGAGAAGGAGCTCTGCTCACTTGACCATATCTTCATCAATAATTTGTTCATTGATTTTCCCAGGTCACCCTAAGTGGCTCTGTAGATGTCATGAATGATGAAGTAGTGATGGTGTGCAGCCACTCTAGTTAGACTGCATGAGCCAACACCCAGAGATACATTTATAGCAGCATATTTACACTGTAAAAATAGCAGTGATTACAAAGGTAGAAAAAAACAACTGTAAAAATGCTCCAGTGAAATCGGTTAGTAAGTGTCTTCAATATATACCGTGAATAACCATAAGTAGACTTTGAATTTCTTGCATGCCATCTTTTGTGTTTGTTTTGACATTACTATGATTCTTTTTAGTTTTGCCTCATCAGTTATGTACATTATAGTTTTATGTTACATCTAATTTTGATAAATAACGTTTATTTCATTCATTTTATGTGTGTTAGCATATTGGTGTTCAGTAGTTGTGTGAATAAGGGCTGCAAGATACTGGAAAAATATACAATATGGTTGAGTATTTCATAGTGATATATCTCTCTATTTTTAATAGCTTTTTTTTAAATCAAGTAATGATCATGCTAAACTCAACTCAATTTATTTCAACCAACCACAATGGGTACACAAAAACACATAATACATACAAACATACAAGGAACCAAAGTACATAAGCTCACAGCTGCCGGCAGCTTGCTTTCTGCAACTCTCACATGATCGACCACTGAAGCTAAGCAGGGCTGTGCCCGGTCAGAACCTGGATGGGAGACCACATGGGAAAGCTAGGTTGCTGCCGGAAGTGGTGTTAGTGAGGTCAGCAGGGGGCGCTCAACCTGCGGTCTGTGTGGGTCCCAACGCTCCAGTATAGTGAAGGGGACTCTATACTGCTCAGTGAGCACAGTCTTTCGATGAGATGTTAAACTGAGGTCATTAAAAATCCCAGGATGTCCTTCGAAAGGGTTTTGTCCATCATGGCCTCCTAACCATCCCCATATCATAATTGGCTTCATCACTCTGTCTCCTCTCCACCAATCAGCTGGTGTGCAGTCTGGCGCAATATGGCTGCTGTTGCATCATCCAGTTGGATGCTGCACACTGGTGGTGGATGAGGAGATTCCCCCCATTGTGTAAAAGTGCTTTGAGTGTCTAGAAAAGCGCTATATAAATGTAAGGAATTATTATTACAACACATGATCAAAAGCTAAAAGAAAATAAGTGTGTCATCAGTGACCTCTGAAAAGACTCAAAAGTTGGAGATGTTCTTATGCAGAGTGGAACTTTGTTCCAAAGTCTTGGAGCTGCTACTGAAAGAGCTCCATCACCTCAACATGTCAATAGAGTTGATTCTTAGAGCTAAGAGATCTCACGGGTTGGTGTATATTAATTAGCTTAGAAATATACTCAGGAGCCAGGCCTTGGAGGGATTTAAAAGCATACAACAGTACTTTGTACTGAATTCTATACTGGATCGGTAACCAGTGTAGAAAAACCAGTACAGGTGTGATGTGCTCGAGATAAACAGTATTAATATTTGATGTTGGACCCAATCTTAACTGAAAAAGTGTCTCGAAGGGGGTGGGGCATGTTAGATACTAGAGAGCATTTGATTGGTCAGAAGATTTGAAGATAAACTGAAGTATGAGGTGACATGGAAAAAATTGTTGATCCATTTAGACAGAAGTGACAAACTACAAGCTTTACATGCTTATATCAGTTTCATATTTTCTAAACGCAAATGTTGTCACTGTTTTGAAGCAAACTAAATTATAGACATCTTTAAGACATCAAAATTTTTAATTTTAATTTCACAGAACATTTAAAAAGAGTTTTTTTTGTCCTAACAATCACCCATAGATATTTACATTAAATGTCGACTACCCTTTTGTTGTCTATTGGAAGGAATGCGTCAATAGAGCTGCCATTATAGTACAGGGTAGTGCTCAATTTAAATGAATGTGGGACCAAGGTGTAGTGGAGGACTTGCCATACGGAGCCGTAGATATGTACACATTTATACATATATCCATGATGGTGAGTTTTCCCGGTGGTCAGTATGCAAATATTTTTTTAAATTATCCTACCTCCCTGTTAAATTTGATCTAATCCGTGTCCTGAAACACGCCCCCTCTCCCACTTTCACTTCTAGTTCTAACGGAGGGAGCGATTCGTTTGTGAATGAATCTCCGTTATGAACGACTGCACCATCGATATCCCTGGGTCTCAATGTACATATCCACCTTTCTGATCTGAATTGTATATGACATTTGTAATATTCAAATTATTTAGGGTGGATTGAGGCGCAGGCACTGTTGTTATCAGGCACCCTTATAAGTTACTTCATAAACTAGCCTTTACTTCACTTAGCCGACAATAATACACGTTTCTGGCAGCGCAGCATCTTGTTGTCATATTTCATTTACATTGTTTACTGATTTTATTCAACAAAACTAGAATAAGAATTTAGTGCAAGTTGGTGCTACTTTGCCTTATGGACAGTGCAGTAAGTGACTGTATTACAGTATAATCAATAACGTTACTTGTTGAGCACAAAAGTAACATACAAAAACTTTAAAAACTTACCTATGAAATGTGATGCCTTGCTTTGTTTTCTTTGTTTGTGCGTTACTACACCTGTACACAGCGCAAAAGTGCAGCATCTTCAGATTAGCTTTAGTCTTGATCAGTGCGGTTGAATGACATTTGTCTTGGGAGCCCTGTACAAATGTGGCTGCGCTATTCACGCATGCTCAGGGTCCATATACAGCAGGGGTGCTCAACCCTGTTCCTGGCGATCGACCTTCCAGCTGATTTCAGCTCCAACCCTGATCAAACACACCTGAACCAATTATTTAGAACGTGAGGAGCACTTGATAATTACAGGCAGGTGTGTTTGATAAGGGCTGCAACTGAAAACTACAGGAAGGTCGATCGCCAGGAATAGGGTTGAGCACCCCTGATATACAGTATGTAGTGTATATATCTATGAAAATCACCTGACATTTCTATTTTAGAAATGTTTTAGATTTCTCGCATAAAACTTTGACCAAGATCATCACCTCAGGTACTAATCATGTGCTTTATTCCGTGTTAAATGCTACAAATGTGAATTTGAACATCATTTACATGACATTTATTGCCATACTGAAAGCAACAGCAGATAGATTATAGTTTGATCTGTGACTCAGTACAAACCAACAAATATCAGTCACTTAGACTTTACTTTAAATAATGTTAAAGATGTTTAATATGTATTAATTAGATCAGGGGTGCTCAATCCTGTTCCTGGAGATCTACCTTCCTGCAGATTTCTGTTGCAACCCATATCAAACACACCTGCCTGTAATTATCAAGTGCTGTTCAGGTCCTAATTAATTGGTTCAGGTGTGTTTGATCAGGGTTGGAGCTGAACTATGCAGGAAGGTAGATCTCCAGGAACAGGATTGAGCACCCCTGAATTAGATTATATAGGGTGACGCGGTGGTGCAGTAGTTAGTGCTGTCACCTCACAGCAAGAAGGTCGCTGGTTCGAGCCTCGGCTGGGTCAGTTGGCGTTTCTGTGTGGAGTTTGCATGTTCTCCCCGCGTTCGCGTAGGTTTCCTCCGGGTGCTTCGGTTTCCCCCACAAGTCCAAAGACATGTGGTACAGGTGAATTGGGTAAGCTAAAATTGACCGTAGTGTATGAGTGTCAATGAGAGTGTATGAGTGTTTCCCAGTGATGGGTTGCAGCTGGAAGGGCATCCGCTGCGTAAAAAATGTGCTGGATAAGTTGGCGGTTCATTCTGCTGTGGCGACCCCAGATTAATAAAGGGACTAAGCCGAAAAGAAAATGAATGAATGAATAATTAGATTATAAACCTTACAATTTCAGCTTCTGAATGGTTGTATTTAGATGTTTCTGTCGATCATACTAAAATAACGAGGTAATAATGTATGTTTTTCTGATCTAAAATGTTGTCAACGTGCAAACATTTAGACTCTACAAATAAATGAAAACTTGGGCAGATATTCAGGTTATTATTGGCTGTTTAAATTTTATTTCAGCTCTAATTTCCCCTTCTAGCCAATATTTATTGCATTTATTGCAACTCTCTGCAATATGAATATTGTATTTACCGTTATCGTGATAATAACTTTTCAATATATTGTGTAGCCCTTGTGGGAATCGCACTGAGCACCTTCCATATATTGGCATGTGCTTCTGCTTGTGGGAAAAGTTGTTTGATATGACCATTGGTTCATCATATGACTTTCTCATCACCACATGCATGGCTACGGTTGTGTTTTTTTGGCTCTGTATGAACGGTATGATGAGTGGATGTTAGTACCTCAAAAAAGGGCTGCACTATATTAGAAAAATTGGACATTTTTGTATTTCTGCAATATATATTGCGATATAAATATAATTTCACCAGATGAATTGAATGGCCTATTTGAAAACAATGCATTAATTTTCAATCGATTGGCATGATTTTGTAGAGGAACAAATCATGCATGAAATGTAATATGCAAATATAAGAGTGAAATAAAAACAGTGCTTAATGGTTTTCAGGGTATAGTCAAATCATGTTCAGGTACAGAAAAAAAAGCCAAACCTAAAATAACACTGCAAAGGTTTTACTGTTTAAACAGTTCAATAAAATAATTTTCCATTTAATATTGTGTCTGAATGCTCTTAGCACTTAAAAACATGTGCAAGTGATAAACTTTTACTCCATTAAGGTTAAACTCATGTCCAACTCATGTATTTTAAACTGTGGCTATATAATTCCAATATAATAATAGAATGTATGTATGTATGTATGTATGTATGTATGTATATATATATATATATGTATGTATGTATGTATATATATATATGTATGTATGTATGTATGTATATATATATATATGTATGTATGTATGTATGTATATATATATATATGTATGTGTGTATGTATGTATATATATATATATATATATATATGTATGTATGTATATATATATATATTAGGGGTGTAACGATACACCAAAGGCACGGTTCGGTTCACGGTTTTGGAGCCTCGGTTCGGTTTCTGTTTGCTGTGGGGTTAGGGTTGATGTCATCTTAACAGTAATGCTAAGGAACAATAGATTCACTTAATAACAAGAACAACTAAACTTTTTCTTTATTAATTTTGCCATCACATTTTAGTACAGTCAGGATACCAGAGTAAACAACAAACATTAAATAAATACCTCCAATATAGACTAGTCAGAAAAAACAATTCTCTTTAGTCCAGCCATCTTAAGAAAGTAAACTCAAATTAAATAAATAACTGCAGTGTAGACTATAGTGAAAGATAAACAGGCTTGTCCTTTCTAAGAACATTTGGAATATTCAATTAAGTTTTAAGTTCTTCTTTAAAAACACCATAATGTCCACATTCTCAGGTGAGGGGCTTGATTTCTGTGCAGACACAGACGAAGTGATGCTCATTTTAGTTTTCATTTAGATAGGTTTCTGTTTAAATTAATGAAAAAATTATATACATATAATGTGCTTGTAAAGTGTTTTTTACATGACCTATTCACCAGTAAAATACAGTGCAGTTTTGTCTGAAACTAATGTTAGGGTTGTAGCGGTATATTTTTGCCTCTCTCTCTCTCTCTCTCTCTCTCTCTCTCTCTCTCTCTCTCTCTCTCTCTCTCTCTCTCTCTCTCTCTCTCTCTCTCTCTCTCTCCATGCCTGTCATTTCTGTATGTCCGCCTTCACGACAGCTAATTGGTCAGGAGACCGATCTATCATCCTTGGGCGACGTGGCGCGGGAATATAAAAATGACGTCAGGAAAAGCGGAGGAAATCGCATCTTCCTTTGATCTCGTTTTTTGTGTATTTTGCTAACATGATTATGAATTTCGTTGTTTTTGCTTAACTTTCGTTTGGGCAAAATTATTTTGCATTAGTTTTGCCCACTTTGAGAAATTTTGTGATTTTTGTACACTTTTATTTCAATTGATTTGTTTGTTGCTTTTTTGTTCAGCTCTTTCCCGTCATATTGAACTATGCCTCCTCAAGTTCACTCTTTTCTCGGAGTAAGGTGGATAGGGAAGATGTCTTACGACTTCCATTTTGCAAACACGTAGAAAATGTATTGTTAAAGACATAAGGTAAGAGGTGAACGTCATCTGTGTATTTATTTTATTCTACAGTTCAGTTTAGGGAAGAATAAGGCGCACGGCGCTGAAAACCTTTTTTTCTTTTCATCAGTTTCTAGCGATGTAAGGGGTTAAATCCCTTTTGTTGGCAGTTCTGTTGTCAGTGTCTTTTGCGTACACCCTCACATTGTGAAATTTACCACATTTTTTAAATGTTATTCCTTATTAAGTTTCGTGAAACAGTTAGTTACGACAGATAGTGTGCGCTTTGTCTACGACACGAATTCCATTCCTGTACTCCACTGGAAAACCAAAATGTTCCCAAACAGGAGACCTAAATGTATTTGGGGGATCTGCAATCTCAATATATGCGAAGCAGCCGTCCTGCATATACAGTAGTAATGGAGTGTGATCGCTCACTCAAGTCACATGACATGACATGCACTTGGAAAATACTATTCCAAATTCTAAAACATTAGAATATAATATTTAGAACAAAAGCTCATCATTACTAATACATTTTAATCAAATGTGATAAAATAAAGATGTTTTGGTTCAATTAGAGACAAGTGATGTCAACCTTAACAGTGGGCAGCAGGGGGCGTGACAGTATCGCGGTCCGCCACGAGAGTTTCGCGATACGTATCGTGGTTGGTGTATCGCGATATTTCGGTTCGGTTTGTAGTATCGTTACACCCCTAATATATATATATATTGTCCTAAAATGAGCATTTTTTTCAGCCTCCTATGTTTACGTTTAAGTATGTTGCATTAAAGGCAATGAAAAGAACTTATTCGTCACTATAAAAGTAAAATTAATATATATTTATATATAAAGAGTTAAAAAACCTCTAAATGCCAAAAACCTCTAAATGCCGTTTGATATTTTCTTCTAAATTTAGCATTTTTCTCTGATGTCTCTATGTACATATCTTTATATGTATCTATTTATGTATATATGTATATATCAGGTTTAAACAAAACCTTTATTTATGTCCATGCACAACTCAAAAATAAACAAAAATGAAGCATCTCATGTTGAGCAAGTCCATGTATGAAGAAAGGATAATCTACAGAATTTTTTTTTTCTTTTCATCATCACCACTGATGAATGTTGTTTGAATTTACGTGGGCGAGGTTACCATAGAAATATAAGTTGCATGCCCTTTATTGGTGTTGTGATTCAAGTTAATCCAGAGCGCTGCGCATGAGCATTGGTTGAAACGTTCTTTTATTGTAATCTGAGTTTTTATTTATTTTGCTGTAAAAAAAATACAATAAAAGGGAATTGTATTTGTATTTTCAATAGGAAACTGATTTCTAGTGACCGTTTAAAATAATTTTTTAAACTTTAAAATATTATTAAAGAGAGACGGCTGGAGAGCCACATATTTTTAGTCAAAGAATCACATGTGGCTCCCAAGCCATAGGTTCCCTTCCCCTGCGATATATTGCACAGCCCTGCTTTAAAACATTGGTGTATAAAACTATAAATTAATGAAATACAGTAGAGTACCATAACAGTTAGCAGTTTCTTTAAGGTTTCAATCGTATTTTAACAACAAAACTCTGGCAACTACAAGCTGCCATTTGATACCATCAAATTTCCCAATTTTCTTTATTTATTTTACAGTGTGCAGTCCTATTTATTCACTAACCCTTCATTATCAGCATATTAACATCTGTGTTTAGATGCAGCAGGCAGCACGTTGTTCCTCCTGAATGTCAGTGATAAACACAAAATGGATTTACTTTTCCTAATGCTAAAAAAAACTGTAAGTGATCCTTTTAGAGCTGGAACGGTTCAGGATAAACCCACCATATGTCCTCTTATCCAAATGCTTTAAACATATTAAAATCTTTTAAAGGTCAAATGTCAGTGAATAATTTTCAGATTCAACACACAAACAACAAAAAATGAGCTGTGTCATTTTGAATATCAAGTTTAAAAAAAACTATCCTTTTTCTTCTATCCTCTATCCTGTTGTCTTTTGTTGAAACTTTAGTTCACCAATTAATTTGAAGTGTCTTTGTAGAGTTTCTGTCAGAAATCACATATTCTTTTATGTTTTTCCTGGTTAACACACATGCAAGTATGACAATCTATGGATTTCCTTCAGAGTTGAAAGTGTGTTTGTGACAGATTCCTGGCCTTTGATGTGTCTGTCTGTGATTATGACATAGAACGAGCTGTCACAATATATGTGACACAAAGATATGATAAACATGAGGTCTGTGCTCATCTTTTTGCCACGGATCTGTACAGCAACAAACACAAGAGTGCCTTTGTGTCTTTGTAGAATGAATTTAGCACTATCCCAATGCTGTAAAAGCTGTAATTAAATGGCAGCACATCCCTTTCTTTCTTTTCTTCTCTATTTTTTGTCTAATCCACAATATCTCAGCCTTTGACCCATCAAGATTCTGATGAAAGACAATTCAGAGAATTTGTGCTTCATATGGTTGTTTATGACTCACATTGGTTGGTGGAAAAAGCCCATCATAACTTGGCTTTTTGATGCAGCAGGATGCGGTCATATTTTAATGGCTATGAAACCCAATTTGTTTGCGTGTGTTTTAGTAACTGGTTTGACTGATGTTTATGAAAGCTAGTATCTGCATCTGCAATCTTTCAGAAGAAAATCTTTATTGTCGATGAAATGTAAATATATGATTAATATCATCCTACATGTTTTTTTTTTCATAGATAGTTTACATACTTGGTTGATCTTTTAAGATCGGTGAGTCCTGGTCTGAATTTGTTTCTGACAAAATCATTTTCTATGAACATTAAAGTAAAAAAATATCAAGCTTAAAAGTAAATGTGCAAATTTAGAGACTTAAGTTTGTTTTCAAAACATTAATATTCTCTCCACTTCATTTTCAAAGGTGCCGTGAAGTGCTTTGAAATGTGCATTTTTAAATTCCATATGTTTGCCCTAATCTCAACTTAAAAATAAAAAGAAGTGTGTCAAAGGTGGCGGGGCATGTCAGAAACTAGAGAGCATTTGATTGGTGGAGATTTGAAGAGAAACTAAAGTATGAGGTGATGTGAAAAAAATAGTTGATCCATTTAGGCGGAAGGCAAACTACAAGCTTTACGTGTTTATATCAGGTTTATATATTTTATTAAATGCAAATTTTGTCTGTTTTGGAGCACACTGGATTAAAGATATTCCTAAAACTAACAGACTGAAACTAACAGTTTAAAAACTACTTCAATAAACTAACAATTCAAAAACGAAACTATTTTTTATTCCAATTTCACTGGACATTTTGTCCTAACAATCACCTGACATTTCTATTTTAGAAATGTTTTAGACATTTTCTATTTCTCGCAGCTGAACAACAGCATAAAACTCTAACAATGATCACCTCAGGTACTGATCATGTGCTTTATTCAGTGTTAAATGCTATAAATGGGAATTTGAATATCATTTTACATGACATTTATTGCCATACCGAAAGCAAAAGCAGATAGATTACCTCAGATCTTGAAAATAAAATAAACGTAGGTTATAATTTGATCTGTGACTTAGTACAAACCAACACATTTTTCTGTCATGTTGCATCTCATGAAGACAAAGAAATTGTTTGTCACTGGAATGTTGTGTGTTGCGTGTTTTCTTGGGGGGTTTGTTTAAAAAAAACATGGTATGTTAGGCAAACTGGCAGTGGTTATCAAAACAAAGACAGACATTCCAACACGGAACACACAATTTCAATAGAGAGTAACTGACATTACTATTGTTTTTCAGATAAACGATATCTTCACTTAGCATATTTCATTAATAACTGTAAACATATTATGGCATTTATGATTTAGAAGAGTTAAAAACTTACATACAGCACCTTTAAAAATTAGTTCAAAAAGCAGATTTGTCACAGTGCAACAGAAGAAACATTTAAGGTTCCACAAAGAAATAACCTTTCAGTGAACAGTTCTTTTAGGAACCATTAGTAAATGTTGGTTAACTATGGTTAATAAATATATTGTTCATACTTAGTTTAGGTTAGTGTTATGATTTATGTCCCTTGTCTTGTGGGTTTTAGTTTGCTCTGTTCCCTCTTATTGCCTTTTCACGCTCCATCCATTGTTTCAATAATGTTTGATTTGTCTGCTCCCATTGTTTTTTAGGTATTTAAGCTTGTATGTTTCACCTCCGGGTTTGTGGTTTGTTGTTTGTGTTCCGGGGCTTTAGTGTTTTCTTTGGCTCTGTTTTTGTTTTCAAATACTCCATTTGGATCTGCCTCTCCTTAAACCACTCTTTGCAGTTAGTTAATACATCATCTAGCATTATGATGTATTATTTTAAATGTGGGCAACGCAGTGGCGCAGTAGGTAGTGCTGTTGCCTCACAGCAAGAACGTCGCTGGGTCGCAGGTTCGAACCTCGGCTGGGCTGGGTCAGTTGGCGTTTCTGTGTGGAGTTTGCATGTTCTCCCTGCGTTTGCGTGGGTTTCCTCCGGGTGCTCCGGTTTCCCCCACAGTCCAAAGACATGCAGTACAGGTGAATTGGGTAAGCTAAATTGTCCATAGTGTATGAGTGTGAATGTGTGTGTGGAAGTTCCCAGAGATGGGTTGTGGCTGGAAGGGCATCCGCTGCGTAAAATCGTGCTGGATAAGTTGGCGGTTCATTCCGCTGTGGCGACCCCGCAATGGACAAAGCCGACAACAAAATGAATGAATGAATTATTTTAAATGTTATGTGACATTTTAATAATCTAATCTAATCTATTTGGGAATAAAAAACTTGATCACACCTTGTTTTAAAATAGTGCTGGGCCGATAAACGATATTATATGGAATTGCGATAAAATTTGTCAATAACAATGACAAGCTCTGGACTCTTTTTTTGCTCTATATTGATCTAAGAGCCAATCACACAGCAGAAATGTGCAACAATGGGAATCTAAAAGTGTGTTGATATTAGAGATGCTCTGAATTTTCAGCCACCAAAAATTTATCGGCCAAAAATGTTATGCCATGTGATGGACCCTCTAATGTTTGTGGCTTCAGTCATTGTTGGGGTAATCTTTTGAATCAGGAAACATTAACAACTTAGGTAACACTTTATTTTGATGGTCCAATTGAGTATTAGTAGACTGTCTGCTTAATTTCTGTTGTTACTGCTCCTTTAACAGTCATTTAACTGACTGTAAGAAACTTTGCAAGCACTGTACGTGTCAACTTACCCTAACCCTAACCCCAGCCCTAACCCCAACCTTACAGTCTGCTTATAATATAATGAGAATTAGTTGGCATGTAGATGCAATGTAATCTAAATTCAACAAACGGACCATCAAAATAAAGTGACTACAACTTATATTGAACTATATTGTTATCGTTCAATGTGGAAAATAATTATCGAGATTGCATTTTTGTTATATCAGCCAGCCCTATTTTAAAGCATACAAGGCTTTTAGCTAAGTCAAGTACTAATTTGTTGCTTAATAATAGTTATAGTAGTTTATAATTGTAGTCTAATAGTAATAGTAATAACAGCCAATATCTTAATAATACGTAAGCCAGTAGTTAGTAGTGGGAATTGGTACTTAAAGTAAAGTGTTCCATCATGGATGTTAAAGACTCTTCATGGATGCATCATTGCTAATACAGAACCTTTATTTTGTGCTTTGCTGAAACAGCAACATTGCACACTAAAGTTCACTGTAAAAAATTGTTGCTGCCTTAAATGTTTTAGTTAAATTAACTTTTCTAGTCATCTCAACCTAAATCAATCAAACTGACAAAACATATTATTTTAACTTTGTTTAGCTTAAAAATGCAGTTTACTGATTAATTCCTGATTAACTTATTAAAATAGGTTAACATAATTTTTTTTTTGACTTTTTGTGTCACTTTTCACAGTGTAAGTTATGTAAAAATGTAATTTTATTGAAAATATGTGTGGCTTACACATTCTTCTGTGCCCCGAAGCTTATTTAACTTCAGAATATGAGATAAAAAAAAAACGTCAACAAATAAGTTTTTACATTGCAAATAACAATAAATGAAAAATTCTAAAATAAGGCAAAACAGTATAGTAGAGTAAAATAAATGTTGCAGGCAAACTATTGAAGTTTCCCTATCCACAAAAAAGCAAGCACATACCCAGCTAAAGCATAAAGAGAAATATACGAATCCCAACGCAGAAAACAACTCCATGTCTTGCATCACCATCACCTAGTCTAACAACTGGAAGCGTGTCAAAGCATACCACGCGCGCTGCAACACTTCTGAATAGAACATGAATGCCTGCACTGATTTATGCAAATCAATCCCAGACCAAATCATCAGCTGGATGAAATCTAAAAATAATGTTGATGTGGGTGAGAAGAACACAAACTGTACCTTGAAAAACTCAGTGTAGCCTCTTACAATTGAAATGTATCCTTTATGAATAATGCAGCAAACTGAAATCCTTGACATATCATGTTATTTGATTTACATTTGAGGTTTGTCTGATAAAGACTTGAATGTGTCCAGAAGAAGGAAACCTTAGGAATAATAATGACAGCAGACGGCTTCATAAAGTGCAAGTTAATTATTGTCAGGTTCACACTCGTCTGTTAGGATTCATTAAAGTCTCAGTGGTGCGGAAGGCAATCAGCAATAATAACACACAACGGCTCGTCTGATACACAACACACTTATTCCGTTCACAGAAATGTAAGGGTTATGCTCGTTCACCCAATAAATAAATGAATCAATTACCAAGAAAAACATGCAGCAGATAGTCATTCCATCCTGATTATTTTTATTTTTTTAAATAAAAAGTAAAAAAATATATATTAAAAAGTATTGTCTAAAAGTATTTTAAAAATACTATATGCTTGTCTCTATCTGACATTTTGTTTTAATGAAAAAAATAATACAGAACTGTGGACATCCTGCTGTTTATGAATTACCATTTGTTGCATGTTTTTATTTCTTAATTTTCTTTTTAGGCAGGTCAGAGTTTTGGTTTTGTTATATTACTTTCATTTTTTTTGGCACAGCTTCTAATTCCCTTGAATTTATACATTTGTTTGTTTTGGTTTGTGGTGTAAATGATTTTTTGTATCATTTTACTAAATATATGTGCTATATATTTGACATTTTATATAATTCTTGCTTTTCCCAGCGATGGGTTGCAGCTGGAAGGGCATCCGCTGTGTAAAATATATGGTGGATAAATTGGCGGTTCATTCCGCTGTGGTGATCACAGATTAATAAAGGAACTAAGCCGAAAAGAAAATGAATGAATGAATAATTCTTGCTATTTGTATTTCCTTCACTTCTGTGATAAATTCACTTTATTTTTGGCATGACTTTGTTATTGTTTCTTGCCAACAGCCTTTACAAAATGAGTCAAACTAAATGTTAACAGTTGTAAAATGAAAAAGTTGTAATTAATTTATTTGTTTATTTATAGGGATAATATGCATAACTGATAACTCTATTTTAAAGGTGTAGTCGACTCAAAAATTTACTCAGCATTTGCTCATGCTCCATTGGTTCTAAACTTTAAAGAATTCCATTCTTCTGTTGAAAACAAAACAAAATATTCAATCATAAGAATGATTGAAACCAGTAGCCATCAACATCCATTGTAAGAACAAAAAAATACTGTGGAAATCAATAGCTATAGATTTTCTACAGTCTTCAAAATATCTTCTACTGTGTTCAATAGAATAAAAAAACTCAAACAGGTTTGGAACAAGTGGATGGAGAGTAAATGATGACAGAATTGATTTATTATTGGGTGAACTATCCATTTAATAGTACCATTTGCAGTCACATGGTTTATTCACAGATCTGCTATTTTTAAATACTGAGGAGTTTTTTAGCCCATTAAAAGGTTTCCCAGTACTGGGTTGCAGCTGGAAGGGCATCCGCTGTGTAAAACAAATGCTGGATAAGTTGGTGGTTCATTCCGCTGTGCGACCCCTGATGAATAAAGGGACTAAGCCAATAGAAAATGAATGAATTATTCATTCATTTTCTTGTCAGCTTTGTCCCTTGCGGGGTCACCACAGTGGAATGAACCACCAACTTATCCAGCACGATTTTACGCAGCGGATGCCCTTCCAGCTGCAACCCATCTCTGGGAATTTCCACACACACACATTCACACTCATACACTACGGACAATTTAGCTTACCCAATTCACCTGTACTGCATGTCTTTGGACTGTGGGGGAAACCAGAGCACCTGGAGGAAACCCACGCGAACGCAGGGAGAACATGCAAACTCCACACAGAAACGCCAACTGACCCAGCCCAGCCGAGGTTCGAACCTGCGACCCAGCGACGTTCTTGCTGTGAGGCAACAGCACTACCTACTGCGCCACTGCGTTGCCATGAATGAATTAATAAAAGTTTAAATGAATTAGGTTTGTTTTTTAAACTGTCCAGGCTCATTGGAAAATGTTTGCTGTTCATTTTTTGAAATATCAATTTAGTTGAATTTTTGATTTGATTCAATGCCTATTGATTAAATTCAAATGCTACTAATATTTCTAAAAATCAACAGTGACCATCAGTTTATAAATGGCAAATAAATGCAAAAAATCTGTTTAATAAAAAATCTGTTTAATAAACTTTTTGTTAATTTTTTTTTTTAGAATATAGAAAATAGGGGAAAATACTGTTATGATTGCCAGTAGTGTTGCCCTTGCTAGTTGCTGTAACACTCATCTGAACTACATATCCCATCACACCCTGCATTCACACACCGGTTTCAAGTTCACCTTGAAACCGGTGATTACACACACAGCTGAAGGACATTATCATTAATTACTTTGACTATAAATACACTTTTCATTCACACATCTGTTGCTAAGTCTTGTTTAGCTGTTGCTGCATTACAAAACAGTTTTCCTTGTTTGTTTCATTTTGTGTTTTTAACCTTTTGCATTGTTTGTCGTTTTTGATTCCTGCCGCCTATCTTAACCATTCACCTGTGTTATACAGATTACACTTTGGATTCTGTCTTACTGTGAATTACCTTGCCTGTCTGACAGTTCTCTTAATAAACAGCATTTGGATCCAACACTTGTCTTTATGTCTCTCCATAGGCAACAGAATGTTCACACCTTTGAGAATGAATAATGAATTCACTATTTATTTGTCTGTTTTATTTTGTTATTTAATTTTTGCCCAGTCCTAATTTGTACAAAACATTACATAACTATGCAATTTGTTGCAGTTTTTTGCAACTGAAATGAACTCCAGTGGCACAAATTATGATGATGGAGCAGATCATCGATTATTAAAGCCTTTACACGGTTCCTCCTTGCTTAACACCATGCTATTACCTCAAAAATATTTTACCATGATGCATAATTTCTAAACTAATACATTTGAACTTTTGCATCATATATCTATCCCCATTTGATTTCAGAACTACTGCAAAACATGCGAAGTGATGTAATAAAATACTGTCACTGGACGAGAACAACCTCATTCACCATTGGGAGGCAGGATAATCACTTAAATTTTGATCTCACAATGTCAAATAAATTAAGTAATCCAACCTCAGCTCCTTCACTGCTATGTAAGCAAAACTGCAAGCATGAAGTGTTCAACATTTCTTTTAATCAGTTAAACCATTATCTGATTATTCAAAATACTCTCATTACTTTAAGAATTTCCACTCTGAATGCTCTACTTACAAAATTAATACTACAAATGGCACAGAAAAGTGCTCAAGTATGTGATTTGGGACGCAACTTTAGGGTTCCATTTGGTACAACACTAAACTCATTCACTTGTTTGAGTGTACTGTACGAGTACAGTGTGTTATTTGTGATGCAACTCTATCACTTTAAAACGGCCATGAAACATGCCTATAGAGGTTGCCATGCATGCCAAACCATGCTGTAAAGTCCACTTACATAGTTTGACTTGGAAATAAATCGATCAAAACTGTAACTATGACATTTATGACCCCATGCCTTTGATCATATATGTGCGTAATTGCTCAACAGGAAATCATTTAATTAAAGCGAATACACTCATCATGGGTCTCTGTGGGCATTTTATGATCACAACAAACCTGCTGTTCATCAAGAGATTAAAGCATTTTGTTTCTCTAAACAGTCGCTGTCGAAATGTCATTAATGAGTCTGCTTTTGTGCAATATTTGATTGACTGTTTTGTTCAAACAGGGTTCATCCAGAGATGCACCCCAGTGAAGTATCATTACACCTCTTCAATTCTGCCTCGAAACCTCCCCGCCAACATCACCAAGACCATCCGGCAGGATGAGTGGCATGCGCTGCGTGAGTCTGACAGACGCTTCTTTACTTGTGTCACATTTACTCAAATCATGCCTTGGGGTTTGAGCCATAAGCAGTTGTGATGTGCTTGTATACATGAGGTGTTTGTCAAACTCTGTGTAAATATATATGCACACACAGATTTTTCACTTGTAATGATTTTTTTGGGGAAATAGGATACTTTTGCTTGTAATGGATGAAAGGGATGGAGAATGAAAGGCTAGATTTATCTTATTTTGTTGAAATACATGCACACTTTCAGAGATTTGATCTACTTTAAAGAGGATTCATCTTTTCACCAAGACCAAACATTTTATGTAGCCTGCCACTTATTTTTCCTTGCTCATATTTAGACTAGAAATGTATGCTTTTATTTAGGAGGGATGCAAAAGTAATGGTATACAGTAGATACTTATACTGATACAGTGCTCAGCATAATTGAGAACACCCCATTTTGAAAATGAATATATCCATTTCTCAGTGAATTTAGGCAATGTATTTTGGTGCATTTAAACAGAACAGATTCATTAAACAGATATATTCATTAAAATAATATTTTAATCTCCAAACATATTTAGAAATTTAAAGAGAATACAATTAAATTTAAGCAAAATATTACAAAAAAAAAAAATAAATAAATATATATATATATATATATATATATATATATATATATATATATATATATATATATATATATATATATATATATATATATATATATATATATATATATTACAACCTAAAAAATCTCAACAAAATTTTTTTACATTTTTTGCTTCTCTTGATTTTTCCTCTTTTTAAATTTGTATTTAATATTTTTATATAACATATAAATTTGGCTGTACTAGTTTTTAGACCGTTATTGTAATTTATTTTGTTAGATAAGCTCCAGATTTGGCTTCAGTACTGACTAAATGTATATGCACAAATATAATATTGTAGAGCTTCCTGTTAAAAAGAAGAATTGAAATGAGACATTTGTGAGGGGTGGAATTCTATGTGCTGAGCACTGTATATAGTTCAAATAAATGTTGTTTATTGAACTTCCAATTCATCAATAAATACTGAAGAAGATGTATTATGATGTCTACATGAATAATAGTATAGTTCTAGTGTAGCCATGAGTCATAATAGTTTAACCAATGGCAACTTTATTTTAATTTTTGAGGTCAGTTTAATCTAGTTTTCTCTAAAATTATCAGAACAGAAAATCTAATTCAACTTGAACATTTAAAGACAGCAAATTATTTAGTATCACTTCACAGTAGGGATCCATTTCTTGATGTTAGTACATATGTCAACAGACATTAACAATTACTAATCGAATTCACATCAAATTAACATTTGATAAAGATAAATATTTAGATTAGATAAATTAAAAATATAATTTGTTAGTTCCTGTTAGCTCAGGTCTGTTGAATAATATTTACACTTGATTTTAATAATACATTAGTAAATGTTGGAGTTAATACAGTTTTTTTTTTCAACTGCTCACACACTTCAAAACTTTGCCCTTTTTTATTTTTTAAGCTCATTCATTCATTTTCTTTTCGGCTTAGTCCCTTTATTAATCAGGGGTCACCACAGTGGAATAAACCGCCAACTTATCCAGCATATGTTTTACACAGCGGATGCCCTTCCATCCACAACCCAACAGTGGAAAACACCCATACACTCCCGCAATCACACACACCCATACACTACAGCCAATTTAGCTTATTCAATTCACCTGTACCACATGTCTTTGGACTTGTGGGGGAAACCGAAGCACCTGGAGGAAACCCACTCGAACACAGGGAGAACATGCAAACTCCACACAGAAATGCCAACTGACCCAGCCAGGGCTCAAACCAGCAACCTTCTTGCTGTGAGGTGATCGTGCTACCCACTGCACCACTGAGACGCCTTTTTTTAAAACTGCACACACAATTTCAGGAACAGCACATGAACTGCAAAATGCCCCACATCTCTTGCAACATGTAGCATTGCTTTAAAAAAATAAATAAAAAAAATATCTCAAAAGCACACATTTGTCTTAAATTTCAAACACCTTTGCCATGATTTTATATTTTGGATTCATCATACACAGACAGCTATTCAAAACTTAAAGCACGTCTTCCTTTAGTTTCTACATGTACACATCAAGGTAATAGACAAAGAGAAAATTTATAGTAAACAAACATGTCTACAGTTGTGTCTACAGTTATGCACCAGTGTGTGCACATCGTGGCTGTTTTTAACCAGTTGTTTGATGTGTGTGTTAATTTGAAAGCCTTTGCTTTGAAATTGCAAGGAAATTACATTATGATAAATATTTGTGTCAAAAGCATACAAGTGTGTTACAGTTTTTTCCAACTGCTTACACACAAAATCTTTTCATGTCACACAATTTCTGAAACCTCTTCACATGCAAAACTACACAGCAAATCTCCAAAACCAGAAGCTATTTCTCAGCCTTGAACTCAACTCAGTTTTAAATTGCATAAAACACTCTTTTTCAAAACTCTACACACACAATTCTCTACCTAAAACACAAAAATCCAACAGGAAGTGACTTGCTTTCCGGGGTCATTAATGTTTTGCAAAAAGTGTGAAGCTGACAACGTGCTTACAGTTGTGCAAATCTAGGCTGTTTTTTTTTTTTTATTATTTTTTTTTTTTAGGGGGTTTTGCCAAACCTAGACTAGTGTCTACTTGTTGTTTGAAACTAAGGTGTGCAGTGTGAATGTAATTCAAGTAAATTTCAGCTGGGGCGGGTTAGACAGACACCCCCTCTAGCAAAAATCATTTTTAAGTTGCCAGAGCTGCCTCGTCCCTAAAGATTATAATTTTAGTTTAAGACCGTTTGTCAATATGCGTGCAAACGTGCAGCACGACAGCATGATTGATAACTGTTTGCGTGAGCAAAAGAAAGCAGGTGAATACCGAATGAAAAGAGGATCAGGCGCACGGTGACGTGAGCGAGGAACAGCTGATGTGATGCGCGCGAGTGCTTAAAAGCTCCAATTTCCTTGCGCAAAACAACCGTGCCTCGAAATGCAACTGGTGCGATCGTTTCTCTTTGAAATAGATTGAAAAGTCCACAGTGTTGCTGCTTTCAAGATATTTTCAGATTTTTTTTTTTGTATGCAGCAGCTGTTGCCGCTTTCGCTTTTACCATTCTTTGAACAGATTATTATTGGGCCTAACGTTAACTGTGTGCACGTGATCATCCTTTCACTGTCGCACACAGAATGTTTTTCTCTTGCTTTCTTTTGCTTGCAGTTATTATGGTTTAATTATCATTAATTAAATAGGCGAATAACTCTTCATTTATCTATACGTATTACCTGATGATTTGGGACCTTTAGTCTGGACAAACTACTGTTTATAGTTAAAATGCCAGTTGTTGTTTTTTAAGAACATTTTTGTTGAATAAAGTGTATGTACACAGCTATATTTAGGTTGTTTGACACATTTAAAAAAAAATTGTGGCAAGGAAATAATTAGTTTGGTGTGGCCAGA
Source organism: Danio kyathit (assembly GCA_903798195.1). Lineage (NCBI taxonomy): Eukaryota > Metazoa > Chordata > Actinopteri > Cypriniformes > Danionidae > Danio > Danio kyathit. Next base: position 39,230,075 of record LR812525.1, read on the forward strand.
GAAAGAAAATGTTAAATCCTTAGTGTTGAGCCCTAAAAAGTCATGTGAAATAAAAACAAGGAGGCATGTAGACATAACACATAATTTAAATCAAGAACTTTTAGAGTGCCAACGTCAAATTTATGCAAATATATTTTCCCAACAACAAAATTGTGGCTAGTGAAAATGGCGAGTGGCTAGTAATGTTGGAAAACTACTAGCCACAGTGGCTGGCGATCAAAAAAGTTGATGTCAAGCCCTGTATATATGTTATTAATGTTAATAAATGTAACTTTACCATTGATTTAATTATAAAAAACAGACAAAATACTTTGTTCATGATCAGGAATAATTTGCAGATAATCAGTTATATTGTAACTTTAATAATACTATATTTATGCTTTCATTTTTACTATATTTATACTACATCATAGAGTGTTATTTACATTTTCCTATTTAGAATCAATAATTACCTGTGACTGATGAGACCTAAATGATGTGCTTTGAAAAAAATCAATATTAAAAACTGAATAAATAATATATCTTTTTATATTTATATTTTCATTTTTTAAAAATAATAATAATTCTTTATTATTATTGATTTATTAATTATGCAAATGTACTGTGGGACTTGCTTTAATAAGGCAAACAGCAGCATCTGTTTTATTATTCTCTTTATAGTATATTGAATATTATTAGTTCTTGATGAATAAACTAAAAGCAAAAGTAAATATTCAACAGCAATAAAAGTCTTCACTAGATGTTTACCAGTCCCGAGAGCCAGTAAAAGGGCATTAATGTTGGTGTTGTGCATGCAGATCTGCGCAGGATGACAGCAGGTTTTGTGGGCATGGCTGTCTCTATCATCCTCTTTGGCTGGATCATCGGTGTTCTTGGATGCTGCCAGCAACATGATCTCATGCAGTATGTAGCTGGACTACTCTTCCTCATGGGCGGTAAGAGACACTCTGTGTGTTTGTTTGTTTGCTTGAAAGATAGAATGTGTTAAATATGACTCAACTTTGGCACCATCTAGTGGCTGATTTCTCATACAGTACATCATAGGTCTCAAACTCGATTTTTGGAGGGCCGCAGTTTTGCTCCAACCCTAATCAAACACAGCTGATTTAACTAATCAAGGTGTTCAAGACTACTAGAGACTATTAAGCAGGTGTGAGTTGAAGCTGATTGGAGCTAAACTATGCAGAGCTGCGGCCCTCCAGGAATTGAGTTTGAGACCATTGCAGTACATCATGGTGTATATACACTATACACACAATGGTGCTTAGAAGTTGGATCAAATGCTTGACTGCATTGCTTTCAAGTGTTTTCAGTGTTTATGATTAATGTTTGTCCTAAATTGCTCCTGACATATGTTGTTCTGTGGCTTTGTCTCACATGACTGTGAAGAAAGACACTCATGTAGCCCCACAGTCACAGAAACGCAGCCTTTTTTTCAATGCAGGAGTTAGGCTAGTTAGGCAGGGATACAAATTTACAATTATACATTTCCTAAATACCACTGTTATTAAAATGAGTCAGTCATAGTTCTCGCAAGATATGCTGTACAGTTGAAGTCAGAATCATTAGCCCCCCTGAATAATTTTTTCCCCCCAATTTCTGTCTAATGGAGAGCAGATTTTTTTCAACACATTTCTAATCATAATAGTTTTTGTTACTCATTTCTAATAACTGATTTATTTTATCTTTGCCATGATGACAGTAAATAATATTTGACTAGATATTTTTCAAGACACTTCTATACAGCTTAAAGTGACATTTAAAGGCTTAACTAGTTTAATTAGGTTATCTAGGCAGGTTAGGGTAAATTAGGCAAGTTATTGTATAACGATGGTTTGTTCTGTAGCCTATCGAAAAAAATATAGCTTAAAGGGGCTAATAATTCTGACCTTAAAATGGTTTTTAAAAAATTAAAAACTGCTTTTATTCTAGCCAAAATAAAACAAATAAGACTTTCTCCAGAAGAAAAAACATTATCAGACATACTGTGAAAATTTCCTTGCTCTGTTAAACATCATTTGGAAAATATTTTAAAAAGGAAAAAAAATTCAAAGGGGGGCTAATAATTCTGACTGCAACTGTGTATCTTGCGAGCACTACATAAAAAAAAAAAAGTGATTTTAGCTGTTTGTTCAAACTACTGATTTAAAATGAGCTAAATCAACACAATTCTTGAGGGATAGGATAACTTAATTGTTTTATGTTCAATATACTTAAGATAGTTAAAAACAATTAAGTTAGTTTAATCAATTTGTGTTAGAAGAATATAAAGTAATAATATGAAAGCCAGCATTTTTTTTACAGTGTATGATAGTGTCTGTGATAGTTCATCCAACAATATACATTTACCTCATTTAAAGAAGATATTTTGAAGAATGTTGGAAAACAGTAACCACTGATTTATTTGTTTATCCTACTATGGATGTAAATGATTACTGGTTAAATATCTTATTTTGTGTTTAACAGTATACAAAAAAAACTTAAACTGGTTAGGTGCAAATTAAAGGAGAGTAAAAGATGACAGAATGAAAATGTTGGGGTGAACTGTATCTTTAAACAAGCTTTACTAAATAGTAACTCAAAAAAAAAAAAGATCATGTAAAAAGTCCAAATGTGCACATTTAGTTAGCAATGTCATTTTAACAATATAATCAATTATCTACAAATACTTTTATAAATAATTCTGAAAAATGGTTTTGTTTTAAACATATTGATTAGTCTTCACAATTTATTTGTGCTATTATCGCCCAATATGCGTCATGTAAATGTGATGATCTTTTAAGTGTAGTAACTGGTGACACTTTAATGTACAATTCATGCTATTAGCAAAACATCAACTAAGATTTTTAGCTCAATAAACTACAACTTAGCTGCTTAACAATAGTTAGTAAGGTAGTAATTGGTTAAGGAGTTATGTAGGATTAGCAAGAATAAGACCATACTTCATAAACAGTTAATATTTTAATAATAGGCATGTACTAAGGCAGTAGTTTATAGTGAGAATTTCTACTTAAGCTAAAGTGTTACCTAATGATCTTTTATTATTAATTAACACTATTTTGAGAGAAAAAAAGTTTATTCATTTAAGAAATAATATGTTGCCTGTTAACTTTTGCTTCCAGGAAGAACTTATTAATGTAAATGATCATATAAATGTAACTGATAAACCTCTTCCATAAGAGGAAGTCATTTGTTTATTAAACAGACTATTCCTCTGGAATTCCAACACTCCACAACTGATGCTTTTATTCACATTTGGACACAATATCTGGACAGTATAAACACCTCTGTGTGTGATATCTTTAGATTTGGGATGAGATGTTTTCAGGGGTATTCATTTGTCTTCTTTTCCTTCTTTTACTATTGGTCCTGCTGTACTGACTTTATTGTGGTTCAATTCTCTATGGCTATTACCATATGTATATTTCTGTTCATCTATTTTTTTGTGAGGCATTTCATGTTAATGTGTTTGTGGTTTTGTTTTGTGTTTGTTAAAATAAAGTAAAAATGAGTATCATCACCAGTATCAGTATACAGTAGGTATTTAAAGGGCAGCTATGATGAAAATCATCTTTTTGAAGCTGTGTTTGGACAGAACTGTGTGTAGGTATAGTGTGTCCACAGTCATACTGGAGTGATTTAAAGACAATAAGTCTCTTTTTTTAAATTTTGTGCCGTTAAAATAGGATCCAAATCCCTCCCATTTTGAGGCCCACCGTAACGTGATGTAGGAGTGCGGTTTCCACACCCACCGAATTGATTGACAGCCCCCCCTATTAACATGTCTTTGTAGTAATGCGTATAATCATATCCACAAGAAAAGACGTGCCCAAAGCAACTGGGATTAAAAGATCTGTTCGGCTCTCTGTGATCATCAATCATCATCAAATGTGATCAAGAATAAGTTTTACAAGTTTAAAACGTTTTTAAAACAGTGCATGTTTGTAATGAATTACAGCGATTTTACCGTCTTTATCACCACAGCCGCATCTCAGTACAATTATAAAAGAAGACGCTTCAATCACGGTTTTTGGACGTTAAATCAGGTTTATTTTGTACTTTAACATAATAGATGTCCATACAGCAGTGGATATTAACGTGTATCCTGTCACATTTGCCGCGCAAAAACAGTGCAAAGTAAATGCACGCGCTGCCGAGTTCAGACTGCATGATTGTAGCCCCGATTTTGATTTGGCGACAGGTTTTGAGAAATCGCTGACAAATGCCTGAAATCACAGGCAAATCAGTGCTCGTTCACACGAGTGACAATCACACAGTATGAACTATCAAAGACGCGATCTGAGATTCAAATCATGCCGTGTCAAATGTGTTCTGGTTGAAAATAACATCAACGATCACCTACAGCCAATGAGAGAGCAGCATTCAATACTGGCTACCTGCAGGCCAGCGGGAGCTTGGGGGAGAAGTTAAAAGCACTCCTTTTCAGTTTATTTGGACCCAAGAAATTGAGGAAAAACTCCTGGAAATTTGGCAGGAGCATTGTGTCTGTTTGACGTATCATCTGAGCAATACGCACAGCCGGGTCTAAAAATAAAAAAAGTTTAAGAGAAATTGCTCCCCTCAAAGCCAGGTGAGCAAAAGAAGCACATTTTCTACCCCACTAAAGGGGTCTTTCTCATCATGTAGCTAATAGCAAGATATTTATTACATGACCTTCCATGTCTTCTCACGTGTGTTTGGTTGTGAAACGTAGTTTGGACAAAGTTGTCGGCGATTTTTCCTATTTTAAAGTCATGCAGTGTGAACCACCCTGTCGCCGATACATCTTGCAGTGTAAACAAAGCACAGACGGAACACTAGCCCAGATAGTCATGCAGTGTGAAAACATCCGTGACATGACTACTTTGAAAATCACGCAGTCTGAACTCGGCATAACTGAACTTTGTAAAGACATTGTGCGTGACTCATCGTTGCAGAAAGGCTTGAATTAACTGGGAAAGTTCTTACTGTCGTATTTCTCACAAACGTTACGTGAGATCTGCTTTTATGTCTGTCACTGTGCTGTTTATCTGACACAGCCGGAGATTGAGGCACACTCTGACAGGCACATGGAAATGGTGGGTGGGGACAACTAGCATTAAAGGCACACGCGACAAAAACAGCTACAGTGTGTTCAGAGCCGAAACTTCTAATATAGGTAAAATAAATAATCTGATGGGACATTCTGGAGACACAAAAGACTTATCTTAAATCTTGAAAAAGGGGTAAAATAGGTGCCCTTTAATTAATTCAGTATCATATACATTTTTTTTATGTTAGTATTGCCTATCCCTAATCCTAAAATGTGCCCTCTGACAGGAACCTGCTGTATTATCTCCCTCTGCACGTGTGTGGCAGGCATCAACTTCGAGCTGTCGCGTTACCCGCGCTACTTGTACGGCCTTCCAGAGGACATCAGTCACGGCTACGGCTGGTCCATGTTCTGTGCCTGGGGTGGACTGGGCCTCACCCTCCTGGCCGGTTTCTTATGCACACTGGCCCCTTCTTTAAACAGCCCGCTGGCCCGCACCACAGTCCACAAGTCCAGGCACGAAAACGGGACTGTGTGACCAGACACTTCCTGGAGCAACTTTTCTGAAAGTCTGCATTAGGACGAAACGTTTGTCCTGTTCATCCTCATCATGCAGTATATTGAATGGATCGTCCCTCTGTCCGTTTTCATATGACTTGTGTACGCTGTCCATTTGTTCAGAAGTCTATAAGTGTTCTGAACAGAGTCCAGAGGAGCGAATGGATCCACACGCACAGACCACTGAGCATCTTCCACTCTTCTCACATGTCTCACTCTGGTCCTTTGTGGCACAAAAGCCCAATTTTCACTTCTCCGCTTCATGACATGAGAAGCAAACAAGAGGTGATGGTCTTCTCCTGTCTACAAGAAGATTTGTAATAAAATGGTGCTCTCTTTTCAAAGATCTCACAACTGCACAAACATCTTTTCAAGAAGACAAATAAATGCACAGGTTTTTCTTCAAGCTGGAGGACTGTAAGCCTGAAATCAAGAAAGGAGAGATGAGAGTATTTCTGAAGCACATTTGCGAAAGCCTCAAAGAGTCTGTATGCGTAAAAAAAAAAAGTTTGATTTTGTCTAGATTTCTGGTCTGCATTTGTATGAAATTATCAGCACAGACTCATTGGAAATACATGCCTCTGCCTACATTTTTGTGAATACGTTGCTCTGAGTACCATCATTGCATATTTTAGATGACAAATCCACTAGAGGGTGCTGCATTTTTGCAAATCTAAAATACGTTACTTATGCTGGATACACACTGAAAGATTTATACATCTTATATAATTTTTAAGATGTTAGAGACCACAAACATGATGACAAAAAAATATCCTAGATCATCCTATAGACCAAGCCAAATCCTTCACCATTTTGCTCGTATAATGTGCGGTGTGCCATGAAGTGACAAAAACAGCACGCCACCCAAGTTCGAATCCCGGCTTGAGGACATTTCCTGTCCCTACCCACTCTCTCTCTCCCACTTCGCTTCCTGTCTGAAATACTGTCCTATCCACGTAATAAAGGCAAAAAGGCCAAAAATAAAATCTTTAAAAACAGCACGCCACACACCAACAGAGTCCTGAATGTGAACACAAAATCTCTCGAGACTTGAGAATAAACATGTCGAACGAATAAATAAATAAACAAATAGACATGTGTGCTGTTTCCACAAATCGACAAGCTGATCCTCCATCTGTGCGGTCCAAATATATTTCACTTTGGTGTGCCATGACAGAGTTTGATATTCTTCTGTCTTCTGTCAGCTTGATTTCTGACTGGATATTGTTTCGTTTATTAAGTAAGAATGTCATATGCGCGTTTGTTCTGTTGAATTTTTTTAATTTGCGATTGGGGCACTGGTGAGGGTCGTCCTAGTAGATTAGTTGCAGAAACGTGAGTGATATTCAAAATTGTGTTGTTTTTTTACCACTTTTTAAGAACACTACTCAAAATATTTATATTACTTTATAATTTTAGGCTAACAGGTAAATCATTCCACAATTTGGCTCCCTTTACAGAGAACACAGATTGACCAAATGAGGTCTTACACTTTGACACTAGACAGTCACCATTAGCAGTTGCTCGTGTGACTCTGTGAGAGGTTTGATGCCTATTGATTAGATCAGAAAACAGCATTGCAACATGATTATTTAAACATTTAAAAAACAATTTAAGATAATTAAATTTAATAAAACTATTAAAACTAAAAAGGTTATGTTTACATAAAACATCACGATGATGCCATCGCATTGGCTTTAGGTCCATAATGTTAACTGCTTGTTTATATATCGAGTCAATAGGCTTCAATGTAGTGAAAGAAGCTTGTGACCACAATGTAATGCAATACATCAATGAGAGAATATCATTGTGTGCATGTATCATTTTGCAGTTTGATATGTTAAAAATATTCTAATAAAATGAAAACAGTTTAGACTTGGCTTAACCTTCTTTCTTATATTTTAACATGACTATCACATTTTAAATTAATGTCTAGAGTTATGCCAAGATACTTAAATTCATTCACTTGTTTAATAACTTTTTTTTTAATCAGCACCTCAAATTTATCCCTTACAGGCCCATTTCTTATAAAGAAGCACATAGAAACTGTTTTCTTGACATTCAGCATCAAATGAGACCGCTCAAGCCATTTTGAAATATGTTGTAAAGTCTGGGTCAGTTGCTTACGTGCCCGGCAAGGTGTTTTAGCAGACACATAGATGACCGTGTCATCTGCATACAACTATCAGTTAACCCCTGGGCAGTAATCTGGAAGATCATTTATGTACATTGTAAACAACAATGGGCCAAGGACAGACCCTTGAGGTAATCCCATATTGTTAGAACGCACAGATGACTTCACCCTATTGACCCATTGATTTCAACTCGCAATGCCTGAAAAAAAAAACAAAAAAAACAGAGCGCTCAGTAAAACGTCAGCGCCTCGCTACGCCACAGGTGCTCAAAAAACGCAGTGTTACTATTTACGACAACAATAGAAACCAAAACACAGCTCGAGAAAAAATACTCTGTTGGACACGCAGCCTAGATCATTCTTAACAAACCTCACACCACATCAAAATCTGATTATCTTGTGGTGTGTAGCCAGCATTAGAATAATAATAATAATAATAATAATATAATAAAAATAATAATAATAATAATAATAATTCCTTACATTTGTATATTGCTTTTTCTGGACACAAAGCGCTTTACACATTTTTTGCGGGGGGTGGGGGGTTGGGTGGGATCTCCTCATCCACCCCAGTGTGCAACATCCACATGGATGACACGGCAGCACACAATTTGGCCAGGGTTAAATTTCTACTCTTTTTCAAAGGACATCCTGGGATTTTTTAACAACCACAGATAATCAGGACCTCGGTTTAACATCTCATCCAAAAGACAGCGCTCACTGAGCAGGATAGAGTCCCCATCAATATACTGGGGCGTCAGACTGCAGGTTGAGCGCCCCCTGCTGGTCTCACTAACTCCACTTCCGGCAGCAACCTAGCTTTCCCATGTGGTCCCATCCAGGTACTGACCGGGCGCAACCCTGTTTAGCTTCAGTGGGCAACCATGTGAGAGTTGCAGAGAGCTAGCTGCTGGCATACATTTGGTTGTATGTTTCAGATACACATCCTTCCTGTACATAACCATAGGAAGGCAAGACTTGTTGTACAGATCATCTAGTGAATCAATGACCTAAACCCAACCAATAGTGCTTTCAAAAGCAAACATGAGTAAAATTCAACCATGTAAGTTTACAAACGGTAATTTTTTTTCAACGGATTCAAACCTTACTGCTCTGCATAATAAGTACAAAACCAAAGCAAACTGACTACATCAGAAAAGTTGTCAATCTATAGATAGACAGGTGAATTTTTACAAACTATTAACACCTTCAAGGTTTTTTATTTGTGGTATTTATTTGGTGCTTAAGGTGTATAAGAATCTTTTTTTATCAATGTTCCTGCAAATATCATTAGTGTGAAAAGAAACAAAAGTTGTTGGCATCATACTGCCCTGTAGCTTTCATTTTACCTACAAACTACACTCAAACGTAGGCTAAAGCATGTATTTCCAATGAGCCTGTCCTGCAAACTAGGCTGGGGATACAAAGGGAGCCTTTTCACTCTTTGTTATGATGGTAAACAGTTGGCTTGTCTGTGGTACAGTAGCTGTTCTGGGGGAATCTGATTGAAATTATTGTAACTAAATGGCATGTGAATTACCGACCTTATTTGTTTATGAAAATGTTTGTTGGAAGTCATTTTCTCATGAAGCCTTATTGCTGATGTGAGCACAACGTGATAGAGATGAGAGTTACACAAGAGCTCAGCACCTTCCAGCCACTAATGAATGTTGAATAGTCAAGATATAGTTGGAGGTTGAAGACTTTTAAGAGAATTCAGTGTTACATGTAGTCACCAAAGGTCATATGAGGTCTACATAATGTGGAAGCTTTCTTCTGTTTTGGGATAAAAGAAAAAAAATAATCATGACTTTTTATCTCACTATCGTGTTTTTGTCACTACAAATTACAATACAGAAGCCAGGTCTAGAAGATATAAACTATAAGAGCTCGAATTACCAGGAAATTTACAGTATAAATTTCTGCAAATTAGAGTTTTTATCCTGCAAGGATTTGTTCTCATAGTTGAACGTTTATATCTTAGAAACATGTGGGAATTACAGGATATATCCTTACAATTTAATCAATCAAGTTGTAGTTGTGAAATATTAATGTGTGAAACATAGGCCTGAACTCAGAATTAAAAGAAATTAATTTATAATTGACATAACTTTCATAAATTCAAGTCCACATCTCACAATTCTTAAAATTCCCTTGTCAGAATTGTAAGATATTTTAGCCTGATATTACGAGAAAACCTAACTATTTTATGTTTTGTCAGTTTAGTGGCTAATTCGTACGGGTTTGTACGAGTTCAGTCGTGTGAAAATGTACGATTTAAAAAGGAGGTGTGGCACCAAACCCGTCCCTAAACTCAACCGCCATTGGGGGATAAGCAAATCGTACTAAATTGTACAAATGAGATTGTAGCAATTAATACAAATTAGCCACTAAATCAAAAAGTTATGAATTGCTGTGAGATTGTGTTGGATATCTAGACTTTAAATGAGAAAAAAGAAAATGACAATTTGTTTTCCAAATTGAAAGAATAAAATTGAGAATTAGGAGAAAATGATGATTTTTAAAGTCATGATTATTTTTTTAATCCTGTGATAAAACTAGGCTTCCATTTTCAACCCAGGCTCATTCTGAAAACGTACCGCTATATACATTTCTGGAGAGCGCCAAATACGTCCCAGCAGGTGCTTTTTTTGAGATCTCAAATTTCTCTCGTGAGTGTCATTCGCGCCTGCTGTTCTCACAAAAATCCACCAGAGGCCACTGTCGACTGACTAAGTGACCGATCAACTGACCCATCCTCCTCCTTCCCTAAACCCAACCAATAGTGTTTTCAAAAGCACAGATTGACCCGCCCACCCACTTCCCTAAACCCAACAACAGTTTTAAAAAGCAATCCAGAAAAAGAAAAGCCATCGCAGCAGCCTGATTTTTACCACGTTTTTAGATTTTACCACATTCTCACTCTGTTATTTACTTGTTTATTTTACTTTTTGGCTTCTGTTTTTGTCTTACTGTCTTTCTGGAACCGTTCCTCACTAGATTCAAACCCCGTTGTAGTGGTCAGCTCATCTCTGTGTCTCAAGTCCGCCGATGTACATGGCGAGCTAACAGGACAAACTAACAGCGGGAAAGCCGTCCATACGGAGGTAAGCGGTCAGCTGGTAAATGCGAAAAGGAACTGCATCATACCGCCCCGTATCATTTGTTTTAAAGATGAAATGCAGCCATACATACTTCTGGCCAAATAATTTGCAATCTCCAGAAATGTATATAGGGCTACGTTTTCAGAATGAGCCTATGTTGTCCATTATATAGAAAAAGAATAATGTACAGAATAGATATCAAGACAAAGGATTTCAGCAGCAGGGCGTTTAATATATTACAAATACAAGACACGCAACAAGCTATAATGTTTACATCATGTAATGTTTGTATGACTGATTTCAACCAAACAATATTTAAAAGAAGAAGAAAAAAAATCAACAGCCCTGAAGGCTTTAATCTAGTAATAATCTAGTAATGCCTTTTTTGAAAGTGAGTGTGTCTCTAAGATATCTGAATAATTCATACTGATCCTTCTCTCACCATGGATATTATTTATTGAGGATGCTGTGAAAAGCAGAGTTACCATAAATCATTTAACAATGCCTCACATGTCTTTGCCAAATGTACATTCATAGTCTCATAGAAATCACAAAATCCAGATCAATCCATGAGCACAATATACTGATGTTGATATTCATGGTGAAGGTGGAAAACGCAATAGTTAATGCAAGACACTGCAGGTGAAAATGGCAAAAACAAACAGACTAAGAGTTACACAATTTCCCCGTTGACTGATTACATTTATTCTACTAAAGGTTATCTAAAATTTTATCTTTAAATATGCAAATCAGGCATTGTTTAATGAAATATGCACTAATTTGCATACATTATTAGCACAAATATTTCAAAACTAGATGAAGGTTTCAATTTCTTGGTTCATTTTCTGACAAAGGTTTTGACTTTTTTTGTTTTATTACACCATAATTCAGAAAATGCTGTTTTAACGGATGTTTAACAGATTTTTTTCTTCTGTTTATTGTAGAATAATATATATATATATATATATATATATATATATATATATATATATATATATATATATATATATATATATATATATATATATATATATATGTATATATATATGTATAAATTTAGGCCATGCAGCTGATTTCAGTGCTTTCATTTGATTGAATGGGCGTTATCAGTGGTTATCAGCTGATAGATATGGGCCAGTAGGGGCCTTTTGCCCCAACTGGTAGGCTCAGAAGGCTGTTATCATCCATCAACATGGATAATCAGATATAGATTACACATGGCAGTTGGCCGGAAGTTTTTTATTATTTATATTATTTATTTAATTTCCCATTAATTGTATTTTATTAATAACTACTCCTACCGCAAACCTAAAGTCACTGTCCTACAAACCTAAAGTAAAACTGTCACAAAAATTATTTTGAATAAACAGCACTTAAAAATAAGCATTGCATTAAATATCTACAGCCACAAATTAAATTGTAAGATAAAGAGTGATAAAAGAAACACAAATATATTTTATATGTAACGAACCTGAAAATCAGTTATGTGCATTTGCCCGGCAACACCACCAAAAAAAGCCAAAAAAAAAAAAAAAAAAAAAACCGAGAGGTGTCTGGATGCAGACCTGGTGCAGTGCAATCTGAGCTGCATCCAATGCTATTTAATGCGTTCACCTAACCCTACCCCTCACAGTGATGTCACTAGCTTTATTGAGTGCATTGTGTTTGACATTGCATCACTGAGACTTGCAGTGTCAACCTGCATCATCAAGGCTGCATCCAGAGACTATATTGAAAAAAAACAAAGCTCAAAAACTTTTGGCAGGTTAATCAAAACAAATAAGCAGTTTTTTTTGCCTGCAGTGTCTTGCCTAAAGGACAACAAATACTGTGTAAGTATTCTGAGTGTATATTTTGGGAAAAATAGGGTTGTGTTTGTAAATTACGTACTGAGGGAAACTGGAGAGTCCAGTCATTTTTTAGGGTAAATCTTACAGTGTTTTAATGGTATGAAAGCATTTGAACAAAGCCAAAAGAATAAATCCCTTTAGGTAGGTTGGAAAGAGTTGTATTGGTTGTGACATTTCTGATGAACTGTGGATCGGGTTTTGATTGAAAACAGTGGCGAAGACCTTCTAAACACCACACCGAGATTCATGTTCAGATCTGAAAATGTTTTAGAGAGGATTAAGGTGGAAAAAAAAGAGCACAAGTACATTAAAGCATCAAGTGTTTTGTCACGTTTGGAGAGAGACATTTGTACAAAAGTTGCCATTTTCTTTGGCAGCCGATGTAGCACCACTTTTTAAATTATTTTGGGGTATGAACTGTTTTTACTGGTTCATTTCATAATTACAGCTGGACAATACAGGCGTCAGTGTCTCGCATGCCATCATATTTATTATTAATTTCAGTGTATTTAGATTGTGTCCATTTTTTAAATGACTTTTATTTTATGAAATAAAATGTTAGTAGCATTTGATCATGATGTACTTCTTTATTTAAATGATTTTAATTTGGTAATCCCTTTGGGCTTCATCTGAGAGCATGCTCAGTGTAACAAAACATAATAATAAAAATAATAATATTTCTGAATACACGAAGGGAAGCATATGGGACAGGTGGCTCATGTATGAAATACATTCTGTCCTGCATATTTGCATGTTCACAGTCCTGTAGACATGATATTTCTTAATAAAAAAATTGTCAGCTATAGTACTGAAATAAGCTATTGACTTGATATAGGGCGCCATCTAGAGGATCTTTAGGCACACTTCAATTTTAAAAACTTCAGATAAATAATATAATATAATATAATATAATATAATATAATATAATATAATATAATATAATATAATATAATATAATATATTAATGGCGATGCGGTGGCGCAGTGGGTAGCACATTCGCCTCACAGCAAGAAGGTCGCTGGTTCGAGCCTAGGCTGGGTCAGTTGGCATTTCTGTGTGGAGTCTGCATGTTCTCCCCGGGGGTTTTCTCCGGGTGCTCCGGTTTCCCCCACAAGTCCAAAGACGTGGTACAGGTGAATTGGGTATGCTAAAATTGACCGTAGTGTATGTGTGCGAATGAGTGTGTATGGATGTTTCCCAGTGATGGGTTACGGCTGGTAGGGCATCCGCTGCGTAAAACATATGCTGGATAAGTTGGCGGTTCATTCCGCTGTGGCGACCCCAGATTAATAAAGGGACTAAGCCGAAAAGAAAATGAATAAATGAATTAATAATAATAATAATAAAAGAGCCATAAACAGAATTGAAGGTTACAATTAAACAAAAAGATATAAGACGTTGGCTTGAATGAATGATAAAATATTACAGATTATTACAGATCTTAGATCTTTTTAAAAATGTAACATAATAAAAATAAGGAGGATGTTTATTAAAAAGCAAAAAGAAGATATAAAGATATATATATAAATACAGATCAATATTCTTTTGTGTCAGGCCAGATTCAAAAAAGTGACCCAACAAAGTACCAAAATGATGCATCATACAAAAATAAAGCATGTTCTGAAGGAAAACGTAAACATTGAAAATATATTAAAAGAATCTTCAACTGCAATGAATCCATTAATATGGAACTTTAGCACGCCTAGGGCTGAATATGAACGCCATTTACTAATTGACTTGGCTAATTTGTTTTCTAAATGCTTATTCAATATTAATGGATATATAAACTGTAATGCTTTTATTTTTACACTCATTGAAAACGAATCTCTGTGAATGATATAGTCTTAATCAGATTTTCTCTCAGCTTGTATAGTTTTCCTTTTTCTTTTTAATGTTATTGCCTTTTTAGGTTGTGAAAGCTGTCACCAGGACAGTACCTTTTTTTTTTTAAAGGATATCATATTGATACCTTAAGGTGCAAATCATTTCCTAAAGTATACAAATTAGCTAAAAACTACTAAGGGTTATGTTTTGTAGTGTACCCTGGTGTACATTTATTTCTGAGACTGTTGATAAGCAGACTGTGACTCAGTAAATGCTATTTTTGGGTAAAAACGTTGAGGACTGCTGCCAAAAAGAAAAATTATTGTCAACATTAAAACAAGATCAAGCCACCTGGGCTGCTTCCCTCCTAAAAAAATATAAACATCAGCCTGCTGTAGATTGAGGCAGAGGTTGCGGAGTCCCATCACTTCTTAGAGCGAGATTGTGTACTACCTACGACCAGGTAACTGTCTCGAGACAGCTCTCGCTTGACTGGCGACCTGCCGTTAGGCTTGGAGGTTTTGGGTCCAGGTCGGGCGATCATGGTCATCCTGCACGGGTCATGCTTTAATAGGTAAGTGCCAAAGGGCTCCCATCCGCCACCAACACGCACCATAGCATGTTTATCATTCAGCATCTGTGTGTGTGAGAGCGAGAGACAAAACAAAAGTCAACATCACTCTTAAATGAGTGTTTTTCTGCCACCAGTACTTTTCTGTCTACAATTGTCTACTTAATGGCTATAGAATAACCTATATAGAACATCTCTTGAGTTTAAGTAATATTTTACCCCACACTCATTTCCACAGATTTCTTCATGCGTTGTGTTTAATAGCATTTCTACAATGAAAATTATAATGATGAAAATATCTATTATTACTTTGTTTATTGCTAGCATTTCTGTCTTGATATTATTTACAGGTGCATACAAATGATATTTAACTTTTGACCTTTTCTATCATACAAAACCACTTCCCAAACTACAGTACCAAATAACATATAACATATACTGTATACCATATAAAGCTCCAAACTGGTTTCCACTTCTAAAATAACTGCTAACTCCAATCTTCTTAAACATGCATGACACACACACACACACACAAACACACACACACACACACACATACATACATACATACATACATACATACATACATACATACATACATACATACATACATACATACATACATACATACATA
Source organism: Danio kyathit (assembly GCA_903798195.1). NCBI lineage: Eukaryota > Metazoa > Chordata > Actinopteri > Cypriniformes > Danionidae > Danio > Danio kyathit. Next base: position 39,245,782 of record LR812525.1, read on the forward strand.
CATACATACATACATACATACATACATATATATATATATATATATATATATATATATATATATATACACATACATACAGTGCTCAACATAAATTATATTTAAACAAAACAGATTTATTAAACAGATATATTTATTAAAATAATATTTTAGTCCCCACAAATCTTTAAAAATATAAAGATAATACATTTAAATTCATGCAAAATATTGAGAAAAAATTACAAACTACAAAATTGCAACAAAATTTTATACATTTTTGTTTGTCTTGAATTTTTCTTTTTTTTACATGTTTTATTTAATATTTTTTCCTAACATATAAATGTGGGTGTACTCATTTTGGAACTAAAAAACATAAATGTGCGCACATCTAGGGTTCTCAAACGCAGGTGCTCGATAAAAAACAAACACCATGGCAAAAGATCAAAAGAAAATTGGTACACTGCCACTTTAGCTCTCAAAACATTTTTAATGTTCTAATTTTGGACCATTGTGATAAGTTATTTTGTTAGATAATCTCCAGATTTGGCTTCAGTACTGACTAATCTAATGTATATGCACAAATATAACATCATAAAGCTTCCTTTAGAAAATAAAAATATACATTTAAATAGAGATTTGTAAGCAGTGTATATATAGTATTTATTCACCTATGAGCAGATTTACAGTAATGTTAAAAATGCTTTTTGTAATGTTTGTGCAAATGAATGTGGGATATGTTTTATGAATATTTTGGGAGACTTTTGGGACTGTTAATTAAACATACAAACCATTGCAGAATGAAACTTTAACCTTTTTTATCTGAAGGTAAAAGTTTAGGCTATAGTACAATCATTATTATTATTATCCTATTATATTATTATTGTTTTTGTCATTGATTTAAATTTAATAAAACAGCAAGGTTTCAATTCAACACTGAATTGTTTAATATTTACATTCGCTCATTAATGAAAAGATGCTGATCACAAAACTCTGCTGAAAAAACAGGATATGCTGTTTTGATGCTGGTGGTCTTGACCAGCACTGAGACCAGCAAAACCAGCATTAAAACCAGCAAGACTAGCATCATGACCAGTTAAACTAGCATTGAAACCAGTATACCAGCATCAAAACATACCTTACCAGCATATCCTGTTTTTTTTCAGCAGGGAAGATACATATCCTTTCAGTTCAAGATATAGGGTATAAATGCGTCTGCTTTATAAAAAAGCGGAGTGAGAACTCGATATTATAGTATACAGATTTTTAATCCTTTGTAAGATTTTTAAAAATGATCTCCCTATAACACCCCCTTCTCATCAAATATTCAGCGTCTACATCTAATATGCAACAGATCCGATGAAAGGGAAATGAACCCAGTCAGAAAGGTGGCAGAGTGAGAGAGACTGTTCTGTTAAAATCTCATTAAGCCTAATGAAACGCCACCTCACGGCACCAGCTGAGCACCAGCAAAGGACACACACACACACACACACCTACTACTGCGCGCACCAGATCAAAAACAAGGAGCGCGCAATAGAAATGCATTGGAACTGAGGAGAGCACAGGACGGGTCAGGTCTCTTGAGAAATGTGTCTCTGTCCCTCGAGGCACAGACACTCATCTATTTCCCCCTCCCTCCATCTTATCAGTCTTGACCCTCCCATTACAAAGCTGTTAAGCTGCTGGTAAGACAACCGGATTTATATGTTGCGCGCCTCCCTCCCTCCAAACCCGATCAGCTCGATGCATCCTAATAGAGGGATACATACGCGTTTGGCACGTTTGCCAAGCAGTGTAATTGTAATTACCAGGCGGCTTGATCAGTCTCAGCTGTTTCCAAGCAGATTAAAATGTCAGGACTGACAGAGGACTGAGGGCGAGGGGGAATGAACAAATACACGAGAGAGGCGCGTGTGAGGGAGGGGGGCTGTTTAAGAAAACCCCGCGTCAGTCAAGCTTTTGAGCTGTGCGTAAATAAAAACGTCGGCAGTGCAGAATGAAAGTGTGCATTACGCCGTAATCTTGTGATAAAATAATCAAGTGAGTTATCAGAAATTATTTAAATGTTCTACGTCTGTTCTGTAATGCCAGTGTTATCCAATTGAAATCTCTCTCTCTCTACTTTAGCCTCTTCTCGTTTCTCATTGTAGCCCATAGCACAAGATGACAGCGAAATTGATTAGTCGGCCTTTTTCCTCCACTGAAAAATTGATGAAGAGAGCGGCTGTTATTGTTTAAGCTCTGCCCACTAGATGGCAGATTCTAGCAGCTTTTATATCCTCATTTCAACAGGACCTGATTGAGCACACGGAGGTAGAACAGAGTCGTTCAGACATGCATGCTAGTAGTATGCCTGTACTACATTATATTTTTTCTCCTCACAATATGAAAATTTGGAAAAATGAATTGCTTACAGTTAAAGGAAAAGTTTATGTTTGGAGAAATGGTTGGAGCATGGGTTGGTATACGAAAGTGATTTGTTTGGTTCATCTTCAAGGATCTATTCATATGAATCCTTTTTATCTAAATTCAGATTTCCTATTAAATTTGAAGATTTTTCAACAGTGATCAAAGCTAAGTCAAAGCAAAAGTCATTTGACCTATTATAAGATAGAAAATAAACAATGTCATTTCCTGATAATAGGTAAAAATGTATTAGATAAAAAATGTACTAACAAAGACATGAAGCAAGTATTTAATGATAAAAATAGAGTTATTGGAATACAATAAATTGTATTGCAATTCTTTATTATGGGAGGTTAACTGAAGAAAAGCATGGCTGCTACCATACACATTTTGCATTTCAAATAAAGAGAAATTTATTTAAAGATTTTACATAAAATATACCCAGCTAACTTGTTACTCTCCAAATTGTCAGATATTAAGAAATAAATGTTTGTTTTGTAAAAAACAGTGAGGAATCCTTGTCACGTGTTTGTTGATTGTCAGTGTGTGCAATTATTTTGGAAAGACTTCTAATAATTCTGCTGAAATAATATGTTGATAACACTGAAATAAGTATTTGTTATTTTGAAAATGGTGATGAAAAATTTACAATTTTGTTAATTTTCATATTTTAAATGGTAAACTCTTTATACACAAATGTAGACTTTCAAAATCCCCCCCCCCCCCCCCCCTTTATACAAGGTTTTTGTCAACAAACTTTTTCTGTTAATGAAGTCCCTCAAAGCTGTAAAAAATGTAAAAGCTCTGCCTATTGTAAGTTATTATGAATCTGTATTTGGCGTCTTGTGAACGTCTTCCATTTGTTTTTGTTTTTGAACAATTCAATTCTCTTTGGAACTTTTTTTTGTTGCCTGTTTTGCTGTATTTGTAAATTTCTAATGCACAATAAATAGTACTAGTTACTGTAGTTAAACCATGGCAAACATAAATTAAAACATGGTTTTACTACCATGGCATTTACTATAAAAGAGATTTACTATATTAAAACCACGAGTAAATTCCATAAGAGATGTGTTCTAAAAATGAGATTTTGCACTTATGAGCTAAAACATTACAGTCATCATCTCCTATTAATGACACTCTGAGCAACAAAGGCTAGCCCAATTGGTCTGAGCCTACAGATGGTCTAATGTGGCACACATTTGATGCTTATAAAAGGAATGTGTCACAAACTCAAATTTGTGTTAAATATGGACAAACCCACTCACTGGGTGAATTTTATTTACATTTGTATCCCAATGGTTGGATTTGTCCATTTACACACATATGGGCTAAAACAAACCAGGTAATACCACATACTTTAGGTATCATGTATTCGATTTTTCAGATGGATGTACAAGACATAGACCCTATAGACTTAGAGTACAACAAATATTTTTTTTTTACTATCCTACTTTCTGAAATAAAAGAAAAACTCCTCTATGGTGTTATCAAGACTTTCAGAAACAGGAAAAAATAGTGTGAGACTGATAACGACAGCCAGAAGAGAGAATTACGTCAAATTTACTCTCAGCCCCATAGATACATTAATAACACCTCACATAAGCGGCAATTTGTTTTTTTTGTAATTTGATGCAAAGATGATATAAGACATAAATAAATGCATATAAATGTTCACACAATAAAAAAAAAGATCTAAATATTAAAAACTTTCAAGGATTTAAAATTAGGATGACAGTTAGCATCATAACATTCTAGTGAAAAGGGTTTATTGGCAGGAATAAAGATCTGAGTCACATTGGCCAGGGCTAAAGCAACTGGTTCTGAGTTTCATTGAAACAGCAAAACTTGTCAGCGCCCATAGCCTAGTGGTTAAGTGTGCTGACATATAGCACCATGGTGCTCACGGCGACCTGAGTTCGATTCCTGGCTCGAGGTCCTTTGCCGACCCTTCCCCTCTCTCTGCTCCCAATACTTTCCTGTCTGTAACCTTCACTGTCCTTTCCAAATAAAGGTGAAAAACCCCTAAAAATAATTATGAAACAGCAAAACTTCTGGTCTACTAAATTGGTGAAAAAAAAAAACACAAATCAAAGTGTCAGGCACCCAAGACTCATCAACGCACAAGAACAACAAAGGCTAGTCCAAGTGACCTGAGCCTACAGATGGTCTAATGTGGCACACAGTTTGATGGTTATAGGAGGAATGTCACAACACAAAATTAATGGCACTCTGGTGCATGTATGGGGTTGGGTAGCTGCACAGACTAATCAGAGTGCATAGAGAGACCCATGTGAACTGTCAAAACAGATACAATGGGCACACAAGCATCAGAATGAGACATTGGAGCATCGGATGAAGCCACTTTGTCTGATGACTCCCTTTTTATTTCACATCACATAGACGGCCATATCTACAAGTGCAACATTTAGCTTGGGAAGTGATGACAGGAGCACAGCAGGACAACAACAAGCTGGTGGCCATTGCCTTTTGGGCAAACTTTGGGTCTAGCCATTCAGGATGATGGTAAATCTGTTGCAGACCACGTCCTTTCATGACAGTGGAGTTCCCTGATGGAAATGTCCTCTTTCAGCAGTAAAATGCTTTTTTTAAGCACATCGTTCAGGTTTGTTCAGTGTTCTGGCCTCTAAATTCCCCAGAATTCAATCCAATTGAGAGTCAGTTGAACATACCTGACCAACAAGTTCAATCCACCTCGCTAGAGCTGAAGGAACTGCTGTTAAAAAATCTCGATGCCAAATAAACCACAGGACAGCTTCAAGGGTCTTGTAGAGGTCATGTTTAGGCAGACTGGTGTTGTTTTAGCAGCACATGTGTAACAGAGGCCAGCGAGTGAACCCTGATCTCAAATAGGTGCTCTTTCGACAGACGCTGTGTTCTTTAGCCTCCTTGTTAGAGAAACAGCCTCCCATGCAAACAATCCACAGTTCAATCACAGCTCGGAGCAAGTAGATGGTGTAGGACTAGCAGGTTACATTGGTGCCGTGACCCGGATGGGAGTGAGCTTTAGGGGGGTGAGTGTAACGGAGGCCAGCTAGTGAACTGCTGTGCACATAAAATCTCACTCCCCTGATCTCAAAATGTGCTCTAGCAACAGACGTACATGGTGTAGGACTTACAGGTTACACACGGATGGGAGGACCACCATCAGCATATAAGGCATGTGGTCATATTTGGTCTCATCAGTGTTTGCGCTACATTGTTTTAGTGATATTCAGCATGTCTGAGTGAGATAGCAAATAATAGTATACACAGGAAAATCTATTAAAAGCACATCAAAGAGGCAAAAACAAGACCAGAAGCGCCTTGTGGGTTTGTTTTTCTGTGTGCCTCCCACCTCAATACACCTGGATGAGATTCATATCTGGAGCGTTTCACTAATCTGCCATTTGTGTAACAACAAAGAGTGGCGAATATGTCCTTAATGTCCAAACAGATCAAGGGGCAAGATAAACCTAAAGCATGTGACATGCATAGCCAAAACACACAAATCTGCAGAGCACCTGTAAAAAGTGTTATAAAGCTTGTGTTAGCCAATGTAGGGTCCGTGAAAGGAAAGTTTTGTCAGACAAAGATAAGTAGCTTTCAACAGTCAGTGTTAAAAATGGCATTACGCTTTCAAGTCAGATCTAAAGAGTGAAGTATTCATGCCTCCATTAATATCCCTGTTATTGACAGACGAGGCACGAAACGTATTTCTTAATGATTTACCGATTCTTCACTCTTTCCACTACAAAGCTCAGCTATTGTGATGATCTAATGGATCTTCCTTTGCTTTCATTTTAGCTGAGGATGACACAACAGAAGTAAAAAAAAAACACACATCCAACTCTCTTCCACTGAAAAGAAGGGTGAGAAATGATATTAAAAGCTCGCCTCTCTTTCTCTTTGAGTGCTACAGTAAGCCTCTCTCTCCCTAATTGGATCTCTGACATAAAAAGCAGCTGCTTTTCTTTCTCAGCCTCACATACTGGTGCCCGAAGCATATGTCTGAATGAAAAATCATAAAAGGGAGGGCGGAAAAAACAAAAAGCAAGGATATAGGCCCCTGAATATCAATCACACTGCTAATGGCCGATATGTAAAGTATATGAATTCTGCTTTTATGTCAACTTTCGCAATCACAGAAGTCTAATAGAAACAAGCGTATTGTAGTTACAAACAGTTTCTCTCGTCGTTCCAAGTGAACCATGTATTGATTTATAGACAAGTTTTTACTTAGAGTAGATTTAAATGTTCCATTTGTGTTTTCAAGCAGAAAGTACTAGATAAACCTCAAATTGACTAAAGGGAATTTCTTATTAACATTCATTGCTATTAATCTGACAGTGAATAGTGTGTGTAACATAAGTAAAATGTATAACAATATGTTTAATTAAGCATGTAATGAGTAGGCCCACATGGAATCTGCGCGGGCAGAATTCAGCAGATTTTTAGCCCATCATTACTTCTGTTTATTTACTTGAGTAAATGTGTGTCAATCTAAATTTATTCAGTTTTTTAATTAATTACAGTAATATTATTGACTAATATAAAAATGTTCCTCTTATTTATGTACAATGCAGTTTGTACAGTAATATTTTCTGTCTTTTAGTAGATATACTATATGAGAGACTTGCTTTGTTTACCAAATAAAGTGGATCTAATTGGATTTGCATTTTAAACATTAAATAAAAGTTAAAAAGATATAATTTTTTATTTCACATATTAAGGTTTTAGTTATGATACTCCCAAAATAATTCCGCAGAAATCCGCAGATTTTTACCAAAATTCTCTGCAGAAATAGCAAAAAACGTCTGCAGATTCTGTCTGGCCCTAGTAATGAGCTCCCAGATGAGATAAAGTGACAATTCTGTTAGGGATTCAACTATTCCCTGATGAAGATTTAGGCATTTGCCTTTTTTTAAGACTCATGACGCTTTAAGTTTTATGAAATCTAATTTACAAAGTATATATTGAGTATGAGTGGGCAATTGATGATCCTCTTGTTTCTTGGGCATTATCTGTTCTGATTTATGTGCACAGTCTGATCCTAGATATTTGTTAGTCTGAACCTCCTTTTTCCCTATTCAAAGGTGTGAACCTTTTCTTCGTGTTGCCAGGCAACACCAGCTCCCATGAGGCTTTGCCTTGACTGAGTACTGTGTTCTTTCAGGTTCAAAACTAATATTTGTGCTTCTAAAGAAACTGAAAAAGCAGAGCAGGGCTTGTTGACATGTCGACGCTTTTAACAAACAATGAAACATGGGTTTACATATCATTTAAATTCGCCCTACAGGAGTCAATGGAAATCAGACACTTTGCAAGCTAGTAAAATTACATATCGCATAACATTTTGTCTTATTTTTTACTAAAACAGAAAATGCACTACATACCCTGACATAGAGGACTTTGTCTCCGACACGATAATGACCTTTTGGCTGCTTCTCAATGCAGAATTTGACTGGACATTTGCATGGTGGATCTTCTGATATCTGCCTCACCTGAAACGACAAAGAAAACATGCTTTTGATAATGAAGTTTACTCACAGTCCAATTCTTCCAAAGCTGTTACTACTATGGATGTTAGGCGTGTCAAAATGAATTGTTTCTTCAATGCACCGAGATGCAGATGCAAACAATTCTGTATCGGTTTAGTAATAATCATAACCGGTTATTACATACTGACGTCATTTATTGTTATGGCGTACTGACGTCATTATATTATAATTAAAATGCTCCAACTGCTTAAAAAGCAGATAACTTTGCACAATTCACTGATTGTGAGTTTCCTGGACAGTCTTTCACTGACAAGGAAGTACATCAGAACTCAGCTGTGGAGAAAATGAGAGCTGTAAACTCTCTCTTTCTCTCACACTTTCTGTGGTCCCTTTGACCTGCTGGCGTGTTCGTGAGGTAACGTTTTATCTCCTCTATCAGATGTTACAACAATAACGTTACTTGTGGATCCAGACACAAGCGTGTCTGCAGAGCAAGTTTTCTCTATAATGGATCAGCTGATCGCCGCGACCGTTTAACATCAGTGTCCGTGTCACGGTTTGCTGAACAGTGACAGAGCCGTGCTGACCGTCGGAGCCAATCGCAGCCTTATCTGTTGAATGCATGATCAATCATATATCGAGAACTCGCTCAACAACGTTTAAAAAGCAAGCGGGATAATATGTACATTTGTTTATTTGCTCTAAATGCTCAGGTTGTTCTGTGCATGTACTTGAGTTTTGTTTTGATACATTCAAAAAGAGTGTTTTCTTTGAGTAGGTAAAATTAAAGGTACAGTACATATATCTAACTGCTTGTATTAACGGACATTATTGTATAACAAATAATGTATTAATATAAATATATTTATAAATGATACATTTTAATACAAGAATTATTGTGTTGCTAAGTAAAATATAAAATTGTGTATGGAAAGCATTGTCAATGGACCAAGATATCAATTGAACCAAATCGATGGCATGATAATCGTAACCAAACTGAATCTTGAGATCATTGTAGGTTCACACCTCTAACGGATGTCAATGGCTACTAGTTACCAACATTCTTTAAAATATTTTACTTTAATTGTCTGTACAGAGGCTCTGGACAGAAATTCATATTTTACACTGGCATACAATGACAATACAGAAACACTTACAGTACATGTTTCTGAAACGCATAATACCCCACACCCACTCGCTCAAAAAAAAAAAAAAAAACAATTCAATAAAAAAGGTAAAATTAGGCACAATATATGTATATGTATGCCTATATGCAGACGCTGAGCTGCAAAACATACCTCAATTAAGAATATAATTTTAAACAGTCACCGCCAATGAAATAAATGGATCTTTTATACGTGTTTGCTTTGGCGTACAATAGTGTACACAATCTGCGCCCTGAAGAAAGAACCTCAAAGCAAGAATGGAGGGGATGAGTTTGGTCTGAGTACACTGCAATTACCTTTCTCTTCACGAATTTGTAAAAACTTGAACACTTTTGTTAAACAGAAAAAATAAACTCATAAGGGTTTGTAAACACTTGATGGTGAGCAGTGTTGGGCAAGTTTCTTCAAAAATGTTATTAATTACTAATTACATCATTGCAAACGTATTTAAATTACTTTTGTAATTACTTTGGCTGAAAAGTAAATTAGTTACTCAATAATTAGTTTAATTACTTGACTAAAAGCAACAAATGCCCATAAAATTTCTGGGCCTAGACAACAGAATTTAAACTACTAATTATTATTAAAACTTTTAAAGAGCCCCTATTAGTAATGGGCGATATAAACGATATGCGATATAAACGATACAAAATTGGCCTACGATAGAGATTCTAATTCTATTGCACTATCGCGATAATGCATGTTTGATGACGCAATCTACCCGCGAAATTAAGAGCAACGAGCTGCAGCCGGCTGCAACGCATCATCTTGAATAAACAACAGTGCGACCATTTCGCTCGCATTTGTGACAAAAAATAATAAGCTCGATTGATAACTTAATTCAGTCGGCCACTGTAAAACAACATGCTCTTCACACTAACTTATGGTGTATTACGTTGGAAATCTATTGTGACTGTAGCACATGCTGAGCTCTCAACAACAGCACTAAGCAACGCATGGCACCGAATGGCGACGTGTCGCACAACTTGCGAGACTCATGCATGGCATATCGTGGCTTGTCACACAGATTCCCACACAGCGCTTCCCACACAGATTTTACCTGGGCGGCCGATATATTATTGGGGCGGCCCGGTTCTGTGTTCGTGAGAAACTGAGAACACTCTGCCACAGACTCGCATGCTCTGCATGCAGACCCACAGAGACGCGCTGGATACAGAAGAGCGCGAAGACTAAATAGACTGATCCAGCTCATAATTTGTGGTGACAATACATTTTCCCCGGACATGTCCAAGAATCTGCTTTCGCTTTCGATATTAATTGTATTCATTTTTGCATTACTTTATAAGCAAAAACTATTGGTGGCGTAATCAATCTCTCAGCAGCACCAAAATACAGCAGACAGAGAGAGAGTGGGGAGAGAGGAGGGGAGGAGGAGTGCCTTTGAGAGAAAGAGCAGATCAAAGACAACCAGTTAATTTTCATTAGGAGAACAAAATGTTTAATTAAAATGTGTTACTTAGGGAAGGTTTTAGAACTATGTTTTTATTAAAGTATCTGCAATACACAATTTTATTTGACTAATTAATTTACTGGATATTTTCAGTCAGTGAAGTTCCTTACTAAAAAGACACCAGTTTTTTTTTGTTCTCTGTAAAATTGGGCATTGGAACCAAGGACCTTAAAAAAGAAAACGTCTTTCTTCTTAAAAGGCACTACATTTAGTTTCTTTATCTGCAAACATGTGTTGTTTAATTACAGTTTTGCTTTTTGCACATTAAATGTCTCAACTAACGCCATGCAACGTTCTTATTTTTTTAAATAAAATAGCAGTTGGCTTTCCTAAGGGTATCTGTACCGGTCTGAAATGTTTCTATTATCATTTATATATCGGCAATATATATCGTTATCGCAAGAGGCGCAATGCTATATCGAATATGGATTTTAGGCCATATCGGCCCCTCCCCTAGCCCCTATTATGGGTTTTTAAGAATGACCTTCTATGTAGTGTGTAACACAGCTCTAAGTGAAGTGAAATATCCAGCTAAGGCTTAAATCTAAAAGTGGACAGTGTTTAAAAATATTGATTAATTTATAAAGAGTCGACTCCTAGTACTTTAAATGAATCGTTTTGATAACGAGGTCTTAGCCGTTTCGTCGTGACGAAAACCTCAGCATTATAGCCCAGCCTTGTGCTGTTCGAGTGCTTCTGGAATCTACACACAACGGATAATTCATCAGCCTTTTGTTAAAGGCCTGGATCAGAAAGACTATTGATTTAAGGGACTATGTCAGAACATGGAGCAGTGCATCATGGATCAGTTTCTTCCTCAATTTCACAAGTGTAAGTAAGTGGTTAAAATGCTTGCCTCTCTGCTTTTTCTAGCTTGCAAATTAGTGTATTTAATTGTGTTTTGTTACTTGTAACCACTTGTACTGTATTAGGTTAACTCTTTATATTCTCATATCGCATCTAAAGCCACGTTGAAAACGCGACGCGTGTGCGCTTTGTTTACGGATTTAAATGCTTGTGAGCTTGCGATCCTCTGCTGTTTGTCATTGCTATGGCCATCATCAGCTGTTCTTACATACTTGCAGCAGTCAAGTTTCAAAAAACTTCGTTTATTTGTGGACGCCGCCCCTCACTATGGACGCGCCGGCCCTGATAACACTGGTGGAGAACCGGGGTCCTGTGTACTGTGGTATTAATAACTATTGTGGAGTTGTTTTCTTTAACATACATTCATTCTATTCTGTTTTTGAATGTTTCTGTTAAGGACTTTATTTGGTGTTGTGTCCTCTGAGAAGGAGGGTAATGTGGTGGTGTGTGTGTGTGTGTGTGTGTGTGTGGTGTGTGTGTGTGTGTGTGTGTGTGTGTGTGAAGAGCAGGTAGAGTGTGACGGGCTAGAAGACTCGTGTCGATCTCCTCCCCAGTTCTTGGAGTTTTTGCTCAAAAAAAAAGTCGTCTGTATTTACATTCACCCACTGGCAGCCAAAATCCACTAATATGAAGCGTGTATGCACTCTGACTACTATATTGTTCATAAGCTGTCTCGCGCTAAAGGCTGTCAGGGTCGACTAATCGCAACAGGCTGTCATCGGTCCAATCAGCACAGTTTAGCTTCGCGCGAAGGAGGGGTTTGGGAACAAATGAATCGCTAAATGATTCATATGGGAGTCGCTGGGATAATTAGGAAAAAATAAATGCAGATTATAAGACCATGAAAGTGTTTTTTGACCTTGCATGCATATCAGCCTGTTGTTGGAGACCCTTACTACCAAAATATGACCCTATTTAATGTATAATAGGGGCTCTTTAGCTTATTTATGTATCAAAATCATAAAACACAAATTGTTTGACACCATATGTAATACATACCATATATCGGCATTGTTTCTTAGCATGTGTAGCACTAATAAAACCTTTAGTTGAAAAAATATCAACAAATATCTAATAACAAAAATATATATTACAAATTACTCTGCGCCTCTAAATTTATACCATATATTGTCATTAATTAATCTGACAAATTTTGTTTATTCATAGTGTATGCAATTTTTGTTTAACATAAGTATATGCAATTTTCTGCTAAATGCTAAATATTTTAGTTGAAAATAAACGACTCTATATGTCATGACTAAACATGACCGTTTGTTACTCTGCTTCTCTGAATTGATTAATATGGAACTATTAAATTTACGTACAGTATATATGTAACTGCACTAAATAAGCATAAAATGAAAAGTACTCCCTTTATGTTTTAGCCGAAAGGAGTAATTTTTGTACTTTGTAACTAATTACACCCAACACTGATGGAAAGTAAATGAAACCATAAACTCACAATATCATCCAGCAGGTTACCGCTGCTCTTTCTCCTATTAGTCTTGGCAAAGCCATTTGTCGGGAAGGGCAGCATTGATTTGACGGGTGTCCTGATAGGTGATGGGTTAGTTGGGGATGGTTGGCTGAGGTTCTGGATGCGTGTTTTGGTCAGAGAAGATGGGCGCGGACTCTGGCGGAGGAGTCGGGACCAGAGGAGGAGGAGATGGAGATGATGCTGAAGGAGAGATAGATGAGGGCCTCGAGACTGGAGAAGGCTCTGGAGGATCCGCAGGGAAAAACACAGGGGGTGTAGAGGGAGACGGCAGAGGTGACGCAAACAACATTGATGGAGATGAAGACTCATCTTCTTCTTTCTCTATATCTCTCTCTCGAGCTTGACCAGCGCAGGTGGCTCAATGCCATACCTGGGGGAGAACATGCATTCAGCTCTGATTGATAGATGATATATGATAGTAAAAACTCAAGAGGGTCAGACCAGCTCACCTTGAAGCAATTCTCCCAAGCTGCATGAGGCACAAGCACACATCTCTTGGATGCTTCTGAAGAACTGCAGAAACACATACATTTTTATGCCACATTCACATTCATAGACACACAAAATATCCCTCAGAGAGCTATGATGTCAGTAAATTAATAAACTAATAAATAAAAGCAAACTTTGATGAACACTTGCAAAGATTCCTAAAGTGAAAAGACATCTGATATGTATTCAGCAAATTACATTACATAATAACACTACAGTATCTCAACTTACAATATTATAACCCTGTAAGAAAATAAGGAACACTGTTGCATAAAGCTTCAGTTTGGTTCCAGAAAACAATAATTAAAAATATATATATTTATTTGTAAAAAGATACCTTATTCTATTCATATAATAATAATAACAATGTATTATTAATTATTCATTCATTCATTTTCTTTTCGGCTTAGTCCCTTTATTAATCAGGGGTCGCCATAGCGGAATGAACCGCCAACTTATCCAGCATATGTTTTACGCAGCGGATGCCCTTCCAGATGCAACCCATCACTGGAAAACACTCATACACTCCCTTTCACACACATACACTACGGCCAATTTAGCCTACCCAATTCACCGATAGCGCATGTCTTTGGACTGTGGGGGAAACCAGAGCACCCGGAGGAAACCCACACAAACACGGGAAGAACATGCACTATTAATTGTTATAAATAATTAGTAGTAGTAGTAGTAGTAGTAGTAGTAGTGGTAATGAGTAGCAATAATATTAATAATTATAACAACAATAACAAATAATAATGTAAAATTATATTTAAAAAATATAAAAAAATAATAATGTTTTAAATAAAAGATTATTTGTAAATTGCGTACAAAAATAATGAACCTCAAATTTTATTGTCTGCTATTTATTTTTTACTACATGTGTTTTTTTGCTTAAAATGCTTATTGTTTTGAAGTTGTTTACTTTGTTGTTGGAAAACTAACAAACCAAAAAAAAACAGAGTAAAAGTATTACACCTATCTTAATGTGACAATGGCCATACTAAACACCACAGAGCATTTTCATCTCTTTGCATAAGCTTATCAACCAACCATTTTTCAGCCTTGCAATGCAGACACAAAATTAAACGTTAACACAAAATAATTACATTTACAATAGTCATTATGCCATGGAAAAGTGCAAAAGAAACCTGCTAATTATGTGGCAAAATCATGCAAAAACTTGAGTCATCAAGAACAAACAGAAGTCTATTTCTGTTACATTTAGACACGGTCTGAATGTGTGAATCCTTAAAAAACTAACAAACAAACAACAACAACAACAACAACAACAACCACAACAACAACAATTAATCCAAAACAGTCCCAATTTGAAAGCTGTGATTAATGTTAAGTTTAAGAAGTGGCCCTCAGTTGGTTTGAGGTTTAAAATAAATGCAGAACATTATCTTTCTCATTCCTAAAAAAAAAAAAAAAAAAAAAAAAAATTCACATTCATTTATATCAAGCAAGTCATGAAATCCATGTAAACATGCAGGCATAAACAAAACAACTTAACTCTGAAAAGCAAAGACAGAGCATTAGGATAACACTGTGCTTCTGTCACTGGAAACGTCGCTCAGGTTTTAAGACTATGATATTTCAACCCCCTTATCATGTAATATGAACTATAAACCTGTAAAAATAAAGAACTAAAAGACTGAGAAAAGGGTTTTGCTGCTTTTATAGCAGCTATTGAACACTAGCTTGTTCTTGAACACAGCATTATTTTATCTATCCTCTCGAAACCTTTCTATGTGCACTTCTTTTCATTTTCTCTATTATGCTGTATTCGCTAGCGTTGACCCTATTTTTCCACTCTCCATTTTCCTCTGACCTGCAGTCCTTTCAATTCTATTTCCTTCTCTTTCTCTCCATTATTTATCCCGCAGTGATAGACAGCGGGGGCCAAGGGTGTGACGCAGTGAACAGTGGAGTGACACAGATATTGATACTGCCTGTCTATTCAGCAGTTCTTCAGGGCACTGCCCCACAGAAACACTGAATGCACACACTGGATGAGGCTCATTCAAACTGGACATTCACTTCATCTGATTAAAGTGAACATTGAAAATACTGATCTGATATGCTTAAAAGGCATTTGTGCACCTGTAGATCTTTACCTTATTTTACACTATTATAACAACATTGCACTACTGGCAAAAATCTTATCTTAATATAATATACAGTATATGCATGTATATTAATATTAAAACTTGAGTAGATGGCAAGTCCTGTTTATGATGAGTCATTCAATCAAATGATTCATTCAAAACGTCTGATTCATTCAGAAATAAAACAAGTGACTCTGTTAATAAACTAATAGCTAACAAAAAAAGTGCTATTAACAAAAAATGGTGGACTTCTATTTAGTTAGTTTTCTGTTAAACCATTCAATTCAAGGAACAAGGTCCCAAAGGAAGAACAGAGGTAGGGTATATTACAACTTTGATGTAAAATTAGAAGCGTTGTACTGTCAGGAACATATAATCACCGGCCACTTTATTAGGTACAACCTGCTCCTTAACGCAAATTTCTAATCAGCCAATCACATGCCAGCAACTCAATGCATTTTAGGCATGTAGACATGGTCAAGACAATCTGTTGCAGTTCAAATTGAGCATCAGAATGGCGAAGAAAGGTAATTTAAGTGACTTTGACCGTGGCGTGGTTGTTGGTGCCAGATGGGCTGTATTTCAGAAACTGCTGATCTACTGGGATTTTCATGCACAACCATCTCTAGGGATTACAGAGAATGGTCCAAAAAAGAGAAAACATCCAGTGAGCGGCAGTTCTGTGGGCACAAATGCCTTGTTGATGCCAGAGTGGCCAATGGCCAGACTGGTTCAAGCTGATAGAAAGGCAACTGTAGCTAAACCAGAGACATGATTTGTGACGCAAACATCAAATAAAATGTAAACAAGGCAAGAAGTCGTTCCAATGTCTTCTCTTATTTTCCAATTAAAAAACATACCTTGATATTTTGACAGTGTAAATTTGATTTGGGTTTAAGTTTGGTCAACAAAGAATACTGCGTCCCCGTTCACCCTCTCTCTCTCTCCTTTCTAATTTGTGTATGAACAGGTGCCACCTATAAACACACTACGTAACTCTTGTGACCCCCCCACCACGATCACTTAACACAGGTTAACCATTTCATGTCTACTATATCAACAGTAACTCAAATAACCACTTGTTACAACCGAGGTATGCAGAAGAGCATCTCTGAACGCACAACATGTTGAACCTTGAGCCAGATGAGCTACAGCATCAGAAGACCACACAGGGTGCCACTCCTGTCAGCTAAGAACAGGAAACTGAGGCTATAATTCGCACAGGCTCACCAAAACTGGACAATAGAAGATTGTAAAAACGTTGCCTGGTCTGATGAGTCCGATTTCTGCTGCGACATAAGGATGGTAGGGTCAGAATTTGGCATCAACAACATGAAAGCATGGATCCAACCTGCCTTGTATCAACAGTTCAGGCTGGTGCTGTAATGGAGTGGGGAATATTTTCTTGGCAAACTTTGGGCCCATTATTACCAATTGAACATCGTGTCAACGCCACAGACTACCTGAGTATTGTTGCTGACCATGTCCATGCCTTTACGACCACAGTGTACCCATCTTCTGATGGCTACTGATGGCCATATCATAAAGCGCGAATCATCTCAGACTGGTTTCTTGAACATGACAATGAGTTCACTTTACACAAATGGACTCTACAGTCACCAGAGCTCAATCCAATAGAGCACCTTTGGGATGTGGTGGAATGGGACATTTGCATCATGGATGTGCAGCCGACAAATCTGCAGCAACTGCATGATGCTATCATGTCAATATGGACCAAAATCTCTGAGGAATATTTCCAGTACCATGTTAAATCTATGCCATGACGGATTAAGGCAGATCTGAAGGCAAAAGAGGGTGCAACCCGGTACTAGTAGGGTGTACCTAATTTAGTTGCTGGTGAGTGTAGATGCCTCACAAAACACAAAAGTGAATATTAAAAAAATAAAAAAATTATACTAATAACCATTAATATAAAGATCACAGAGATTAATACAATAAGAAGATACAGTATAGTAAATTGTGAATATAAACAAATATATAATAAAACTGGTGATTTGACTACTTACCAAGATCTTCAGACTCAAACAAATGTGACTGCTCCAATCCAATTTTACGGCACCAGTACAGAAAGTTAGCTGTATTGTCCCGAGCAAAGAAAGATCCAGAGGCTGCATCAGGTCGCCAACGAATCACACGTCGAATAATAGGCTACGGTACAGAAAATAAACCAGCTGAAATCTCCGGTTAGCTTATGAGTTCATGACATCCCATAAATGGTTGTCAATCTGTTAACTGATTTTTTTTTAAGAACATATACTGATGCACCACTGAAGGTCATGGTCAGAGGATAAACGTCTGCCAGGAAAGTAGAGATACAGAGCAATTTTGTTTTAATCATAACTTTACACAAGAGTTAAAAAACATGCAGTTGATGACAGGAAAGTGCAGTTTCAAGCTATATAAATTGTAAGTAATATAGTATACCATTAAAAAGGCTTAGGGTTTTTGAAAAGTTTCTTTTGCCGACCATTCATTTATCAAAAATCCATCATTATTATTACTTAAACTATTACTTAAATACTGGGAACATAAAATGTGTCTTAGTAGTAAGTTGTAACACTAGTTTCCTAGTAGCAAAACAATTTGATTTTAGAATATATCTTAACCCTTTTTCAGGTGACAAGTCCTATATGGCAACTTCATTTACATATAATTCACTTTTTTTAAGTCATAAAAGTCCAAAAGTCTTGTAATAATCCCCTGTAACACTCAATAGTTTTTCCTATGAATATTTCAATAAGTGCTCTATAAGAGTTAAGAACTATTTTAAGAGGATTTAAAGGGATTAAATCTATAATATTACTGTTTACAGTACTGGGCACCTTGCCATTGCTGGTCAGAATCATCTTCTCCTGCAGAGCCTCTGCAAGCTGACAGAGGACAACACCGTTGTCTAGTCTGTCCATGAATGTGTCCACTGTTATATCCAGACCTGTACAGAAAGCATGTAGAGAATGACAAATGAGCAATAAAAGAAAGATAAAGAATAGGAGGTTATAAAGGCACTGAATTATTTTTAGATGATCTGGTAGCTGTAAATTACATATTGATGCTTAAGCCCAAAGTAATGTAATTTTTTTACCTTTATATTAGCATACATGCACAATCAAACACAGACACAGGAGCTTGATACATGCATACTTGAAAGAGTCAGCCTTTGTGTTTTGTCTCTTCAAACATTATGAGCAATAATATATCCTTGAATTTATTTAAAGTATACAGTATAGCAAAATAATTCAAAGAGCATGTGAAAGCTGACCATACATTGTGCATGCATTGAAACGTAAAGTATACTTCAGCTTTTTTAACACGTACACAAGATTCCAATTTACTGAAGACTAAAGATATATACAGAATTCACTCGTAGTACTCTAAATGAGGGAAATGCAACAAAGTGTGGGCACCAGCACCACACCTAGAGAAGCCCTATACCTTCCAGTCAAAATAGCCAATCATCAGACTTTATATCTTGGGCAGAGGACTCTACAGATTCACTTGTACGTTATGACAACCTATGTCATTTAGCAAAGTCTACTGCGAGCCTGCATTCATTTTGACAAGAGGAAAGACATCACATCCTATCACATTTTGTGTCTTCCCAGTGTCATCCTCAAGTCTTTATATCTTAGGCATTATACTTTGCTCTAGGTTCTGTCTTTGTTCTCTTGTTTACCACTGAAACAGCTGTAAAGAAAATTGGTTTCATGCCAATATTTGTGCATGTTCCTGCCATGTTTTCAATTAAATTAGGACATAAGCAACAACAATAATTAGACAGGTCACTTCAGGTTTTGTTACTGATTTAAATATGTCATTAAATTGTGAGTTCAGCAAGCAGTTTTCGAGAAGTTTTTAGGAATTCCCCATTTCATTATATAGGACTTTAGTCTTGCAAAGATTGGCAAGATGGGTTGCAAATATCTGTCGAGTAAGTAAGAAAATTGAACTGTTTTTGCATTTGTTAGTTTGTCTACAAGGTGTCAAACACTAACGCAGGCCATTGTTTCACAGTCAGAAAAATGAAAATTACAACAAACTACTGGAGACAGCAAAAAATAACACCTTTGCTGACAAATGGTTTAACGAGGTGCCTAAAAATGTCTACTCTATATATTTACTTAGTGCATAGACATTTTTGCCACTCATAACTTTTGGAGGGAAAATGCAAAAATGAATGAGAATGAATCTTTATATATATATATATGATTGTGTCAAGCCTGTGTTTAAGCATGCTATTGACTGGATTATACTTTAAAAGGCAGCCAATAAACTGCATGTATACTTAAACATTAAATAAAATTTTAAAAAGCAATATGCACTTTGGATAAATCAAGCAACTGTATGCACTGTTTTTAATTTACATGTACTTCGAACGGTATAGAAAAATATTACTGAATAATGAGAATTATTTATTTCCAAATGTAATAAATAATAAATATGGATAAATAATAAAAATAGGAAGAAACCCAACTACTGGATTATACATTTTATTCCAAAATGTTACCCAGCTGGGTTAAAATAAACACTTTTTTTGTGTGTTGTTGTTTTACCTTCCTCACAATCCTCCCCTCAGTCTTTAATTTATCGCTCTTTCAGTACCTTGGGCAACTTGAAGATGCCCAGAAAAATCCTCTAAGTACACTCGCTCTGAGATTCTCACGGCAGTGCAGACACATTCCTCAGGCCTTGGTGTTAAAGTACATACAGATTCAGGCAACAGCAGTGGCACCGGAGCTTAACCATCGAGGTGAAGGGGGATTGTGGGGCCTGGAGAGGGGCAATACAGGAGGGAAACCACAACAAAAACAGAAATCCTGATGTGCAGAATGACTAGGCAAGGTCATTAGCTCAGATTGAGAGAAACAAAGAGGTCTCCTGCTGTCCGCCAACCACAGAGAGCCATAACGCTCTGAGATCAACAGGAACAGGAAGAGAAGCGCGTGTTAAGCAGAGAAATCCTTCATCAGCTTCTTCTGTGGAAACAACAACAACTCTGGTGTCTCTTTTCTAATCTCGTTTTTGAGGTTGTTGTGTCTCTGTTCCGTATTTAGGTAACATAAGCCTTTTGGCTTAAAGGTTTCATGTTTTTTTTTTTTTTTGACCTCTTTAGATGTTGTTTTCATAAAATCTCTTCAGCCCTTAGATTTAAGTATTTTTGACAACAAAGGTCAGGACACGTAGGGACATGTTTAAAACAGTCAGCCTGTTTGGGAAAAGCAGGTCCTCCATTGGGTCCCATCAGGGTATGTCCCATTGATCCAAGATGCAGAGGAATTTTTGGAATTTTTTTGAAACAACAGTCTGTAAGCATATGGGCAGACACAGAATATTTCATATCTGTTGCCTTTATGCAGGATTTGATCAGGATTTCAAGATTTATCTTTAACCCGTATTTATGTCAAGTAATAGGAATAAAAATAAAGGTGCTTTACTGTACAGACACAAGTTCTTTTGGTCCAGGAGACCTTGAGTAATCCTTATACAACCAATTATCCACACACAAGACAATACAACAAATAAAAACATTCATAAACATTGACCAACATACAGTATATGCAATCAAGAGTAAGCAATCAAGTAAACTCGAAACTCAAGTAAAACCGAAACTAATCCACACTAACAGAGCAACAGTTAGCACAAGCAGTAAAAAAAATGGCATTTGGGAGGAACAAGGCACTGTCTTATCCTAAAATCCTAGAAAAAAATGATAAGTGGGCCTACTGGTGATGGGAGATGGCTATAATTTCAAAATCACAACTTTTCTTGACATACTTGAGCCCTAGTTGGAAGTTTCCATGTGTTAAACTGCCAAAGGCAATTTATGGTTGCTGTAAAATACTGAAGGTTGCCCTAAGGATTGAGTTGTACAGGTCCCAGTCCGGACACAATCAGCCACTTCTGGTTCACCACACTTCAACAAAGGTTTGTCC